>JAGWCC010000439.1:0-607920 GCA_022651775.1 Drusus annulatus | reverse complement strand
TTTAAGGTTTCATAATCACACTGAAAAAAATCTGCAAATCAGCCCCAAAAAATGTTGGGTTTTGTCATTCATAATTCAAGGAGTTTACAAATCTTGCAATAAGGCTGCTTTACTTTAGCTTAGTGCGTAACATTCTCGAGAGTGGATCTCAGGTATAAAATATGTAGAGGACACCGCCTATGTACTAATGGTCGAGAAAATTCAAAAAGATTTTTTACAGTTCCTCTACTTGAGAGGGTTCGTTTTTTACCCATGGCTGTTTCCAACAGTGTTGTTCTCCATCATTTCCATTGGCTTAGGGAAACCCGTTGCGTAAATCTCTTATTAATGAAAATGGGTAATTAAAACATATATCGCTCGTGACAAAGTACTACCTTGTCACCCGCGTAGTACAAATTTTACAGGGGACACAAAAAACTGACGAAAAGTCTGAACTTTTTATCACATAAAAAAAGTGAATGCCTTAGCCATAAAGTACCCTTATCTTAACTTCTCATCACGGGGAAGTCTATCACAGAAATGGTAACAATCGGGAGAATTAACCGTTTTAAGGCTTTACACGGAATTACTATGAATGAAAAAAAAACCTTTTAGATTAAAAAAAAAAAAAAATTTAAAGAAAGAGACAACAAATTTTCCCGTATTATCACACCGCTTTAAAGTATTGTTAGAATGTTCTTCGTGTCTCGCGTCTCCGTTGACTCCGCCCACACGTTATGGTACGCGAAATAAATTGACATAACTCAACGGTTTATTAGGTTACATGTTATATATATATTTTTTTACAATACTGTGAAAAAGTGGTTATACGAATAAACAAAACATTATTTCGACATGTGCTATGAATAGATGTATTAATACCCTAGCCCTTGTCCTAGCCATACGCAGGTCTAGCCGAGTCCGGCAAACCTCGTAAAACCTGACTACAGCTCTCTCTACAGCGCTCTCTCTGTTATGTGTTGGTATGAGGAATAACTGAAACGTAAGTTCAATTTTTAAAATTCTCAAAACCTGCGATGTTTTTTCTGTTCACCCTATGAGCCTGACAGCCTTCGGGCGAACTGTGTTCTGAATTCAAATTCATCGTCCGTCTCCTCCCCTTCCCCAAGCTGTCACCGTGGGGGGGAGGTGCCTCCCACGCGGGGAAACATCACCGTTTATTATGCGCGAACCGTGGGACGCTTTATAATTATTTTCTCGGACCTCTGACGTGCAGAGGATACAGAGGATGTAGAAGGGATTGAGAGGCCGCTTGTTAGACTCTCGACTAGCAGTCGGGCGGATAGAGCTCGATACTCACAGGAAGTAACCGACAAACCGATTGAAACCTTAGTGTATTATGAGCGTGGCCATATTTTAAGTGTCAATATTTTAAAATTCTTTTGTTATTTATTAAACCATTTAAAAGACGGCCTTCACGGTCGAGTGGTAAGACGCTCGACTACGAATTCAAAGGCCGCGGGTTCAAACCCGGCGTGCGCAAATACATTTTATTTTTATTTTTTTTGATTTATTTGATTTATTTTGTTACATACATTTAAAAATTACAGAAATAATAAAATAATGTAGACATAACAAAAAAAAAAAATCCCACATAGGCAAAAAGCCAGTGCGTGGGTATACTAATTCAAATCATAGTTATAGCTCTCTATAGTTACATTTTACAGTATAAGGTACATTTCAAATTAAGCAAAAAAAAAAAAAAAATATATATATATATATATTATTGTTATTATTATTTTTCTTTTTTTTTTTTTTTCAAATTCAAAATCACAACAGATAAGTTAGTTAATTTTTTAGAATTTAGCACTTATAGTATGAAGAGGCTGGTATCTTTTGCTTTTATCCAGTTTTTTTATTACATTTTTGTATGTATTTAAGGAAGTTGTATTTGAACACTTAAAATGTAATGAAAGTGAATTATACATTTTTGGGGCAATGAAGTATGCATGTCTCTGCGCAAGTCTAGTTTTGCAGAGAGGTACCTCCAGTACATTATTTATTCTGTTGCTGTAACGATTTTCATTTTTTGCAAATAGTTTACTTCGCGAAAATATGTACTTTAGGCACTGTATACAATAAATTTTTCTTATATCTAAGAGATCAGCTTCTTGGAATAATTGTATGGAGGGGTATGTAATGTTTTTATGCAACATTATTTTTATTATTAATTTTGAGATATTTTAATGGCTTAATATGAGTATTATAAATACCCCCCAACCGATTATTCCATAAGATACTGATGACTGAACCAATGCATGGTACACCAATTTCATTATTTTTATGTCAACTATGTTATTTAATCGTTTAAAAAATGTAAGTTAAATATCTTAGTTTATTTACAAGCTTTTCTACATGATTCGTCCATTTCAGTTGGCTATCTATTGTAATTCCTAAATATTTGACTGTATTTCCCGATTTCATTTCTACACAATTAGAGCATAAAATAGGGTTGCAGTTATTGTTATGGAACCTTATATTTAGGTTAGTTAGAGGTGCAGCCTTTTTGGTATTATAGAATGGAATATAAATAGTTTTTTCACAGTTCAGAGTTAAAAGGTTTTGGTTGAGCCATTCTTTTGACAATGGAGGTGCATTTATTAGCATTTTCAGTGACTTCGTTCCAGGATTTACCATGTACTGTGATTGCAGTATCGTCAGCATATGAGAATAGTTTTCCCGAAATGTTAATATTACAGAGATCATTTATATAAATTAGGAACAATAACGGGCCGATAACTGTTCCTTGTGGAACCCCATGTCTAACACACTTTGGTTTACTAATATGAGCACCAATTTTGTGCATTGATGGCGATAAGATAAATAATTTTTCAAAAGGGAGAGACAGTTATTTTTAATTCCTAAATTATTAAGTTTTCCAATCAGTATATTATGATTGACGGTATCGAATGCCTTTTTCAAGTCTAAGAAAATTGTTAGGCTTTTCATATTTGAGTCAAGATTACTGTATATATTTTTCGTTAGATTAAATAAAGCATCATCTGTACCAAGACCTGATCTAAAACCATATTGATTTGGGGACAAAAGTGCATTGGACTCAAGAAACTCTAGAATTTGTATCTTCATAATTTTTTCTAATATCTTAGCAAGTTGGGATATCAGCGATATTTAGTTAATATGTGTCATAACACATTTAATTGATTTAAAATTATACAAAGTATATTTGCGGCACGTTCCATTGGTAGATATTAAAAGTATCGCCCTGCAGAAAGACCACCATTCAGAATTGAAACGTTGCTTTAAATGGCTTTAGCCGTGTTTGGTGACCAGGTCTGAATATCCAGGTACTTCCCAACCTTCCCCTTTCTCATATCTCCCCCTCCTTACTACCTTCAACCCCACAACATACCCCAATTGGGGATGCCATAGTCTCACTGGCTCCAGACGGTTGGGAGCAGTTGAGACTCCTGTGCGGTATAAAAAAAATATACATATATACATATACATACATACATAAATTTACATATATATATATATATATATATATATATATATATATATATATATATATGTAAATTTATTTTATATATCGTGAATTTGAACAAATACCTGAAGGGATTTAATTAAATAGACATGTTTACACGAAACGCAATTATCTACTGCGTAAACAGTGCAGTATATATATACTCGTAAACAGTCGTGTAAACATGTCTATTTAATTAAATCCCTTCAGGTATTTGTTCAAATTCACATTCTGGTCGGACGAGAACCGCTTTATTTCCAATCGCTATGAATAACACTTCCAGGAGTTATCTGTTCACTGCTTTACACATATATTCTATTGAATTAAATTTAAACGTGTTTTATAATGGATACACTTTTACGATTCACTTTAAAACATGCCAAATAAACCCTTACGCATATAAGCCGTGCTCTTTGACACCGGTGCATAACCGCGAAACATGCCAAACACGCTCCCAATATGTATGTACAGTTGACATTCGGCACACGAGAACGGGTCGGTTCTGCGACTCGTTCTCGTGTTCAACAGCTCGGCTGTAGAATGATTTGCCGGCCTCTGTGTTTCCTCCTTCCTGCAACCAGGGTTTTACCGAGACTCGGAGAAACTGTTTCCTTTTCACAAAAAGACCCGCCTCACAGCATTCCTAAAAATGACATACTCCACAGACAGACTCCTGTGCGGAGTAATTTTTTAAATAAAAATTCTTCACCATGACAAACTAGAACATTGTGTAACAAATATCATCATTTTTTTAAAATTATTCTACTTGTAATCACTGTCCCTTAGCTCAGAACAGGTTCTTATGACCTAGTGAGGTAGGTAATGTAAAAAAATAATGTAAGAAATAAAAAGGTAACAAAAAATAAAATAAAAAATAATATATACGAGTATGTTGCGTGCAAGATGAGATATTGCTATTCAGCGTCGAAACTTTGCTTGAATTTGCTTAAACTATGTTTAGTAACCAAATCTGATTGGTCAGGTACTTCCCATCATTCTTCATCTACTTCTAATTCACCTTCTCCTCTCTTTTCAGCCTCATAATATTCCACAAACGGGGATGCTATAATCCCACTAGCTTCGGAGAGTTATGTGGAAAAATATGTAACATAAAAATTATATCAAACGCCCAACTAACATGGCGCTACTGAAAGGCACACAATACAAGTATAACATAACATACAGTTCAACGAATCCATCGCCTTTAACGGACCTCCACACTAGCGGTCAAATCCTTGTAAAAGTTTTGCCCCATGTAAGATTCAATAAATCGTCACAAAATCAATAATCTAGCTCTGGTACCATCCGAACATAAAAATCATTTTCCTGTTAATTTCTATGATTTAATTTCGAAATTATTTCTGCCAAATAACTTAAAATAGTCATTTTATAAATACCTGCAAGGCACGAGCTGAATCAGGTGAATGTTAAGATGTTCATTATTGCATATTTAGCGAATATAAATAAATAATTGAAAATCTGAGAATAATTATTTAGGGCTTGGTATTTGAGGCTATGAACTATTTTGGTATAAACATATTGTGAATCCTTTGTCAAGTCTGTTTAATAACTACCTAATTTAAACTTATTGTAATTTCAATTCTGACACCTGATATTGCCAAGTTCTCCCAAGAAAGAGTTGTGTAGTGGTCCATCATCTCTGCCTACCCCTGCGGAAAACCGTGCGATGGTTAGTTAGTTAATTAATTATATTACAAAAAACTTATTTTAGATTATTCAAAAACATATTTTTGATCGTGTACAGAATTTATCTCCACATGTTTCTTCCAGAAGAGATGAAGTTATTATTTTTAATTTAATATTGTCCTGATGAATTCAAAAAGCATCAAAATATTGTTAAAAAGTGGTTAAAAAAAATATATGTTCATTTTATAGTTAATTAATTGATTACAATAATTTTAATTTTATTAATTATTTTACTGCAAATTTTTTTTTTACTTAGAAAAATTGTCACTAGTGTGAAAAATTGCAGGTGCATTGTTTGCAAACTATAGCACTGATTTTGGATTGATTCTTAGATTGCGAAATACTTTTATAAGAATTTTTGCCAAATGAAAATGCATTAAAAATATCATAAAAAACAAAGCCTAATAAAATGAAAAACGAATATTATAAAACCTTACTTTATCGAAAAAAAAAATTAGGGCCATCGCATCGCGTCCTAACGCAGCCTCCATTGTTTTGTTCCGTGTTTTGAAAGCGTTGCGACTTATTTTAGATTAACAAATAATAATAAGGGGTATTTGAAATACATCAAAGAAAACCTTTCCAATCTAGATTTCGGAACGACGCACTTACTTTTGTGGTTTTAGGCAGTATACAAAGTCAGAATAATCTGTCGCAGGTCGCCCGCCGCTGGCAACCGGGTCAGGCAATCTGATACACTACCCTGTCGCAGGTTTCCTGCTGCTGGCAACCGGCTCAGGCAATCTGATACAATAGTCTGTCGCAGGTTGCCTGCTGCTGGCAACCGGCTGAGGCAATCTGATACAATAATCTGTCGCAGGTTGCCTGCTGCTGGCAACCGGCTCAGGCGGTCTGATACAATAATCTGTCGCAGGTTGCCTGCTGCTGGCAACCGGCTCAGGCAATCTGATACAATAATCTGTCGCAGGTTACCTGCTGCTGGCAACCAGCTCAGGCAATCTGATACAATCCCGCATCATCTCGCAAAGACAAACACGGCTCTGTAACTCATCGCGATAAGACGGTATCGTTGTTAATCTAGGCGCACAAAGGATATTAGTTCGATTGAATGCCTCTAAAATTAAACGTATTATGCTGGCGGTGTTCGGTGTCTCCGTGGACTTCTAAGGGATCGGGTTCGAAACTAGGCGTCCATAAAGACATTCAATTTATTTAACAAGTGTTATTTCACTAATAAATATTTGCGGCGCGTCCCGAAGTGATAGATTCTGTCAGTATCGCCATGGCGAAAGATGTTATAAATGGCATAAGCCGTATTTAGAGACCAGACCTGAATAGCTAGGAATCCTTTCCCTTTCCACTGCCATAGTCTTAAACAAACACCATAGTCTAAACTTAACAATAGACATGAAAACACATAGAACTGGAAGTGCATATGTAAAATGTAGAAAAAACTGAATATGAAACTGGAAAATTTTTGAAAATACATGTTTGCTCTTCTGAGAAATTGAACCCACAACCTTCCTACTCAAAGTCAAATATTAAACTACGACCATGAATACATCTTACTCGACGATAAACAACCGTCTAACTATAAATAAAATTCTATAAATAGAGAGTTGAATCTCTTTCTTGTTGTTTTCGGGCAATATAAATAATAAATGCTATTGAGCGAAAGAGCGAATCCTTTGTCTCTGGGTACTTTGCGTCTATTGTAAGATTCGCAAACAGCGGGAGAGGAGGGGAGTCTCGGGGGATTACGGCCGATCTGGAGATTTCAGACTGGAAAAGGATACAGGGAAGTGAAATGTTTTTGTTTATTTTTGGGGTGGTACAGCGTATTACGGGCTGTTTCCTTGTCACTCTTAAACGTATGTTTCGGACAGCCTTGCGGTTCCCATCACGAGGGCGTCGAGGCATTTCTATAAGATGGGTTCAGATCAGTCCTTTTAGAAAGATTTACAAAAGTTAGCGAGGATAACAGAAAGGCGATCACTTAAAGGACTATTCCATATTTAGCCTGCAAGACGAAGGGTGTCCTAGGCGAGGTGGAAGTTCAGTGTAGAGCATAGGTTCTCAACGTGGGCGATAACGCCCCTTGTGGGCGTTTGAGACTTTGAGGGGGGCAGTAGAAGACCAAGAGAAAATAAAGGGGCGTTGGACAAAAAAATAGGGGGCGTTGAAAAAATAGCCGGTCACTGGCCGATATCCTTTGTTCGTTCTTTTCGTGTTTTTTTGGGCGAGGAACCGGTTCTCTACCGACTAGTACTTTTTTTGGCGAGGAACCAGCTCCAGCTCTGTTCGTTTTCAAATCTCTTTTCTCTAGAACTTTTGTCGATTTGCCAGTACTTTTCGAAAAAACACCAAGAACCGGTTCCAAAGAGAACTGGATAAATAACCGGTTCCTCGGTGGTCACCGGTAACTGGAACCGCGCACGCGACAGATGGTAAGTAAAAAAAAATGGGGGGGAGGCTCTAGAAAAAAAAATATTCTCAAAGTGGGCGGTGGGCAAAAGAAGGTTGAGAATCTATGGTGTAGACTCTACACTGTAGAGGCAAACTCTTCAGCAGGAGACCGAAGAAAGTGGAGGCATTTCCCATAGACTTTGGAACTCTCCAAGGTTTGTAACGCCGATGATAATGATGGTGATCATCAAGACAGGACGACAAACAAAAAGCGCAGTTGATGAACACTCAATATTAAATAAATTAATGTCAATGACAGATTCTATGGGATCGTTTTCTTAGATTCATGTCGAGTTATACAAAGATTCAAAAATATCCGTTATCAATGAATTGTGTACCTGTGAACTCAACTGTGCGTGTGTGACTTCCTTTGCAAGAAGGAGACTTTATCGCTTTCTTCGTGAGCAGTTATTTTCTTTCATGCTTTTGTATATTATCTCTATTATATTTCAAATTAGCTCCGAAGAATTCAATTGGACGTGGCGTATTTTTAAATCGTGCTGTCAAGTATGTATCGCTTACGACTTTATAGCGCTTGAACAAAAAAAATAGCAGTACACTTAATTCACGACTCGTGAAAATTGACTCGAGATGAATTTAATAAAAACGCATTGATGAAACTTAAATACGAGTATTCAAAAGAATAATGTGACTCCCGCAGAGATTTAAACGAGCGTAACACCATCTACGGTTCTTCAATCGGAAGGACTTTCGATGGAACTGTAAAATGCATCCTATTTCCTGGCAATCCCTTTATCCTGTTCAGAGAAGACGTACACCGGTGCTCAGTCTCTTTCAATGGGAGAGATTCTTTTGTAGTATTTTATAAACGAATGGATAAGTCCTAGTACTGAGTAAGCACCCACGCACTGCGCGGTGCCCGGTGCCCGGTGCCCGGTGCCCTAGCGAACCTCCCGGCAAAACAATGTGCGACAGCTGTTATTTTCTTTGAAAGCTCTGGAAAAGTACTAAGACCTTAGAGTACATAGAGTGGTACCTATCCAAGGCAGTGTAGTCAGTTTTTGGTGATTTTTACCGGACTCGGCGGACCTGGGCGTGGCCAAGACTAAGGCTAGCGTATTTATACATCCATTCAATAATAATAATAATTGTATTTGGATTAATTTGTATAGCGCCGTTTTTTGTGAAAAATCACCTCAAGGGCGCTGTACAAATCTTAATTTCTACTTAATATTAATTGTTAGTTTATAAAAATATACAGCAACATACTTACCTGATAGGTCACTTCTGGCAGGACACAATCACCCTATCATAATAACTTAAAATATTTTGCTGATTCTTACATATATTCATATCACATATCGACATAATGTTTTTGTTTATTCGTATAACCACTTTTTCACAGTATTGTTATCAACAAAAATATGGCATATAATCCTAAAAAAACCGTTTGGTTGTGTCAAGTTTGGTGGCATAATAAAAAATGTGGGCGGAGTTTCGCGGTGACCCGGAAGCCCAAGATCATCGTGACAGTACATAGAAGCGGTGTATTATATCTGTTGTCTCTCTCTCTCTCATGGTGTACGACGTAAAAACCCGGAGCAAGTGATTTATCGCAAGTTTGTATAGGTTGGGTAAAAATAATTAGCTCTCTCTCCATACATTGTTACTCCAAGACATTTTCAGGCAAAAATGTTTCATTATTTTGCGAATGGAAAAATATGTTCTCAATAGATAAAATAACAATTAAATTTGTTAAAGGGTTATTTACCTCCAAATTAAAGTGGATAAATAATACTTCGGAAGGGGATTTGTACCACCATGTAGAATTACAACTTTACTGCACTTTGTTCCGGACACCTTTTATACATTTGTAAAATATTATGTATTATACTCCACAGTTCCACACAGAAGGCCCTGGGGCAACTTTGGGGTGCTGTGTGGGAGGTTTTGGTTAGAAAAGTAAAGAGTGAACCTGTGTAGAACCATATTGTAGAAGGAAGGAAGAACAGAGGCCGGCAAATTATCAAATGTAGGTTCATATTCTGGATGCAACATTTGGAAGTGGTAATTAATTGCACTTTTGCTTAGAACATTTATGACCGGTTAGTAGCCTAGTGGTCCAAAACGTTGGCTTTCCACCCTGGAATCGTGGGTTCAACCCTCGTTCAGCTAGTTTTTTTTTGTTTATGATAAGGTTTACGGCGAAATCTTTTTGATAAATTCGAGAATTCATGTTGTTAAAATTTCATTAAAAATGTGACTCACTTCAGTGACAATATTGTTATTATTTATTGATAAGTAAAGTGAGGTTATGTTAGAGTAGGTTGTATTAGGATAGGATAAGATGACCAAATAGTACCCTGTGTGAAATTTGCGACCAACGTGAAAATGTTTTTCGTAATGGACTTTCTATTCACCCAATAAAAATCTTTTTCAAATATCAAAAGATTTCTTGAACAGGTAATTAATTCCATTAGCTTCTCTGGGGCTTAGGAATTAGACGTCGTAAGTTCATTGACAATATCAGTTTTATTTCAACCGGTAAAGATTCTACTTCCATGATTTTTTTCTATTTAACGGTTAGAACATTTCATCTGAGATCTGCGTCATCCACATTTTTCCCAGCAATGTACCTACACAAGGTGATGACGAGGCACTATTCCCCGCACAGTCCACGAGTAACGTTGGCTCTGACCTGACATTTTGAAGGCTCCGTCCCGCGGGGAATTTTCACCGTTTTCAGCACTTTCCAGAAATTCTCAGTTTCCCCAACGCCCGACGTTTTGTTCCGCCAAACCCTCGTTAGGGACATGGGAAAAAATACGTTTGTTAATGCGATGGCTAGGGAGAGGGGAGAGGGGAGAAGAGTGAGGGGTGGAACTACAGCGGAACCGGAATACGCAGGTATATACGTTTATAGAAATAAAAAAGTTGATGGCGGATTTACTAATCTAAAGTTCATTTTTTACGATGGCGGTAGATTTTTTCTCGGGCACAGATATCTTAATATGACAACTATTTTTGTAATATATTTATTTGAATACCGCATAAATATCCCAACTGTTCGAACCCATTGGGATTACAGCATCACAGACGTCAGGTGGGAGTGCTACCCTTCTTCTACCGGTATTTCTATGGAAGATCCTTCGAGGAACTTGCGTCATCCGGTGCGTAGTCGGAAAACTTGCCAAACGCGCGCCCAACAGACACGATTGACATTCGATACGTGAGAACGGGTCGCTTCTACGACTGTTTCTTGTGTTCAACAGCTCGGCAATTTTTATATTTATATTTTAAACAATTATTGTTTTCTGAAAATTTCAAATAGAGGAAGATCAAGGAGATTCAAAGAAGTCAAGGACGCCCGAAAAAGATATGGCACGATCAAGTTAAATCAAATACTTGATTCGGGTCATGTGAAGAGTCAGAATAACAGAAGAGTATGTATGAGACGATGTAACGATGTCCTCTCTGCCTACCCCTGCAGAGAAACGGCGTGATGGTTAGTTAGTTAGTTAGTAAATAATGTTGGTAGAATTTTAGATTTCTCGTTGCTTTCACAAAATTCGGTCGTTAGTATGGAGGGCCGTTAAACCAGGTTTTAAGTTGCAATGACATTAGATAACCAAAAATATCTCTAAAATATTTTATGATTTTTTGGTTTTTGTTTTACGTGAATACCGCACAAGAGTCAACTTCAGTGAGACTATGGCATCCCAAATAAAGTATGTTGTGAGGCTGGTGGTGGGAGGGATGGGTGGAAGAGGAAGGTTCGGAAGTACCTGGCTATTCAGATCTGGTCACAAATCACGGCTAAAGCCATTTCAAGCAACAGTGTTTCGATTCTAAATGGTGGTCTTTCACCAGGGCGATACTTATAGTATCTACCACTCTGGAATGTCGAGATTATTCCTGCAGTTGATGTTGTGTGGGACATATCGGCTACTTTTCAGCAAAGAATAAACGGAGAAACCGTGGACTGATAAAAATCGTAATTTATTATATTTCAAAGTCTTTAATTAAGCATCTAGCTCCAGTTCCAGTTCCAGCTGTATAGTTCAGAGCGGCGCAGGCGAAAAGCAATTTCAGTTCTTGGCTCGAAATGTCAACATTCACGAATGTCTGCCTCCTCGTTTCTCAGCTTTGCAATAAACTATTTCATAAACCAGGGGAGGGCAACTTCTTGGGTAAGCATTGGAAACCACTTTTAACGTTAATTAGATTTAAATTTTTCAAACAATATAGAAAATGTTCAAACAATGTCAAAATGAAAAAGAGTTGAGAAAAATGTTTGGGCCGCGATCAAAACTCAAACTCAGAATTTCTCCTTAGCCCGAGTGGGACGCACTTACCGATTGTGCTACCAAAACTATTTTTCCTTACTACCTATTATCAATAATCATATATTAAATCAATTTGCGGCCTCCGTGGTCGAGTGGTCAAAGTCCTGGACTACGAATCCAGAGGTCTCTGGCTAAAATCTGGGCCTGCCCAAATAATTCCTATTTAAATAAAATGTGTTATTTTACAATTATTCATTTTAAATAGTAAATCATTCATTCGTGGCACATTCCAGAGTGTAAGAAACTTTCAGTATCGCCCTGGTGAAATGCCACCCTTAAGAATCATTACGTTGTTTGGTGACCAGATCTGAATAGCCGTACTGGCTTCCCCACCTTCCTCTACCCTATCTAATTCCACTTTCACGCTAATTTCGGCCTCACAACCTTGGAGAAACAATGTATGGAGAGAGAGCTAATTATTTTCACCCAACCGATACAAACTTGCGATAAATAACTTTTTTAGGGTTTTTACGTCGTACACTATGAGAGAGAAAGAGACAACAAATATAATACTCCGCTTCTATGTACTGTCACAATTAACTAGGGCTCCTGGGTCGCCGCGGGACTCCGCCCACACTTTTTTATTATGCCACTAAACTTGACACAACTAAACGATTTTCAGGTTAAATGCTATATTTTTCTTGAAATCAATTCTGTGAAAAAGTGGTCATACGAATAAACTAAAACATTATGTCGATATGTGATATGAATGGATGTTTAAATACCCTAGCCTTAGTCTTAGCCACGCCCAGGTCCGCCGAGTCCGGTAAAACTCATAAAAAACTGACTACACTGCCTTGGGTAGATACCACTCTATATACTCTAAGCTCACAACATATCCGAATTAGTAATGCCATAGTCCTACTGACTTCAGACGTTTGAGGTAGTTGGAAGTCTTGTGCGGTTTTCACATAAATAACAATTTATTATTTTTTAATTATGAACATCCTTTTAGTAAATAAAAAAAGTACTTTGTATCTTTATTTAGACGCCATTTCTGTTTGCGTTTTAGATCGGTCAGCATCTTTGTGTGCGGGAAAAAAATGGATCCATTCGCGGAAGGGTAAAAAAAAATAAAAAACATTGTGCATAGCGTATGCTTTAACGTTTAATTATGAAGAACCTCCGTCAACTTTCAATGTTTAACGTCTATCGTGGTGTAATTAATTCATTGTTGAATTAACTTCCTAGTTTCAAACTAGTTTAATTTCCTCGGGAACGGGCCAGTCTTGAAGTGTGAAGAACTCTATAAGATGTTTAATTAAAAATCTAATTAGACGACAACCACACTATTTTATTTTATTTATTTTAGTATATATAACAGACATGATGCTCAAAACATATATACATGAGTGGTTATTTAATTGGAATATTTAACAATAGTAAGTAATCAAGTTAATGAAAAATGCAAAAGTAAATGAATAACAAACAAAATCAAAAGAATAATATTATACAAGGTAGAACATAAATTCATAGATTATTGGCACCTGTACTGAAGAGATGCCTATTAAGGCTGATTCACACCAACGTCCGGTTCCGCTCAGTGCCGATATTGTTCCGCATGAGAGCTTATTGATATGGTATGAATATCAATCAAGGAGTATGTGCCAAGACAAAGTTGTATGGCAGTATATCCTTCTGCCCACCCTTGTGATATTTAACTACTTATTTAGTTAAATAATTATTTTGATGTGTAAAAATACTTACAACGCAGATTTTTTTTTTAAACTATTTTTTTATCACTAAATAATATTTTTTATTGATCATTAATTATTAAAAATATTATTTAGTGATAAAAAAATGGAATTGATAAAAAAAAATCTGCGATGTTAATATTTTTACAATTCTAAATAATTATTTAACTGACTAAGTAGTTAAATATCACAAGGGTGGGCAGAAGGATATACTGCCACACAACTTTGTCTTGGCACATCCTCCTTGATCGATATTCATACCATATCAATAAGCTCTCTTGCGGAACAATATCGGCACTGAGCGGAACCGGACGTTGGTGGGAATCAGCCTTTAGCCGTTTGGTACTTGGTTCTTCATATAACCAGTCCATAGCTAAAGGCCATCATTACAATATCAGCTCAATATGATTGAAAGATTTCTTTTTTTAAATTAATTTATCGTGTCAATAAAAATGTCTACTTCATTGTTTGTGCAGTGAATTGTATTGTAGTTTCTTAATGTCCTCGGCAAAGGAGAGAAATATCCTGTATTTGAGTGGTAGGCTTTAATGTTAAAAATATTGTTTATCCTCCTCGTTAGTTTTCTTATTGGTATGTTAATGTTAATTTGGGATAAAATATTTGGTGCATCAATTGATGAATGCATAATTTTGTGTAAAGTTAATATATCAGAAAGTTTACGTCTGGCTGACAGAGAGTGAAGTTTATAGTGCGAAATTCGTTCATATTATTTAGTTATCACACTAGTTATTTACTATTTATTTATTTAACAAAATCTCATAAAAACAGTTGTTCACCAAATACATTAAAAGATGAATGATATAAAAAATATTGTGGATACATGCATAGTGTAAAAAAAGTAATTAATCATTTATGTACATCTCACATATAGACAAGGTATGATATGAATATATCCAAAGGAGTTATATAAGTACAACATGAAGTAGTGTGACGCACTATATATGATATAATAACGCAAATAAGGTTAGCAATGAAAGACAAAGAAGATAAGATATAAGAAAGGTTTATTCCTATACACATATTATGAGATAATCGTTGAATTGGCAAGTGTAAAAAGGTGTGTATAAAAATATATTTTATTTAAGACTATGTAGGTCGTTATGTGCCTAATGGTCACTCTTGTGCGTATATCGAGAGATAATGATAGAACTCTTTATCAATCTCTCCACAACGGCCTTGCACACAGCGATGAATACGTCAGGAGCGTTTTAATAAGTTGATTATCGTATTTTTTAAAATTTATTAACATTTAATTGTGCACACAACCACGTGACTATAACATATCAAAACTTGTATTTTTTAATACATTTTTTTATAGTTAACACCGCACAAGAGTCTCAACAGCTCCCAACCGTCTAGAGCCAGTGGGACTATGGCATCCCCAATTGGGGTATGTTGTGAGGCTGAAGGTAGTGGAAAGGAGAAGGATATGGGGAAGAGGAAGGTCGAGAAGTACCTGGCTATTCAGATCCGGTCACCAAACACGGCTAAAGCCATTTCAAGCAACATTTCAACTCTGAATAGCAATCTTTCACCAGGGCGATACTTGGAATATCTACTACTCTGAAACGAGCCGCAAATAAACTTAACACTATTTTGTATGAATCAAATGTGTTATGACACATATTGATTCAATAAAAGTTATTGGCGCACGCCGGGTTTGAACCCGCGACCTTTGGAAAATATAAATACATTATATATTCGCGATCGGCGTTTATTTCTCTTTCTTAATATAATATATATATTGTTTAATTGATCACATTTACATATATTTTATTTATTTTTTTGTTCATCGGAGTTCCTCATTTTAAACTTTTTAAACATGGCAATGATCGACGGTTGAATAATAAAATGGTTGGCCACCCGCGCTGTATATTGTCCACCCCTTTCGGTGATACAGAAATTAAACCTTCAATATGGCTAAAACTTCAAATTTAATTCTTGCTGAATTAAAACACGTTTGCCTTAATTAAAAGGCAGAATATTCCAGTGACAATATTTTCGCCAGCTTCTGGTGCGAGGGAGCTGGCAATGTCAGCCGATGAAATAGACAATTTCAAAATAATTCTCAAAACTTTTACAATTGAACGATTTGTTGAGAATAAATTTTGTTTTAGCCTTCAAATTGATATTTACTTTAAGAAGTAATTAAAACAATTATGAACTTTTTTCAACATTCTATTTCTAGACCTACTGGTTTCAGCCTGTGTCTGAAATAGACAGATTAAATTTATTTGAATAGCCTTCCCACTAGCGACCAAATTCACGTAAGAAATTAACGAAAATTTAGATTATTACTCTAGAGCCAACCCCCTTTCTGCTGGGTGTTGCCAGTGTGTTGTGAGAAAAGATCTGTGTCAATTAATTGATGCGGGTCTTGAAGAGGCTAGAATTAAGGAAGGAAAGACCGAAGCCGGTGGCTCGTTCCACATTCGTTCCGTTTAACGTAACAATGAGTCTCGTGTAGCCGATATCAACTGTGTTCCAGTCTCGTCTGCTGCATGTCTCGTTCTATTCTAGGGTTGGAATGTTTAGTGGAAATTTAAGTGGCACTTTAGCGGATCTTTTGGTGGAATTTTTAGTGGAACTTTTAGTATTTACTTTTGAGGCTAAGAGCCTCGTAAGCTTTGGAACTTTTAGCGGCTCTTTTTACTAGAGCTTTTAGCGAATTTTACTGCCAGAGAAACGAATGAAAACGACACACGGTAGTAAAAAAAAAACGAATACCTCTAGATTAACGGCTACTTGTTAGGCTTATTCATACTTGTATACTCCTCTACACCTATGTGCTAATTATCCTCAGTCATTCTTTCGTCAGTCGCGCCGCCATTATCGCCCGCCTGACAATACGACAAAGGTTGGTTAATTGCTGTGGAAATTAAAATCTAATTAACGGGGCTAAAAGTTTCTAAAAAACTCCGCTGGAAATTAATTAATTTTGGTCGCTGACTCGGCACTAAACAAGAGGAGGTTTTTACGGTCGGCGTTTGAGTTATGAAGACAATGGCACAGGGCCGCACTAGGGCAGCGGATTTTACAATGGAACCGGGGGCCGAGGCAGGGGGGGGGCATTGTTTTTATAAAAATGTTTTCAATTTGGTTTTTAGTTTAATGCTCTATTATGATTTTGATTAATGAAACAACATTAATAATTTTCAAACAATAAGAATTACAAAAACAGAAAAAAGAACGCGACCCAGAATTGAACTAAAAATCTTCCGTTCGCTGAAAGGGTGTGTTAATCAATTTAGTCATCTCACTGATTTCCTATTGCGAGGTTTTCATCAAATAATTACTTCCTGGAAAACATCAAATAATATGGCTTGTTAACATTCCCGTTCAGACAGGGGAGGGAGTTCTAATGTCACCTGGACGAAAGTTTTATGCGATGTCTCTTAGATAAAGATCACTAGCGTTGTGACTGCTTTGAAAGAAACCTAATTTTTAACTTTATTCCACTATTTTTTTATTTTTAGACCTGACCGGTTTCAGCTTATGACGGGCGACTAGTCTGAAGATGCCCGTCATAAGGTGAAGCCGGTCAGGTCTTAAATAAAAAATAGTAGAATAAAGTTAAAAATTTGGTATTATTAAAATCATTAAAATGGACTTCCACCACGAATTAACAGCATCAAAATTAGAAATAATTAAAGATACTTAAAATAGTTATAAATTATTTAAATAAAATGTTGCATTAACCAGTGATGTTTGTAACACAACACCAAAAGGAAGCAAATAACGTTTAAACAGAACACGAGATAGCAAGTAAACAGTTATAGGAACATTACAAAACAAAAACTAAAGAAATAACACCTAGACACACATCATACAAACTGCATAAATAAGTCCTCGTTCCATACTCACACATAAGTACCCAGAAGAATATAAATATGAAACAAAATAAGAAAAGGAAAACAACATAGTGAAAGCGAAAGTGAAAAAGTTCCATCGCCCACAGCGGGGATGGGGAGTTTATAGCGATCCTCGAGATTTTATTTTCTGCATACTTTTAGAAATTCAAGAGAAAACCATTCTATCAGCAACGCTGGCGGTGAAATCGATAGAAAAAATCTACGTCGGCGCAACGTATTCTTGACGTTACCCCTGTTGTTTTTTATTTATTTTGTTCTGCAGCGAATCCAAGATGTCGTCTATTTATTTATACATCCATTCATACCACATATAGACATAATGTTTTTGTGTATTCGTATAGCCACTTTTTCACAGTATTTTTATCAACAAAAATATAGCATCTAACCTAAAAAACCGTTTAGTTGTGTCAAGTTTAGTGGCATAATAAAAAATGTGGGCGGAGTCCCGCCGTTAACCAGCGAAGATAGCCAGCTTAAGATCATTGCGACAGTATATAGAAGCGGTCCAAGAAATTTTTTGTCTCTTTCTCTCTCATGGTGTACGATGTAAAAACTCGGAAAAAGTGATTTATTACAATTTCGGATGGGTTGGGTAAAACAAATTAGCTATCCCTCCATATATTGTTACTTCAAGGTCTGAAACGTGTCTTCCTCTGTTCTTATTTAATTGGAAGTCCACCCCTGCAATGGCGAAGGAATACATTTAAGAGTTAGACAAAGGTAGGAATTGTCAAGTTGTCGTTTACACTGCTCGCAATTATTCTCCGGTGGCATTTTTGTTTTTAAAATGAGAAAACGGGCTCGAAGATAAATAAAACTAGGTTAGGGAATAAGGTGGTGAAGTCACTTGATATATTTGTGTTAAAGGGAATAGAGAAAGAAAGTTACTCGAAACGCCTCTTTTTGTGGAGGTCTTCCTTGACTAACCTTATTTCCCTGTTGGGTTTGGTTAGGTTAGGTGTATGGAATGATTTGCCAGCTTCTGTGTTTCCTCCTTCTTACATCGTGGGTCCTTTCGAACCCAAACTTACCCTCCACATAGTATCGCCAAAGACGATTTAGCAAATATAAATAAAAATAGATAAAATTTAAAGTGCTCAAAATCCAAATTATGACTTTTCGAGGATTATTAGCATTATATAGGTACATTATTAATGACAATAGAAATGAGTATCACCATCCAAAATGATTGTATCACTTAGCAGAAAGCTATTCAGATTTTTTAAAAATGTGAATTTGTCAGTGCAATTTATTGTGAGAAAACATATTTTTGTATTCAACTTTTAGACCAATTCTTCGGCATTTTCATACGAATAATTGGAATTTGATAAATTAAAACTGAAACGTTAGGATTTGGAAAAACGCTAAATTGAAAAGAAAATAATTACGGTACTCTAAAATTTAGTATTTTATTATTTATCTTGTTGAAATAAAATTTTAAAAAACATGGGTTAGGTTCACGTCTGTCTCACTATGGGTACATTTTCCGCAAAAGCGGTTGGGTCCGCCTGGAGGCAGTGGGACTTTGCCATTTTACGTATTTTGTGAGGCGGTGAGGGAGTGGGAGGGGGTGGAGAAGGAAAAGGGGAAGGTTGAAAATTACCTGACTATTCCGATCTTGTCACCAAACATGGCTAAAGCAATTTCAAGCGACGTTTCGATTCTTAATGGTCGTCTTCACCAGGGCGATTCTAAGAGTATTTACCACTCTGGAACTACAATATATTATTGTATATGAAGTAAATAAATAATAATGGAAGATATATTCAACTGCACTAAATCTAGTTACAAGAAGGCTATAATATCATACCTCTTTCAAACATATGACTGTTAATTTATTGCATTATAATATTTCTATTAACTTACTCATGTTTTTGGGTGCTAATCATTTGCTCTATGTTACTTTTATGTCACTATTATTTTATGTTATATATTACACTGTTATGTAAAAGCCCACAAGGGCGTATGTAATTAAATAAATATGAAAAACACACAATTTTTTGTTCTTACGGACGACGGGATTCAAACCCGTGATCTCTAGAATCGTAGTCGAGGATTTTAAGCGCTCGACCACGGAGATCATCAGGCGAACGAGTCGTTTTTGTGTATTAGCTAGCCAACTTTTGTGTTTTCCTCCCTCCTACATCTTGGGTAATTTCAATACATAAGTTCAATTACTTATTATCTACTTTTTTTTCTTACGAAAATTCTCCACACCGCTAATGTTTACCTGTATATATATATTACTTTTTTTTAAAAGACAATGTTTAATTATTTATCGTTGTAATTAAACTTTCTAAACGATTAACCTTTCACCAGGGCATTACCAACTTTACCAAATTTCACTTAAGATAAACTCGGATGAGGTGAATATTGGCGCGATAGCTCTGTAGTAAGATAAGACGCCTGGAAAACAGAAGGTTACGAGTTCAAATCCAGTCCCGTAATAAACTGCTTTCTCGTGTGTTTAAGGATGATAACTTAACTTCCACATTTACTAACAAGGTATATAATTCAATTAATTTTTGAATCGATGAAACTAAACTTTTGATATCTACTGCGCATTTTCCTTGGCATCGAATCTATATTTAGCGCAAACTTTGACTTCCCACGTAAACGTAATTCACGTTCAGACGCCCGCCCCGCCTACCTGTAAGCTCTAATATAATATGAACCAAACTAACTCCATCTGTGCTCTGTGTCGGAAAACTATAAATGCGCCTCGCTATGAACTGACTATATTTGTAGGGTGTGGTGTGTATCGGAAAAACCTTAACGGGTTTCTTGCGTAATCGAGATATCCGTTTTTTAATCGAAAGAATCGATTATTTTAACGACCATTCACACTAGCGGCCAAACTAACGTTTTGAGGTTACGAAATCCATGACTCAATCGAAGATCTAAGATAGAAATTAATAAAATATCGAAAATGCAGCTCAATTTCCATAGTATATAATGCATTTCAATCAACTTTTATGTTTTAATTTCTACATAACATTCTCTTAATATCCCATAATTAACATATTTTAGTGACTTAATTTAAGGTACATATGAAGATTTTAATAATGTGGTGGGTATTTAAAACAAATACAACTATGATAGTATAACATTGACGGCCTCCGTGGTCGAGTGGTAAGACGCTCGACTACGAATCAAAAGGTCGCGGTTTCAAACCCGGCGTGCGCCAATAACTTTTATTTAATCAATATGTGCCATAACACATTTAGTTCATATAATTAAAAGGATATTTGCGGCACGTTCTTGAGTGGTAGATACTCTGAGCATCGCCCTGGTGAAAGACCATCATTCAGAATTGAAACGTTACTTGAAATGGCTTTGGCCGTGTTTGGTGACCAGATCTGAATAGCCAGGTACTTCCCAACTTTTTCTTTTCCCAATCTTCTTCCTCTCCCCCTACCTTCAGCCTCACAACATACCCTATTTGGGGATGCCATAGTATTACTGGCTCTAGACGGTTGGGAGCAGTTGAGATTCTTTTGCGGTAATCACGTAAAAAAAATTAAAATATATTTAGGAAAGCTTTAGATTTCGAAAGGAAATTCTTATTTTTTGTGATACCTCACGAGAGTAACAACTGCCCGTAGTCAGTGGAACTATGGCACCCCAAATTGGAGAACGACGTGAAACTGAAGCAGGGAGGGGGTAGTAAATAGGGAAATATACAAAGTACTCGTATCTAGCTTAAGCCATTTCAAACAAAATTTCGAGTATTTCTCGAGGTGATACTAAAGGCTTTTTACACTCTAAACGAAAACTGTCACAACAAAAAATCTATTTTAGTTATTACAACTTCAGTTTAAATTCTGTAATCTAATGCCCCTTCTGAAGAGCTACCGTCTTTAATTATTTTCTCTCTTTAAAAAATCCCCCCGCCCAGCACCCTCAAAGAATAATCGGCCGTGGGAGAAGGTCTTGGTGAAGTCAAGAATGTAACTTGAACAACATGTATATATATTTTAATTCGTCTTTATCTTTGAGAGGGACTTAAACCCGAAGCATCAAGGGCAGCTTTCGTACAACTAAGGCCGGGTTGTTTCAACTTGTGACCCTGGTTTGTCTAAATTTTTATTAAACCTTAACTTCATCTTTTGATCTCCGTTTTGATGAATAGGAACTTTTTTAAATGTTTAACCTATGCTTAGTTTTGAATATTTAAACAGGGTTGAGGATGTGAAGTTATGGCTTAATACAAAGTTGGTTCAACCGGCGGTAAAATTTTTAAACAAGCCGACTTATGCCGTATTGGCTCGGCCAGGGTATTTATAGCTAAAGCTGGCATTTAATCGAATACATATTTGTTCAAACTTTTTTTTAATCCCATTGTAACATTTCAACCGAACAATTAACATTTGTTCCATAAATGGAAGAACGGTGTTGAAAATAAGAAGTTTTGAATAAATATAAAATCTGCTTTAACTATGGCCCTGTCGAAACAACACGACGTCTGCCACGTGCGTGAACTCTTTGCCTGTTGCATTTTATCAATGTATCACTTCACCATTAACAAAGAAACGATCTATGAACTCGATGTATTTCTAACGAAGCCGCTTTAAAAATGTTTCAATCGAGTGGGAGTTGTGCCGCCCACGCAATCCCCCCACCCCGTTGTATCGTGGGTAAGCACCCTGAAGGGGCACTTAACTGGCGCGTAGGGCGCGCCCACGCTAAGCCCTGGGCCCGCTGGCCCTCCCAACCCCCCTCCCCCTAATGGGTCCGTATCAAGCGCTGACATTTTCATTTGGTGAAACGTGACGTTTGTAGTTAACGTACCCAAAAGGACGATTATTTTATTTGGATGGCGTAGGCTGGCGTTTCCCTAACTTATTTGACTGATTTATTTACTTATTTAATCTTAAATAAAATCACTTCGTAGTGTTCTCTATTGTTCACTGTTAAATATATATGAAGTATTTATTTTACAAGATCTCATAAAAATAGTTCTTCACCAAATACATCAAAGAGATGAATGATATAAAAATATTTTAGAAACATGCATAGTGTAATAAAAATAAATTAAACATTTATGTACATCTCACATATAGACTAGATATTAAATATTCAAAGGAGTCATATAAGTACAAACTGAAGTAGTGTGACGCACTATATATGATTTAATAACGCAAATAAGGTTAGCAATGAAAAACAAAAAAAGCTAAGATATAAGAGAGGTTCATTCTTATACACATATTATGAGATAATTGTTGGATTGGCAAGTGTAAAAAGGTGTGTAAAAAAAACAAAATATTTAAGATAATGTAGATCTTTATGTACTTAACGGTCACTCTTGTACGTATATCGAGAGATAATGACAGAACTCTATATACGAGTATGTGCATCTAAATATATCTATAATATATTGGCGTATTTTTGTATGAGGAAGCTCTGACTTTCGGTGTGTAAAACGTTTAACCGTAACCATATACGTGTATATGGGTTATAAATACCCCCAGAAATCAACTTATAAAAATGTTTACCCAAAAACATCTTCCGGCGGGCTTGCAGGGTGTGAAAATCTAGCATAGTATTTTTTATTTTTTTTTACATGAATACCGCACAAGAGTCTCAACTGCTCCCAACCGTCTAGAGCCAGTGAGACTGCCATCCCCAATCGGGGTATGTCGTGAGGCTGAAGGTAGTGGGGAGGGGAAGGAGATCGGGAAGAGGAAGGTTGGGAAGTACCTGGCTATTCAGATCTGGTCACCAAACACGGCTGAAGCCATTTCAAGCAACGTTTCGATTCTGAATGGTGGTCTTTCACCAGGGCGATACTGAGTATCTACCACTCTGGAACGTGCCGCAAATATACTTGTTATTATTTTTATATGAATTAAATGTGTTATGACACATATTAATTAAATAAAAGTTATTGGCGCGCGCCGAGTTTGAACCCGTGACCTATGGATTCGTAGTCGAGAGTCTTACCACTCGACCATGGAGGCCGTCAAAATGTTAGTTTGATTACTCTGTATTCTGTTGTAACTCGTGTATTCCTTTAATTTCCCTCGTCCCAGAGTGAGTTTTTATAACTCATCGGGATTGCTATATATATGTTAGCAAGATATTAATAATAAAATAAAATAATAATACTAAAATATTTGGCTGACCACCCGCCCCCTTTTCAAACTCACCCCCCTAAACATTTTTCAAACATGGCCCCCCTTTTCAAACATGGCCCCCCTTTTCAAACATGGCCCCCTTTTCTTATTGCCCCGCTCCGGTTGAGATTCCATCTCTTTTCTGACTGAAACTATTTTTGTACGAAGAAGGCCCTTTATCGCGTTTTAGTCTTTTTTTATATATATATATCTTATTTTATATTTATTTTTTAATATATATATTTTTATTCTAAGAATTCTTAAAAATATCTAGGTATCTGTTTTACTTTAGTTTTTGTGAATGGTAAATTCCGCGGTATGAGCATGAAACACGAGGTACAACAATCACGTTGAAACCGGGTACACTAGATGTTACATCCGGAAACGGCAATAAAACACCGAAATGTGTTTTCCGTTTCGAATGAAGATCGACGAAATTAAATGGACTGTAAAAATTAAACAACGATATTTACTTGATGGAAATCTTAACTAACTAACTAACTAACCATCACGCCGTTTCCCCGCAGGGGTAAGCAGAGAGGACGGACCGCGAGACAACTCTGTCTTGGCACACACTTCTTGCTTCATTTACATTCATACATCGTCTCATACATACTCTTTTGTTATTCTGACTCTTCACACGACCCGATTCAAGTATTTGATTTACTTGATCGTGCCATGTCTTTCTCGGGCGTCCTCGACTTCTTCTTCCATTCACTTTCGCATCATATATTCTTTTCACACTCCTTTCTTCGTTCATTCGCTCTACGTGCCCTTCTTGATTATATTATATGGTAAAAATAAGGATTCAAGCCAATTCACTCACCGATGTCTTCCGGAGGCGGCTTGCTGCGACGAGTGATGAAATACAAATGTGAAGAGCGCCAAAGCGCGAGGCCCCACGATGTTACGATGGCGAGTTTTTCTGCCGGTTGAGGGCGCAGCACATGACTACAAACGCATATTCTTCCTATTTTTTCTGCATGGCTGTTCAACCGTAAAATTTAGTGGCAAATTGGCAGGATGGGTAGGATGGACAATAAGCAAGGTAAAAAACCAACAAGCTGTCAATTCGAAATCCAACACTAGAATTATATTCAACCGCTCCAAGCATTCTCTAAATTCACCCTGTTGTGTTCAACTTGGTCCAATACGGCTGTGGAATGATTTGCCGATCCCTCTGTTTTCTCTCTCTCTCCTCAAGACCCAAGTTCACTCCTTCCTTTCCTCAAAGAGACCCTCCACCCAGCATCCTCAACGATGACAGCGAAATCATTTCCTGTGTGGAGTTTAAATCTAAATTGTTTTTCACCACCGGTTAGTAAAATAATACTTTTTTTTTTTTTTTCATTTTCTAGATTCTTATTTATCATTAAGTGATGAATCATTTAAAGTTACTGATTCTAACTCTAACTCTTGTCCTTTATACCAATAGGACGGCGCATTGCGCCTTACTCTGTTACCTCATGTGGGTGAAAAAATGCATTTACGTGACTTTTGAATTTAAGTTCAGGAGTTTACGTAGGGAAAAAATATGTTTGTAAAAATAATACGCGATATTAATGGATCATCAACGTCTTCTCCCCCTCTCGACACAGCACTACGGCATATATACATAAGTGTGTTCGTGTTAAGTGGGGATGGGGGGGGGTCGGCTATGGCCTTTGTTTTAGAATTCCCTATAGATAATCTGACCCCCTCCTTGCAGGTGTACCGTGTACCGCTTACAGACGTATGGTGTATATTTGGGATTTGGATCTGCCGCTGGGATTCTTATTATGATTAGAGATTGCGTAGGTACAAAGTTTTTGGCGTATTTATATGTGACATTCAAATTAAATTCTTCAACTTTTGCAAATGTAATATATTAATAACGCCCACCTTTACATATTCAAGCTACGGTGTAGGCTTTCCACACAAAATATGATTTAGAACTCAAAAGGCTGTAATTGGATAATACCCGGCGTTGCCCGATTTCCAACACTCTTTTTGGTTACTGTAAAATTAAAATATATAGATGTTTTGTAAATATATTCATTTTTTATTAAAATTATGATATTGTTAGAAATATATTTGATAGATTAGCTTAAGTAGTTAAAAAAAAACTATTTCCGCGAAGGACCGAATAATAAAATAAAATAAAGAATGCAAGGCTGATGTGAGCGTAATGAATAGGATCAAGAAAGGGACGCGTAGATGGTTTGTGCATGTAGAGCGAATGAACGAAGAAAGGAGTGTGAAAAGAATATATGATGCGTAAGTGAATGGAAGAAGAAGTCGAGGACGTCCGAGAAAGACATGGCACGATCAAGTAAATCAAATACTTGAATCGGGTCATGTGAAGAGTCAGAATAACAGAAGAGTATGTATGAGACGATGTATGAATGTAAATGAAGCAAGGAGTGTGTGCCAAGACAGAGTCATATGGCGGTCCGTTCTCTCTGCCTAGTCCTGCGGGGAAATGGCGTGATGGTTAGTTAGTTAGTTAGTTAGTGCCAAAAACCATTTATTGTTTCAATCCATTCTCCTTGAAATTAATATTTTTTTTGCTCTTCACATGTTGACCTAAGCTCAAAGAATATACGAATTTCCAACTCAACAAGTAGTTTGAAGCGAGCACGAGCAAGTAATAATTTCATCACAAAGGGAATGCCAACGCAAGAGGCGGCATTCTAGAATAATAATCATCGTTTCAGTGAATCCTTTATACCGCGATCTGTTGAATCCCACGGAATGTCCCCGCATTCAGCTGAAATATAATTATATTATTATGTAAATACTTCAAAACGTCAGAGAGTTTCTGAACAAAGGGCTGCCGCAGTGTGTTCATCGTGCCACAGCGACGCGCCACCTTTTGGCGGCCGAACTAGAAACGATTCAATCGCGAAGATTTTAATTAAAAATCGCACCAAAATCGCCAATGAAGCTCCGCCGCTCTAATATAAATACGTGTTTGTATTGATTTTCATGTTTTTTTTTTATTTCTATTTAAAGTCCGCTTAATGCCTTACAGGCAATGAACTTTTTAATATCTGATAGTATCAATACCGTAAGCCGTCTTCTGCCACGTTTGATGGAAAAATTGCTCACACATACAAAAGTTTGAAATTTTCTTCCGATTGCGGTCCTTCACGATTAACTCAGTATGTTCCTTTTTATGATTGTGTCGTGACTAAACCACGCGGGAGCGGGTTTTCATCTACTAGCTTACATAATTCTGTCGACCAAGTTGTTTATTTTAAGGTATGAGTATTTAATAAATACAATATAGAATTTAAGATCATTTAAAGACCCAACTGCTCCCGACCATCTGGAGTCAGTGAGACTACGGCATCCCTAATTGGGGTATGTTGTGAGGCTGAAGGTAGTTGGGAGGGGATGGAGATGGGAAAGAGGAAGGTTAGAAAGTACCTGATTATTCAGATCTGGTCACTAAACACGGCTAAAGCCATATCAAGCAACTTTTTTATTCTGAATGGTGGTCTTTCACCAGGGTGATATTTAGAGTATCTACCACTCTGAAACGTGAATAATAAATTATTTTTTATTTTTTTTACATACAGTCATGTGGCCATTCATGACTTCAACTGACTTATTATATTAATATGAATTAATGATTCTACCAAAACGTGAATTAATTTTTAAAAAAATTTCAACAGTACGGCGTCAGTCTCAAACCAACTTCTCTCCATCTTACATCAAGAAGCTCGTATATTGTCTACGTAATCTTTCAGCCTTTACAAATCTTAGTGCTTTTTACAGTAGCCCAATCGCTCTAGTTTTCTAATGGGATCAATTTGGTTCTCGGACCACCGGTTTTGCAGCGCTGCCGTACTACAATGGGTCGTATGATACGACTGTGTTACTAATGTGACAGCTGTTACCTCCTGAATACGCTCGGTGACGCGCAGCCAAGGCTGAGGGAGTGAAGAGGAGGTGGATAGGGGGGAGGGGCGCTGTGACAAAACCCCCGAGCATTCTTGGATCGTGGAAAAGTGGGCAGTTTTTCAAATATTCGGAAAAATCCGATCTAAGCCAATAATTTAATACTAAACTTTAATAATCATATTGAAATCGCATCGAATAAAGCTTTAAAAATGTTGGGTTTTATATTAAGAATATGTAATCAATTTAAAAACATTCATACCTTTAAAAAATTGTACATTTCATTAGTTAGGAGTCAAATTGAATACAACTCAACAGTGTGGGCACCAAGTTATGCTATTCATTCCCTTACAATAGAAAGAGTTCAAAATAAATTCTTAAGATTTATTAACTTCAGAATGGGCTTATTAAGGGAATCTATCAATTACGATTATCTTCTTTGTCATCTTAATTTATTGAGATTGTCTGAACGGAGAATAATTACCGACTTGATTTGCTTATACAAAATTATAAATTCAATGATTGACAGCCCTGAACTATTAAATTCGATTTCATTTCATGTTCCTAGCAAGTCAGTAGCTACCGTACTATTGTAGCAATTCTGCTTCAATCTCACAATTCAACACGCCTATGCGACGAATGTTGCATCTGGGAAACTTATACTCCGATGTCACTGATATATTTAACACGTCAATATCAAAATATAAGTTTAATTTAGTACAGTTGTTGTTATCTGGTAGAGCCAAACTAATAGTTGGACCTATTACTTAAAATTGTTTATTTCCTTTCTTTTACAATATTTTTGAATATGTTATTAGTTATTTTTGTATCTGCTATTCAATACTCTTTTTTTTATTTTTTCTATTTTACACAATTCTTGCACTAATGAGGTTACTGTCTTGAAAAAATAAAAATATATTAAAATGTATAAATAGAACATATATACTTTGTTTTTAACCACTTTTTTATTTAATATTTTGTCTACCGGTTTCAGAAGTACCCTTCCATCATCAGGACAATATTAAATTAATCTGAAATACAAAATACTGAGATAAATATACATATTTAGGAGTTGGAAGGAGAAGGAGTAATTGATGAAATTATGGGAATAACAGAGCGGTTTATTGGAAAAATATTTAGGATAGGACTATAAGATAAATTAATTTGATTGTTTAAAATATTGCATTTACTGTTAAGTTACTGTAGAAGCACTAGAAATTAGAAAATCATTAAACAGTAAATGCAATATTTTAAACAATCAAATTAATTTATCTTATAGTCCTATCCTAAATATTTTCCAATAAACCGCCTGTTATTCCATAATTTCATCAATTACTCCTTCTCCTTCCAACTCCTAAATACGAATATATATTAAAATGTATCTAAAAGCCTAAAATGGGCTTAAATAAATAAATAAATAAAGTAAAACAATCAAACAATTTATTTTATGGTGTTTTTTATACTTCAAGCTAACATCCAGCTACGCCAATAATAATAATAATATTTGGATGATTTGTACAGCGCCGTTCTTGTGAAAAATCACCTCAAGGGCGCTGTACAGATCCTATTTTCTAGTTGGTATTAATTCCTAGTTTAAAGAGAAAATATACAGGAACACACTTACTTGGCAGGTCCCATCAGATAGACACACTTATTAACTTAGAATTATAATTACGATTTTTATACTGTAGCTCTTCAGACAAGCTTTTTTTAAATTATGACGAAATCTGAGATTCAATCGAAGATCGAGGCTATAAATGGAAATACATTGAAAATGTTTCTATCGTTTATCATATTTTTATTCGTAATTTATTCAATAATACGTTTTAATTGATAACTTGATTCAGTCGTCTCGATGGGGTGTATCCGGGAAATGTTAAGATATTCAGTGAAAGGTATTCAAATTAGAAATCGATAGAAGAATGTATTTATGTTAGAGTATCAATGGTCGTACTCGTAGGGTGTTCAGCTGAATCTAAGATGTCGTAAAAATTATGTATCTAGTTTGATGGTCCGTTAAGATCGAGTTTCCATTAACTATTGATTTATCTAAATATAAACAACATGTACGAGTATTAGGTTAGGTAAATGTTTTTTTTCCGGCTTGAAAAGCCTAAATCTACATAGGCAAACAAAATGGCCCTAGAAAGGTACCTTGCCAATATCTCATTCGCGCCTAAATGGCGGAAGAGCGCCGCCACCGCCATCTGTCGACATTTCCACTAAGCTTCCGAACCAAGATGGCGACTTGTGTGGGCTAGGTTAGTACCTAAAGAATACATTATGCTCGTCGAGTTTATTACATAAAGAAGTGGCCCAAAATAGACCCGAAATGTTCTAGATACTAGAACGCTTTAGAATATAATATTATTTATCATATCGAGGACGTCTTTCTTCAGTATAGATATTCATATATTCATGTATAACAATGCGGTTTTTCATGCTAACGGCTTTTGACTAGAACATTCTAGGAAAACTAAAACGTTAGAAAGATTTTTAGAAAACTGTGCCACACCGATTCTGATAAATCATTTTTTATCAAAGAGCTTTGAAATAGTAGAATTAAAATAAAATAAAAAGTTGACTGGCGTGTAGCAAGTCCCCAGTACACAACTAGCATAAATAAAAGTCATCAAAGGTCAAGTTCTTCAATCAACCTCCATGGCACACTCAAAATAGGTGGATACTAGTAGAGATGGTCGATATCTGAATCGGTGTACCTGCGATTCCAGTTACCGATGACCGGTGAGGAACCACTTATTTATCCAGTTATTTTTGGAACCGGTTCCTGGTGCCATAAAAGTTCCACGAAAATTTTATATTCAAATCGAAAAGTACTAGCAAATCGACAAAAGTTCCTCGCCAAAAAAAAGCAGTGGTCGGTAGAAATTTGAAATCGAAAAGTACTAGGAAATCGACAAAAGTTCCTCCCCAAATAAAGTACTAGCAAATCAACAAAAAAAAACGGTTCCTTGGAGAAATGATATCGATTTTTATTTGCCAAAAAAAGAAACCGGTTCCTCAGATAAATAATATCGACGTTTCCAGTGACCGGCTTGGAACCGATTCCTTATAACCGGGACAGGAATAATAATAATAATAATAATTGGCTGATTTATATAGCGTCGTTTTCGTGGCAGAAATATCACCTCAAGGGCGCTTTACAGCAAAATTAACATATTATTAAAACTAAATCTTTTTTGCTCTGAACTCAGTTGAGCTGTCGATCTTTCGCAAATGTGAAGGGAGGTCCTGCTACGGCAAAAGCTCAGTCTCCGAAATTGGTGTTGGGATTGCGTTTAGGTACTGTGAGTCTACCTATGGCCGTCGAAGATGCTGATCGAAGAGTAACTTGTCTCGTATAAGTATCGCTTGGAATGCACAGTTCCGACAAGTAAGGCGGCGCCATGTCATGTTTCGCCTTAAAAATCATCCAGCATAGTTTGAATTGGATCCGTTCAGGACATTTAAGCCAATGAAGGTTCTTAAGATGTTGAGATATATGGGAATATTTGGAAACGCCAGTTATCAGCCTCGCTGCAGATTGACCTTCTCTAAATACTAGGGCAAAATATACATATATATATTTTTTTTTTTACAAATAGCCTTGAAATATATGTAGTATTCCTATTTGCATTCATGCAGTTATTAATGTTTGATACCTTTATAATAATAATAATCTTTTGTAATGTGCATTGTTGCAGATTCCGCGAAGAGTACCACGGCCACAAGCACAGGGAGTACCTGCGCGCCCCGTGGGGCAACTCACAGGACGGCTACAACATGGCCGATGACCCCACCTATTACAACACCGCCAGAGACAGGTAACAATAAACTGACTCACCAATACCTCAGAGTAACAATATAGAGAGACCGTCCTAATATGAGTCAAATCGTTGACATACTTGCAAAATACAGCTCTCTCTTCATGCTCGGGTTTTATAAACGTATGAGAAAAAGAGACAAACAATTGCTGTTAAAAAGATACGGTTTGGAGCGGGCTAAACGCCGTGTAATCAGTTTTTGATGTGGACAAACTTCACACTGATCACTTATGTCAGTCGAGCCGACAATAAAATGTGCATAAGAATATCATAACTTAAGTGAATTTAGTGCCATCTTCAAAAAAACGATATGGCTATATGTGCAGTTGATGGATGTTTCAACCGAAGTACAAAAAGACCAAAAAAAAAAACAGTTTTCATAGGTGTGTATCAAAGAATTCGTCTTTTTTAGTTTGATCTCAATTTTTGAACATCCTAACCTACAAAACAACTAGTAATTTACACCAATATTTAATCAATCTTCGCACTATTCGTTTCAACATAATAAACTTCCGTTTGAAATGAGTTTTAATACATTTTTAATATGTTTTACTTAGAGAGATAAAACGAGATTCTCACATAATTTTTTAAGAACGGGAAACCCTCTTTTCTTTCGGCTTCTGAATGTATCCCGGTCTCTTTCTTTCTCATGGTACCAACACTAAATTGTTGGCGAACAGATAAAGACGGAATAATGTTTATCTTTACGGTTTTCTTCGCCTTCCATTCGCTGGCAGTTTATAGGCCACACCTCCTTGGTCAAGCTTGGTCATAAAGTTGCTTCTACATTTCGCTAAGTTAGGTCTCTTTACATTGTTACTCTAAGCCTAATACCGACGGGCAGTCGAGGGACCTCCGCAGAGTTCGCAGTTTAACCATCCGGTATACACAGCATCCTCGCTTGATTCTGCGTTAACACTTACTTCTTCCCACTGCCCCATAAATTAAGGAAAGCAATTAAAACTAGCGCTACGAGTGCTTCAAACTTTGGTCTCATTTGACATCGTCACAGTTCAACGATAAGCGTCATTTTGACGGCCTCCATGGTCGAGTGGTAAGACGCTCCACTACGAATCCAAAGGTCGCGGGTTCAAGCCCGGCGTGCGCCAATAACTTTTATTTAATTAATATGTGTCAAAACACATTTAATTCATGTAAAAATAATAAAAATTATATTTGCGGCACGTCCCAGACTGGTAGATACTCAAAGTATCGACCTGGTGAAAGACCACCATTAAGAATCGAAACGTTGCTTAAAATGGCTCAAGCCATGATTGGTGACCAGATCTGAATAACCAGGTACTTCGGAACCTTCTTCTTCCCAATTTCCTTCCTCTCCCCACTACCTTCAGCCTCACAACATACCCTAATTGGGGATGCCATAGTCTCATTGGCTCTAGACGGTTGGGAGCAGTTGAGACTCTTGTGCGGTATTCATGTTAAAAAAAAAAAAAAATTACACTTTAATGGTCCCCTCTAAACGTCAACTCTAGGCCCGCTTTTTGACAAATTGTAGCCGCTGGGAGGCGTAACAACGCGACTGTTGTGCTTTTCAGCTGATCACATTTGTTCAAAAGCTAGAACAAACCGAGAATCGGCGTTTAACGGAGATCGTTCAAATTTCAAAAAAAGGAAAATGGCGCTAATAATCGAACTGTGACTGTGTCAAATGAGACGAAAGTTTAAAACATTTAAGCTTTAGTCATCAAAAGTTAAATTTGAATATTCAAGTCTTATCGGTGTGGCTGGTTCCACCCTTCATCCGCTGTAGATAGTTCGTATTGGTGAAAGCCAAAAATATTTGTATAAACAAAATACTAACACGTTTTTTAGCTCTGAGCGAGAATATATGGAGAGAGAGCTAAATATTTTCACCCAATCTATACAAATTTAGGATAAATCACATTCTCCGGGTTTTTTACGTCGTAAACTGTGAGAGAGAAAGAGACAAGATAAGTTCTTACATAATATTCCACGGGGATGCAAATGTTCAAGAGCAACATAAAAATGTGTATAAATAAGCATGAAGACGAGGAAATTATAAAGATTATGAAGTAATCATAGAATCAGTGACACCAACGCAGCAACCTACAGTCTGCCTCTGAATAGGAATCCCTAGTGAGGAGGACTGTGTATAAAATATTATTTTTTTCACCATGTCTATATTAGAAAATGTCATAATTACAGTAAAATTATCTTGCATAGTGTTTAATAAAAAAATATATATATAGCACCATGATTCGGTATGTAAGCATGTTCTCCGTCTCCCTCGTCTCCGGCGACTCCGCCCACTACGTTTTGATATGCGACATACTGTGTGAATATCTTTCTTGTTGTATTTGTGATGTTTATCTAGCTGATCTCTACTCCTATGAGTCTCTTTTTGATATGTTTTTTCGCTTTTTCCACTTGTTTTGTACTTCCTATTTGGAATTTGTAAGTCTTTGTAAAAATACTATTCCTTTTTGTTTTATAATGTTACCATTCCCAGAATGAGTTTTTTTTTTAACTCCTTGGGATTGATATACCAAATGTATTTTGTATGTTAACATTTTAATAAATAAACTCAACGGTTTTTTTGGTTATATCCTATATTTTTGTTTAAAACAACACTGTGAAAAAGTGGTTATACGAATAAACGAAAACATTATGTTGATATGTGCTATTAATGGATGAATAAATACCCTAGCCCCAGTCCTAGCCACGCCCGAGTCAGGCAAAAATTAACAAAACTGACTACAGAAGCGCTCCCTCCTGCATAGTATTGCTCTTGAGTTTAGTCTAGCCACTTTTCATAGACATTTCTCAAGAAAGACCACAGTTCAACGAAATGAAAACGGTCACGAGTCACTTCCGAAAGGCCGCCGATTCCGAAAAATTCCAAAAATCCTTCTTCCGTTTTCAGGTACTCCGGCGACGCCAGCAACAATCAGCAACAGCAGCACAACGACGGGATGATCGCCTACCCCGACTTGCTGGCGCCCCCGGTGCGCCGCGCCGCCCTGTGGCAGCGCCCCCCGGGCCTGTTGGAGGGGCGGGCTGCCCTGCTGTCCGCGCCCTCCGACGCCCGCGCGGACCCCGAGCTCGACTACGGAGCGGAGCAGATGGTGCTGGATCCCGCCTACCTGGACCCCTTTCAGTTCAACTTCCCCAATAACATGGAGAGAAATTTCTTCGACGGACATTCCATTCGGGTACGTACATTCATTCTGTCCGACAGCTGTTTCTGCATCTACCCTCGATCTTTGAAGGAGTCAATCATGAAGTAAAGTCATTTCAAGCAACGTTTCAATTCTGAACGGCGGCCTTTCCCCAGGACGTTACTACAGGAGACGAGAGTATCTACCATTCTGGAACGTGCCATATATATATATATAAATATATATATATATATATATATATATATATATATATATATATATATATATAAATATATATATTTTTTTTTTTTTTTTTTACAATAACTTTACACAGGAGGCCTTGAGGGCAATAATTTCCCTTAGGGCCTATGTCATCTTTGGGGATGCTGTGTGGAGGGTCTTTTTGAGGAAAGGAAGGAGTAAACCTGGGTCTTGAAGAGACCGGGAAGGAGGGAGGAAACACAGAGGCCGGCAAATCGTTCCATAGCCGAGCTGTTAAACATAAGAACGAGTCGTAAAAGTGACCCGTTCTCGTGTATTGAATGTCAACCGTGTACAAATGTTGGGCGCGCGTTTGGCGAGTTTCCCGACTATGCACCGGTGCCGAAGGGATCAATGACGCAAGTTCCTCGGAGCATCTTCCATTGAAATACCTGTAGAACAAGGACAGCATTCCCACCTGACGTCTGCGCTTCAAAGTTTGCAATCCGTTTGTTAAGATAAGAGAATCTATCAAACGGACCGCCCGTTTATGCACAGAGTCAAGGGTTTTTCAGGTATTTAGGGGCTCCAGACCAGAGGTGGCTGCCAAATTCAACAGTGGGGCGTACTTGCGATGTGTACAAGGTCAGCAGTTGTGTACTATTGAAGTATCTGCGGGCCCTGTGCAACACGCCCAACTTCTGAGGGGCTAACTTACTATATATTTACATATATATTTATTTACTCTGAGAGGCTAATATGCTATATATTATCTTATATTATTTTAATTGGTTAAGAAACGAAATGTCATTGAATAAAATTTATTTGCGCACGCCGGGTTCGAACCCGTGGTCTTTGGATTCGTAGTCGAGCGTCCCACTCGACCACAGAGGCCGTCAAATATACACGGTGTTCAGAAATTGTTTATCATAACAAGGTATTTTAACAATCGAGATTTGTTTATATTTTAACGTAATTGCACGGAAAGGTGTTTCATTTTTTCAAATTATCATCTAAAATTATTGGAACGGAGGAATTATTCAAGATTATTTGAGCTATTGGTCCAAATACAATTAGCGAATGATTGAAATAAGTTTTACTAGCAGGTAAAAACCCCCACACGTCAAAAGGGACGTTGTAAGTAAATTGTGCAGTAGCGTAATAGTGATTAAATTTAAGACCTTTTTACGTATGAGCGAAATTTATCATAATTTATTTCTCCGTGTATCGTACAGCCATGCGTACGACATACGCTATACGGTGTTTTAACGCATTAATGGCTGATTCACACCAACGTCCGGTTCCGCTCAGTGCCGATATTGTTCCGCAAGAAAACTTATTGATATGGTATGAATATCGATCAAGGAGTATGTGCCAAGACAAATTTGTGTGGCAGTGTATCCTTCTGCCCACCCTTGTGATATTTAACTACTTATTTAGTTAAATAATTATTTAAAGTGTAAAAATACTAACAACGCAGATTTTTTTTTTAAACCATTTTTTTATCACTAAATAATATTTTTAATAATTAATAATTAATAAAAATATTATTTAGTGATAAAAAAATAGTTTAAAAAAAAAAATCTGTGTTGTTAGTATTTTTACACTTTAAATAATTATTTAACTAAATAAGTAGTTAAATATCACAAGGGTGGGCAGAAGGATATACTGCCACACAAATTTGTCTTGGCACATACGCCTTGATTGATATTCATACCACATCAATAAGTTTTCTTGCGGAACAATATCGGCACTGAGCGGAACCGGACGTTGGTGTGAATCAGCCATAATAGTACAGATACTCAGATTTTCAAAACGAAAGATTCCTTACCATGAACAATTCAATATGTATGGCTCCCTGGGAGCCGACTGAATCCAAGTGTTTATCAACAGATATAAATATCCAAAGCGCTCACATGCAATGTTTATGTTCTTTTTCAAATCTAGGCAAGCGATATAGTATCCTCCAAAACATATTTTACCACACGATTATTTTTATATATAAATATATGTTTATTTTATTTTCAGAGATCTGATGGTCACGGGTTCGTTTTCAACTAAACTGCGCAGATGTCGTTAGAGGTGAGGAAGGAAATTCAAAATCAGAACAGGAAACTCAAATTTTAAAATAAATCGAAACGAGCAAATATTTTACAATGGCGCCGAGATATCAATTAACAATGCTTCTATAAGTGGTTTAAATATGACTAAGAATTTCGAAATAACTGCATTTTTCTTTGTTATCGAGTATTATTCCAGAATATTGCTAAAATATCAGTCGTAAACCATATCTATAGCGTGTTTTTAAAGAAATATCATATAATTAGCGTCAATATCAAAAAAAATTAACATACTTAATATAATTATACTACTTTACGAATGATATCGTTTGAAAAAACAATACTTATTATTATTTAGATAAAATATTATAAGATTATTAAATATCTTTATGAAAATTCAACTGAAACCTAATAACCCACATCCATAACAACCTGTAGATAAATTTAACAATTTAAAGTAAAAAATCATATGGAAAACAATATCAGATGTTGACAGAAAGACTTGGGTATTGTATTCTGTTCAGTGTGGCTTTACAAATAGCATTATCCGATAAAATACAATATGGTTTATTTGTTTAGAAATGGATCATGTTTTAAATTATACAATATATTGAATTTCTGGTTGGCTAATACATATTTCGATCATTTATTAATTTGACTAAATAAAAGCTTTCAACTTACGTTTATTCAAAACCTTTTCAAAAATAGATTTCTTTTTTGAGTTAAACCAGGATACATTGAGATGACTTTATTATCAACTTTGCGATTTTCTCGATTAGACAATATAATTCCGCCAATATTTAAACTAATGCCAATGAATTGCAATTGAAGACTATAATATTATTCATTTTTATTCAAAACAAACACGGTTACTTGTGTTTCCGATTGATTATTTTTAAATTTGACAGCAGTTTCGCCTTCATAATACATCGTCATTGACAATGCTTTTGTATGATGAAGTAGCTACCGCGCGTAAAATAACTTTATCTGGCAGTTTACTCGACCGGTAATCAAACTCGGTACCTTCCTTTTTACCCTCTACCCTCTACCCACTATTCTTCTCAACGGAAAGTCGCAATATGAAAACGCAAAATACTTTTCTGGATAAAGTTTTCTTTAATTGTCGGTCTTAAAAATGCCGTCATAGTATAATAATAAAGTCACGATGAATTCTACTGATTTATAAAAACAGAAATGTATTCAGTTAGTGAAATCAGCAACAACAGCCAAAAAATACTAATTTTCATTTGACAAGTTTTCATCATTTGTACACATCAATCTGTGAATTCAATAATAATTAGCTACCTGCATTGTTAACAGGAAAATAAATTATATTAATCAACTCAATTTTTCTAAATTATTCAATTCAGGTATTTTAATAATATTTTTGTTAGGAATATTACTAACCTGTGTACATTTAGAATCGCAAAGGAATAATCATTCTAAATGTCGACCTCAAGTCAATAACAGTCAAATTATTCCACTTTCTCCCATCAATGTGTATTGTAGTCGGTGGAAAGGCTACGCATAACAAATATATTGTCAATTTTAAATAGAAAATACATTTGCTTACATAAATAACAAGCAAATAAAAACAGGATCCAAAATGTTTTTAATAGCCAAATGCTCGTCAATCAAATATTTCGTGTAACCATTCATTATTTACGATAAATGTCAACCTATTTATGAATTGTATTGAATCGGAATTTGTATTGACAATAACAAGTATAGAATGCTTTACATAACATGTATTCATCCTTTGAAATATTTATTCAATCTACATATTCTTTGATAAAAGAATCAATAATCTGTCTTTTACTAAGAATTTTAGATTCCTACGTAATATTGTTATTGTGAAAGAGTTTTAAAAACATGACTTTATGACAATACATTTCCAATTTACGGAAAAATATAAATAATATTATAATGTATGACGTGTATGCTTCTTGTAATTCGCGGAAATGTTTAAAAACATCATACTTTAAAAAAAATTAACACTTTGAAATTTTTAAATGTTTTTAAAGATTTTACTACATGACTTTGTGACAATACAATCCAATTTTTGGAGAAAAAATGTTAGACAATATTTATTATGTGCTTGATATAATATCTTAAAAAACAAAAACATTTGTCAAATCAAGTTTTGTCATAAGAGTTGACACATTATTAATTTCCATTGCGAAAAGCTAAATTTAAATCTGACAATAATTAATTGAAATTTCGACTGATTTTGAAAAAGAGGCACTTGTTTATATTGCAAATCGTAAACCTTAATTAAATAATACGCAGGTATATTTACCTGACTTTTAAAAATGAAGGCTTTATTGGAATAAAAATCGTTGCATTTTTCCCAAAATGACAATAAATTCATAATGTATTTAAGAAACACCATTTGGAAATGCATTTTTAAATCAACAACTATTTAGTAGCGATATTAACGTGAATATTTGTAGCATTCACGAAATGTGCATGCATTTTGTCGTATTGTAATGTTAACCATTTGTAACGTCATTGGTGTAATTATAACTATACATTCCTTGACCTTTAAATCCTATTAATGTTGTCAATGTTTCTCAGTTTCAAATGGATTTCAAACTTGATTTCAAACGGGAGCTACGTGAAATACTGAATTTACTGAAAAGCATTATTACCATTTCTACGACCACATGATATATCATCTGATGCAGCTAAATCGATTCCTTATTATTAGGCACCTACTTCGTAATATCAATTTCTGACAATTCAGTATTGAATAATCCGACAATAATAAATATTGCAAAATGTAAAACTGACAATAATTTTAAATGCAGTTAATTATATAATCGATAGATTCCTGACTAAAAAATCCATTTCGACAACTGATAGGATTTGAACTTTCAATCTGACAATAACATAAATAAATTCGATGAACTCGATAATGATTAGGTACCTGTTTTGTTACTACAACTAACCAATATTTGGTCAAATGTATCAACACGGTTAACAGTGATGACGAGGTACCTAGAATAATATCTGTTTCAACTACTTATCAATATTATTCATATCTTGAAATAATCTGACAATAATGTAATATATAATAGGTACATAACATACAATGTAAATCTGACAATAATATAACGCGCTGTTAACTGTCCTGTCATCAAAATATCCATTTTGACATATTTATGTTCTTAATTATTATTATTTTTTAATCAAACAAATATTAAGAGATCAAAAAAATCTCACAATAAAACAAAAGAACGAAAATGACTCAACATATCGCATTCAAATCGACCTCTCGTAATATTTAACCAAATAAACTTATCAAGTTTGTCATATCTGAAAGAATCAAAGAAATCAAACAAAATATCAACTTCGTATCAAATATTGAAAAAATAAAAATGTTTCATATCATTTTAAAATAGCTAATCTGTTTTTCAAGTGATCTTTTTCGTGTAAAAGATCATTTTGTCTAAAAATATTTAAATGATTAAAGTTTTGACTAAAAAGAGGAAGAGCCGTTTCATTAATTATTATTACTTAATTAATATAAGCACCTGATGCGTTTGATTAATTAATATTAATTATTCCGTATATTAATTTGTTATTAAAATAAATTTAAATTTAAAAGTTAGAAGAAATACTTTGAAACCTGTCTAATGAGGAATTCCTTTTTTATTAACATTTACTTACTTATATACCAGTATTTTTATAGCCCGTTTTCACAGTTCAATACATTTTTAAATTTGAAATTTTTAAACTCCCCAAAAAGGCCCAATTCGGCTCAACTGGTTGGGATATCTTTAGAACCACATTTACCTGAGACGTCAGAGCTAAACCAGAGCCGTTTAGATATGTTGATTATGTAATCATTTTGCTAAGAACGATTTGTTACAAGATAACTTACATATTCAGAATTAATTTTTTCCAAACACCTTCTCGTCTACCCAAATCGGCTGTTGATCTCACTGTCTGATAACGTCACGGACGGTGCATATGACGTCAGAGCGTTTAGAAACTCTGTTAACTCGATAATAAAAAAAAAACGATTTTTCAATTCCACGCGTAATTTGTAATTTCGAATATCTTTTATCGATTTAATTGAAATAGTAATATTCTCGATTGGAATTCCTTATTTAGGTCCTCTATTTATGCAATGTAGTAGTGGTTTTAGATTAAGAATCTAAACTAATATTTGTTTTATTGCCCGTTATTTCCAAGAGCAGCTCTCTCTCTCTCTCCTATCGCTACTCTCTAACGTAGCGTCAAATATGAATATGATTAATTAATTTAATATAATTATTAATGTCAAGAGATGTATTTTTATGTGTAATATAATTATTGATTGAATATCTGTATTATATTTAATATACAATAAGAAATAAGGGACGTCCTTCAGTGTGGTGGCTGCTATTTTAAAAGTTCATTTTATAAATATGCGTAATATATCATTATTGAATGAACATTACTTTCGTTTGTTAGAAATATATTCGTGTCATCATTCCTTTCCCACTTAATAATATTACATCGTCGATGAAGTATATCAGTTAATTGTGAAAAAGCACGGTCGTTAGTTAGCCTAGGCGACAAAATTAGTGTTAGTTTTCTGTATTATCTTTTTACAGTCAACTTAAAACTGTAGTATTTTATGAATCGTATTTATGTGAGTACGTATAAAAGTGTCAGATTCAATCATAAAAGTCTTATCACTTCTGGTCCTATGTTTGATCCCTGTGGGACACCAATTTTAAAAATCATCGCGGAATAAATATTGCAATCTAGAATAGTGGAGCTTCAAAATAGCCTCTTGTTATTCTGATGTCCTCTCATGTCGGAGGTTGGCTACCATCGGGTAATATCCACCCCACAGGCTGCAGCCCGGAACAACTCTGCGGAACTGCACTCGTATCAGTCACCTAGATTTCGAAATCACGAAATGGGGTGTCTTTCTCTGCTGCGTTTCCCATCAATCTTCCTCTGAATAATCTTGTAATTTTCGTTCCTCATAATATGACCGAGATTACGATTTTTTCTCCTTTTTTTCTGCTGGTAAGTTTCACGGTTATTGGACATTCGACGAAGGACTACCAAATTGGTTACCCAATCAGTCCGGCGTATTTTTGAGAATGCGCCAATATATTAACGTTTCAAAGGTTTCAATCTACCGTGCTAAAACTTGGTTTAGAATCCAGATTTCCATGTCGTAAAAAATAATAAATCTATTGTTATGAAGACTAGCAGGAGGTGAATATCGAAGTCTTCTCGAATAAACAAAGTGTTTGAAAAATCTCGCTTGCATTAAAAATAAAAATGCGGAATGAAGCTCCAATTGCAGAATTAAATAGTTCTTGCTCACAATCTGTTTCTTAATTTTGGTTGATTTGTTAATTTTGTAAAATGGGATAACTACCCGACAATTAAATTGAACTTCGTGATATCTACATAAGTTCGCTTCTGAGAACATTACAATAAATGCAACAAAATTAATGAAGTATATTCTGGAGAGGTAAACATAAAAAAAACTTATTAAAACAGCCCACAACATCTGGCAATTACAAATTGCAATTCAAATATTATAAAGCCAACCAAATACAAGTAAAAAATGTACTGAAAGCTATTATGACAATTAAAACTTGTGTACATGTCTCATTTGATTTAAAATATATATATTTTGTAATTACTTTGAATGAGAATTGCCAGTTAGGTTATCTTTCATTGCCACCGATTAGTTTAGTAAACAGTGGCGTGACGGATGGACCAGAGCCCTAATTGGATAATTCCGCGTTTACTTTGTTTTCATATTTCCGTGTTTTGAATTTATAACGGAGGATTGCTCCGCTTTACACTGTGACAATACTATATCAAATATGAAAGTGACAATAATGATATTCAGACGATTATTAAAGTTTGATTAAATCACCGAGAATTTATATTATGAGACGGTCAAATGATAGACGGAGACTTTCTTTTGGGAAAACTGTAAAATAACCATTTTACACTTTATGTAATGACACGAATAAAATATACACTGAACGTTGTTATTAGACGGTAAAAAATACACGGATACATAAACTAACAAGACCGGCATGATATACAGGGTGTATCAGATCAGACCCGGCAGACTTTATTTACCTGCAGAACTTTTGAACAAATGCAAAACTAATCTTTTTGAAACAGACAATGTAAAAGTTTTTTTCTCACACAGTAAAAGACACATTAAACCTATAATATAATATAACAAATCAAAGATGAAAAAAACTTTCTTGAATGTGTATTTGATAATAATTAATTCATAGTTCTCAAGCTTTTTGAATTTGATATTATCGCCATTCTACTAAACAATAATGAATTTTATGAAATTTACCTAATTTTTAAAATCAGCAACCGGAATGGAAAAATACGGCAGCACGATGGATTTTTTGTTTGTTTGACTTCACACGTAGGAGAAGCTTTGAAATTATTTTAGTGTTGATTCCATATCAAAAGTTCACTAATAATTATAATATTTTCTGTAAAATGTTGAAAAGGGACAGTAAAACTATAAGACAATATTAGAACTGTTCGAATCTCAGCTCAGATGTTGAAGAAACAGCGTGCTTTTAATGTTTTAACTTATCAACAGCGTCATCACAGGTGTTTGTTGGCGAGGGCATATCTGTTGCGTTTTATTTACATCATTGCCAATACATACGTTTGATTCTATGATTTTATAGCATTTTGTGTTTATATTAGTTATTCATTTAAAACGAAAATCAAACATTTGTTTCCTATATCCACAATGTTCCAAACGCGTCGGGTAACAGTCGCAAACTAATTATTTTGTGGATAGGATATGAAACGCGTTGATGCGTTTGGGACGCGTTTGCGATGCGTTTCTGACGCGTTTGGGACACCTCGATTAAACGGCGGTGGAAAGGCTTTACTGTATTATATCAATGCTTTAATAATTTTAATGTACCATAACTAAATCCTGTAAACAGCTTTATAGAATTCATATTATCTACATTATACTCTATAATATGAAAAAAATAGACTATTCGACTTGGCTTTAAATATTCTTAACGGTTTAATTTGGAGAAAGTAAAATATGATTCTAATCGGGTAAAATTGTCATTATTCTGTATTATCTATTTATATATCATATTTATTATATTTAAATTACTTTACCATTTATAAAATGATTATAAACAAAGTATCTATAGTTATAATCGACACTTTTGGGAATATATGTGTAAAATGATTACTGGCAAATGTAAGTTTCCTTTATTATGTAATGGAGAACAATCACACTCGATTAATGTAACTTGATAAAGCTTGACGATTGCGGGTTAATGCAAAACATGCAAAGCTTTGTCTTTAATGTATACCTTAACATGTGCATGCATTATTACACTTAATAAACAATAATCACTTCATTCCTATCGATAATATGAACAATGCTTAATTAACACGACTCCAGAAGACGCGTGACAATAACAATGGATTTAAATATATAAGGATTTAGACATATTATAGGACGAGCTGTCTAAATTTGACAATAATCACCATTAAATCATAACTGTAATGTGTTTGGCTATATGTTATGATCATCTCTACAACATCTCGAGTAAAGATATTGATAACTTCGCCCATCCTTGTTGGAAAAGCACGTTTCTACGATATATTGGAGATCTCAATGATAAATCTCATAAAACCAGAAATTTCTCAAAGAAGTCTCAGACCTCGGAGATTTTCCAGAAAGGTAACTTAAGAATTTCACGGAATTCTTCGTGAAGAATTGCATCTCGGGAAAGTCCCAGAGAGGTATCTTTCAGTTATCATGGAATTCTCAGTGAAATCTTGCATTTCAGGAAATTCTCCGAGAGGTATCATAGACATTTCAAAAAATTATCAAAGAGGTATACCATTGAGTTGACGTGGGATTCCCAGTGAAGTCTTGTGCTCGACGAATTCTCATGCTGTCTCAGAACTCAGCCAAATCTCAGTTGAACCTAAAACTTCAGGGAATTCACGACGAAGTCTCAGATCTCACGTGGAATCATTATTAAACCTTAATCGTTTACAGTTCTCTGATTTCCAAAGTAGGGGGGGAGCATTATTGCCTATATGTCAATTAATTTAAGTTCTTTCATTAATTAGTCTGATATTTTGTGAACAGGCGAAAAGTATTGGGCCCATCACGGTTCTTTTAATTCATAATTTAAGTTTGTCGAGAAGCAAACTTTGATTTTTTTTAATTTACGTACAAATTCGTTGAATGTGTTGTATTTTTTTATTAGTTGTTTAAACTGTTGTATTATGTTGTAATATTGTTTTCGCCATCTTATTATGTAAGAGATGAATGTAAAGTATTTAAATGTAGATTGAAATTTACTGAAATAAATTTAAATCCAGAGCAGTTTTTTTAGTTTCCTTTCCTCGTTCCCAAAAAAACTATTTAATTCCGATAAACGATGGAAGCACGGAGAAGAGACAAGGTGGTTCGGCCAATTTTATAGTACTCTCCAAAATTCCAATCATGTAATTTATATCCAGGCTTAGTATTGTTAATCTGACCTCCGACCTGGCTACAACAACACACACAATCCGTTATCAGACCCACATGAATACTCTACTCTGTAAAAGTTCCGTTTCCCCCTTTGTGTTCTTTCATAAACATTGACAATAATTATTGAATTGTCAAAAATAACTTATTTTCAAGAGAGAATGTTGTTATTAATTCATTCCGCTAGATGGCGTTGGCTTAAAACGTCGCAACGTTGGTAATGTAGTTTTAATAATATAATAAATGCTATCATTATTTATAATATCTATGAATCGATGTCATGTCGGAAAAAACATGGTGTGTAAGTTAGGGTTAGGTTATATTCCAAATGCATTTACAAATTACAGCTGAACGATGATGATAATAATAACTTTGCTGTCGATTTCATTTTGATTTTGGGGATGCCAGTACTAAATAAATCCCCAAGTTTAGGCCTTTCAAAGTAGGTATTCTAATTAAAATTAATGCTAACCATCAGTATAAATTTGAAAATTTATAAAAAATAAACGGTAGCGAACCAAAAATAACTAAATTTTTCATGGATAATTATTTTCCCCAAAAGCGAAAACACAACATAAACTGATGGCTGCTCGTCCTTCTGCTGAAATTGTATGACTTTTCCATAAAAACCAAAACCTCAAGGATAGTGTTTCGGGCATCATTTTTCACAGGTTTATTCATTTGTATACATTATGAAAAGAAAAAGTTTGAAAAACCCCATTTGATAATATTTTGACAGCCCAATAACTAAAAAACGTGACGTCGTAGTTACTTTTCTGGCCGCCTGCAAATAGTTCATTATCATTACCAAGCAGAGCTGCACAAATTAGCACAAAATTAATAATACGTATAAAATACATGAATGTTTGTAATAATACTTCATATCGCCAGATGACGGTATTTTTAAAAGTCGTAGGTAACTTGTACGAACATGGGAAGAGCTTCGGGTGGTGTCGAGATTTTTTCCAACGGGCAACATCATTTGTTTATTGACAAATGACAGCCCTCGCGGTTTGGCCTGCGAACCGACGAAAATCGGGATAAAAATGTCCAAAGCGACTCATTTGAACGTTTCAACTCAAAAAGTGTTCGTCAAATCGGTAAATATGTGAATTAATACTGTGATAGTTCATGCAGCCGCGATTCTACGGGACAATCAATCGTGTAAGATGCATGTAAGCCCGATTTGCGGGGCCATTTTAGTTTTGTTCGTACGCCAGTTATATTGTGACGAGAAGGTTGAAATCGGCCGAAAAAACGCAGATAACATCGGTGAGTACAGTGTTTAACTAAAATATCAAGTCCACCAACGTTTTTTTACTAATTCTCGGGGTTCTCTTTGTGCGGCATTTTCTGGTCGCTCCCTTGTGAAGCTGTCATCCGTCTTTACATCGAAAAACGATTTCCTTATTAGTTTAACATCCGTTGTTTATTTAAAACTAATCAATTCGTGCGACCTTTTCTTAGTCGAGTCGCAATATCGCTTTTCTCAAAGATTTTACCATTTTTTCTGTTTCATAATAAAATGATTCTTGTTGTCAAACAATTTTTTTTTCATTTTTAAAAATACATGCAATTTATAAATACTAATTCTATAACTATAATAATCTTAAAAAATAAATCAATAATCTAATCACTTAAGACAGAAGCCTTTAAAATGTGGATAATATTCATATATAGGCACATCCTCAAAATACCCTGCGTAGATATGGTAACAAATTTGAAAATAAGTGTGCACAATTTGTATTAGAATCTATCAGCTATGTTCTTCTACCGTTTTCCTATCGTATGTCGGCTTTCATCGAGGCTCACTCCACTTTGGAGACTGTTTTGATAAGTTGTTTGCACAATTATAGTGATCCACATTCTAATAATGTAATTCTGCCAAAGGGTAGTAGCTAAAAAAATAATGCCAAATCTGAAAATTGATGTTAAATATTATACAATAATACCCAGCCCCTAGTCCAGAGCATTCAATGTTAAGAAGAGAATTGCTGTGTTGATCTTGTTCTTGTATGTTTTACCCCTACTTGTCACAACCTGACAGTTATTTTTGATAAAGTGAAAATAATAATAATTTATACTTCGATATTGTGACTAAACTTGGTTAGGTGTGAGGTTTTTTGTTCTATAAACCCCTTTACCAGTCGAGAATAATGTTTTTGGGTAATCCCTCGGTATCCAAAATAAGAAAGTGTAATTTCACCATTTGGTAGTTGAACGCTTACCCGGCACGTGGTTGTCAGCTATGTCGCATACAGTAAGACTGCGCAATTTCATTATCTGGAGGTTGAACGTTGACTAGGCATATGGTTGTCAGCTATGTCGCACACAATAAGACTGAACAATATCATCATCTGGTGGTTGAACGTTGACTAGGCATATGGTTGTCGGCTATGTCGCACACAGTAAGACTGCGCAATTTCATCATCTGGTGGTTGAACGTTGACTATGCATATGGTTGTCAGCTATGTCGCACACGGTAAGACTGAACAATATCATCATCTGGTGGTTGAACGTTGACTAGGCATATGGTTATCAGCTATGTCGCACACAGTAAGACTGCGCAATTTCATCACCTGATTTTCGATTACCGCTCATGAGTCTCAACTGCCTGGAGCCAGTGGAACTATGAGATTCCCAATCTGGGTTATGTTGTGAGGCTGAAGGTACTGGGAGGGGAAGGAGATAGGGAAGAGGAAGGTTGGGAAGTACCTGGATATTCAGATCTGATCACCAAACACGGTTAAAACCATTTCAAACAATGTTTTAATTCTAAATGGTGGTCTTTCACCAGGGTGATACTTAGAGTATCTACGACTGTCAAACACCTATTCAAATTTTCCACTTAAAAGTCACAACTTAACTAAAGAGCGACGCACACCACTATGACATTCCCAATCTGGGTTATGTTGTGAGGCTGAAGGTAGTTAGGAGGGAAGGAGATGGAGAAAAGGAAGGTGGGGAAGTACCTGGCTATTCAGATCTGGTCACCAAACACGGCTAAAACCATTTCAAGCAACGTTTCTATTCTGAATGGTGGTCTTTCACCAGGCCGATACATAGAGTATCTACCATTCTAGAACGTGCCGCAAATATACTCATATTGTTTACTATGTTTTATATTAATTAAATGTGAAATGACATATTAATTAAATAAAAATTATTTGTGCACACCGGGATTTGAACTTGTGACCTCTGGATTCGTAGTCGAGTATCTTAACCACTCGACCACGAAGGTCGTCAATCGTCTATTGCTATGGTCTGCAGTAGCAGTTTGTTGTATGCGTGAGGTGCTGTATAGATATAGCCTCTTTGAGCAAAAGTTGACATATATTTTGTTACCAGAAGTCTCCCTTGTGATTTCATTTCATTGTTGAAATATCAAGCAACGTTTCGATTCTGAATGGTGGTCTTTCACCGGGCGGATACTGAGACTATCTAAAACTCTGGATTCCATATATTCATATTGCCACGGGTTCAAATGGTTATGTAACCTACCTCCTTGTGTTATTTTTTTTATTCTGATAGCAGAGTTTGTACTTCATTAAACGAGGTAATATTGCGTTCATTCATATGACTTTTAATCTGATATTTGCAATTTCCTGATTGCTTTTTACTGCTTATCAGAAAGATTTTTGTAATCCAAACCGATATAGTGATATGATATGCATTGGCTGATGTTGACATATGAAAATCATGACAGATGTCATTAATTGATTGTATGAATTGAATTGATTATAATTTATTCATTTGAATGCTCCAAGTACCTCTGTACTAATCTTAGAGTAACAATATAAAGAGACCTCACTTTGCGAAATGTCGAAGCAAGTTTTTGACCAAGCTTGACCAAGGAGGTGTGGCCTATAAACTGCCGGCGAATGGAAGGCGAAGAAAACCGTAAAGATAAACATTATTCCGTCTTTATCTGTTCGCCAACAATTTAGCGTTGGTACCATGAGAAAGAAAGAGACCGTGATACATTCAGATGCCTTACGAAAAGGGGGTTTCCCATTTTTAGAAATTTATGCGAGATTCTCGTTTATCTGTCAAGTAAAACATATTAAAAATATATCAAAACTCATTTCAAACGGAAGTTTATTACATTGAAACAAATAGTGCAAAGATTGATTAAATATTGGTGTAAGTTACTAATTGTTTTGTTGGTTAGCATGTTAAATATTTGATATCAAACTAAAAAAAGACGAATTCTTTGATAAATACCTGTAAAAACTGTTTTTTTTTTGGTCTTTTGGTACTTAGGTTGAAGCACCCATCAACGGCACATATAGCCATATCTTTTTTTTATATTGCACTAAATTCACTTAAGTTATCAAATATTTCCGCATTTTTGACTGACAGAAGTGACTTGTGTGAAGTTCGTGTAGATTGAAAAGTGGTTACATGGTGTTTAGCCCGCCCCAAATCATATATTTTTAACAACAATTGTTTGTCTCTTTTCTCATATGTTTATAGAACCGAGCATAAAGAGAGAGCTATATTTTGCGAGTATGTCAACGATTTGAATCCATATTAGGACGGTATCTTTATATTGTTACTCTACCAATACACATACGGTACCAATACACAAAAGAATCAGTTAAAATATTGCAATTTATAAATAGTATGAGAATACTCATATGATTCTCAATTAATTAAATTGACAGTGTGGTAATAAAAACGGAAATATTTATTAGTAACTGTTTTTTTTTTAACCTTCCCCCTACTGTGCTAAATTATTATTTGCGTTACGGCGCTGTGTAATCATTACACAGGTAAAATGTTGCGATTTTAAATCAGGAAAATAAGAATATTCATAGCCAATCGCTTAAATCAATCATATTTGATGTCAAAAAGGATAATAATTGAAATTTAAAAGCTGAAAACATGAAAAAACCATCGGCTGACGCTCACGAAACGGGCGATAGGACCATCTCCACAGGATACTCGAAAGCTACTGCCAGCCGTAGTCGTTGTGTACCTAGAAGGAAAAAACAACTGCGAACTGAGATTCCATTTCTCGGGTTCCCAAATAGCGAAGTCAAGTAAAAGTGAGATGTGAATAGCGTCGTATCTCCCCCGCACACTCTTCGCATATCTTCGCAGCCCATAGCGGTTTTTTAGAATGAATATGCCTACGTCACACACTAGCACCTATTTGATTGTATTGGTGAATTAATTCCCGATTTTTACAAAATATCTCGTATGTGCCCGATAAGTGCTAATTAACATAAACACTACTTTTTCATTCAATGCGTTAATGTATTATGGAGGAATACCTAAAATCTGAAGCCAGTATTGATGATGGTTATAGAGATATTAAAGTTATTAGAAGCATTGTGTAGTCGTTACACATCATAGTTAAGGAAAGGTTAAACATTCCAGGGGTGTTAGTTGAAGTTTGCCGGTTTTACTCATAGATGCCGCTAGAGATATGCATACATTTATATGATTTGGCATCTATGTCATATTTTTCCATAGACATTAACCTTCAAAAATACACAAGTTACATTCTGCCAAAATAATAGTGTCATAGTTGTTTACCTCAGTGAATATGTCGAGTTTCGTTCCAAGTAAATCGCATTTGCGGCATTCGTTGCTTTTCTTATTTCATCAAAAGAAAAAAGCAGTTGAAGCTCATCGGTTGCTGGTAGAAACTTATTGTGAACATGCTCCAGTGATTAGAACATGTGAAACATGGTTTCGTCAATTTAAAAGTGGAGATTTCGATTTAACAGACAATAAACATCCTGGTGCAACGAAAAAGTTCGAAGACGAGGAATTGCAGGCGTTATTGGATGAAGACCCAACCCAATCGCAACAACAATTGGCCCAAACACTTAATGTGACCCGAGGAGCAATTTGTCAACGTTTAAAAGCCATGGGAAAGATCCAAAAGTATGGAAAATGGGTACCACACCAAATGAACGATAGACAAATCGAAAATACAACATGACAACGCACCGCCTCATACAGCTAAAGTAGTGAAGAACACTCTCAAAGCATTGAATTGGGAAATATTATCGCACCCGCCGTACTCTCCAGACCTTGCCCCATCCGACTATCACCTTTTCGCATCGATGAGACACTCACTCGCACAGCAGCGCTTCGCCAATTTTGAAAAAGTCGAAAAATGGCTCGTCGAATGGTTTGGTTTGCCTCGAAAGAGAAATTTTTTTTTTGGAATGGTATCCATGATTTGCCTCAAAGATGGGCAAAATGTATAGAATCCGATGGTCAATACATTGAATAAAAAAATTTTTAGATTCCCTTGAGAATTAAGTGTTTTCTTTATTGAAAAAACCGGCAAACTTCAACTAACACCCCTGGTATGTAATGCTCTTTTGTAAGCTATTTTTAGTGCTATTGAAAATGTCCGCTAACCGAGTAGTTTTGATATTATTGTTATAGTGAAAAAGAATTTTGGTTCGCGTGATTCTATAAGATATTTATAATGAGATAGTGTAGTAAAGAAGGCCTATCAATAATGGAATTAATGACTTTATAAAGAAAAATTAAATCAGATACCAATCTTGTCTTTTTTTTTCTAGCCACTACTAATATTCCTTTCCCCTTTCCTTTCAACCTCACAACATACCCCAATTGGAGATATCATAGTCCCAATGGCTCCGAATGGGGTGCAGTTGGTACTCTTGTGCGCTATTCAAATTGAAATAACTTTAAAATGTGAATATCTCAATATCACTTATTTGGACATCTCTCTGTCTCGAATAGTGTATCGGTACGTATAGAATATTACAAAGAGTGAGTCATTAGTCTCTTGAGCGTATTCTGAGAAGGTACACCAGATATATGGCCACCTGTATTAATTATTCTGAAATCATTTGAACTTGAAACCAGAGGTCAGCTCTAGCCCATTAATACAACTGTGGTGACACAAAAGGGAATAACCCAATTAACTGAAGATGAAAAAACTCTTCACATATATTTTAATTCTTGTCTCAAAAATACCCACATAATATCCCCTTTTCACACTTAACTCCACAAAGAAGGACTTAAGATTTCAGAGTGTGTTCTCCATTGCGTGATGATAATTGAAACGACATGGGTAAGGTGCGAAGGAAACTATGGTTAGAATGAAATTAGACCGGTTAGTAGCTGAGTGGACAAACGCGTAGGATTCCCACCCGGGCATCGTGGGTTCAATTCCTCTGCTAGCTAAGTCCTCCGTCATTACACAAGCAACATTTTTCGCTTATTTTGATGGCAGTAAGAGTTTTTCAAATATTGTCAAGTTATGCGTAACCTGGGAATGTTTGTCTTTCTTTAAAAAAAAATGTGTATCAGATACATTCAGGGTTTTGAACAGGTTATTGTTTTGAGTGTTACTCCCTTCTGTCTCTCCACTGTCTACAAGTGTAGCGAGTACTGAGTAGTTGTTTCCGAGATAGGTAGGGTAGCGTGACTCACTTAGCGTAGTGTCGGGAGCAAGAAGGCTCCTTGTAAATCGCCCCAATTAGTCTCAACAAAGTACTTGTACTTGAAGCTTGTTAGGAATGAAAACTGGATTATATTAGCCATGTAGAAGATTCAGATTACATTTCGAATGCGTTTTGAAGTGTAAAAATGCTATGCATACATTTATATATGTTGGGTGTTTCAGTCCACAAAGGAGTGCTTATACCAACCCTGATGAATGGCTGTGAGGCATGGAACTGGCAGAGGAAGAATGAAAGTAGACTGAATGCATTAAAAATGAGATCTTTGAGACGTATGTGCGGTAAAACCATGTATGACCGTTTTAAAATGTGGATATCCGGAAAGAATGCAAGGCTGTGATGTGAGCATAATGAATAGGATCAATAAAGGGACGCTTAGATGGTTTGGGCATGTAGAGCGAATGAACGAAGAAAGGAGTGTGAAAAGAATATATGATGCGAAAGTGAATGGAAGAAGAAGACGAGGACGCCCGAGAAAGACATGGCACGATCAAGTAAATCAAATAATAAAATAACAGAAGAGTATGTATGAGACGATGTATGAATGTGAGTGAAGCAAGGAGTGTGTGCCAAGACAGAGTTATATGGCGGTCCGTCCTCTCTGCCTACCCCTGCGGAGAAACGGCGTGATGGTTAGTTAGTTAGGTATTTCAAATTTTCTCACACTTGAGTGATGTCAAGGGCCACTTTGAATTTTCAATACACTTAACACAACGCAATTAGAATAAATGTCTCACAATTGACAAAACGCCATCCCTGTCGTCTGTAGCTGACACTCCAGGGTTTTGGAACTGAACGATTGGATTATCGTTTATCGTCCTGACTGTCACAGGAGTATCAAAGTTTATTTTTAATTTTAAATCTGGAAAGTTGAGTCAAAAAGTATCGATCGAGAGCCTTTGTAGATGTTGCTTACTGTCAGCTCGCTGAAGGCTTAACAATATTCCTTGCTCGAAGTTGATTTTTGAATAAATACATTTCTAACCATGATCTAGATATAATAATTGTTTTTTTGAAAACGTTTTAAAAATTGTCTCACTTTAAATCACAATGAAGTTTGTCTTCATTAATGATAGTTTTTTTTAACATAATAGAAATCTTAATTTTACGGTAATTAAAAGTATATTCCAAAGGAATCGAACATTGAACTACCTAGACTGAATGATCTTATCGTCGTGCAATGGAGAGCTCGTCTCCGAATATGATGTTTTAAACCATAACCTAAGTGCTTTTAATCATGATATTAAGGCTGGGTTGTTTCATCCTTTTGCCCTGGTTTAGCCTAACTCCATTTTAATATTTAAAACTGTTATTTGATCTGTTTGTAATGCTTGACCTATGCTTAGTATAAAATGTTAAAATGATGTTTTGTCTAAAAGACGGAACACAGGGCTTGTATTTTACTGAGCATAAAATGTTCGTTGAGCATCAATTTATAGGTTATGGATGCTGACATAGGTTAATCAATCCTCCATTTTATTACCGTAAGGTCAAGATTCAAGTAGTATTTTCACAAGTTAGGGATAGAGGAATATGTAATATTCTCATAGCGACATTATGCCGTTACTTAGGGTGTAGGTCTGCCATCTCCCATGTTTTACCTTATTCCGTTGACAGTAGCCTATTTCCATTAATGAAGTTTACGAGGCTTGTCACGAGGTGTTTGGTCATGCCGCTTGGTTCCACAACATGGCATTAAACTATCCAGGACCTAAGAATAAATTTGTCTAATATCGATATTAACCATAAATTTGTTTTATTTCTTCCAGTTCCTTCGGCGCCGCACAACCTAACCTACAAAAAGATCACTTCGTCCGAAGTCTATCTCACATGGGCCAAGCCCTCGGGGGTCCACATACAACTCTCCCAGCCCCACCACGAGCCCCAACTGTCGGCGAATCACCCGTCCAAAAGCAACATCCTCGACATCACGTCAGGCGACATCCTCGCCAACCGCGACAGCGCTCTCATCGGCGTCTTGAAGGACACGCCCAAGCATCGCGGCCACGCGTCTCGCCTCGTCAGAAGTGGCGCAGATTCCGAAGATGTTGCAAATGATGGTGACAAATATCCAGTAGACGGTGATGTGGCGGTTCCTGTTTACGAACCGTGGCCATCTGTTCGCGAGCGTTATTTCCGACGTAGAAAGCGGCGCCGTGACGCAATCACAACGACTGTTGAAACCCCCACAACGATTATAGCGAACGACGTGACACAAGTTGCCGAAACTGGCGATGTCCCAGCAAAATCAAAACTTGATGTCGGAGTGACGGAAAAATTTGAAGCTGTTGTAGCGAACCCGGAAGAGGTAAGCACGGATTTCGAGGGACAGTTCATCAACTATGTGCTGTTTTACGAGGAAGGTTTGCCGGGCGGCGTGGCGGACGCGTGGAAAGGAGACCTGGCCGACAGCCCTCCGCAGCGGCCGGCCAAGGTGAAGGAGATCGTGCTGGCGCATCAGGATGGACGGGACGGCATTAAAGGAGTAAAATTTACGCTCAGGGGCTTGAGTGAGTATTATTCTAACCAAACGTCAAAAATTGCTTTCTCCATTGAAAATTATTATTTTATTTGAAATGCTCTTGTGTAAATGGTCATATCAAATACTAAGACCACGCACTACGTAGTGAAGTAGTTTACTTTACATTGCATTCTATATTTTTTGACTTTGCTGTCATTTAAATGGTTTTAACTTCAAAATTATCTTGTTTCTGCAGATTTATCAAGCGCACACCAACATGTCAGTTGGACAAAATGAATTTCGATAATATCACTCGGTTAGTAGCCAAGTGGTTCAAAGCGTTTCCACTAAGGTTTTGCAGGTCCAATCATCTGCTAGCTATGTCCTCCATCATAAGACCAGGAGGAATTTAAATATTGCCTGGTTGTTTGTTACCCGAGAATGTTTGTATTTTGCCACACTGACTGATTTATAATCTTACTTTCAGAACCATACTCTCACTACCGCATATGGGTGCGCGCATACTACACGGACCCGGCTTCACTGCCCGCAGTACCATCCATAACGCTCCTTTCCCCGCCCTCCGAGCCCCTGCTGGTCTTGACGGACGTGCCGCCCCCCTCCCCGCCCACGCTGCGCAACCTCAGCTGCGACCAGCCGCCCGGCACCATGCAGTTGGCGTGGTCGCGGCCGGACAGGTACGCCCGCACGCTGGACGCATACGTGGTCACCCTGAAGAGGGTCGGAGGAGGAGTGCAGAAGATCAACTTGGAGTCCGAAGAGGATCACATCGAGGCGGCCATCAGTCTGGTGAGAATAATTAGTAATAGGAGACTGCTTAATCTAACATAATTATATTTATTTATCTCTAATGCAATAAATAGATTCATTTCACAGTTACAGTAGTCAATTACAGATTTGCAGTAAGTAGCGAATATTGTTTCAACGAGGAGTGATTCTTTAAAAAATCAATAGGATATCCCTTTTGACACCTTCCTCACTGACGCCGAACATGTCAATATCAGAAGCAATTTTATTCAACTGCAGTATACCCCTCCAAACACAAACATGACCGTATAATTATTTGAAATAAGGCCCAGCATTACCTACACTACGTAGTCTGATTCCCCAACCTTTTTTGTGTTAGGAGGCCTATATCATTTTTGGGGACAGTGTATGTGTGGGGTATTTTTGAGGAAAGGAAGAAGTGAACTTGGATCTTGAAGAAACCCATGTTGTAGGAGGGAGGAAACACAGAGGGTGGCAAATCATTCCACAACCGAGCTGTCGAACACAAGAATGAGTTGTAAAACAATATGTTGCCATGTGGCAAATTCCAACTGTGTGCATATATTGAGTGCACGTTTGTTGCGTCTCCCAACTGCACCGGTACTGAAGGAAACTACTTACTCTACCTAACCTAACCTATTCTACAAAAATATTATTACATATATGTATACCGCACAAGAGTCCTAACTGCTCCCAACCAGACGGTTAGACTCCAGACGGAGCCAGTGGGATTCTCAATTAGAATATGTTATGAGGCTTCAAATAGTGGGGAGGGAGATGGGAAAGAGGAAAGTACCTAACTATTCAGATGTGATCACAACAAGTCAACACAAGCCATTTCAAGCAACATTTAGATTCTGAATGGTGGTCTTTCACCAGGGCGACACTAAGAGCATCTATCACTCTTGAACATGCCGCAAATATACTATGCCGGAATTTGAACCTGCTTCCTCTGGATTCGTAGTAGAGGATCTAAACCACTCGACCACGGAGGCTGTCAAAAGTTGCATAACATAGAATAACATGTAATAATAGAAAATAAGATCTGTACAGCGCCCTTGAGGTGATATTTCACAAAAACAGCGCTATACAAGTCATCCAAATATTATTATTATTATAAGCAACCTTACAAAAACCAACCTAAACTACCTAACCTGTACATCAAACAGTATTATGCACAGATAGATTTTCAAGGATGTTTCAACTTCATGATTGAATCACTTTCAGCTCGTGGACATAGTGAACAATGTGTCTCTCTACGAAGTCACTCTCCAGGCCTTCACCAAGTCCATCGTGGACCCTAAAATACTTGTCAACGGCACGGAAACAGAAGCCTATCAGGTAAGCTCTTCAATTCAATATCCTCGTTTGTTCACATCAGCCTGTGCAGAAGAATGCGCCCATCGAGGGCGAGATCACAAACATCCAACTAGGCAACTATTCAATATAAGAGGTGCATCCAGCTGTAAGAAACGGAAAGCACCAATAGCTGCAGGAAAAGACGAAGAGCATGCTCTCTGATGCATAAAACTTTTTTTTTAAATTATTGGATGACAGATTATTAATCTAATTACCGTACATAATATCTTATTTTAGCATTTTGGGAGGTAGGTATGTATATACAAAATTACTTATTGTATGTACAAATTATACAAATCTATTCATTTCAATATTTCATTCAACAGTACCATTCCTCTGTCAAGGATATCTGTTCTGCCGTGCGCTGTCTTGATGAAATCGTGGCGTCGACTACGGCAGAAGTTTTCAAGCACGAATAAGCCACAGCATTCTATGAGGATCAATAAAATTATTCATTATTAATAACAAGCATTGCATATGGCCTGGTTTCCAGTCTAAATTTATTGTTTGCCTAAAATTAAAGTAAAGTAAATCTAAATTGTATGAACCTTGGGGTTTCTGTAATTTGTATTTGACCTCATTTATGTATCATATATACGTCTTCCCACGGAGAGCTAACCCTGGCAGTTGGCTCCACAGCAAAGCAAGGTTCTATGATGTAATAATGTGTGTTTTCGTTTCCAGGTAACGATGACCCCCGACTGCATAGCCTCGCCTTTGATAGGAGGCGGCCGTGCGAGAGCGGGGCTCGGAGCTCCTGACGATGGGGAGCTCATCTCCCACCCGGAGCTGAGCTTCATAATCACCCTGCTGGCCCTGAGCGTGGCCACACTGCTCGTGCTGCTTTCGCTCTACCGCTGGGGGTGCGTCAAACTAACTCTTTGATTTGTTTTAAAGTAGAGTTCTACTGCAGCTTTTATAAGAGTGACATCTGTTGATATCTTTACCAAATTAACAAGAGATTGTGTCAATCCTGCCAGCTTCCGTGTAATGTGAACACAATCATCTGAACATAGATGCTGTGTGCTAGTTCTTTTATAGGTTGGTCATCTTTAAACTCTTCCATACAAATATCTATAGTTTTGTTCTGCATTGACATCTGTTGACAATTGAACATTTCTCCATTGTAGGACGGCGTTCAAGAAGTGTTACCCTATGTCCTACCTGTTCCTGGAGGAGGGCGGGGGAGGGGAAGGCTGCGGAGAGGGAGGAGCCGCCAACAAGCCAGACGTCCAGGCCAACTTGGCCAAGAAAGCAGGTTTGTTCTTTGTTCACTCGATTCTTCTTCATCTGTTCAATTATCTTCAAGGAAACTACCTTGAACGAGGATACATATATACTAGTTAGATATAGATTTATATTATTGATATGTCTAAGGATTGCTTACGTGCGTGTGGAAAGCTTTGTTTTGTTTTTCGAAAACGAAAGACAAACATTCTCAAGTTACGAATAACCTGTCAATATTTGAAAAACTCTTACTGCCATCATAATAAGCGGAAGATGTTTCTTGTACAATGATGGAGGACTTAGGTAGCCGAGGAATTGAACCCACGACGCCCGGGTGGGAATCCGATGCGTTTCTCCACTCAGCTACAGCTACTTACAGAAGAAAGAATTATGTATAACCCAAAATATACCCTACACATCAGAAGGAACTTTATTATTCGAGAAGTTATCTGAGGTCTCTTGCAGAGTGGCCTTTGTTTGTGGCCAGAATGGCTACGAAACTTTATATTAGCTGTATACCTTTACTTTTCTGGCCTCATAAGCAAGAAAGACCTAAATTCTAATCACTTTGCGATAAATTGCTTTCTAAAAGGCGTTCACTTTAAGATGAAGTCAAACTTTCTCTCTCTTCAAAGTTTATTAATGCCCCACCTAATTCTCTGTAGTAAAATATGTATTCTTCCTTGAATTGCAGTGAGTCCTGCCCATGCGGTGGTGTTCTGGGGGGCTGCAGAGGGGGCTATGAAGGCGGGAGGGGGGCTCGGAGGCTCCAGGGAACAGCTGTGGGACGCACTGCACCCTCCCGTGCCGGTGGACAGGTTCCTGGCGCACACGGCCGCCCTGCATCAGGACGGGGACATTGGCTTCAGGTAATCTAATCATAGTCAGGCAACTAGTATTCTGGGGAACTGCGAAGGCGGGTGGGGGCGCTAGGGGGCTTCAGGTAACAGCTGCGGGACACACTGCACCCCATAAATAATGTGAAGATTATTTTTTCTTAAATAAATATGTCAATAATGAAGCAAATTAAAATCCTCGACAATAAGGGTACAACTGAAGAAGCCCCTCGTTGAGTTTCTATCTATATTTAGTAGTTGCCTCATTGGCTCATCTGTCCCATTCTTCCCAGTGCCGAGATTTGAGCTACTTTTCAGTACGGAGTAGTGTGGCAAGCAACTAAGCTTATGTCCTTATTCTTTTTCCAGCAAAGAGTATGAGCTGATCCAGTCCAAGTCTGCCCTGTTGGGTCACACTTCTCACCACAGCCAACATCCGGATAACCGTCACAAAAACCGCTATCTGAATATCACAGCCTGTGAGTACATATTATTTACAAAGAAACATCAACATAGGTGACATGACTGTGTGAACTCGTTAATTGTAAGATGTATTTGTAGCGAGGTTGTTTGACAACTGATTCCCATCTCATCTTGTTGCCTCGTGTTCATGTTCATTGTTGGTGTTGTTGTATTTGATAATCCAGTGACTTGCCCTATGTATTTGTGATTACTGCCAAAATTTCTCGCCTGTAATCCATAAATGATTTCCTTTTCAGATGACCATTCCCGAGTGTGCCTGCTCCCCTCTTCCTCCTGCAACTGCGATCCTGGGAAAGACCACCGCCGGTCCTGCACCTCCAAGCCTTCCCCGCAGTCCAGCGACACTTCCCCCCACTGTGACTATGTCAACGCCAACTTCATAGACGGCATAGTGGCCGAAATAGACGCCGAACTCGCCAAGTTCATCATCGAACAGAACGAGAAAAGAATACTTGCTCACAAGAAGAAGCTAGAAGCGGAGGCGACCAAGTTAGAGATACTGACGAGACAAGCAAATCTGGACGCTAAGATCTCGCAGCCGCTCTTGCCGAACAATGTCGAAGGGCATTCGCTAGAGTCTAAAATCCCACAAGGTTACAACACAGTCGATCCGCGTATTTCGCTCGGTCCGTTTGAATCAAAAATCGCGACCGGAAATGTTGTTAAAGATAAGTTGACGCTCGAATTGAACGGGGATCGTAAAGTCACTTGGCCGGGTCTTGAAATTTTGCCGAACACGTGTCGTCTGTCGATTAATTTGGATAAAAAGGATGCGGAAAAAGAGAAAGAGAAAGCGGAGAATGATACAAAGAGCGATACCAAGTCGGTCAAAGAGTCCAAAGGTAAAAAGCGGTCGACGTCCGCCGATACAAGAGACATTGTCATAGATAAAAAGACGGGTAGTAGAGGACACAGTAAGAATTCCTCGGTGGTTGTGAACAACGATTCCAGTCCCCTGAACGGGGTTCCGAAGATCGAAGGGGCGTTCTTGAACATTGAGTTTTCAGGTATTGTGGACTCGGAACGCGAGTTGCAGAAGGCGCGAGAGGCAGAAAGACTGGAAGAGGCAAACAGACTGGCTAAAGAGGCGGCAGACGAGACTTTGGACGATTTGGATGATCTGTACGCTCAAATTGGTAAGCTTTTACTATTTTTAACAGGAGCACATTAAAACACTGATCAAACTAGCATATTTGTTACTAACAGTGTGCCAATTAGTTATGTACAACTGAACTATGACCAGACATCATTTTATCACCGTGGCAATAGTAAAGTGTAGAATTCCTAGTGCGGGAAAACTAACCAATTTCAAATCTATCCCTTTAGCTGTTGGGTTGTACGGTTGTCATCCTGCCATCATTATATGTTTGTTGTTTTCAGGCGGAGAATCGTACCGCGTGAAGTCCTCGTGGCTACTGGACCGCAGGAGATACATTGGCACGCAAGGTCCGACGCCCGGCACCCTTCCGGCCTTCTGGCGCATGGTCTGGGACCATCGCGTGGCCGTGCTGGTCATGATCACCAACCTCGTGGAGAGGGGGAGGGTATGTCTATATTGTACGGTGCGGCTGGCTGCTGGAGACTTTGAATGCATGGTGTACTCATATTCCCTTCTATTTCCAGAGAAAATGCGACATGTACTGGCCGAAGGAGGGCACAGAGTCGTACGGAGCCATCCAGGTGGTCATGCTCAAGGAGGATGTGATGGCCACCTACACCGTCAGGACCTTCCAGATCAAGAATACCAAGGTATGACAGACAATTTTGTTTGAGCTTAACTGCGGAGGTCTTGAAGGCCGCCAGAATCCTTTATCTGCCTACTTTGCGAAAGCGGTCATACAAGATCTTGCTTGTGAGGTTATTCCACATCCGCCCTGTTCTCCTGATTAAATTTTCCGCTCTCTGTTGAACAATCTCCAAGGACAGCCCATAGGGTTACAATATTAACCCTTCTCCTTCATCAGCCTCCTGGTAGTTGGCCTTAAGTCGTCAGCTTATCTGTGAGCGACCTCTGTTCCTTTTCCCCAACCAAGGACTTCCTTAAACACCCTCTGCTCAGGGCATGTGTGGGCTCATCATCTGTTAGCCATGCTATGTGACCAATGTAATTCCACTGAAGTGTGGAGATGTGACAGTAATGTCGGCATCCTTAGTCTTGATTCTAATCCGCTCATTGATGTTTCTGTCCGAAAGCCTCTGTCTCCAAATGTGAGTACTGTAATGAGCAGTATGCAGCTAGTGAATATAAGTGCACAGAGGAGTTGAGGAATCTTCTCGTGTTGTGAACGTACATTTTAATTTATTTGTGATTTGGTAGGTCAACCTCTCCCCCCCCGTGCTGCAGTACCACTACACTGTGTGGCCGGACCACGGTACTCCCGAGCACCCCCTTGCCGTGCTGAGGTTCCGGGAGGCGGCGAGGAGGGCGGCACCTCCCCAGGCCGGCGCTATCCTCGTTCATTGCAGGTACTGTACTGCTACAGGTCCCGCCCGTACGGCTTTAGCTCCAATCTCTAGCAATTTGTTCTCAGGCCTACTTATTCTTCTCCAATCTTCTACTCAGTCAGTCCACTTCTTCCTCGGTCTGCCAGTGGGTTGCTTCCGCCGGGGCACCTACGCAGTTATGATTTTCAGTATCCTGTCATTTGGCGTTATTTCTACATAGCCAGCCTTTGGAACCTGTTGAATCCTACAATGGTTCTCAAGTAATGATTCTACATCTATTTATTTGCCTGTTTCAGTGCTGGAGTTGGCAGAACCGGTACCTACATAGTCCTGGATGCCATGCTAAACCACCTCAAACTCACTGGATCCTTGAACGTATTTGGGTTCCTCTGTCACGTTCGAACCCAGCGAAACTTCCTCGTGCAGACCGAGGAACAATACGTCTTCATCCACGACGCTCTCCTGGAAGCCATCCAGTCGGGAGACACGGAAGTTCCCGCCGAGCATGCAAAAGAATACCTCAAAAGATTACTTGAACCATTCCCAGAAGGACACATATTAGACGGAGGTTCTTTAAACAATAAATGCGGTCTTTACGGTGCGCCGTTATCAGATAAAAAAGATCCATTAAGAAACACCGAAATTAACGGGGTCGTTCCGAATGAAACGGGGCGGTTAAGAAACGTTTCCACGGGAGAAAGCGACTTCGCCATGTGGGAGAATGATAATACGGCGCGCTATAAAGATGAGAGAACGCTGGACGAATGCAGAAATGAATTGGTCAGCGCATCTCTTCAGAGTTCCATGTTTAATGATAGGAATCGTAAGGATTTGGAGTGCAACGGAAATAGACATGTCGATGCTAATGTCGTACGTAAAGTATTTGAAGAGGAAAATGGGAATAATTGTGAAAAGAATGGCGATGATACGGTGATTGATTGCGAAGACAAATCAAAGTACATCACGCTCGATATTGAAAAGGTCGTCGTTAATGACGTCAGTCCCGAGTTAATCATCGACGAGATGGATCAGAAAATGATAGATTTCGGCGACGGACCGTTGACAAACGCCCTAGCGAAAAACCTAATTGTAAAAAATGACAAGTTACAAAACAACTTGGACGGAAAAATCGGCGATAACGTCTCGATAAATTCGCTGAACTTAATGAAATCCGATCATTCCACGAGTTACGAGAAACTCAACGGGACCTGCACGAAAACCAGCGAAGAGTCGAAAGCGAGCTCCATGTCGAACGAAGATGTGGATTTATTATCCAATGAGAACAACGGCAGTGGGAAGATGGACGAGGTGAATGGCACGGCGGCCTTCGGAAATGATAATAGCAACACTGTTACCAGCAGTATTAGTTCGGATACGAACAACCTTAACAATGTTGCCAACTTCAGGGACCGACCAAACTTCTCACCGAGCCTGGGCACGGGGAATCAGGAAAGTGCGGAGGTGTACAGGAGAGAAAGGAATGCAAGGTAATAATGTGTTTCTTTCATTTTTATCTTAAAATTACTGCACCAGAGTATTAAGTGCCCTGATTCTCAAATTTTTTCACATTTGCCGATCTCGTCGTCTCACTCATCCGTAACCTGCAGTTCTTTTCAAATCGTCAGCCCATCTCATCTGTGGGCGACTTACGTACGTATGTATTGTTGATCATTCAATGGTTTTGCCTTCTTTCAGGCCCAAGAACGAGGAGAACTATGAGCTCCTGGGTAACAGCAGTCGCATGGGCGCCATGGGCGGTAACGCAGACTCCTGCTTCGCTGGCGGCCACCGCTTCTCCTGCCAGCGGAGGGACACTTCCGGCAGGAAGGCTAGGAACCTGCTGGAGCACCAGTTCAAGGTAACAGACTACTGCGTCGGCAATATTCTATTACACATTCTAGTTCCCAAAGGTATTTTAACGGTAGCAAGGACAATTTTCTGAGGCATAGTACAACTTAAGTTATATTGTATGTTTTTCAATCCCAAATATACAAAATACCAATGCTTAATCAACATGTTTATTTATCCAGGAATTTTTTTACACAATATACCTATGCATAGGGTTACCCTTATCTAACCCTGAATATCTCTGAAAATGTTCTTCCTTTTTAATGCCAGAATTCATGAGTAATGAATGTAATGTTTCCTCTAGTTGGTGACCAGCTTTGAACCCAGCAAGTACCACACTGTGAGCGCGTGCAAATTAGTTAACCAGGCCAAGAACCGGCGCTCGGCTGTCTTGCCCGTGGAGAGTGGACGTGTTCATCTGATACCAAAACCTGGAGTTGAAGGTAATGTGCTTTCAATTTGTACATTTTTTAATAAGTTTTGTTACAAAACCTATCAATAACACAGTTGACATTCAATTTACTGAGATAAATGGTGAAAAAAATCCTGAAAAAACAGATTTCCCATAAAAAAAAATCACACATAAATCTTTACCGCACAATATGCGAGCGCCCAAAGATACCTGAGTAAATAATTTTTGAAAAGTTGTACCTCCTTGTCCAGCTCCTCTTCCTATGGGAATGGTTGTGCCATCATGTAAGTAATAGTGAATGTGCAGACCACAAGTGTTTTGAAAACTTTTTGACTGCCCAGTGTTTGATTTTATTTCATATCCATTCTAGGAAGCGACTACATCAACGCAACCTGGCTGCAAGGCCACAGATCCCTGAGAGAGTACGTAGTTACACAGCATCCCCTCTCGCAGACTGTGGAGGATCTGTACCGACTGCTCTGGGACCACTCCTGCCAGATTCTGGTGCTTCTCACGGACACCGAAGACCAGGTGAATATTATTATTGTTATTCAGTAGGAGACTTAGCTGAGCTAGTTGAATACTAGAACGAGTCATAAAAGCGACCCATTCTCAACCGTGTACAAATGTTGGGTGCGGATTTTGCGTATTTCCTGGCTATGCACCTGTGCCAAAGGGATCAATGGCGCAAGTTTCTCAAAGCATCTTTCATTGAAATACTGGTAGAACAAGGACAGCATTCCCACCAAACAGACCCTGCCTTTCTGCACAGAGTCAGGGGTTTTTTCAGGTATTTTAGGGCTCCAGACCAGAGGTGACTGCCAAACTCAACAGTGAAGCGCGCTTGCAATTTGTGCAGGGTCAGCAGTTGTGTGCCATTAAAATATCTATCACTGTTCGATGAAGACAAAAACATTAAAACCATTTATAAGAAAATATCTTTTGCTTCTATTTACAACTTATTCGAAATTTTTCTTTCTCTTTTTTGCAGGAGTGTCAATCATTCTGGCCAACGGAGGAAAATCCCGAGATCAACGCATACACTTACTGCATAAGATTTGTATCGCAGGAGAAACACTTGGCCAGGAGAAAACCGTACGATCCCAAAAGCAAACCTAGTCCGCAGAAATCAGACGCAGCCCTCAAACAGCCGTCGCCAATCCAAAGTCCAAACTCCGTCACTTCTAGTTCCATTAAAGGCTTCCCTCTCAAACTGAGCAGAAACTCTCAAAGAAGTAATCCCGTGTCGCCGAACGAAGACCAAATCAAATCTGATCCTTGCTCCATTAAAAGTCCCATCATAATGGACGACAAACACGATACCAGCTATTACAGACGACAATCCTCAACCGATCACCAAGACGAAGAAAGATTGATACCAAAATCAGACGAACCGCCGAGTTTGGAATCCACGGAAGAAACCGACGAACTAAGAAAATTAAACAATGATCCAAAAACAGACGGTTACGCGTTTGACCGATCTGAATTAAGAATAGAAGCGATCTCGTCAAACGATAATTCTGAAGTGTCTGAAAAAACTAGTCCAAATAAACATCTTGCAAATGGAGACCTATTCAGTCCGAAAGACGACTCGAAAAAATCACAAACGAAAAGCCCGTCAAAGATTTCGCTGAAGAGTCTCAGAATCAGCAGCCCGGTTTTGAAATCACCCACGAAGTTCAAATTCGACTTTGGGGCGAGGATCTCAATCAACTCGAAACCGGACTCGTCGGAGCACGGTCGCAAATCACCGATAAGTGTACCGAAAGAAATTCCCGCTTTCGAGCATAAGTTTGAAAATGTGACGTTCAGAGATTCGAGTCAATTAAATTCCGAAGATATGGGGAAAGATTGCGTTATTACGACAACGCACTTATCCATGAATTCGTTGCAAGACGATTATGAACTAAAGGTTAAGCTGGTGGAATGTCCAAAGTGGCTGGCCGATTTAGATTACGACGAGAATTCTGACACTGACGAAGAATCGGATGACGATGAATTTGAGATGGAGACCAAGGCGTTGGACTATGTCATCGGGCAGAGATTGAAGGCGTATAAAGGAGTGTTTGGTTTGCCAGAATTTGTCACTCGGTGTCAGGAAGATATGAAGAACAGTCCCGTTGTAGTTGTTGACAAGTAAGTGAAAGCCTTCAATTATTGTTCCACGCCTTCATTCACTGAGCCCCAGTACATTTGAATTGGTTTTATAGTGTGTTATGCTACCCAGACAGTCAAAATGCCTATAGTTTATGTGTCGAGGAAATGCTTCTCCCGGATCTTCATGAACATTATTACTGCTCCAGATCCTGGCTGCACAGCTCTTACGGGCTAAAGGACCACTATGCTTCCATGACTCATCTTATTGCTTTGACAGTAGCCTAATCCCTCTAGTCAAGTTACCAGGGTTGGTTCCACAACATACCCTGGTAGTGAACCTTCTTCCCTCAGTGGTTGGGGTTTGTCTCTTTCTTAATTAAGTTCACCGGGGTAGTCATTGGGCGTTTGAACTGTTAGGTTACTGAGGTTGGTTGTTTGTTTGCAACGTTCCAGGCTCGGCGGGGCTCGGGCGACGGCTCTGTGCACCCTGAGCAGCGCGCCTCGGAGGAACTCTCGGGACGTGTACTCTCTGGCCAAGCTGCACCACGGGCGGCGGCCCGGCGTCTGGAGGCGGCCGGCCGACATCCGGGCGCTCTACGAGGCCATTGCCTCCTACCAGCACCAGGAGGGACTACTCTAAAGGTAACCCACCATCCAACCAACCTAGACACTGTCAGTCTGAGCATATATGGACACCGTAAGCCTATAGGTATACCTGTCAATCCATAGGTATATGAGCATCGTTGGTGCGTGCATAATGCGGGATTCTTTGATATATGCGCATTTGAAAAATATGTTCTTTTATGAAATTATCTCCATTACAAAGTGTTGAAAAATAACAAGTTCTTTTTGGAAAATACCACTAATTCCTCAACGCTGCGTATATATAATGTGAAAAAATGCTCCTGGACTACAGTGCTTTTTTTACATCTTGAACCATCTTGGTATTGGCATTTAAAGAAATTTAAACGATTTTAGAGTGCCCTCCTTTTTCTCTACTACATACTCGTATGTCAATCTGTAAATGTATTTTCTTATGTATTTTCCAGCTTTCGTATAGCTGTTATGTCTATACACACACGCACAGTTTGCTGCCGAAAATATAAACAAAACCAAACCTCATGGCAGCCAACAAACTAAATTGAACTAAAATACAAAACTTTTTATACAATTTTTACCTATTGTAATTTACTACTTTTGGTATTGTCACCTAACTACAGGTATATCTAAATAATATATTATTCATTCATCATCGCCATTGATGTAGATTTGTTAGATGGCCATCGCTGCAAAGATCGCTATAAGAAAAACTGACCCAACCGTGAAATAATAGTTTTGGTGTATTTTATAGCTGTGTTAGGCCACCCGCTGGTATCTCTACCTCGGCTCCGAGTGAAATCGCAGCGCCAGCCACTGGCAATGCATTGTTTTCACCTTGTGTCCCTGTTTTGATGACAATTTAATGGCACTAATCAATTTGATTCAACAGAATGTTCGTAACAATATCTTGACATCATTGATGGGATAGTGACTATTTTCAGACCAAAGGGCTAATTTTGTAAAAAATGTTTTGAATACATATAGCCTACACTGTAACCATAACTTAATTTCTCCGCAGTGGCAGGCAGAGAGCATAGCTAGTTGATTCCTTTGATCGTGCTATGTTTTGCAAGGTATCCTGGTTCCACAAGGTGTTAAATGGGACATTGGCACCCAATTAGACCAATGGATGTTTCTTCACCATCTTCACATTTCCTACAGCTATCGGTGCTTTCCACTCCCAGGGGCTGCTTGTGTCAGGTGTCTGTGAGGTGGCAGTGTCCTGTTAATAGTCCTACTAGCTCCTTACGACTAGATCTGAATGGCCAGGTGTTTGGCAACCTTCCTTTTCTCCATATCCTCCCCCTCCCCGATGCAAATACAGTTGCAACTTTTGGTCACTTGTGGCTCGGACCGCCTATGAGGACTTACTTGTGTAAATATTTGCATTTCGTCAATCTTAGTCCTTCAGTGTGAAATAGCTTCAACTAGCAATACGTACAGGTAAACTTAGCCAAAAGTAATTACGGACTCGTTGTGTAAAGCTGGATAGATCAAGCGTGTATTGGCGCTTGTTTTTTAGGGCACAATTTGGGTGGTCTTTAGTTCTGTGGGCATTTCTACAATCTGAATCAATGTTTATCGCTCATTCAATACAACTTCCAAATCTTAATCCGTTATTATTATTAATAATTAATAACTGAATGTTTTATAAAACTTGTATAATTATTATTCTAATCGTAAGAGCCTCTGTGAAATTTAGATCTTTTTTATAAAATAATATACATGTTTTAGGATTATTACTGTGTACGCATATTATTGGACTATGTATAAAGTTGTTTTAATTGTTTTTAAACTTCTAGTGAGAATTTATTGGTTGCAATAATGTCTTGGTTAAAGAAAATTTATTCACAGATGTGAGAAAAAAATACATATTATTGAATATTTTGCAAAACTGTAGAATGAGTCGAGAGTGAATCTTGAGGCCAGTATGTATTATAATGTTGCGGAAAGTGAAAAACTCTTCGATAACTCAATCTATTACTATCTGAGACTCAACGAGGCATTCAAACTCTTCTTACAAAGGATAGTTAAATTATTTTTTATTACACACTATTAAAAAATCTGTCATAAAATATATGAAAATGGTTTAAAAAAAACAAACATCTGAAATATTTTTAAAATGCTAACTATTATATGATAAATTAAAATACAACCAAACTTAAAGTGATATTTCTGTAAAGAAATCAACAATATATCCATCATCTAAAAGTGTGGCTTTTATAAAAAAAACATCAAAATATAAGGCATATCTACTCAATAACATATTGCTATTGGGAAGAATATTTGTCTAGAGGTGTAACTGTCGGACAACATTTTGAAAACTACAGTAATTTTAAATTTGCAGCATAAAATTTTACCATTTAAATTAGTATTAACGCATACGTACAAATTTTGTAAAAAAAAAACTTCTTCGGAATCAGTCGGCTGTCTTTGACCTGAAAATGATTATAACACCGCTAATCTTGCAGATAGGGAATATGGGATATATGGCTATCGCTTTTATTTATCTGTGCATTATAATACGCCTCTTTGAAAAATAAATGCAGTGTATTTTGACATTGGCTATTCTACAAAGGGCTTTCAGTAAAAGCTCTAAATAGTCAGTTGTCACCTTTATTGGATAGTTTTGTTTAAGTGAGATAAAATGCATAATAAAGCCCTAAATAAGATGTATGATATTATAGTTTTTTTTTTAAATCAAGACATCATTGTGCTAATATTGCTTCTAAATATATGTAATTTTCTTGTGTACGTTTATAATTTATAGTTTATATTGTAAACAAATATATATTTTTATGGATGAGAAGAGTTTATTATAACACTATCGCCGTTTTTGTTTTTGTTTTTTGAGATTAGTACGGGCTATCTGCTTGAAACAAACGTGTAGGGGAAATTCTTTATAGACTGAAAAACTTGTGTATCTTTCTTGAACGGGGAACTCCTTGCGAAGAAAACGAGCCCCATTTGAAGTATTAAGAGCTCCATACGATTCAGAATCAGACGACATCACAATACTACATCTGTTTTCAAAATATCTAGATTTATCAATTGTACAAAGAGCCAGATATATTCAGAATCGACGTTTGATATATTTATCTTTCTGAATATATTTTTAAAAGGTCGTAATATTTTTCTCTGGAGTTCCTTACTATATGTATATGTATTGCGTTTCTGACCAATTATTTGTAAAATATATTTTATGTCATTTTTTGTTTCGTATTTAGTACATATTTCACGAAGGCAAGATTTTTATCAGTTTTGTATGACATATTTGTGCAATAAGGTATTCTCAATCTATTAGGTGACCTATAAACCTGGAGCCTTCATTTTACAGTAGATATTGTCCTAAACCGTTTCATAGTACATTTAATTTATGCTTTTGTTATGCAACACAAGAATCCCAACTGCCGTAGCCAGAGGATCTGTGGCATCTCTGTTGAGGAATGTTGTGGACGGGCTAAAATAACAAGGCAGGAAAAGGACTTACCTATTAAATCTTGTCACTTAACATAGCTAAAGCCATTTGCAAGCAGTATTTAGATGCCGAATGGAGATCTTTCACCAAGGCGATACTGAGAGTATTTTTCGCTTTGAAACAATGTGGGTTTTGAACCTGCAACCTTTGGGTCCAGAGCCAAGGAGTTAACTACCACGGAGATTACCTTATGTATTGACAGCTTATTGCATTTACAAATATTTTAATATCTAAGGAGGAACAATCTGAAATTTGTAATTTGTTGCATATAAAATTTTCACCAAAATTCTGGTTAATATAAACGACAAAGAATAGCAATTAATTGGATAAAATGATAGAATTGTGATATAACAATTTGAATAAGATGTACGAATAGAGAAGAAAGGAATTAAGGTTGTGTTTAGCATTCTATCATTTTAATAAAATCAACTATCGTTAGGTTAGGTTGTTTCCCCTTGGATATTATTGTATTCAATTTGTAATGTCATCTGAACTGAACATTCATATTATTATTCAACCTATTTTTTTTAACTAAATAAATATTTCATTTGAAAAAAGGGCACAACGTGGTTTTTGATTTAAAATTCTTTATTTACATTAATTAGGCTTGGTGCAAATTAGACGGGGCGCTGCGGCGCACTGCCCATAGTATTCGCACCGTATTGCGGAGAACCCCGACGTGTGCACTAAGCCTTAACGTTTTTGCAATCGCATTATCATGTGCCAAAGTAAGTTTTTTTTTTTTTATATAACCGATCTCGCAAAATATAAGCTAAGTATTAGTTTTTTTTTAAGATTTATAAATTAGTCAATAGTTCCAATCTTTGTAATCACTAATAACCGTAAACTCTGGCATCATTAAATTTTACGTGGCATGGTCAACGCAACTGTTTTCAGCTCACAACGTAATTTCCATCATGAGTTATGGAGCTTCGAAATACTCATTTAACTCGGATAAAGCCGGGCAGTAAAGGCTAGATAATAACTGTGATTATTATGCATTATTAATAGCAATTTTTTTTAGCAAAAATGCTATTATTTTTTTTGTTTTGTAAAATTTTGAATTATGGCTCGACATAATACGGTTGCACGAATGAAATATGTAGTAATGTTGAAATAATTGAATCTTCTTATCGAAACAAACCTCGACTCATTTACCAAATAGAACAATACAAAATCAGGCCTAAAACTGTTAGTGTGTACATACTTTCAATTTATCTAAAATCCAAAATAAATTCATATTTTTCTTAAAAAATTTAATATGTTCATATTTTTTAAGCGCTTTTGGTATTTTGTGGTTTTGAATCTATCAAAAGAATTGAATGCTGTATTTTGTCTCAAATCTTAGAATGTTTTTTGATTAAAATATAAATTTAGTTTAAATATTTATAAAATAATGTGATTAGCCAACCAAATTTATATGTAAATTTTTAGTAGGTTATTTCTTATTATCATTCTTTTTCTTTATAGACGTGGAGCAATCATAAATATGTGTAATATTTATTTATAATTTTTGTTAAATGTGTCAAAAAAAATTTTAGAACGTTTTTACAAAAAATGACACTTTATTGCAATTAAAATGACATTTTATGAAAATTTGTCACATTATATTATTGCATTTGATAAAATTACTACACTAAAGTTCCCTTTGTTGCAGTCGAAATCAGATTTTTCAAAAATTGCTATTAAAAAGTAGCTAAAACGCTTCTGCTAAAAAGTTGCAATCATATTTTTTTTTAGCAAAAACGACTTTTTGCATTGGGTAATTTTATGATTTAGCAAGATGACTTGAATTAACACTATTTTTTTACTAAATTTGTCTTAATACTTTGGCTTGCGTGCCAAGTGTAATGCGCAGCAACACTTTTTGACAGATTGTTCTAATATATCATTTGTTTTTAGTATTTTCTTGAAATCATTCCATACTAAAGCTATTTTTCTAACAACTCATCAATATAATATGACGTATTGATTAAGCATTTTTTTTCAACGGTTTCTTACACTTTCTAAAGCACAACATTTTTATTGTGTTCTTACAATTTTTTCCTAAGATTATTTTAGGAGAGAATTATGTTATACAGTACTTCCTCACTATCCGTAGTGTTAGATTACTGCAATGCAAAACTAACCATTCATACAGAAGTTAATTTATAGTTCAAATTATATATTAAAACATTGTACGTAAATAGAAAAACCTTCATCAAAGTTCCAATAAAATTAACCAGAAATTATCAGCTGGCGCGATCAATACGACAAACTGGCAAACTATACGAAATTCTACGGGGAAGTTCCTCCACACATTATTAAATTTATCTTTAGACGACATGTGAGAGGTTAAAGTCCCTTCACGCTAGCGGCCAAATTTTCGTAAACAGTATCGTGCAATCTATGATTCAATTGAAGATCTAAGCTATAAATTGCAAACGTAACAAAATACATTTTTCTCTCGATTTCCATGTTTTAATTTATATTTACCAAATGTCTTATAATGAAAATCTTAGCTGACTGAATTGGGTAAATGTTTAGATTTTCATTATAAAGGTAATCAGCGAATATAAAATGTGGAAATCGATATAAAAATTCTGCGTTAGGGTGACACGGGGCTTTATTTTCGATTTATGACTTCACTTGAATCATACATTTCACAATACTTTAACATAAATGTGGTCGCTAGTGTTAAAGCTTTATTTCCCCTTGTTTGCACACTTCTTCATTGTGCTTCAATAAACTTTGAATCCTTCTAAAGTTCAATCGTCTTTGGATGTGAGAGCCTGTCAGTTTGGTTTCCTGCTAATAAACAAATCTAATTTAATGTTTTCGTTGAGACATCTGTCTTAACAATATTAATTGCGTTACAATTATCTTCTAGCTTCTCTGAATTTAACTCTTAAATAATAAAATTTGGACAATTTGTGTTGCGCCATTTTTGTGGAAAATCACCTCAAGGGCGTTGTACAAATATGAATTCCTCGATGATAACTACCTCTTGACTGTGGATAGTGAGGGGTGCGTGTATTGTATGTGTGTTATAACCTAACCTTTATCGTTGCAACAGTCGGTATCCTTCTGTTAAAAATGTGTCAAAATGTGTACACAACGAAAATGTACTAAGTATTCTCTGTATAGCTAATTGTAACAATCTTTTTGTATTAATTATTAAAAAAATGTAATCCTGTATTTAATATTGTATATTTTTCGTGTTAATCATAGATATAATAATTATTATTCCTCCTATATTATATTATTAATTAAATAGTGAAAAAACTTGACAATTATTCGACAAACATTCTATAAAAGTAGAAAGAAATAACATTTTTGCTAAGAAATAGCGATTATTCAATTTTACCATGCAGTACAAAAGTGTACCACTTTTTTGTTAGTTTTTACAGTATGGCCATTATTAGATTAAAATTAGTTGCCATATTTACAAAACTGATTACATATTTGACATTTGAGGTGGTACAAATATTATCCATGCCACAAACCATTCCAGATGTAGGCACCTTTGTGAATCGATGTCAAATTCATTGCATAGATGGCACCTCGATGCACTTATCGTGGCGGCGAACCGATCACAGTGAAAGTCATAGGAATGGTTCTATAATGATTATACAGTGAAACCCACTTATAAGGTTCCCATTTAAGAAGTTTTGTTTTTCGGTCACTCGAAGACTGAAATTAAAATATGGCCCAAATAATCCTTTGGAAAACCTTATAAGATAGTTTCGCTGTATTGGGTTAATGCACTAGTATGTAGTATTTTTAAATGACTGCCAACATTCTGGCAGTTTTTCAATTGAACTCCTGAACAAGTCTGTTTTGGAGGTAAGCAAATCGTTATAGCCAATTTTGAATTATGTGGTCGATAAAGAAGTTTCCTCAGAGATTGTTGGGTAGAGAGTGGAAAAGATGAAAATCTAATGAGCGAGATCGGGAGAATAGGGCAGATGTTAAATAACCGCCCAACCGACCCTTGATTAGTTGCTTTCTAAATGTTAACAGTCTGAAAGCTGCTCAAAAAATGCACAGAATTTTTTCGTTTTTAATGTATACTTGACACTCCATTTTCAATTAACATAACTAACTTTTTTCAAATGAAAAATTCAGGCAAATCGTATTCAATAAAACAATATAATGGTATTTAAATGACACGAAAGCATGTTTTGTCAAAAATTTTACCTTGGAAACCAAAAACACTCCAGACTTATGCGCCAACCTATTATTTTAGAAACCCCCAAATGTGACTTATGTTAGGATCCATTCGCTTCTACGATATCCTCTTTCTTTTAGATTAAATCATCTTTTGACAGAATTTTATGCATGCTTATAAAAACTATTGTATTTTCAAACATCGAATACCATTCGAAAGTAGGTGATAATTTTTCATGCCATCCAAGCTGTTGTGAAATTACTCATTAGCTTTTGTGTTCCCTCCATCTTTTATTCCCAGTCTTGATGAGACTCGAATCATCTCAACTTCAACCAAATTGTATGGATTTTTTGATACTGCACAACAATTAATTAATTTATAGTTGTATTTCAATAAAATGCATGAATTTTTCGTTCATAATATTTTTTACACACAATTCTTAAAACATTACACAGTTTTTTCATCGCAATTTTGTATCTTTGTACTCCTCAAATGTTATTGATTAAACCGTTGAATTCTATTTTCTCTGGATCGATTACATTTAAATATTGTTTCTTCTTGTCTTCCCTCTAACAATATTTACCGCATCAAAATTAACAATAAAACCATTGTTATGAGTCGGTACTTTGCCAACTTTAAAAAAAAATATATTTTTCACAAAACTTTTAGCTGTTTTAAGTACAAACATGTATGTACATGTGTTATACAATCATTTTTCAAAAACTGACACGATAGAAACAACCCAAAAGTAAAAGCTCACATATCTAATTTTTTCGCTTTGGAATTAAAAATCTTTGTTTGTAATTTATTCAACCATGAAACAGGCAAAAGAATTAAATCAGAATGAATTACTCATCAGTTACATTATTGAAAAAGTTTTAGTGGTAAAAAAATATTATGAATTTTATGGCAATTTCCATAACATTTTTTGTTGTGAAATATTAAAAATTATTTTCCGCATTGTTTTTCACTCCAAAAATGCAGACTAAACTTAAAACAACTTAACGAATTACATATTCAAACACCACATGTATTGGAAAAACACGGCGGATCTATAGGTTGCCGCTATAGCTTAGTGGTTAGAACAGTCGCCCACTTAGCGAAGGATTGTGGTATTTGACTCCCGATTGCTGCAATTACCTTTTTTCGAATTCGTACGACTTGATATTTAATAATATTTCAGTATTAAATTTTTTTGATTAAACAATTTTTTAAATTTCATTACGAACAGAGAGAAAAATTTATAGTGTTTTAAAGAAAAATAATCTCTTTTTTTTACAAAGTTTGTGAATTGAATTCATCCATAAAAAATGAAAGCGTTCACGGAATAAAACATGCATTTTAAAATAAATTAATTGGACTTGTATTTAGTTTGTAACCAACCAATAAAAGTGATTTCTGCAATAAAATCTTACGTTGATTAATTTATGAAATAAAATAATTATTTTTAACATAATATTTAAATATAATTTCGACTGATGTATATTTCTGTCACTTTTCAAAACGAAATCAGCTTCTAGTTGTTTAAAATATGAACAAAATATATTATTACATAACTGTGTAAACTGCTCAAATTTTACCGAATAATGTACATGTTTTCAAAAATACATATTATACTAAATGTGTAGAATTATTATCTCGATGTAACTATCATATTGTGGGCATTACTGCTTTAAATGCGATATAACTAATTAAATTAATGTCCAACGATACTCCATCTATGATTTGAAAGTGTAACAATTGTGTATGGTGGTCATCTTTAATTTTGACGACCATCTTTGTTTGTGCAAGTATGCGTGTTGCAAACATCTTTAATATCAGTAGCCATCTTTCAATTTGTTGAGAGCTGTAATTTTTAATTACAGCAGCCATGGTTGAATCGATGGGACCTGTCATCCGATGATAACTGTCGTCCTTAAGTACGACTGTTAACTTTAAGAATGGCCGTCATTTCGTTTTTGCTGAAAACAGTCCTTGATTTCGCAAGCCTTTGGTATATTTGGGAACAGCTATCCTCGTTTTGTAAAAAACACATTTTTCGTAGCTAACCTCTATTATCGTATTCTTCATTTATTTCGGTAACAGCCATCTTTAATCTTGACAACCATGGACATGGACAATGCTCATCACTTTTCATTTGTTACAAGATGGTGGGCAAGGCAAAAGATATCATTTGTAAATGGAAATCTACAATTTAAATATTTAATAGGAGATATTCAATTAATGTATCTATTATCAGTAAATTAGTTATTACAAAGTTGTTGTTTTATTTTGTATTCCACCTACCCTGACGTGATAAAGCGTCAAGATCCTTGACTCCGAGTCTGAATATCTTTATTGGTTGGAGAGGAGAAACAGAGGCTGCCTGCAGATGAGATAGGCTTGCAAGAGAATTGTCACCTTTAAATTGGGGAGAACAACCACGATATCGCAAAACTGGTCACATTATTTGAGGGAGGTCTTTTTCCCAAAGTGTATGCCAGAAGATTGAAAAAGAAATTGACGATTTTCACTAGGGCATTACTGAGATCTTCTCCCCACCTGGCTATATTGATAAATACATCAGGTTTGTACAAGAATCAATCTTATTCAATGTCTATTATTTTTTTTATATTGTCCTTTATTTATTATTTTCTATGTTCAAGTATATGAGTATCAACAAAAATATCTTTAATGTCAGTTGCATATCAAAAAAAATTTTTGCATTCCATAGATTATACAAAGCTGTGCATGTCCCAAGAAATAATCTAAAAGAAGACATAGTAGAGGAAGATGCTGCACTTCATGGCTTTGAGACCTGAGTGACTGGTACGGGCGCAGTTCCGCTAAGTTGTTCCGGGCCGCAGCTTGCAGGGTAAAGATTTCCCCGATGCTAGCTAATCTCTGGGGAGGAATTAGGCTAGGAGTGTGAATCAGAAGAAGAAAACCCAACCATAGAAGGAGGTAAATAAATCTGATAAGTGTTTGTTTATGTAAGATTAACTATATTTTGCTATAAATTTTTTGGGTTTATTTTCACACTTTTATTGAAGCATTCATAGCTTTACAGCCCCCGTGGACTGTATATCCCCGGTCAATGGAACACTTGTTGGGAACATAACTTTCGTTGGAGGAAATAAAATTGTTTTTTATTCATCTCAGACACAATTGGATCTTCGAAACATTGATTTTGACCAGGTTATTATTTCCTCCAGAAGAAACTCTTATGGTAACCATCTATTTTCCGATCCACAGTCCTCCAGCTATCAGAGTTTCTCCTGCCCTTTAGAGGTTAGTAAAATTAAAAGCTATCATCCACATAACAATGTATTGGTACCCACGACAAGCCATTAATGAACCAATGCCAATTTCATTGATGGACCCTTGACTCAACAGTTAGGCGCACTTACGATTTGTACATGCTATTTAATTTATAGCATCTGCGGTGAAAAAACACTGCTTCACCTGTGGTGCCAACGTCCCACCTTCATAAGGAAGAAAATAGAGACCAGAGAATTGAACACAGTTGTGGAACCAGTTGTGGAACCAGACATATTTGATTGGTAAGTCTACGATGAACTTCATTAAAGGAACTGTACTACTATCAAAGGAATAGGGTGAGCAGGTTTACAGGTACCTTATTGAGTGCTTACGGGAGCTATGCAGACTGTCTACATCAATGACAATATTATAGTATCTGTTGGATCTCTACGTTACTGAACTTATTTATTACTTTTGACGGCCTCCATAGTCGAGTGGCAAGACAAGCGTCTTGTCACTCTACTACGAATCCAAAGGTCACGGGTTCAAACCCGGCGTGCGCCAGTAACTTTTATTTAATTAATATGTGTCATAACACATTTAATTCATACAAAAATAATAAAAAGTATATTTGCGGCACGTTCCAGAGTGGTAGATACTTTGAGTATCGTCCTGGTGAAAGACCACCATTCAGAATTGAAACGTTTTTTAAAATTGCTTTAGTCGTGTTTGGTGACCAGATCTGAATAGCCAGGTACTTCCCAACCTTCCTCTTCCCAATCTCCTTCCCCTCCCCAGTACCTTCAGCATCACAACATACCCTATTTGGGGATGCCATAGTCTCACTGGCTCTAGACGGTTGAGAGCAGTTGAGACTCTTGTGCGGTATTCATATTGAAAAAAAAGTTACTAAAATCCTTGAGCATTTTGATCAATAACTGAGACATTTTAAAGAGTGTAGTAATGCGTTATCACTAACTGATGTAACTTAACAATCTTGTTTTTGCCATCGGAAGATAAGAAAATTCCTTAAAGACTTATGTATGAGTATTTTTAATTTGATCTATTAAAGTAATCGACATTTCCTTACATGGACATGGGTATCAATTATTAAGGACGAGATATCTGTAATCTGTATATCACTTCACGTTTAAAACAGTTACTAAAGCATTTTCATGTAATACTCACTCAATGTTAGATAAAGATATTTTCTACAGCTGACTGAAAATATTAAAGAACATTTGCTGTTAACAAATCTAAAATGATTTAATTTATATGGTACTTAAAATTATAAAATACTTTTTATGTAGTTTCACAACATTCCAGAGTGAAAGATAGGTGCTGGCGAGAGACCACCATTCAGAATCAAATTGTTGCTTGCAGATCTGAATATCCAGGTACTTTCCAATCTTCCTCTTTCCCTTCTTATTCCCCTCCTTCACTTCATTCGTGTCTCCTGGTTCCACGGCATGGTATTCAACTCCTCGGATATCTAATCTCATCAAGGAAAGACATTGCCAATATATACAAATGGGTGTTTCTTCATTTTCTATAGATATTGTTGCTTGCCACCCCCAACAGCTGCATGTGTCAGGTGTGCGTTAGGTGACAGTGTCAATATTGATGCTCCTACTAGCTTCCTTAGTTAGTTTCTATCACTAAATGTCATCACTGCGTGTCATTGTGTGGGTGCGTCAAACCATTGAACTTTAGATTACTGGACTTACAGCGTATAAGGAAATAATGCTTCATCAAAAGAGTCGTATACTGTAAAAACACAACAATGTACTTGTGTCATACAGTCAATCTAAATGACCCATGTACTTTAACTTCCTGTGAAGATACTTCGATGGTGTTTATCTGGTGGGAACTTTACACTGCCCACGCATGTATGACCAATAATCTAATTATATTCATCATTTGCATTACTCATTACTCTTAATAATTTAGCATCGCCAACTTATTTTATTAAATAATATATTTATATCTAATAATAATAATGAGTTGATTACCTCTATAGCGCCGTTTTCGTGGGAAAATCACCTGAAGGGCTCTAAGGGCGAATCATAGAGTTGGTAGAGTAGTATCTATCCAAGGCAGTGAAGTCAGTTTTTGACTTGTTTTTGATGATTTTAACCTGACTCGGCGCACCTGGGCGTGGCTAAGACCAAGGCTACGGTATTTATACATCTATTCATATCACAAATCAGCATAATGTTTTTGTTTATCCGTATAGCCACCTTTTCAAAGTATTGTTATCAACAAAAATATAGCAAATAACCTAAAAAACCGTTTAGTTGTGTCAAGTTTAGTGGCATAATAAAAAATGTGGACGGAGTCCCGCGGTGAACCAGGAGCTTAAGATCATCCTTACAGTATATAGAAGCGGTCTATGAAACTTGTTGTCTCTTTCTCTCTCATGGTGTACGACGTAAAAACCCGGAGAAAGTGATTTATCGCAAGTTTGTGTAGGTTGGGTAAAAATAATTAGCTCTCCCTCCATATATTGTTACTTCAAGGGGCGAATCTTATACTAATTGTCATATGGTTCGGGGTCGCTTCTCAATTGTTTAAATCATCATTGTTAAAAATAAGTTGCATAAATATTGTTCACACAAACCACCTTCTTCGTTCTGTCGTATCTGTGTTGGTGTTTTTACAAATACACATCGACTGTAAAGGTAAAACCCTTCATGTCACAATTTTCAGGATTGTTACTTTGAATTAGTTTCGCATAGAATACCCCGCAGGAAACAACATGGTGAAATAATTTTATGTGATAAAGAAATCTTCCGTACTAAAAACTAAATTTTCTGTACCTTTTTTTTGTTTTTTTCCTAAAAGTATAAATGAATAAGTCAAGCTTCCAGATATGTAAATAGTAATTCGAATTGTTATATATTTGAATTATATATATATATATTCGTTGTATTTATTTATCTATTTATAAATTTACGGACTAAAGTTCAATTGCAAAAAAGACATATAAAACACAATATTGAAAAAAGAGCAACAGATAAAGAATAACACATACATAATAATAAATGAAGCGGTGACAAAAATAGGGAAAAATAAATATAAGAGATAACATTCAAGCCATGGTCTAGTCAAAGTTTTGGTAGAGTCGTAAAGAATGACTAAAATATTTAGACTGCTACCAAAAATTTCAAGACCATGGCTTGAGTTAACAAGTTATGAAATAATAATAATAAATAACATATTGAGTTTATATATATATATATATTATATTTATGATAGTTTATAAAACAATTATCAACTTTTCAAAAAATAATTTAGGATGAAAAAGATTGCTGCCTTTGCTTCTCTACCCCTAAAATAAGGTTTTTTTTTACAAACATTTCAGTAAGTGAAAGTTCAAATACATCATTTTTTTATAAAGTGTCTATTATTTTATGTGGTTAAATGGATGTCATTGTGGTAGCAGTTTTCTGTGAAATCTTTTATTCCAGCTTAAGGACTTCCCGTAGTTTGTAATCATTTCCTCTTTTCAGTTTAAGAATAAAATAGCAAACCACCCACATACTAAAATGAAATATTTATACAAATTATATTCAATAGATTTAAAAAAAAACTGAACTTATGGGTTAAGTCCACAAAATACTGTATGAATTAAATATGAATTCATTCTTCATCGAGTCTTCAAATAAATACATGAATTAGATAGAAATTCTTTGTTATCCATCCATGACGCCATAAATTAATTAATACCATAGTTTAAAAATGTTAACCATTTAAAACTGGTCTGTCATAAGTCTTTAGTACCTGGTTGGATTTTGAAAAAAAAAGTTAACTCGGGTAACTCAATTCTAGCGACAAAAAGCTTAAAAAGTCCCAAACTCGTGTGGCTTAGAGTCGAGCCTTCTCCCAAATGGTAAATATATTTTAGATGGCTGAAGGGCCACAAAAGTCTTCAGCATCAAACGAGAGTCAGAGCATTCAATGCAGAAAAAAGCTGATCAAAACTGCGAATTTAACTCATTTTTGACCAAAGTGTCGCTTAAGCCCTTTGGCTTTCCAGCGAAGATATAATGCGACATGAGAAATTTGGTAAGGTATGTTTTAAACATCGAATTTGTCGGGTTAAAAATGACGATATCATTTGCGAGGAATCGGCGAGTTTGCTTGATAATTTGTATGTGTAGGTAATATTGTAAAAGATCAGTCTGTCTTGTGTTGAGATTCGGGAGTTTGCAACAGACGAGGTTCGAATTAACAATTTTAAAAAAAAGAAACAGTGGTTGCCTATCCTTTGTCGAACCTCAAATGTGTGTATTTTAAGGTATTAAATAAAAACGGTAGTTTATTAAACAAGTTCTAAAGGAGTATCATAAAATTAATAAATCGTAAAATTTTTCACTCAATTCTTTGGACTTTTAATCTAAATTTTATGGTGAGGCGTCAGGTGACCACACGGCAGAACTGATGAGACTGAGACAAACAAAATTATATGAGTGAATGAAAGTCTAGCAAAAATCTTTATGTTTTTATACAACTGTTGGTAATTTGATTTGAGATACCGAGATTACCCACTGTACTGATTCAATTTACGTAATTTATTACAGAATCCAATAAATTATTACTATTTGTATTTTTTTTAAATATGATATAAATCATTAAATTACAGGGAACATGTATTAATATAAATATGTGTGTGAATTTGTCATTATCTTTTTTTGGATATGAAGTAAGTTTTTCTACCTGGCTATTCAGATCTAGTCCAGGGTGATACTGAGAGTATCTACCACTCAGATAGCAATATAAAACAAAAGAGTACACTAGAGAACATAATACTTAGTTTCTATAAAAGTATATTATGACCACTGTTTTCTAATTAGATTCTAGTTACAACTAATATTAAGTTACAATATTTGATCTTGGTAAGTAAATGAATTTTTGTTTTGTCATTTGAGCACAGACATTATGCGTCAGTTGTCTTTCGCAATAAACATTCTCAAATCACAAAAGAAAAACCGCTGTGTCCATAATCTGTGTAGGTATGTGTCACGAAGTCTGACGATTCGTTTAAAAATTACAATGAAATTAAAGAAGCTGGTAAAATAAATGTAGGCACAAAAGGTACAAAACATTTCAGTTTGGTCGCTGAATAATTATTTACTTGGGTGAACCTTTTTATAACACCATTTCAAATTCAAGATGGAATAAATAAACCACCAATTGAAAATTAATGTTATTACTAAAAAGAATACAATATTAACAAGGTTGTTCTGAATTATTTACCTCTTGGTATATACTTTGTTACTCAGAGTTTTCTACTAAAAATAGATTTATCGTTGAAAAGCAACATCGTTGTAATTTGCCATATTATGACTTCAAAATAATGTAACGCAACTAGCGTCAAAAATGAAAACTACAAATGAGTTCATAGTTTTATCGCATCTTTACCAATCTCTCCATGAATAAATTGTTAGTTTAAGATCATGCCGCTAATAGAATTTGCGCAAAATTATGCTTCCTCAAGTAAGCCTCGCCTACTTAAAAACTCATGATACATTTCTAGTTTTACAACTAGCGGCATGAATGAAAACTAAAATTATTTTTCTTAATTCAATTTGTAGAATTGCACGTGTTAATGTTAGTTCACTTTTATTCCGTTGAGTGATAATGATGAAAAATATTGTGTACGAATTGTATTGGAGTTTCACATATTGACATTCTACGTCGTTCGTGATTCTTTTTGAGTTTTCGAATCAGTTTAGTAAGTCAGTTTACACTTGGTTCACGTCTGTTAGCGCGTCGCTCTGCGTCTATCTTATCAGTTGTAATAAAATAATTTTGCCGGTTAATATAATCATTCCATATCTCTGCAATACAATTACATAGTGCCGATCGATTCGCGAATACTGTGAATAAGTTTTATTAACCCACCCGTGGTAAACGTCGTAAGTTTGGTGCAAAGTTGGATGTAAACACACTAAACATGGCAGACCCTTCCAAACTCACTATTGAAGAAACAGCCGAAATCAAGGAGCAATTCGCCCAGGTAGGTGCAATTTAGTATCTTAAAATTTCGCAATGTGTCCGCGAATCTATTGTGCACAGTTTGAAGTCCACCGGGCGTGTATTTTTCGCGTAGGAATCGCACAAATCGGCAAAACATGGCATCGTAAAACACGATGATGTTTTTGTGTTTTTTGACATTCGGATTTTTGTTTTTTTGGATTGCGTCTTTGGGTGGACCGCTGATAGCTCCGTCGTAACCTCCCTCCTTCTTGTAAACGACACGTTTAACACAATGGTTACAATTTATTTGCGGTGTGAGTTCTTAATGGCAGGACAGTACAGGTATACCGCTGATAGCTCAGCTATAACCTCTCACTCTTGCACATAAGCAACACATTGAACTAAAAAGAGAGGTTACAATTTATTATTATTAGCAGCGGGATTCTCAGTGGCAGGACCAAGTCAAACGCCTGATGACTCCTTTGAAACCTCTCCCTTTTTCGCATAAGCGACACGTGTAAAGGAGCTCTCGATGGCAGAACAATGTACAAAATATCGATTTGCCGCGTTCAAGTAGCATTATCCTGCCGCCGAGAGCTCCGTTGTATCCTCTCCGTTACAAGCGTCGTTTAGGAGAAAGAGTGAGATGATACGACGGAGCTTTCAGCGGTACACCAAATTTTGCTATAAAATTCAACGGCTTAATAATCCGTTCTGTGCTGAATTTGGTATGTTTTTGGTTTGTTTTTGGCTCGTTATTGGCTTGTTATTGTGTTCTCGGGTGGGAGTGGCCGAATGTTGCGAAAACGTTTCGAGAAGTTGTCGTGTGGTTTGGAGTTGTGTGGTCGTTTCGCAATATTTACCATTCGGCTCGGCGTTTTGTCTTCTGCAGCCTGATATGGTTCCCTTCTTGCGCGTTGGACACGGGCAGTGCCGCAACGTCATGATTTTATGGGCCCGGGCAAAAGAGTGTCAACCTCGAAATAAACAAATTTTCGATGTGAATTGTATGAAAATGACGAGAAAGTTAGCTGTGAAACGACGATCAAAAATAACATGATACAAACTAACACATTATCATACCTTCACCCACATATATTCTGTCTTGGCTCACACTCTTTGCTTCATTTACGTTTACACGTACTTTTCATGTCACGTCTCAAGTATTTGCTTCATTTGATCGTGTCTTGTCTTCCTTGCGTCATTTTAAAATTATTTTTTTAAATATCAATACTGGACACGAGTCCAAACTACTCAGAGCCAGTGGGATTATAGCACCCCTAATTTGGGGTATGTTGTGAGGTTAAGAGCAGTGGGAAGGGATAGGATCTGATAAAAAATAAGATTTTCCATTCAAAAAACATGTGTGTGCGGAAGAGATAGCTATATGAAGCGTGTATGTCTCGTTGACATGGTTTAGTGCAACCAGGCGTGTTTATTCATATACGTAACTACATTATTTAATTCATCTAAGAATAGAGAAGTTGAGTGAAAAATATTATGACTTAAAAAAATATGTGCATGTAGATCGAAAAACACAGATTCTGAATATATATGTATATTTCCATATTATTATTCCCAGAATTAATAAACCCTTCTTGAAAATTAGTTAAAACGCCATAAAATAGAAAACGGCATATTAGTCGAACGTCAAATGTACCGTTTTCGTACGATGCGATGCCGCGAAGTAAATGGCGGTGAACCATTTTTACGTAAAATTTCATTTCTTGGAATGATTGTAAATTGCACTAATGCTTGTATTTTTACACATTAGTACGATGCAATAGCAAGACGTATTATCTCCTGACATTTTATAAGGTTTTGTTAAATTAAAAGCGGTAAAATTGAATAAAAAACACAAAATAACAAATATGCAACTGACAGCTGGATAACGACAATGTGCGATGTCAAATATAAGTACCGTGTGGTGCCCCTTCTGAAGGTACAAAACGCGTCACGCACCCACCCCGCTCCTTACCTCTGAGATATTGCCGTTTTGGCGGCGTGTACAAAATTCAAACTTTGAGAATTAATTTAACTATAAAAACTAACTTAAAAAAAAAATAAAAAATACCTATATTTAAGTTTGAAGGTGAATATTGATAAAAAAATATAAAAAAAATGGACTCAACTTCCTTATTATAGCGAGTTCTTCCTTTGACCTCCTGCACAGTTAAGTGTGTCAATCTGTACATTACGACAGTTGCGATGCAATGTTGCCATTTAAAATAAAATGGTAATATTATAAGCACGCGTCGTATTTAAATATAATGAGCGCCTCGTATAAATGTGTCATCGAAAGGGAATTTATTGCGCCATCAAACTTAGCAGCTCAATACGTTTCAATTCTGAATGTAAGACATTTATTACTTTTTTATTTATAGTTTTTGTGTTCAATTTGTAGAACTCCATTTTTGCTATGAATTCAATTGAATTAAATTTAATATTATTATTATTATTGAGTTCTGCTATTTTAAGTTTTTTATTTTTGTTTTTAGTGACAGCTGTTTCGGCGTTTAAGGCCATTGTCAAACTGTCAAGTTTGAACTGATAGTTGGCAACTGACAATGGCCTTAAACGCCGAAACAGCTGTCGCTAAAAACAAAATTTAAAACTTTAAATGCGAACTCAATAAACATAGCAATATTAAATTTAATTCAATTGAATTATATAAAAACATATTATTACTACCGTTTGACACGGTTAACTTTTCAGACATCCAAAATCTTCACTAGCCACGCCACCGACTGCAAAGTTAACCGTGTCAAACTGCAACGTAAATAATAGGCTATAGATTCAGTATATTAGACGAGATTTGTATGCGAGAATGCAACTCACATATCGACACACTTATCTATGCAGTCGTTGGCGCTGCTCTGTAGATACAGAAATAGTTCGTTACTTCCCCTTTTGATCTGCAAAGTTAAATGTGTCAAGCTTTAACTCATTTAAATTGCCGAGTATAGGAGAAAAATAATTGAATTTGATTTAATATTTAAATTATTTTTCGCAGAAAATTGATAGCGGAAACCAAAAGTACCTAAAAATCCTAGAAAGTTCTGGCGTAGAAATTTGCATTGCTTTTCTGTCTTGTTCTGGCGTTTCTACTGAAAAATTTTCATCATTAGATATGGTACTTTGAAATATCCGTAGTGGTAACTGACTAACTAACCATCACGCCGTTTCTCCGCAGGGGTAGGCAGAGATGACCGACCGCCACATAACTCTGTCTTGGCACACACTCCTTGCTTCATTCACATTCATACATCGTCTCATACATACTCTTCTGTAATTCTGACTCTTCACATGACCCGATTCAAGTATTTGATTAACTTGATCGTGCCATGTCTTTCTCGGGCGTCCTCGACTTCTTCTTCCATTAACTTTCGCATCATATATTCTTTTCACACTCCATTCTTCGTTCATTCGCTCTACATGCCCAAACCATCTAAGCGTTCCTTTATTGATCCTATTCATTACGCTCACATCAACCTTGCATTGTTTCCGGATATCCACATTTTTAATACGGTCATACATGGTTTTACCGCACATATACGTCTCAAGGATCTCATTTCCACGGCATATCTCTAATTGTGCCTATTGAATTATTTGCTGTAAAACATTAATTCTGCGTTTGTATTCGTTTTGTTGAAAATACATAATGAACGTAAAATATAAATATTTTTTGGTAATTGAGATGTTATCATTTTATTGAAAATGAAAACTAATCTTCAAGGAGGTATTTCTTTTGAAACCAATAATAAGTATTGCCATATGTATTTCAGATAAATAATTATCTACGTTTTATCTTCCGGCATTGAGATAAGTAAGTTGCAGATAAAAACGGCAACCGGTTGTAGAAGTTAAAACAACACGATAAGGTTTTCTTATACGGACGGTATTTGTATTTAAAATAACTGTAAATGATAAAAAAAATATATATATACATATCACTAACATATGCACCTTCGTCGCAGTGCGGTAAAATCCTTGACTCTGGGTTTAGAGGTCGCGGTTTCAAAACTCGCCTAACTCGAATATCGATAAAAAAAATCGGATTTTTTGTTTGTTTCTTAGACCGCTTTACGTGTGAGAAATTTCGTTGATTGTTAGATGTTTTGTGACTAGTTCTGAATAGCTAGGTATCTCATAATGGTTATCATCATCCCACTTCACCTTTTCTAGCCTATTGCCTCACAATTCATACACCAAATTGTAATTGCCACAGCCGTACCGGCTCCGGGCTGTTGAACCTCTTGTGCCGTATTACATAAAGAAGTAATATGATTATACCTAGATTACTGACTACGCGAACTTCGAAACATTCTAACTAAGCAAATTTTCTCTTTCGAAATCTCGCATTCTATCGATTCATTCATTCGAATGGTTTTATTGAGTGTTAAAATAATAAATAATTTCGATATTGATATCTCTATTAGACCATTTAAGGAATGCCGTGAAACTGAAGGTAGTGAAGAAGGAACGGAGATGGAGAAGAGGAAGGTTTGGAAGTACCTGACTATTCAGAACTGGTCACCGAACACGGCTAAAACCATTTCAAGCAACCTTTCGATTCGGAATGGATGGTCTCGCACCAGGGTGACGGCCTGCGTAAATCCAGAGGTCGCGGGTTTGAACCCGGCGTGCGCAAATAAATGTTATTTAATTAATACGTGTCAAAACACATTTAATTGAAATACAGTAAAATATTGTATAATTGCGGCACGTTCCAGAGTGGTAGATACTCTGAGTATCGCCCTGGTGAAAGACCACCATTCAGAATTGAAACGTTGCTTGAAATGGCTTTAGCCGTGTTCGGTGACCAGATCTGAATAGCCAGGTAGATCTCAACCTTCCCCTTCCTCATCTCTTTCCTCCACCCACTACATTCAGCCTCACAACATGCCCCTATCGGGGATGCCATAGTCTCGCTGGCTCTAGACGGTTGGGAGCAGTTGAGACTCTTGTGCGGTATTCACGTAAAAAAAAAAGAAGAAAAAAAGGGCGATACTGAGAGTGCCTACCACTCTGGAATATATTTTATAAACATCCATTTGGAAAACCGAGAAGTGAAAACATAACTCGAATTATATTTCAAATAGAAATCGAAATACCCAAACAGCAATTCTCAAAACTCAAATATGACGCGTCCGTTCAAATTTATTCATGTTAATTTGCCAGAAAAGAATTCGCACCGTGTTTAAATTACCATACACATTAAACACGTATGTAAAAGTTTGTTAAATATAATATGTATTTGTTTGTTTACCCGAAATTGTTTTGTAAGCAAAAGTATTAACTGTATATTGTTATTTTACGTTGAGAAGTTTTGGTAAACATGTTTTTATATGGTTATCACAATGTTCCTACGGTACAGAGCTGTTTTTACACCCTCGGCAATAGTTCCACCCCACATATAGTATAGCTATCAAATGTATAACACAATTTTATTTCATTTTGGAGACCCAACAGTTTACATACAAACTAGGTAAAATATTATATGGGTGGTATTAATATGACTAAAGGTTTCCACTTGGGTGTTTCTACATGGCCTGTTCAAAAGAAAAGGTGAATTTTCGCGGGCTGTGTACATTCGATTATTGATTTTTTGTTGTTGTTATGTTGGTGCACATATGTTTATCATATGTTGGCATTATCAGCTATTTTGGATTAGTGGTTTGTTTTTGACAACTGGAAAGGTTTCTTCGATTTTCTACTTTTGAAAAAAATGGATCAAAGAATAAAATCCATGATTTGTTTTTCCACAACTCCAGGACGCTCATCGTCATTAACATCTTCTCGGCCTTCTGAAAAGTGTTTATAAGTGGTACAAGCGCTTTGCAGAAGGCCGAGGAGATGTTAATGACGATGAGCGTCCTGGAGATGTGGAAAAACAAATCATGGAATTTATTCTTTGATCCATTTTTTTCAAATGTCAAAAATCGAAGAACACACTAAAACGTGACTAACCTTTCCAGTTGTCAAAAACAAACCACTAATCCAAAATGGCTGATTATGCTAACATATGATAAACATATGTGTACCAACATAACAACAACAAAAAAATCGATAATCGAATGTACACAGCCCGCGAAAATTCAAAATTCACCTTTTATTTTGAACAGGTCTCGTATATACAGGTGAACTGATACTGTAAGTAAGTGAATCTAATTTGATGACAATGTTCATAATCTCGTGTCATTTCAGCGTAGGGGTAGGCAGATATGATGGAACGTCCCACAGCTGTCGTGGCTCATTTACATTCATACACCGTTTCGCACATACTCTTCTGTCATATTTATTTATTTATTTTATATTTGCAAAAACAGTTTTACACCAAAACATTGCAAAAAACACAAAACATGGTAATCATAATTACACAAAGATTAAAGTAAAAAGAAGTTTAAAAACAAAAAAAATAGTTTTCAAGAAGTACATAATATAGTTAGAACTTAATAGCTAGTTTTTGCTTAAACTTGTTATAGCTCGTGTGAAAAATATCCAAATTTCCTGCGAGGCAGTTAATTAACCTAGTTAGTCTTCCCAGGGGCATCACCATTGGTAAGTTAGTTCTGCACCTGGGAAGAAACAGAAAACTGTGTTGGCGGCCACGCGTGAAATTATCAGGGACATAAAATCCAATTTCCGCCAGGATGTCAGGTATTAATAATACACCGTTCAGGAGTTTATGAGCAAAAAGCAGTAATGCTATATCCCTCCTCGAACTAAGGCTGCAGATACCCAGCATTCCCGAGATAAACGCTGTTGGAAACAGCCATGGGTAAAAACCAAACTCTCTCATGTAGAGAAACCGTAAAAATTTCTTTTAAATTTTCTCGACCATTAGTACATAGGCGGTGTCCTCTGGCCCCCATACCTGAGATCCACTCTCGAGAATGCTACGCACTAAGCTAAAGTAAAGCAGCCTTATCACTGCAAGATTTGTCAACTCCCTTGAATTGTGAAGGACAAAACCCAACATTTTTGTGGCTGATTTGCAGATCTTTTCGATGTGATTATGAAACGTTAAACGAGCGTCAATCAACTCTTGATATGACTCGACAAGTATTTGATTCACTCGATCGTGCTATATTTGTGTCTTACTGTTTTATTCACTTTCGCGTCATATACTTTTCTATGCATCCTTTCTTCGCCTATATTATTTCGGATCTGCACGTTCGTAATGCGTTAGTTCATGCTTTTACACACATACGCCTCAGGGATTTCATTTGTACAGTATTCCGTCTACTTTCGTTCTTCCTCTGTCAGTTCTGAACTACACACACACACACATGCACTGCATATATCGCACTACCACAACTACACTGTCATGAGTCAGAAAAATGTGTCAAACTGGGATAATGGACTTTTGTAAACCCCTTTTGGAGCCGGTGGGACTATGGCATCCCCAATCGGGGTATGTTTTGAGGCTAAAGGTAGTGGGGGAGGAAAAAGAGATGGGCAAGATGAAGGTTGGGAGGTACCTGGCTATTCAGATCTGGTCACCAAACACGGCCAAAGCCATTTCAAGCAACGTTTCGATTCTGAATGGTGGTCTTTCACCAGGGCGATACTTATCACTCTGCTTGTTTTTGTTTTTAATTCTACAAAACTATCGGTGGACTGTTTTTCATAGCTCTAAACACTAGACAACATTATTATTCATATTTTCAAATTGTAATAACCTATCAAAATATTATTTCATGGTTTTTTTTAAATCTATTAACATTACACAATAATTCTTGGGGGAATAACTCCCCTCGGGGCCTATATCATATTTGGGGATGCTGTGTGGGGGTCTTTTGTGATAAATAAATAATAATAATATATATAATAAATGAATGAACGTGCGTCCTGTGAGTTACACGTGTTGTAGGAGGGAGGAAGCACAGAAGCCAGCAAATCATTCCACAGCCAAACTGTTACAGTCGACATGTTGAATCGCAGAACTAACCCGTTCTCGTGTGACTAATTTCAACCGTGTACAAATGTTGGGCGCGCGTTTGGCCCTTTTCCCGGCTGTGCACATATCACGTTTACCCATATATCCGTACACACGCTTAGTCACTATTTTTTTAATGATCAATTAACTAATTGGTTTTCCTGTTCTTTTATCCTTAATGAAATTATCTGTGCCAATTCGACTCATTAGGTAAACCACAACACACTTCACTGTATAAATTCACCGAGAGATGTATGTGCCCTTTCTTCGATTCCTAGACTTCTCAACCTTGCCAACGAATGTGGACATATAATAAATTGCATCTTCAATTGTTAATCCCTTCCTACTAGCATTGGGAATAACTTTAATGTTTTGTGAATGCTTCACGAATTGCTAGTTCTTTAAAATGAACCCTTCGCAGTGAACACTTCAATTGAAGTCGAACTCTCAAAGAAGAGATTTGAATTTATCCGGTTATTTGTTCAGTTCTTTTTGGAACCGGCTCCTCGCCGAAAAAAACACTTACTAGTCGGTGGAGATTTCAAATTGAAAAGAGCTGGAACCGGTTCCTCGCCAAAATGAAAAAGTACAGTCGGTAGAGATTTAAAAACGAAAATAACTGGAACACGTACTAGTCGGTAGAGATTTTAAAGTGAAAAGGACTGGAACTGGTACCTCGCCAAAACAAAAGTACGTGTCGGTAGAGATTTCAAATTGAAAAGAACTGGAACCGGTTCCTCGCCAAAATAAAAATCGCGTTCCTTTAGATCGAAGTACTTCTTTATAGGCTTTGAAGTTCACCTTCACAACTGAACTGCTGCAAATTGAAGTAGTTCTTTGTAATCTAACTTCCTTTGAAGTACTTGTTCAATGATATGAAGATAATGAAATGGATGAACGCTAAAATAAACTACCAACTTTAATTGAAGTATTTTTTTAACAAAATGAATGAATGCTAAAATGAATTACCAACTTCAATTGATGACGAACAATGAATGAAGTAAGAACTGTTGACAAAAGAAGTAGTTCTTTCAAAGCGGTCACAACGCTACTTCCTACATATAAATCCGGACAGCTGACCATGAGTAAATAACTTTGTTTTTCATTCTATCGGTTATTTGTTTACTAGCGAAGATCGATTTGAGAAGCTGAATGTTCGCACCATTCTTTTCAGATAGAATATAATATATATATATATATTTTTTATTTTTTCCACGTCTGAGAATCAAACTCCGAACAACTGCACCGAAGACAACTATGCTGACCACTACAACAACTATTGTGAGAATGGCGACATACATTCATTATATCGTCTCCTTAAAGGTAAAAGGGCTTAAGTGGCACTTTTGATCAAAAATTAGTCAAACATGCAGTTTTGATTTTTTTTTTCTGCATCGAATTCTCTGACTCTCGTTTAATTCTGGAGACTTTTGTGGCTTTTCAGCCATCTAAAATATATTCACCATTTGGGATAAGGCTTGACTCAAGCGACACAAATTTAAGACATTTTACTAACTTTTTCTCGTTTCAGGTAACTCACTGAGATCATTGAGTTGCTCGAGTTAACTTTTTGTTTCAAAATCCAACCAGATACTGAAGACTTACGAATTTTATTGTGAAACAAATAATGCTCTGATGTAAATTTCCCAAAATGGCGCTTCAGCCCTTTTGCCTTTCCGGCGACGATATGTACTGAAAATATGAATGGTGTGTTTTTGAATTTTATAATGTCACGTTCTCACATCACAACCGATTTTTTTTTAATTACTATTATGTAATATTATAACTGGTGTAATTGGCATTAATAAAATAAAGTTACTTTGTTGTTACACTTGCTATAAACGAACTCTTCACAAATACTTCACTGAAATATACGAGTCTACCAGACAAAATTGAATACATATATAGTATTATTGTAATTTTTATATTGCATTTTGTATTCACCACTGGTTATATATTTATTTTGATTTTTTCAAGAAGCATGTACTTTTTTGTTTTATTTTTTTAATGTAGCATGTACTATCATATAATGCTCTACCTGTCAACATCAATACATTGTACAAATTTGTTGTAAAACGTTAATAAATAAATAAAATAGAAATTTGATTGTAAAACTCCAAAATCCATTATCTCCAGTTTTACATATTTTGACTTACGGCAGTTAGTTGCGGGATCGGGGTTGGTATTCGAACCATCGCTAGTTATTTTCTAGCTTTGTAAAACGCATCTGAGGTGATATTTCACAATATTAAACTTGATTTCATTTCATGTTCCTAGCAAGACGATTACAAGGCAGTACCTACCGTACTATTGTAGCAATTCTGCTTCAATCTCACAATTTAACACGCCTATGCGACGAATGTTGCATCTGGGAAACATATACTCCGATGTCGCTGATATATTTAACACGTCAATATCAAAATATAAGTTTAATTTAGTACAGTTGTTGTTATCTGGTAGAGCCAAAGAATAGTTGGACCTATTACTTAAAATTGTTTATTTCCTTTCTTTTACAATATTTTTTGAATATTTTATTAATTATTTTTGTATCTGCTATTCAATGCTCTTTTATTATTTTTTCTATTTTACACAATTCTTGCACTAATGAGGTTACTGTTTTGAAAAAAAAATTTAAAATGTATCTAAAAGCCTAAAAAGGGCGTAAATAAATAAAATTGAATATATTCAGATTAGGTTCATATCTCTAACTGCAAATTTCGTTTAGAACTTAATAAATGTATTGACAAGTCTTAGTACTGTGCTGTTTAGTCTGCCAAGTAATAAATGACTAATTCTTAATGCAAAAAGGGAAACTAAATGGAAGAAAGTGATATTAATGCAAATAGCGCTAATAATGCGTGGCACAGCGCACACAGCCCGACGTAAATAATTCATAGGGTAAGCAATATACGCCCGAGCAGTGTTATCATGCGTGCTTGCGGCCAATGTAAGTGAATTACTTTCTTTAGAATCAATATTCACAACTTATAGGCGATGGATGGTTGGCCACTTGTTACTTACACTTTTTCTACGCCTACTCTGTTCAATTGGAAAGAGTTATTTTAAAAAATTAACGTGTATAAAATTTAACAAACATCGAGGGAGTTGTAAACAATTTAAACCTTGGAGTACATACTGCGCTATTATATCCTCGTATAAAATCCCTCTAATAAACATCCTAAATTTATTTCTGAAAGTTATCCTTAAAGTTATCCTTAAAGTTCCTTTAAGGACGAGCAAAGAATTTGTTTTTAAGGAGCTAGACGTCCTAAACTTGAAACAACTATACTCTAAAAATATCCTATTTCACCAATTTAATAATGTCCATATTTTCGAAGAAAAGATAATTTCTAGAACCTTAAGGAAGTCACACATAAAATTCTTTAATATCCCAGCCTATAAAACTGCTTACGGGCAATTTTTTTTTAAGTACAACGCCACTAAACAATTCAATTCTCTGCCCAGCACCATCAGAAACATACAAACCAAAAATTCCTTTAAAAGCAATATCATTACTCACCTTAAAAATCAAGTTTAATTAATTTCTTATTATGTTGATTCTATATCTTCAAATTTGTCATTTACTTATATTATTTTTTTATTATGTATGCACTATATTTTCGATATTAACATGTTACTATGTAGTTAAAAAAACACTTTTTCAAATTGTCATCCCAACACAGACTTATGCCTAGTGGGATGGGCAATATATCAACTAATAAAAAATGTATGTTCAAGTAAAATAATAAATAAATAAAATACGGATTCTCTCAGTGTCTCCCTGGTTAGAGATCGCAATTCAAAATCAAAACGTTGCTTTTAATGCTTCAGCTATGTTTATTGATCCGATCTGAATAGCCAGGCACTTTCCGACCACCAAAGTTTTCCTTCCCCTGTGTTAGATCTCTTCATAATTTATTATAAAGAAGCTATAAACCCAAAGATTTATAGCGTACACATTTTATCAAAGTAAACCTCGTGCTAAATAGATAATAAGTCGGTGCCCGCTGTGGGTATTGAACTCCACCCCTCCGACTGTTGGTCGAGGGTCCCAACTTGACGAAGCAAGGAGTATTTGTCAAGACATAGTAGAAGAAGTCGGAGACGTCCAAGGAATACATGGCACGATTGAGTGATTTACACGGTTGAGTCGGGTTATATCGAGTCAGAATAACAGAAGAGTATGTAAGAGACGATGTATGAATGTGAATGAAGCAAGGGTGCCAACACAAAGTGGTGGTGTTCTCAGCGAGAGTTCCACGCCGAGAATAGCTGTCGAACGTCATACCATTGTCTCATTATTTAATTTCTAACTAACCATTACGCCATTCAATTTTGTGGTGGTTTATTTGTATATCTTTTGAATGTAAATAAAGGTGCCACCTAACATAACGTTTACCATAAATTTATCAGTTATTCATATTTAAAAATAAATATCTATTCAGCAAATTAAATAAATGTTTTTGCCTCAGCAGTCAACATCACCAGTAATTATTATTGCTAAACGTTGGGCGTTTTCCCAAACCGCGATATCATCTACTGTGTATTTGCGTTGAGGTTTTAATCCATTTTCTGACTTGTGGTTGATTCTAAATTCGTCACTCTGTAATGCACCCACCTTTTCTTGATAATGACCATTTATTTTTCTTAAAATAAAGAAAAAAAACATTCCCGGGTTATGAATAACTTTAACAGTTCTCGAATTCTTATTTGTACCATAATTTTATAAGCGGAAAATGTTGCTCGTGTAATGGAGGAAGTATTAGCTAGCAGAGGATTAAACCCGCGATGCACGTGGGAACCCGTAGCTATGAATTAATTGGCCACTAACCGGTCTACACTGGTTTCTCATCAAAACACGACGCAAAATAATACGCTTTTCCTTCTCATTTTTTTTAAGAAAGACAAAATTTCCGGGTTACGAATAACCTGACAATATTTGAAAAACTCCTACCGCCATCATAATAAGCGGAAAATGTTGCTTGTGAAATGTTGAAGGACTTAGCTAGCAGAGGAATTGAACCCACGACGCCCGGGTGGGAATCCGACGCGTTAGTCCACTCAGCTACTAACCGGTCCTAACGTCCGTTAGCCTTAGCACTCAAAAATGATGCAAAACGACACATTGTAGCATTCTAATACGAGCAGTACTACAAATGATTTTTCTGTTAATTTTCTTTTGTTAGTTAGGAAAATGTCTAAGGTTTCTAGTAAATAATATTTTAAAACTGTATTTTAAAAAAATCTATGACAAATATGCTAAAACGTCGGTAAAAGGTGCAGTTTGAAACCAGCCAAGGCATTTTTTACGTTTTACTTAAAATTCCAGTATGCATTTCAAATAGAATTTAAAAGATTACTGTTTAGGAATTGTATTCACTGGAAACCTTATACATTTTCTTAACTACCCCTATAGAATCAACACTTAAATCATATGTAGTATTGTTTGTACTAGAAAGCCAAAAAGTGTGTATTTTCGGGTGCTGACCCAGTATCAACTCGCCTGTTTTTCTGAAGGTTCATTTGAATGAGCTCTCTCTTCGCCGAAGTGCCACGAGAACCCTTAAAATACAGACCCACAGAGGTATGTAGAGTTCATACAATTGTCGTAATGGTTACATTTGGTTGGTTAAAAAAAGGTTGTAAAATATTACATTTCGGCAAATATTAGGATTTACCGGTGAGACCCGAGATTGACCAGTTTTCAGACTTTTTCTACAGTAGGTAGCATTATATTATAAAGAGTTAAGAAATAAATTACTTCTGTGGAAATCTCACGTCACGTGATATTTGAACCTTGAAACGTGTTGATATATTTTTCTAGTTTTATCTTGCGTGTGATTGTTTATGGTTTGGTAGGCAGACAGGATATGAAGCCACAGGTCGTGATTTGGCATACTTCACTAATGGTCAAGTTTAAATAAGCATTATTACTTTTGAGCGCCTTCTTCTTATCGGAAGTCGGCTATCATTAATGCTATGTATCATCGCGGGATGCCCGTCGTTTCTGAAAAGGTATGTCTCTCGTGGTTGTGGGTTATTTTTTTTGATGCGATACCGCACAAGAATTTCAACTTCCCGGGGTCAGTAGAGTTATGGCATTCCCACTTGGGGAATTTTGTCAGGCCGAAGGTTGTGGGGAGTTAATGTGGTAGAGGAAAGTTGAGAAGTATCTGGGTACCAAACACGGTTAAAACCATTTCAAGCAACGTTTGGATAATTGTTAGTTTATAATAGTTTTTTGTTTAAGTTCCGATTGCCCGGAGTCAGTAGAACTGTGAGATCCCTTTTTAGGGAATGTTGTGAGGCTGAAAGAATTGCGAAAGGAAAGGATAAGGGGTGGGGATAGTTTGGGAGTAGGTACCTGACTATTCAGATTTGGTTACTAATCAAAGCTATAGCCAGGTCGAGTGGTAAGACGCTCGAATACGAATCCAAAGGTCGTGGGTTCAAACCCGGCGTGTGCCAATAAATTTTATCTAATTAATATGTGTCATAACATATTTAATTCATATAAAAATAATTAAAAAGTATATTTGCGGCACGTTCCAGAGTGGTAGATACTTTAAGTATCGTCCTGGTGAAAGACCACCATTCAGTATCGAAACGTTGCTTGAAATGACTTTAGCCGTGTTTGGTGACCAGATCTGAATAGCCAGGTACTTCCTAACCTTCCTCTCCCCAATCTCCTTCCCCTCTCTCCTCCATAGTCTCACTGGCTCTAGACGGTTGGGAGCAGTTGAGACTCTTGTGCGGTATTCATATAAAAAAAGTAACGATCAAGGAAAGGTTGGGAAGAACCTGGATATTTAGATCTAGTCTCCTAAACACGGCTAAAGCCATTTCAAGCAACGTTTCGTTTCTGAATGGTGGCATTTCACCAGGGCGATGCTGAGAGTTTCCACCACTCTAGAACGTTCTGCAAATATACTATGTATTAATTAAATATTAAATTGAATTTATTGGAGCACGCCAGAATTCGAACCCGCAACCTCTGGATTCGCAGTCGAGGATCTTATCCGCTCCTCGTTTTGACGAACCCGCAACTTTTGGGCTTCGAGCCACGGACTTAACCGCTCTGCCGCGGTGGCCGCCACGCATATCTCTTATAATATGAGAAACCAGTTTGTTTTGTATCGCGTGACAAAGCTTAGCCGAGAAGAATGCAAACTCGAGACCCTCATCCATAAGTGAACTCGCATCAGATGCTGATGATTAAAATATTATAATACAATCGGTAGGAAGAATAATAAACTACTGACACTTTGAAGTTAGTATTTCATATCAACAGATATGGCTCGAATCTCTGTAGGGGAAAGGCGATCGCATTGTGCATGTGGACATCGGAGGCCTTCATACTGAACACTGCCGGACATTACTTATCATTGTATCTATTTACTGTCGTCCAGTGATGAAAGAAATGTATGTTTTGTATGAACGATTTGCTTTCGACATTGGTAAATGGGTAAAATGTTTTTATTTAAGAACAGTTTTCAATTTCAATGCCCAAGTGAGGTGATATTGTTTGTTACAGCCATAGAGTTGAGAGAGTAGTATCTATCCAAGGCAGCGAAATCAGTTTTGGACTTGTTTTTGATGATTTTAACCTGACTCAACGTACCTGGGCGTGGCTAAGACTAAGGTTAGGGTATTTATACATCCATTCATATCACATATCGACAATGTTTTTGTTTATTCGTATAGCCACTTTTTCACAGTATTTTTATCAACAAAAAGATAGCATATAACCTAAAAAACCGTTTAATTGTGTGACATAATAAAAAATGTGGGCGGAGTCCCGCGGTGAACCAGGAGCTTAAGATCATTGCGACAGTATATAGAAGCGGTCTATGAAATTTTTTGTCTCTTTCTCTCTCATGGTGTACGATGTGAAAACCCGGAGAAATTGATTTATCGCAAGTTTGTGTAGATTTGGTAAACATAATTAGCTCTCCCTCCATATATTGTTACTTCAAGGTTACAGCAGTTTAATAAAACGAATATTTTCACTCTAAGGCCCCAGGTGTTCGAAAATGTTTGATCGATTTCAAAGTAACAAAAAAATGGAGTTGTTTTTAGGCACAAAGACACACCCACAATACACTTCTGTCAATTCATCTCTTCAGTGGTGATATTCTGCGATTATTTTTTTTGTAACAACATTGTAGTAACGATTAAAGAAGGTATAGCTAATATTTTTACCCAGCCTATACAAATTTGCGATAAATCACTTTCTCCGTGTTTTTACGTCGTATACCATGAGAGAGAAAGAGACGAGAAATGTCGTCACATAATATCGCAGCACTTCTAAGTATGTAAGGACGTTCTCCGTCCGCGATAACTTCACGTCATCGAGTCGCATAACTAACGTCAACGGATTTTGAGGCTATTTTCTATATTTTTGGTGATTAAAATGCTTTCAGTGGTGATGCAAATAAATCAAACATGGCAGTGATATGTGCTATGCGTGAATGTTCAAATAAGGACAAACAAAGATTATAAAACATCACTCTTCAGAGGTACTTTGAGGTGATTTTTCACAAAAACGGCGCTATACAAGTTATCCAAATATTATTATTATTATTATTACTTCAACAGTTCTAAATATTTTTGACCGAACTTTAGAATTTTCACATTTTTAATGATACAAAAACATAGAATCAACAAAAACCTTCCATCATTATTTAGGCAAACTTTCAATTATAGTGTTTGTGTGATATTTTGACTTTATAAATTTTAATGGTGTATTAATATGGTTTTGTTTAATGTGTTCAAATATATGTATTAAAATGTCTGAATTCCATGTGGCCGGTAACTAATAGGCTATCCAACATCCTTTAATATATCTTCGTCTCTTTCTATCGAGTCAGTATAATGTGAACAATCCTGACTACACTGTTTCGCAAAGGTACTTCTCCATATCCTCCAAGGTAACAAAAAATATCTGTCGGAAGAATTTAGAAAATTAATGAAGAATGACATTTATAATGTCCATGCCAGAAGCCATACAGTGAAGAAAAATGGCAGACGGTTTCAAGGATCGCAATGACGAATGTGCGAATGATTTGAGTGATGGGTGGGTAATTCAAGGGTTATCTCTTCACCTGAACGAAGAGGGAGCCCATATTCGTATACGTAGATAAAGCTGGATTCACACCAACGTCCGGATCCGCTCAGTGACGATATTGTTCCGCATGAGAGCTTATTGATATGGTATGCCCTTGAGGTGATTTTTCACAAAAACGGCGCTATACAAATTATCCAAATATTATTATGAATATCAATCAAAGAGTATGTGCCAAGACAAAGTTGTGTGGCAGTATATCCTTCTGCCCACCCTTGTGATATTTAACTACTTAGTTAAATAATTATTTTAAAGTGTAAAAATACTTACATCGCAGGTTTTTTTTCAAACCATTTTTTTATCACTTAATAATATTTTTAAAAATCAATAATTAATAAAAATATTATTTAGTGATAAAAAAATGGTTTTTAAAAAATAAAAAAATCTGCGATGTAAGTATTTTTACACTTCAAAATAATTATTTAACTAACTAAGTAGTTAAATATCACAAGGGTGGGCAGGAGGATATACTGCCACACAACTTTGTCTTGGCACATACTCCTTGATTGATGTTCATACCATATCAATAAGCTCTCATGCGGAACAATATCGTCACTGAGCGGATCCGGACGTTGGTGAGAATCTACCATAATGGAATGTGTATTTTGGTTCGCCTCCAACCAAATCCACGTCATTTCAAACACTTCACTCTCCACATTTCGATAGTCGAAATGTGTATCTGAAAAGCAGGATGTCATTTGGACAGATTGCCATATCTCGTGGGCGTCCAGTAGGTACTCTGTACCCTCCGTGAACTTTACGCGCCGAGACGTAGATTGTTTTTGTTACAATATTAATGCAGCTAGACAGATAGTTGTTGTGCACGCTGACGCGTTGACAATGCCCACAAAAAGGTCTGTTAAATATGAAAATAAGGATTGCTTCAAAAAAATCGGACATTAACTTCATATGAGGTCCTGAGCAGGCGCGGCCGGTGAATCAGATGCTTAGTGGTTCACTGAGCAAAAAATCTAAAACATGTGTACTTTTAATGAAGGTCAATTCTTCGGTCCTTTTGCCGAGCGAAGACTTCAATCACCCTTTTATTAAAATCCGGGATGGCTTGGATTAGCTCCTTCCCGATACTTAACGCCGACAGCGCATTTAATCTGTCTTGGCTCATGGTGTTTCTTAAAAAAGATTTTATTCTTTTTAAGGTAGAGAAACATCTTTCACTCTCAACAGTTGTCATCGGGATGGTGCACACAATTTTAAGAAGCTTCGTACATTCGGTGAAAGAATCCGTTAAACCGATTTTATAAAACAGTTGTAAAATAGATAAAGCCCCATCAGCAGTTGCAAAATCGCCACGGGCATAAATTGTTGAAAGTTCACTTTTCAATTGCACTTTATTTAAAAAGTCATAGGTTTTTACAGTCAATTCAAAATCATCTTCAGGAAAATCGCATCTATATTTAACAAAATTTTCACACGCTAGTAAATTTGCCGCTGTGAGGAGGTTATTAAACTCAAATCTCTGTTTCATTTGAAATAAAATCAAATCGCACACTTCTTTGCAAATGACGGACTTCGTAGTTTTAATTCGTTTAGCAGGGGGCTCCTGAAAACTATCCGTAGAATCGCGCACATTTTGGATAGTTTTTTCAAACGTACTCAGGTTACTACGAATAGTGACGGGTTCAATGTTTTTTTTTTTGCAAACATTGGAACAAAAGATCACATTGCGGCATAACCTTAAGAAAAAATTTTAACCAATATATAAAGGTTTCATCTTTGAGGTAATGCAAAAGCATGCCAGCTTGATTAATTGTGTTACTGTCAATATTTTCGGAGTTTGTAATGGTTTCAATACATTCGATTAGGGATTCTGTATGGATAAACACTGTTCTGACTATTCTTACATTGAAATTCCACCTAGTCTGCGGAACAGAGGGCATTTTTCGCTTGACTATTGCCATAAGAATATCTGTACGCTTAGAAGACCGAGAAAAAAAAATTGGAAAGGCTTGTAAATTCTAAAAAAAGGTTTTCACTTCCTTATTTTGTGTCACCGATTTTTCAACAATTAGGTTCATTTGATGAGCATAACAATGTATATAATGGGCATAGGGATAAATACTCCTAACTCTTACATGAACTCCCGCAACCTTCCCACTCATAACAGATGCACCATAATAGCACTGGGCGATTAAATTGCTCGGTGTAATATTAAGCGAGTTCAGTTCTTGGAATATTGTTTCTGATATTCCATCAGCGCAATGGGATCTTGGCATCAGGTACTTCCAAAAACGATCATGTATTTCGCCCTTTCGTTCATACCGAATTATTAGAACCATTTGATTGATTGTAGAAACATCTGTCGTTTCGTCGGCTTGAATGGCTAAATAATCGCTTTCCGAGATGTGTTTTCGAACTTCTGCGTGGTAAACCTCCAAAATTGCATCTAAAATATCATTTTGTATAGTCTTTGAAGTACATTTAAATACCGTAGCGGATTCTAGATGTTGTTCAACCAAACCTCGAAAAACTCCAGGGTTTAAAGAGTCTTTTGTCTCATCATGACCGCGCATGGCTAATTCATAAGCACCACAAAACTTCACGCAGTCTATAAGTTTAGACGAAGTGTTCCTATTTTTTAGTACAAGTTTTATATATTTTAAAGTTTATTTTGTAGAACTCCATTTTAATTTTTAGGTTTTTTAAATTTTATTTAAACAATTTTAAATATGATATAAATAGTCCGTCTGCATGTGGCTTCTACACATTTTGATAATGCCTTCAGAAGGCGAAACAGCTGTCACGCGTAAACATAATTACCCAGCAGAACTTTTGACTAAAAATCGTTTTTTAAATTTGAAATAATAATGATTGTTTAAATAAAATTTAAAAAACCTAAAAATTACCAACTTACTTTCCAACCTTAGTCTACATCTTACTCTTCTACTTCACTTCTTTCAGTCTCACAACATATCCCAAAATTAGCGACACCAAAGTTCCACGGAACAGAATACGAAATAAATTTCGACCAGAGAAGCTACTTTGTCAAAAAGAAAAGAAAAAAAAAACAGTTTTAATCTTCAAACGTTGGAATGCAATGTCAGCTGTTATGTTGTATCTTAAAGTTAATAAAAAACAATAAATAAATGTTTACACCGCGATTGCGTTAAGAGCGTGGCTTTGTGATTTATGAATTGAACACACATTGAGGCAAACGTACGTAGAGCGTGAAGTTATATAAAAAAACACGAGTGTAATTAAATTACCATTAGTTATTCCTTGTCTGAATCAACTTATATCAATGATTTAACTCGATAAGTGAAAACTGCAATTTTAATTGAGTGAGAGATTTATGAATTATCTTTTTTTCGATTAAAAGTTATCATAATTTGCAAGAATTATTATCATTTTTGGTTTTGTGTACATTTCGTTTTATTTTTGTGTTGTGAGTGAAACACGACGTATTAATACTATTAAAAATGTGTAGTGAATATGGTGGTCCGACCGTGTGTTGACAATAGTGCTGCAATAATAGTACATAATATTTGGATAATTTGTATAGCGCCGTTTTTGTGAAATATCACCCCAAGGGCGCTGTACAAATCTTAATTCCTAGGCTTATATCTTACGAATAACTACATATAATAAATAGCATATTGATATTTATATATCATGTACAGATATAATATCGTCGCTGGAAAGGCAAAAGGGCTTAAGCGACACTTTGGTCAAAAATGAGTTAAATATGCAGTTTTGATCAGTTCTTTTTTCTGCATCGAATGCTCTGACTCTCGTTTGATTCTGAATATTTTTGTGGCCCTTCAGCCATCTCAAAAATATTATTTACCATTCAGGAGAAGGCTTGATTCAAGCGACACAAGTTTAGGACTTTTTTTTTAGCTTTTTGTCCCTTCAGATAACTCAGTGAGAGCGTAGAGTTACAAAATCCAACCAGGTACTGAAGACTTATGATTTTTTTATTATTTTTACATGAATTCCGCACAAGTCTCAACTGCTCCCAACCGTCTAGAGCCAGTGAGACTATGGCATCCCCGAATAGGGTATGTTGTGAGGCTGAAGGTAGTGGGAAGAGGAAGGTTAGGAAGTACCTGGCTATTCAGATCTGGTCACCAAACACGGCTAAAGCCATTTCAAGCAACGTTTCGATTCGGAATGGTGGTCTTTCACCAGGGCGATACCCTGGATTGATTGTAAACCAAAAAAAACTAAGTGTTCTCGTGTAAACTTCCTAAAATGGCGCTTCAGCTCTTTTGACTTTCCGGCCACGATACAAACTATGGCATATTAATATTTATTTAAATTATCTACAGAGATAATATGCAGAAACATACTTACCTGGCAGGTCATTTCAGATAAACACAATTATTTTATGTTATTACATAGACAGTATGAACAATCTTTGGAACATCTAATCGTTGTTTTATTTTTATTGATTAGCAGTTACTTACTACCCGGTTTATCCCGTTTTCGAACCCTTGAAAATTATGATGCAAACAATATGACGTCGTTTCTTAATTTCTCGAAGGTTAGATGCATATTTCAAAGCTCCGTGGCTCGCGTTAAAAATGATATCGTGTTATACCATGTTATTGAAAATGCCAAAAAAGGGTTCAAGAGAGAATTTCGGTGTTTGAAAATGTTTGATCGGTGTGATTAGAAGTGAGAAAAAATTGTGCTTACTTCGGGCACACGGACACGCCTATCACACTTCTATCGGTTTATCTGTTCAGTGATCCGAACCCTTAGTCATACGCTGTAGAAATGTAATTATCAATACACTCAAAATAACAATTATAATGACTATAATAATCCCAAACGAAGTGTTTAGGTTCTGAAATTCTTCTGACAAATTAAAATATTTGTCCACGCTCTGATTAACTCTGGTGATTTCTAGTTTCTCGTGGCGGATGCTAGAACTATCGTGGATGCCTTTACCCTCAGAGCAATAATAAACAAGAGAGAGCGCTGCTGTAGTCAGTTTTGATGAGTTTTGCCGGACTCGGCTAGACCTGGGCATGGCTAGGACCAGGGCTAGGGTATTTATACATCCATTCATAGCACATGTAACATAATGTTTTTGTTTATTCGTATAACCACTTTTTCACAGTATTGTTAAAAACAAAAATATAGCATATTACCTAAAAACCCGTTGACTTATATTTAATTATGTCGCATATCAAAACGTATGGGCGGAGTCAACGGAGACGCGGGACACGAAGAACATCCTTACAATAATTTAAAGCGGTATGATAATTTGGGAAATTTTGATGTCTCTTTCTTTTTCATGGTGTACGACGTAAAAACCAGGAGAAAGTGATTTATCCCAAATTTGTACAGGTTGGGTAAAAACAATTAGCTCTCTCTCCATATATTGTTACTCCAAGCCTTTACCCGAGTGTTGTGAATCTTTTTTTTTTGTAGTCTCAACTGACCTGGGCCAGTGGGACTGTGTTCTCCAAATTGGGTTAAGGTCGTGAGGGTGAAGAGAGCGGGACAGAAAGAGGATGGTTTGAAAGTACACGCCTATTCAGATCTGGTCGCTAAACACGGCTGAAGCCATTGCAAGCAACGTTTCGATTCTGTTCTGGTGGTTTTCACCAGGGCGATACTGAGAGTATCTACCACTTTGGTTGTTAAGTTGAATGGACTAGATACGAGAGATGCAAAAATGGCTCTACGGTTGTCGTAAGAAAAAAAAATCTGCGATCGTGTGAGGAAAATAGTTACTTTTAAACCATTTCATTATGTGGGTTAACCTCTAGGAAAACGGCCAATAATAGATATTGTCTATTAATAATGAAAATATCTTATAATGCAATAAATTCTCTCGATCTTTGAGGTCTGGTGTCTTGAAATTTTGCATAGTTCTTTCTGTTTGGAATTTGTAGATCAACGCAACTACGTTCAACTCGCTACGTATCATATATCATGATATATGGATCTTTGAAAGAACCATTTAAAAAAAAATAGATGACGCCATATGTTTTTTTTTCCATATTTTTCCAATATTATATAAGAAACACATTTCTAAACGTGTTTTAAACCGGGTGAGGTCGGGTAGTAGTAACTACAAGTTACTACTTGATGATATTTATTTTTATTGTATTAAAATGAGAATTATATACACAAACAAAATAAGGAATAGTTGTAGAGTAGTAAAAAATAGTGTTATTGATTAAAGATGTATGATGTTATAGCCTTCTTGTATCTACATTCCGCACAGTTAAATACATCAGCCACCTCTGCGTATGTATTACCAACTACATGCAATAATATTTATTATCATTTAATGATATTTAACAGAAATATAAGAGGAACAAGAAATTTTATCTTCAGAATCGAAATATTGCTTCATATGACAATCTAATTCATTGGCGTTTCGAAGGAAATTCAAACCCCACTTCACTCATCAGAATGTATGAGACGGCGCGTGATTGTGAATGAAGCAAGGAGCGTGTTCCAAGGTAGAGTTGGGTGGCGGTCCATTCCCTCTGCCCACCCCTGCGGGGAAACGGCAATCTCCATATTGCCGTACCTCAATTTGATATTTCTCGCTGGAGTGAATCCGAAAAGATGATTTTGAACTGAAGCAGTGAAATTTAAATAGTTTTATGAATGCATTAACGATCAAATTGGCGCAACATCGCAACACGTTCATGTCTGTGCGCTGCCTTTTTTAATGATGTTTGCTTTTGGAATTAACGAACAAAACGCTCGTAATTATTGTCCATCGCAAAAAGGTGGCACGATCGAGTGAACCGTTACTCAAACTTCAGTGGTGGATGCTTCATCTTTTAAAATTCTATAATAAATCTTTTTCAATGTTCTTTAGAGTAACCATATTATAGAGAGACAGTCCTAATATGAGTCAAATCGTCGACATACTCGCAAAATACAGCTCTCTCTCTTTATGCTCGGTTCTATAAACGTATGAGAAAAAGAGACAAACAATTGCTGTTAAAAAGATACGATTTGAGGCGGGCTAAACGCCGTGTAAGCGGTTTTTGATGTGGACGAATTTCACACTGATCACTTATGTCGTCAGTCGAGCCGACAGTAAAATGTGCGTAAAAATATAATAACTTAAGTGAATTTAGTGCAATCTTCAAAAAACGATATGGCTGTATGTACAGTTGATGGATGCTTCAACCGAAGTACAAAAGGAAAAAAAAACGGTTTTCATAGGTATGTATCAAAGAGTTCGTCTTTTTTAGTTTGATCTCAAATATTTAACATCCTAACCTACAAAACAACTAGTAACTTACACAAATATTTAATCAATATTTGCACTATTCGTTTCAATGTAATAAACTTCCGTTTGAAATGAGTTTTAATGCATTTTTAATATATTTTTACTTGGAGAGATAAATGTGAATCTCGTTTTTTTTTTTAAGAACAGGAAACCCCCTTTTTGTACGGCTTCTGAGTGTATCGCGGTCTCTTTCTTTCTCATGGTACCAACCTTAAATTGTTGGCGAAAAGATAAAGACGGAATAATGTTTATCTTTACGGTTTTCTTCGCCTTCCATTCGCCGGCAGTTTATAGGCCACACCTCCTCGGTCAAGCTTGGTCAAAAAGTTGCTTCAACATTTCGTAAAGTAAGGTCTCTTTACATTGTACTCTAAGGTTAAACCATACATTTTGTGGTTAGAAAAAGCTAACCCTTGCCATTCTTACTGTACAACGATTTCCTATAATTCCAAATCGTTTATCAATAATTACATAAGCGGTAAGGACCAGATTCTATTTGTCTATGCGATGAATTAATTTCTTCCCGAGGGATTCCTCTGGAAACATTAGAGATTACAGTAATACGTTCAACAGATTGAATTAAAATGTGCACCTCGGGCAGAACACCCTTCTAAGCCTGCTACAGCAAACTCGACTCCATGCCCCTTCTAAACGCCTTGCGACAAGTTTTTTTTCCCATACACTGCCTTGGATAGATACCACTCCATATACTCTAAGTAACTACCCATCACGCCGTTTCTCCGCAGGGGTAGGCAGAGAGGACGGACCGCCATATAACTCTGTCTTGGCACATACTCCTTACTTCATTCACATTCATACATCGTCTCATACATACTCTTCTGTTATTCTGACTCTTCACGTGGCCCGATTCAAGTATTTGATTCACTTGATTGTGCCATGTCTTTCCCGGGCGTTTTCGACTTCTTCTTCCATTCACTTTCGCATCATATATTATTTATCACGGCAATCTACAATACCTTTATTTGGTCGTATCAATGAAAATAATAATCTACTCGCCTCACATTCTTATCGCCTGATCAACTGATAATTGGCCGTTGTGATCGATTGGAGTGTGATAAAATCATTTCGACATCATTCGTGATATCACGCTCTGTTTTTAATTATAGAAAGTACATTAAGCTAAGCCACGTATCAAATGTTCATTAATTTACTCATTGGTTCAATTTGAATGATTTTTGCCAGTAACGTTTATGTAATGCAGTTAGGGCCGATATTATAATGTCCTGATACAAGTAGCCATTAGTTAGTGTATCACTAAGATAAACTTATTATTTGCGTAATCGGTCCTCTAACTAGTTAATACGATACTAAGATTGTCCTGATGATAGCCAATCTTTGATAGGAGTTTGCTCCAGAAGAATATGGATATGATCATTCATATCAATCGATGAAATCAATGATCTTGGCATAATTTTAGACACTAAATTCTAATTTATTTTACATATCAACTCAATTACAACCAAAGTATTAAAAATGCTCGGCCTTATTCTCAGAAATGTCAGAGACTTTAGGAATATTTCTACACTCAAAATATTGTATTCATCTGTTTGAAAGAGAGAGTACGAGAACAGCGTGCAATATAGTTGTGAATGATGAATACTTGGAGCAAGTGGATGAGTTTGTGTATTTAGGAAGTATGTTTACAAGAGACGGAAAGGCTGATAAGGATATTGAAAGAAGGGTGAATGCAGGAAACTCCATTAATGGAGGACTGAACGCTGTTGGGGCAAATAAGAAATTGTCCAAAGAAGCGAAGCTAGCAGTCCACAATGGAGTGCTTATACCAACCCTGATGTATGGCAGTGAGGCATGGAACTGGCAGAGGAAGGATGAAAGTAGACTGAATGCTGTGGAAATGAGATCTTTGAGATGGATGTGCGGTAAAACCATGTATGACCGTATTACAAATGTGGATATCCGGAAAGAATGCAAGGCTGATATGAGCGTAATGGATAGGATTAAGAAAGGGACGCTTAGATGTTTTGGGCATGTAGAGCGAATGAACGAAGAAAGGAGTGTGAAAAGAATATATGATGCGAAAGTGAATGGAAGAAGAAGTCGAGGACGCCCGAGAAAGACATGGCACGATCAAGTAAATCAAATACTTGAATCGGGTAGTGTGAAGAGTCAGAATAACAGAAGAGTATGTATGAGACGATGTATGAATGTAAATGAAGCAAGAAGTGTGTGCCAAGACAGAGTTGTATGGCGGTCCTCCTCTCTGCCTACCCCTGCGGGGAAACGGCGTGATGGTTAGTTAGTTAGTTATCTTTAGTTCGTAGTCAAGTGGAATACAATTCTTCTATCTGGTCCCCTTACTATAAAATCCACTCCGACTCCATCGAAAAAAATCAACACAAATTTCTTAGATATATAAACTATAAACTTAATCTTCTCATTGAAAATATGAACTATAACTTCTTGATGGAAGAATAACATTCATTAAAACTTTCAGATTGAAGAATTATTTTTGAAATACATTATATATATATATATACATTCTTCAGATACTCCAAAACATACATTTTTTGATCGTGTGCAGAATTTATCTCCACATATGTTTCTTCCAGAAGAGATGAAGTTATTATCTAAAGATTGATTTAACATTGCCCTGATGATGGAAGGGTACTTCCGAAACCGGTAGACATAATATTGAATAAAAAAGTGGTTATAAACAAAGTGTATGTGTTCTATTTATAAATATGGCAAGCCACAAATTAAATGCTTTTTACGAATATGTAATTATTTTTGACTTGACTTTTATTTATAAAATTGTCAATGGTATTATAGACAGCCCTGAGTTATTGAACCTTATTTCCTTTTTATTATTTCTAATTTTGTAACTGTTAATTCATGGTGGAATTCCATTTTAATGATTTAATAAAACAAATTTTAACTTTATTCCACTTTTTATTTTTTTGACTGGACCGGTTTCAGCCTATAACGGCCATCTTCAGACTATCAACCTGTACCGTCTGAAGATGGCCGTTATAGGCTGAAACCGGTCCAGTCAAAAAATAAAAAAGTGGAATAAAGTTTAAAAATTGTTTTATTAAATCACTTATTTCTTCTCACATACCAACGAGAACTACTCGATCCAAAATCTTATTTAGTTGTAACAATAACATCAGGAATGAGTCTTTCAGATACCCGCTTGTACCTAGATTGCATGTAGTTGGTAATACATACGCAGAGGTGGCTGATGTATTTAACTGCACGGAATGTAGATACAAGAAGGCTATAACATCATACATCTTTAGTCAATAATATTTGTATGTATTTAAACACTATTGTTTTACCACTCTACAACTATTCTTTATTTTGTTTGTGCATATAATTCTTATTTTTTCACTGTCAATTGTAAACCTTTAATGTAAAAGCCCTCTCGGGCGTATATAATAAATAAATATCTGTGGAGACTAGTATGAATGCATTCTGCAAACTACATGTATACAGCTCGTTTTCCAGCAGAGAATCAATGCAAGCATTCGTGCAACCTTTAAAATAGGTCTTCCAAGTCAGAATTATTAAATCAAATATCCGCCCTAATGACAGTTTGTTTAATCTTTTAATGCAATGCTATCGGTAACTCACCCTAGTTGCCAGAAATACCTCCCACTAATAATTCTTGCCGATAGAACCATGTTGAGTGTAGCTTATCGACAAGTTACAAAACGACCGAACTACCATATATCTGAAGCTGATTGTCTATATCTAACCATATCGGGACATTGTAATCTCGTACCTTTCACTCTGGAGTGAAAAGATAATTTCAGTATGGCCTTGAAAGGGAAAATGTTTTCTTTTAAAACCTTATTTACAGTGTTTTTTTTCGGTGCTGATTGCTGACAGTATGGAAGATCTACAGTTTCTCGTGTCTAGGATGAACCAAGTATGTATGAAGAATGGGTTGATGATGAATGTAAGAAAGTCCAAAGTCATGGTGTTTGAAAGAGAGAGTACGAGAACAGCGTGCAATATAGTTGTGAATGATGAATACTTGGAGCAAGTGGATGAGTTTGCGTATTTAGGAAGTATGTTCTAGAGAGACGGAAAGGCTGATAAGGATATTGAAAGAAGGGTGAATGCAGGAAAACTCATTAATGGAGGACTGAGCGCTGTTTGCGCAAATAAGAAATTGTCCAAAGAAGCGAAGCTAGCAGTCCACAATGGAGTGCTTATACCAACCCTGATGTATGGCAGTGAGGCTTGGAAATGACAGAGGAATAATGAAAGTAGACTGAATGTTGTGGAAATGAGATCCCTGAGACATATGTGCAGTAAAACCATGTATGACCGTATTAAAATTGTGGATATCCGGAAAGAATGCAAGGCTGATGTGAACGTAATGAATAGGATCGAGAAAGGGACGCTTAGATGTTTTGGGCATGTAGAGCGAATGAACTAAGAAAGGAGTGTGAAAATAATAAATGATGCGAAAGTGAATGGAAGAAGAAGCCGAGGACGCCTGAGGAAGACATGGCGCGATCGAGTAAATCAAATTCTTGAATCGGGTCATGAGAAGAGTGAGAATAACAGAAAATTATGTATGAGACGATGTATGAATGTGAATGAAGCAAGGAGTGTGTGCCAAGACAGAGTTATATGGCGGTCCGTCCTCTCGTTAGGTTGTTTTTTTATCGCGCTGTAGTCGTATTATTACTAATTTAGTAAGAAATCGGACAGCTGTTAGGTCTCTTGTAGATTTTGCAATCCTCTCCAAACTTCTTCAAATCAGTCTGCAAGTTGTCCATGAAACGTCGTCTTGGTCTGAACGGCCTTTTGTTCACCGTATACTACTTTATCAGGAATAGTGTTAACCTTAAAAACATTATTGCCAACAATATTTTCATCGGCATCAAGTGTATATTCGTAACTGTATCATGCCGTGCTCGTGGGACTCTAGAACAAAGCCGTGAGAAAAATGTACAAAATTCTTCCGTACTTTTAGTAGAGAAAATATTTTTACAATAATTCATGTTTATTCATTGAATTTACCGAAGTGGAAAAAGCTTTGGAGAATTTGTTGCATTGATGCAGGAAAATACGATGTTGTTTAATTTGGAGGTACCAGGAGCGGCGCTTCTTTAGTTTTAAACCGAAATCAGAAAATCTCTTGCACTATAAAATAATGTGCGGTGGGTGGGTATTTCAAGGGTTATGTCGTCGCTTGAGCGAAGGGAGCACATATTTGGAGAAGTATTGATAATTTACTTTCCGATGAACAGAGTAAGAATAAGTAATATTTATTGTAAGGTTGTGTTATTTTTAGTTTTTATTGATATTTTTATATTGCATGTCATATGGTGTGCTTGGGGATGCGGTGCAGAGGGTATTTCAGGTAAAGAAGGCTTGAACCCGGGTCTTAGTATAGAATAACAATAGTGGACATTCGCCAGGGCGATACTGAAAGTATCTACCACTCTACTCAAAAGTCAGTGGGTTATTCCAAAGCTGAGCTGTTGAATGAGTCGTAAAAGCGACTTGTCTAGAGATGGTCGATATTCGTGTCCCGGTTAAAAGGAACCGGTTCCAAGCCGGTTCCAATTTTTCGCAAATAAAAATCGTACCCCCCCCCCCGCGAATCTTCTTGGAGAAACTTTTCTGGCACCAGAAACCGGTTTCAAAAAGAACTGTATAAATAACCGGTACCTCGCCGGTCACCGGTAACTGGAACCGCAGGTACACCCAATTCTGTTATCGACCATCTCTAGACGTGTCTCATTTGAACAATGTTAAACGTGTACGATTGTGTACCTAGGTCGAGGTGATCAGTGACCCCAGTTCTTCGGAGCACCTTCCATTGAAACATCGGTAGAAAAAACACAGAATTCACACCTATGGTATATATTCTCACGATTGCAATCCATCCCTTTAGATAGAGATCGGTATTAGAAGATAGAAATGAATTATTTCTTCTTATTTTCATCTTTATTCTAAATCCTTTGCATTTAATAAAACCATGAATGAATCCACTTGAGATTTTAATTTGGAAACACTCAGGTATGTACATGCGCAAAAAGCGACTGAATTAAGACCAGAAATTTTCGTTGTGCGCACTGTTCCCACGCAGTCCCAGCCTTCTACCCGTATATAGGCATTATATCATGATTTATCAACGCCGCATCTTATGACGTTTGTGGGTTGGCGACACCGTATGGATAAATTATTACCTTCTTTCAATGTTCATTCAGATTTAATTTGATCAGAAAATAGTATAACCACATTACAACTTGACACGGTTAACTTTACAGTCGCCACTGTAGATTTTGGCGATAATAACAAAAATATATGGATTTTAAATTAATTGTTGATTCGTTCGTCAGTTCCTCATTCTTCCGTCTCCAAAATAAGCAGTGTTAAGTTGTGCAATACTTTATTTGCATATATTTTTATGGTGAATACCGCACAAGAGTTCCAACTGCTCCAAACCGTCTGGAGCCAGTAGAACTACGGCATCAAGGAGATGGCGAAGAAGAAGGTTGGGAAGTACCTGGCTACTCAGATCTGGTCACCAAGCACGGCTAAAGCCATTTCAAGTTACCTTTCGATTCTGAATGGTGGTCTTTCACCAGGGCGATACTTGGAGTATCTACCACTCTGGAACGTGCCGCAAATATACTATATGTTATTTTATATGAATTGAATTTTAAATAACGCATTGATGAAATAAAAACATATTTACACATGCTGGAATTTGAACTCGCGACCTCTGGATTCGTAGTCGAGCTTCTTAACCACTCGCTCGACCACGGAGACCGTCAGAAACTTCCAAAAAACGGTTTTCTGAAACAGCACATAGTCGGGAGCGGTGAGCTCGGCAATCGAGAAATTTGCGCATAATTTTGTTTCTAGAATTTTTAGGCCAACGCAACTATTTTCAGCTCGCATCGCCATTTCGGTGTTGAACTATGGAGCCTAGAGGAGGCGAGCTACCATATTTTTGTTTGTTTTAAAGATACAATTAAAAATCTCGAAATGACAGCTTATAAATATTTTATAAATTAGTGTGTATAATTATTTTTATTTTTCTGACGCAATTCGAAGGTTAAGCTCACAACGTCATTACTATAATGAGCCACGGAGCTTGTAAATATCCATGTTACTGTTTAAAAGGGAAGGCAAGTACCCATATTGCTTATTTTATATTTTCCATTTGTTGTCCAATCGAAATAATAAATAAATAAACGATATTGTAATGTGCCAACCAGTTTACGATCTGCAGCGTATCCATGTCACTAAGCATTCTTACAAATCTCATATTGTATCCTAATCGCATCCTTTAATGTCTTTCTGTCTCATAAATTATATCCTAACATCGCTTTCTAAAATTTCTTTTAAGATGTATTATCTCATAGACCACATGTTTGGACTCTGATACTTGTAGTCTGATGATGCAGGTATAAAAGCAGAGCAATTCTGTAAAAACAATCTCTACCCCTATTCCTATTTTCATCGCATTCCCGTGCAGTAGTACACCATGTTCAGTTAAAGGTTTATTTATAATATTACATAAGTTCTTCCAGTAAAAAGTATTAAGAGAAAGTGATTATATTTTATTCAACATCCCCGAACAGAGGCGCGCCTTACCCAAGGAGCATTCTTTCGATTATTACTAAGTTCTAAGGGTGGTAGAAGAAACCAAATAACTAGGGCACATCATCACCAGCAAGCTAATGGATGACGACGACATTGACAGGCAAAGACGAGCACTCAGTGTGAATTCAAACATGCTCAGTAGAAGATTTCGGCTCTGTAGTCCACCAGTGAAAAGGACACTCTTCCTGGCGTTCTGTACTACCCTATACACGTTCGAGATCTGGACCAATTTTAAGAAGAGTAGCATGGAAAGGCTTCGGGTCCAGTACAACGACACCTACCGCATGATGTTCAGTCTTCCCAGGCACTGCAGTGCTTCCGGTATGTTCACCGAGGGGCGAGTTTCAGGATTTGCAGCCCTTATGAGAACCAGGGTAGCAGGAATGCGGAAAAGGATTAACAACTCCCGAAATGACCTCATCATAAAATCCCGTCAGATCCCAAATTCAAGCATAGAAGCGCATTGGAGTAAATGATTGGCCCCATCAATCTTAACGCTGCCAGGGTGGACTCCCTCTTGATGGCGTTTTGCAGAAATGAGGCCTAATATTCTCCATTAATATTTTTTACTTGTTTAAATGTTTATTTTTATTCTTATGAATTTCTGTTCATTTTTATTTTTCTTCAATATTATTATTGTGTGTATTACAACTTTTATGTTAATATTATTATAACTATATATTGATATCAATTATGGAAGGTATCGCATTGCACTACTCCTGCATACCTTCTGGAATAAAACTTTATTATTATTATTACAGTGATCATTACAATATCTAGATCAAAGCCGGGTAGTAAAACGAATTAATTGCCATTTAAAGCAATCACATTTAACATTTGATCTCTGCTCCATATTATATCTAACCATATATTGTTATTTATAGCATTTCATCGATGTGAATCTCTCATCGCGTGTCGGGGCGCGACTTCCACTGTCTAAGATGACGATCTCAAATATGCAGCATCGTTAAATTAATTGATGTTCGTTTTATTTCTGAGTGGACCCACGCGAAGTGTGCTCTAAATGGATTGCTCCTGTGTAGAATGTGGGCACACTCGAAGTTTACAATCGACTCACCGTTATGTCTCCTGGCTGTTTCCGTCCAGTTCCGTATGCCTCTCGATCTAGTCACCTAAACTTAGGCTGCCCAGCACGCATTCGTCCTTTAGGTTGTTAAAACGAAATAACCATCAAGTCGTCTCTCCGCAGGGGTAGGCAGAGAGGACGGACCGCCATATAACACACTCTGTCTTACCACACACCACTTCTCGCTTAATTCACATCCATACTTAAATAACAGTGAACTTATGTAGCGCAGTTTTGTGATATTTCACCTCAAGTGCGCTTCATACTAAATTAATTGTGCTAATAAGTCTAACTAACAAGGATAAAATAATTTATAATATGTATAAAAATTGAAACTATCTAAAATCATGATCGTTATTATAAATCATGAGAGAAAAAGGTCCAAATATGGGTATAACAGTGTATGTGTACATCAATAGATAAAAAAAATTAAAAATTTACAGGAGCTAAGGGTATAAAAATTCAGATGAAACAAATGAATTCATATTAACATATGTGTCAATATACATCAATACATCTTCTCATAACATACTCTTCTATTATTCTGACTCTTTACATGGCCTGACTCAAGTATTTGATTTACTTGATTGTGCCATGTCTTCCTCGAGCGTCTCCGACTTCTTCTTCCATCCACCTTTTCGTCATAAGTTCTTTTCACACTCCTTTCTTCGTTCATTCGCTCTACATGCCCAAACCATCTATGCGTCCCTTTCTTTTATCCTATTCATAACGCTTACAACAGCCTTGCCTTCTTTCAGGATATCCACATTTTTAACACGGTCATACGTGGTTTCACCGCAGATAGGTCTGCATGGTCGAGTGGTAAGACGCTCGACTACGAATCCTGATGTCGCGCGTTCAAACCCGGCGTGCGCAAATATTTTTTGTTCAATTTATATGTGTCATAACACATTTAATTGATATAAAATAATATGTAGTATATTTTCAGCACGTTCCAGAGTGGTAGATACTCTAAATATCGCCCTGGTGAAAGACCACCATTCAGAATTGAAACGTTGCTCGAAATGGCTTTAGCCGCGTTCGGTGACCAGATCTGAATAGACAGGTACTTCCCAACCTTCCCCTTCCTTATATCTTTCCCCTCCATACTACCTTCAGCCACACAACATGCCCCGATCTCCGGACAGTTGGGATTCTTGTACGGTATTAATATTTTTTTAACTTTGACATGAAGCACTCGCTTTGTGAAAAGACATAATTAAATTTTAAATTAAAGTAACTTTGTTTTTACACCACTTTATTAGATGCATATACCAACCGGTTTCGGCTCTACCTGAACCTTCTTCAGGGCTGAACAAATATGTATTGATAAATAAATTACTGAACAATACATATTTGTTCACCCCTTAATAAGGATCAGGTAGAGCCGAAACTGGTTGGTATATGTATGTAATAAAGTGGTGTCAAAACAAAGATACTTTTATAAATAGAACACATACACTTTGTTTATAACCACTTTATTATTCAATATTATGTCTACCGGTTTCGGAAGTACCCTTCCATCATCAGGACAATATTAAATTAACCTGAAATACAAAATGCTGAGTTATATATACATATTTAGGAGTTGGAGTGAGAAGGAGAAGGGGTAATTGAGGGGATTATTGGAATAACCGAGCGGTTTATTGGAAAAATATCTAGGATAGGACTATAAGATAAATTAATTTGATTGTTTAAAATATTGCATTTACTGTTTAATGATTTTCTAATTTCTAGTGCTTCTAAGTTATCTAATTTTATCCCTTTATTGCAACGGTGAAGAATTTTAACCCCTGTATCCCTATTAAAAGTATGATTAGTAGTAACGAGGTGATTGGCGAACTCTGAAAAATTATTGTTTTTTAAGCATCTTAGATGTTCACTTATTCTAATGTTTACACTACAAGATGTCTTACCCATATAATATGAAGGACAATTATTACAAGAAATTTTAAAAATAAGATACTTTTATTTAAAATTTAATATTTTTTAAATATCTTTGTTTCGCGTACAATCACCCCCTTAAATTTCGCAGTATGAGCGCGAAACACGGTGTAACCACCACACGTCATTCTATACGTTTTTTTCTTGTGCTCATTTGTCACACCTTTTACCTGTAGTGAGTACCCAGGTACACACCTGAGTAACCCGCGTGTGATTCATTCGTCAGGCTGTTAAAACCTGTATCCATACGTAGGTACTATGATACATCTATTTACATAATCTTACTCCGTACGATATACGCTATTATTCGTAACATTGGTGACTAACGCAAGACACGAGAGTTCATCATTGTATGCAAGACCCATTTTCAATAGTTTCTATTGATTCCTAGTATCGGAGTAAATTCATTGGAAAATGTAACTAGTAACTAGTAACATATGATAATGACCATAACCTGAAGCGCCCGGGAGAAAGTGTCGCGGCTGCGAGGCAACTGGGCTGGTCGACCGCTTTGTCACACCACTTTTTGTATGTAGTTCAAAGTTCGACGCTCGTAGAATCATTTCGGAGTCATACGGTTATGCGGGTCGAACTACGGGGCAACAAGTAATGCCTCAACTCTCTGATCTTAAAAAAATTGTTAAAATTAAAAGACCTATTCTAATATGCACAAAAAAAGTTGAACAGGAAAAAATAATAAATGCCACCGAAACGCGATTATTAAAAAATCATTTTACAATCACAATTACAAGTGATACAAGCGCTTTACAGAAGGCCGATAAGATGTTAATGACGATGAGCGTCCTGGAGTTGTGGAAAAACAAATCATGGATTTTATTCTTTGATCCATTTTTTTCAAAAGTAAAAAAATCGAAGAACACACAAAAACGTGACTAACCTTTCCAGTTGTCAAAAACAAACCACTAATCCAAAATGGCTGATAATGCTAACATATGTGTACCAACATAACAAAAAAAAAACGATAATCGAATGTACACAGCCCGCGAAAATTCAAATTCACCTTTTCTTTTGAACAAGCCTCGTATATCAGATAAGGCAACTGACACCCTGTACAACCAATCAATAACATCATCGGCGGTGTTCGCCGCTTACCGAAATGAAGGTCGACATCTTGCGATATATCCAATACGTACCGATTATGTATTTGAAATCGATGGATCTCTCGATCCCACTCTACTTGTCACAGTGCCGTCGAAAGGGGCCAACCTGCATGTTGCTTGTGTCCGATCACAGCCTTTCGGCGGATGTAGCTGGATGCACTCAGTCCAACTTGTGATTTATTTGGATGCACTTAATAATTATACTGGTGCCGTGCTGTTCACGATGCGTCATTTGACGAAAACCGCGTCGGCTCGAATTGATTGGATGCCGGGGCCTCCATTTAGGCCAACACTTTGAAGTGGCCAGTTTAATAGAACGAATATTGAAAACAAACAGTGCTCGTCATAATTTAAATCATCTATAAGCAGAAACTCTGTTTCTATATTAGTTGTATGAAGCGGCCAAAACTTTGAAATATATATAATTATGTATATATTTAAAGAAAGATTAACATTCCCGGATTGCGAATAACCTGACAATATTTTAAAAACTCCTACTGCCATCATAATAAGCGTAAAATGTTGCTTGTGCAATGATGGAGCACGACGCCCAGGCGGGAATCCGACGCGTTTGTCCACTCGGCTACCAACCGGTCAATATAAATATATATGTATATCAATTGCTGTTCCTCAATCATCACAATACTAATTATGGGTATAATTCTCCAATGTCCAGAATGTTAAGACTTGTTAACTCAAGCCGTGGTCTTGAAATTTTTGGTAGCAGTCTAAATGATTTTTGTCATTCTTTACGACTCTACCAAAACTTTGACTAGACCATGGCCTGAACGTTCTCTCTTATGTTTATTGCGTCCTATTTTTGTCATCGCTTCATTTATTATTATGTATGTGCTGTTCCTTCTCTGTTGCTCTTTTTTCCATTTCGTGTTTTATATGTCTTTTTTGTAATTGTACTTTAGTCCGTTAATATATAAATAAATAAATATAGGCATGTACATAATGGTGACTTGCGCGGGTGAGCGGTTAAGATCCTTACCCACGGACTCGGAGTTGGCGGGTTTGAAACCCGGCGTGTGCAAATAAACGTAATTTATTTTATATGTTTATTTCACACGTATTAATAGATATCAAATAATATGTTAAATTATATTTGCGGTACGTTCCTTAGGCCAAGCGAAACCGGTCGGTCATAAAAAATAAATCTGTGGTCTTATACATATGTAGTTATTATTTAATTTTCGTTGCTTAGTAAATTAGTTTGTAGCTGATTTAGTCAGGCAAAAGTGTTGGGCGTTGAGATAAATTTGTGGGGCCCGGGCTGTTGACTCGCCGTGGGGCCGTGAATTCGTCGCTACGCCACTGAGTCAGAAACTTTTCACATGATACCCACTCGCCAATGTTCTCCACGTTTTGCGCTCTAGATATTTTACAAGTTAATTAATTTAATAGATAATAATAATATTTCAAGACCAGCCGGAACTGAAAACTCATTCATGGAAAAAAATGATTGTTGTACTCGTCTGATATTAGTAGATATATATGTTAGTGGCTAGATCTGGATACGTGGGACTCCGACTGTGAGAAAGTGTACCAGGGAACCTTTCCGCTTTATCTTCTTCTGCATACTTCTCATGCATTCTACTTTTTCAGGTTCATTCTTTGCCCGAGCCCGATTTACACGAGCCTAATCTTTGACAGACAATGCTTCTACAAAAAGTAATCATAACGAAATGGGTTTCGGGGGCATAGTGTATAGATGAGTTCTTTCTGGATAAATGAAAGGTTCCGGATTTGAGTCTTAGTCGCGATCTAATCTTTTCCGTGTCTTTTTTTTATTTCGTAAATATATATATATTTTTTTAATGAAAAATAATGAATTTATTCAACCATTTACCAAAGGGACCACCATTCAAAATCGAAACGTTATTTAAAATGACTTTGACTGTGTTTGGTGAAATAGTCAAATATATCCCAATCTTCCTCTTCTCCTTCCCCTCCCAACAAAATTTCCTCTATTGGAAGTTTCCCGGCAGTTTGGACACAATGAAATATCCCCTGCTCTTTCAGCCAGAATTTTCTTCTCCGACACAACTTTTTTCGGCTGGCAACGTCATTTCCATCGTGAGCTTAAAAATATAAAAAATAAGACCAAGCGCCATATATTTTGCTCTTTTTTTCAATAAATTGTGCAATTAGACGGCCTCCGTGGTTGAGTGGTTAAGATGTTTAACTGCGAAAGTATCGCCCTGGTGAAACGCCACCATTCAGAATCGAAACGTTGCTTAAAATGGCTTTAGCCGTATACGGTGACCAGATCTGAATAGCCAGGTACTTTTCAACACACAATGTACCCCAGTTGGGGATGCCATAGTCTCACTGGCTCTAGACGGTTGGGAGCAGTTGGGACTCTTGTGAATACCTGACTATGAATACCACTATATAAGGGACCGAAGGTCTATTATAGATCTCCCGTTCGAGGATACATATATGAATCATATTTGGAAGAATGTCCCCAGCACCAGTTGATAACCTCATCTTCCCACTTTTACCTCTACCATACAAAGAAAAATCCAGTAAACTACCAATTATTGTACTCAAAACAGCGTGTTTTATAAAGGTTTAAAACTTTTTGAATAGTCTTCGAAATAAAAGAAGCCTTAAGTCTTGACACTTTTCGTAGGATTTGTGCTGAATATGTTTAAAAAAACCGATGATTCTTAAGATTTCAATTTATATCTCCTGTATAGGAACCTCATGTGCTTTGTTCTATTATTGTAAAATGTATAAAAGTTTTTCTTACTAGATGTGTAAAAAAAAATATTTGCATTCATCTAAATAAAAATACAAAAACAAAAATAAAACTACAATTATTTTATCTTGCTTATAATGTTTTTTTTTTCTCTTTTCAGGTAAATTCCTAATGCTGTTATCATTATCAATCCAAGTTCGTCGAGGATAACGATATTTGTGATACTCCTGCAAGTCGTAAGTTTTACAAATTGTCTTTTGAAATTATTAATTAAATTATACCCACGCCATTTTAACAAGCTTAGAGACTTATTACTGTCATTAAATCAAACTCTGGAATGATTGACATTTGTATCATTTTCATGTGTTAATCTTTTTTATAATACTAATTTATTCAACAATGAAGAAATACCTCAGAGCAAAAATATACAAGAAAGAGAGCGCTGCTGTATTCAGTTTTTATGAGTTTTTACGGACTCTGCTAGACCTGGGCGTGACTAGGGCTAGAGTAATTATACATCCATTCATAGCACATGTCGACATGATGTCTATTTTTTTTATTCGTATAACCACTTTTTCACAGTATTGTTTTAAACAAAAATATATAGCATATAACCAAAAAACACCCTTGAGTTATGGCTTTTTTATGTCGCATATCAAAACGTGTGGGCGGAGTCAATGGAGACGCGGGACACGAAGAACATTCTTACAATACTTTAAAGCGATGTGATAATTTGGGAAATGTTGTTGTCTCTTTCTTTCTCATGGTGTACGACGTAAAAACCCGGAGTAAGTGATTTATCCCAAATTTGTATAGATTGGGTAAAAGAATGGCATCCCCAATCGGGGTAGGCTGCGAGGCTAAAGGTAGTGGGGAGGAAAGGGAGATGAGAAAGAAAAAAGGCGGGAAGATCTGTCACCAAACACGGCCAAAGCCGTTTCGCCGATATAGTACGAGGCACTTCCCAACCGCCAAATAAATAATTTAGCAGTACAATACATTAGAACGGGTCGCTTTTACGACTCATTCTTGTGTTCAACAGTTCGGCTATGGAACGATTTGCCGGTCTATGTGTTTCCTCCCTCCTTCAACATGGGCCTCTTCAAGACCCAGGTTCACTCCTTCCTTTCCTTAAAAAGACCCTCCACACAGCATCCCCAAAGATGACATATGACTCCTGTGTGGAGTTAATGTGAAAAGAAGAAAAAAAAGTAGTCAAAAGCGCACAAAATGAATTATACGAAATCATGTAATAATGTATTCGGGCCTTTCCATAAATGTTCAACGTGTGCTCGATATTTGTTCGCACTTGTCTAGCTTATTTTACACATGCCACCTTGCGTTGTACGAACGAAGCAAACGACGTTTTTTTTTTTGACATGTTTTCGTAATACAGAAAAAAACGGTTTTTTTATTTCTCATCTGAAAACGTCGTTTTGCGCTAGATTCTCAGTAACTGAGGAGCCCATGTAAACACGGCTTTACCCAGTTTGCGCGTTTCTCGGTTCACTTCAGGGCCAGGGCTCGGCGTGGGAATGCAGTGAACGTCGGAGCCGAGTCGGCACCGTTAGCTGAAACAAACGTATTGTTGCCGGTTCTCATGAACGCCCCATTGTTCCCAGGGTGCCCGCAGTGACCCGGGCGGATATCGCCAATTGCGGATGCATGCTCAAGTCGAAGCTCCAAGCCGTAGGTTAACCTAACCAATAAGATTAATAATAGATAAATTCGGGTGTCCCAAAGAAGGTTTGAGGCTTCGATATTGGAGTAAGAATACACATGGAGAGAGAGCTAAATGTTTTTACCCAACCAATATAAATTTGCGATACATCACTTTTTCCGGGTTTTTACGTCGTATACCGTGAGAGAGAAAGAGACAAGAAAAATCTTCACATAATATTGCAGCACTTCTAAGTATGTAAGAATGTTCACCGTCCGCGCTAACTTCACATCATCGAATCGTATAACTTACGTCAACGGATTTTGAGGTAATTTCCTATATTTGAAAACTTGCAGTGGTTATACAAATAAATCAAACATGATGGTGATAATATGTGCTATGCGTGAATGTTCAAATAAAACCAAACAAAGATTATAAAACGTCACTTTTCAGAGGTATTTTCACAGTTTTAAATATTTTTGACCGAACTTTAGATTTTCACACTTTTAATGATATAGACATAAAATCTACACAAAGCTTCCATCATTATTCAGGCAAACCTTCTGTTATTAGTGTTTGTGTGATATTTTGACTTTATAAATTATTTTAATGGTGTATTGATATGGTTTTGTTTACTATATTCTTACTCCAAGGCTTGGATTAAAGATATCACGGCTGTCGTGAGAAATACGTTTTCTTTCATTCAAGTTGATGTTAGCTTTTATTATGTGTCACCTCGCAATGGCACCGTTCACCGCATTAGACAGGGGAATTACATCGGCACCCGGCTGGGTAATTTTTTGAGGCGGGTTGAGGAAGGGATTTGTTAATGCGGTGATTCAGTGCCCCCGGATTATTTGAACTGGTAAACAAGTGTCATTATGGTGAAAAACCTAATTTTGATGTGGGTATCATATTCAACATCGCTTCTTTCTATGACGCGTTGACAGAGCGACAAACTCCTTGGCTCTGGACCAAGAGGTCAAGCGTTAGATACCTAATATTTTGGGCATTCCGACCATATAGTTAAAATTGTAATGGATACTCGCCCAGCCGCTCTAGTGAGGGGCCACTATTCTGAATCGAAACCTTTACTGAAGCGACTTTAGCTATATTTAGTTACCATGAAGAAGCAAAAACTGCGAACGATCAGCTCTGAGGTAATGAAATTTGCAGTGGTTTCTATGTGGACTTTCTTAGTCGACGTAACTATTTGTTAGCTCTCAACGTCATTTCCACCATGAGCTATGGAGCTTTAAATTTAATTTAGTTTAAAAAAAAATCGATTTAAAATTTCTAAAATTGAGCGTTAAAACTCGGGCGAATCCGGGTCGTAACCATCAACCGCTAGTTAGTCATATAATCAAACCTTTATTAGTCATTTGCTACTGATTTAAATTTTGTCAAAAATTTTAGACGGACGCCGTTCACAAAGTAAACAATCCAATTTAAAACGTGTTGCTTACATTTTAATTTAATGTTGTTTTTTATTGGCGTGAGTCGTTTCTATGCAGGACACCCCCCTCTAACCAGAAATGTATATTTAATTAATATCTATCCAATAATAATATCGTCATCATCCGCTGGCTTAGGAATAATGGCATGTATACTTCTTGCGCCTTCGAAATAAAATAAAAATATTTTACAATATGACTTGCTGAACATTCGCCAAACTAAAACAATAATGTTATGAGTTTTGAATAACCAGCGCCTCTGTCCCAGTTCACAGAACCGTAGCGAGAAATTTTAATTTAAAAATTTCACGTGATGTTTTCACATTTTATAATGTTTTTTTAATTATTTATTGGATTAATGTGTGTGCATTAGTGGGTTAATTGCATTTTAAAATTGTAATTAAATTAAACGACGTTCTGTAGAATGGAGATATTTCGTATGATTTAAAAAAACTGACACTTTTCATAGTCTCAGAATATTTTTCTTTTGTAGACATATGATATTTTCTCCACACAGGAGGCCATTAGGGCCTGTGCTATCTTTGGGGGTGCTGGGTGGATGGTTAACCTTTCCGTACCTGAAAGTAAAAATCGAATATAAGGGGGAAGAATGCGTTTTCATGACATAATCTAGGTTAATTTGTTTTCGGTAATACTTAGAGAGAATTATATTCATAATATCGTCGCTGGAAAGGCAAAAGGGCATAAGCGACACTTTGGTCAAAGATGAGTTAAATATGCAGTTTTGGTTAGTTTTTTTTTTCTAAATCGAATGCTCTGACTCTCGTTTGATTCTGAAGACTCTTGTGGCCTTTCAGCCATCTTAAATATATTTACCATTTTGGAGAAGGCTTGACTCAGGCGACACAAGTTTGGGGCTTTTTTAGTTCAGGATACTTAGTGAGAGCATTATTTTTTTTTTCAGAATCTAACCAGGTACTGATAATTTTTACTTATGAATTTTATTGTAAGACAAAAAAACTTGCTCGTGCTCTGCTGTAAACTTCCCAAAATGGCGCTTCAGCCCTTTTGCCTTTCCGGCGACGATATGTTATTATTGTTATTAATCTTTATCTGCGATATCGCACGAAACTCTCGTTCGGGGTTACATTAGAACCCCCGTTGCTAACGGCAGTTTAAAGCAGTTGTCTTATTTTGCACAAACAAGTTTTTATTATTTATTCAAATTAGTGCAAAAACTAAACTAACCGTCACGCCATTTCCCCGCAGGGGTAGGCAGAGAGGACGGACTGCCATAAAACTCTGTCTTGGCACACACTCCTTGCTTCATTCACATTCATACATCGTCTCGTACATACTCTTCACGTGACCCGATTCAAGTAATTGATTTACTTGATCGTGCCGTGTCTTCCTCGGGCGTCCTCGACTTCTTCTTCCATTCACTTTTGAATCATATATTCTTTTTATTATTTCTAATTTTGAAACTGTTAATTCGTGGTGGAACTCCATTTTATTGATTTTAAAAATACCATTTTTTTACTTTATTCCACTATTTTTTTATTTAAGATCTGACCGGTTTCACCTTATGACGGACCAGTCTGAAGATGCCCGTCATAAAGTGAAACCGGTCAAGTCCTAAATAAAAAATAGTGGAATGAAGTTAAAAATTTGGTATTATTAAAATCGAATATTCTTTTCACACTTCTTTCTTCGTTCATTCGCTCTACATGCCCAAACCATCTAAGCGTCCCTTTCTTGATTCTATTCATTACGCCAGTGCAGTTAGTTCATCAAAATTATTAACAAATTGAAACTGAAAGAATCAGGACAGACCGCGTTAAATCGACATCTCCCCCTCTCATTACTTTAATCAGCTGTTACCTGCCAAGTCATATAATATGACTGTAATGTCGTGTTTTCTACGTCGTTTAATGTTAAATAAGTTTCACCACTCTATCCAGGACCTCGAGGTGTATTGCTGTTTCGTGTAAAACAAGTGAAGATATGTCGTCCAACGAGATTACGAAATATATGGACCTATGTTTCGTTTTGATTAATTGCATCCTCTTTGTAATGCATTGAGGTGGTCGATATAGCTCAGTGGGAAGGACGCTCGGCAAGCAGTCGGGCGGGCAGAGTAACCGACCTACTCCCTTTACAACGGAAGATATGATTCGTGAAAAGGTCTGTACCATAAAACTAAGAACAGGCCTTTTATTTAAATTTATAGTGAATACCGCCCAAGAGTCCCAACTGCTCCCAACCGTCTAGAGCCACTGAGACTATGGCATCGCCAATCGGGGTATGTTGCGAGGCCGAAGGTACTAAGGAGGGGGAGAGGAAGGTTGGGAAATGCCTGGCTATTCAGATCTGGCCACCAAACACGGCTAGAGCCATTTTAAAACAACGTTTCGATTCTGAATGGTGGTCTTTTACCAGGGCGATACTTGGAGTATCTACCACTCTGGAACGTGCTGCAAATGAACTTTACATTATTTTATATGAATTAAATGTGTTATGACACACATATAAATTGAATAAAAGTTATATATTTATTTATGGTTTTAAAGTTTATTTTGGAGAACTCCATTTTAATTTTTAGGTTTTTTACTTTTATTTAAACAATAATTATTATTATTTTAATTTTTAAAAACAGTTTTAGTTAAAAGCTCTGCGATGTAATTATTTTTACGCGTGACAGCTGTTTCGCCTTCTGAGGGCATTATCAAACTGTGGAGAAGCCACATACAGACGGACTATTTATATCATGTTTAATGTTATTATTATTTTTATTTTTTAACTACCAATGTCCCATTAGGTTTTCTGATAAATTGTAATTATTGTTGATGTCATTAACATGGGGAGTTTCCCTACCTAAGGGTATACTATTGTTTGACAAAAGGTCATTAAGGAGGGGCATTGGTGTTTCCTAATTCGTTTTAAGAAACGGGGTTTTTATTTTTATTAATTTGGGGGATAATTATATCTGAATTATTTTTCTTAATTTTCGGTTTGAACACATCTAGTAGGGGTGAATGGATCATATTCTTTTGTTCATTTATTAACATAAAGTTTGGATCATTTGAATTTTTATTTATTTCCAACTGCTCTAATAACAATAATGACGACATCAACAATAATTACAATTTATCAGAAAAACCTAATGGGGACATTGGTAGTTAAAAATAAAAATAATAATAACATTAAACATGATATAAATAGTCCGTCTGTATGTGGCTTCTCCACAGTTTGATAATGCCCTCAGAAGGCGAAACAGCTGTCACGCGTAAAAATAATTACATCGCAGAGCTTTTAACTAAAAACTGTTTTTTTTAAAATTAAAATAACAATAATTATTGTTTAAATAAAAGTAAAAAACCTAAAAAAAATAAAAAAATTAATAAAAGTTATTGACGCACGCCGGGTTCGAACCCACGACCTTTGGATTCGTAGACGAGGGTCTTACCACTCTACCATGAAGGCCGTAAAAACTGATCTCTTCGAAAGGTCATTCATAAATTCAATATGATGGAGTCTACTTTATATACTGTGTCTGGTGAGAGTTTCCTATGCGAGAAAGAGAAAAAAATATGTGATCGCTTTCCGCTAGGAAGTAATGGAAGCAGGTATACCCCCACACATGATGATCGCTTAGCTACATTTAAATGGTATACCGGTCGCAGTTTGTTTTCTGTCCTGCTTTATATTTTGAATTCGTGTTATCTAACGAATTTATCGACTGCGGCAACTATACAGTGCCACGATTAAAACCTATGTACAGGGTGGTCCCTCTTTTTTGTTTTTCGTCGATTGTTATTTTTTTTTACATAATTATGAGTTAGTTCTTTATGCCTTTCAACAGTCAGTGGTTAAGTGACTTCTGGCATGCGTCATATCATACGTGAAGCATTCATTACAAAGGAACACCTTGTCCCGTCGTGATGTCACGACTCGCGATGTCATTTGTGACTCGTTGAAGCCGTTCCGTCATTGCATTATTACAGAGAATCATGTATTTATGTTTTATTTACGATATTATTGGTTTTAGATCGGTTTATCTTTGAGACCTAATTGGTCTACTCAAATCTTAAAGTGTGGCGCCAATGCGTTTCCCTGTCTTACAGTCATCTGCGAAACTATCTGAACTTAAACGATGCTTGAAACCTTAGAGTATATAGAGTGGTATCTATCCAAAGCAGTGTAGTCAGTTTTTGATGATTTTTACTGAACTCGGCGGACCTAAGCGTGGCTAAGACTAAGGCTAGGGTATTTATACATCCATTCATATCACAAATCGACATAATGTTTTTCGTTTATTCGTATAATCACTTTTTCACAGTATTGTTATCAACAAAAATATAGCATATAATCTAACAAACCGTTTAGTTGTGTTTTGTCGAGTTTAGTGGCATAATAAAAAATTTGGACGGAGTCCCGCGGTGACCCAGGAGTCCAAGATCATCGCGACAGTACATATAAGCGGTGTATTATATTTGTTGTCTCTTTCTCTCTCATGGTGTACGACACAAAACCCGGAAGAAAGTGATTTACAGCAAGTTTGTATAGGTTGGGTAAAAATAATTAGCTCTCCTTCCATATATTGTTACTCCAAGCTTGAAACTATCTGACTTCTTATTCTTCTGGTCAACTTGAGAGATTATTTTTTTTGAGATTAACTCCACATAGGGATTTTAATAATTAATAATTTTCTTAAGGGCTTATGTCATCTTTGGGGATGCTGTGTGGAGGGTCTTTTTGAGGAAAGGAAGGTGTGAAGAGGCCCATGTTGTAGGAGGGAGGAAACAGGCTGACAAATCATTCCACAGTTAAACACAAGAACGAGTATATCAATATATACGATATCCGGAAAGAATGCAAGGCTGATGTAATGAATAGGATCATGAAAAGGACGCTTAAATGGTTTGGGCATATAAGCCAATGAACGAAGAAAGGAGTGTTAAAAGAATATAAGATGCGAAAGTGAATGGAAGAAGAAGTCGGGGACGCCCGAGGAAGACATGGCACGATCAAGTGAATCAAATACTTGAATCGGGCCACGTGAAGAGTCAGAATAACAGAAGAGTATGTATAAATGCGAACGAAGCAAGGAGTGTGTGCCAAGACAGAGTTGTATGGCGGTCCGTCCTGTCTGCCTACCCCTGCGGTGAAACGGCTTGATGGTTAGTTAGTTAGAGTCGTAGAAGCGAGCCGATTTCATGTGTGGAATGTCAACCGTGTATAAATGTTACATAATCTAATTGATTCAGATAATATTTGATCACAATCATTCGAGAAAAGCCCGACGTCATAAATCAAGCATAATCATCAGTTTTAATCGAAATCACTCCTTTTTACACCTGAAATGTATGACCAACCGTACACTTCACTATCAAATAATTCTTGGAATATTTCCTAGTGTTTTCCGCGTACGTACGTTTTTCTAGAACCTGTATCTAATATTCTACATAAATCGATAACAACACCGCCTTGCAAAACGCAATTCTTCCATTTTTGGAATTACACAAATTAACTGCATATTTTATAACAAATTACAGTTTTTCCAATAAATCTTTTATCGTTGTATGTTTTTATGCACAATATTATAAATTCCTTGAGTGCTTCCAGTTTTTATCGAGTATCTACACTTATTTAGTGGTCTACCCGGTTTCTCCCGAGTTTCAACACTCGTTTATTTTCTAAATATTTTCAATATTGTTGTGTTTTCTTAATTTTTTACCAATAAATCGATATTGCAAGGTTCCATAACTCGTGATAAAATAGTTGCTTGGAACCAGAAATTCCAAACAGAATAAAATGCTGTACAAATTTCACGATTCCAGATCTCATTGTGGAATAAATTTTACCATTTTTATTTGGTAATCGGGTACACACGGTTCGACGGCCTCCGTGCTACGAATCCAGAAGTCGCGGGTTCAAATCCCGGCGTGCGTAAATAAAATTAATTCAATTACTACTGAAAAGTGTTTATAAGTGGTACAAGCGCTTTACAGAAGGCCGAGAAGGTGTTAATGACGATGAGCGTCCTGGAGTTGTGGAAAAACAAATCATGGATTTTATTTTTTGATCCATTTTTTTCAAAAGTAAAAACTCGAAGAACACACAAAAACGTGACTAACCTTTCCAGTTGTCAAAAACAAACCAATAATCCAAAATGGCTGATAATGCTAACATATGATAAAAATATGTGTACCAACATAACAAAACAAAACAAAAATGATAATCGAATGTACACAGCCCGTGAAAATTAAAAATTCACCTTTTCTTTTGAACAGGCCTCGTATAACAGTGATCAATTTGTGTACGTAAAAGATGCAACAGATATTAAAGGAGAACCTAAGTGAGAAAAATACTGAATTTCAGTTAATATTTTGTAATTTACAATGTTATAGTGGAACTATTACGCGAATCGGTTCTATAATGAAAACTAGCAACAACTGAATATATACAAACACATTTCATCGGGTAAAGTTAGTCCGCTGTGACCCCGATGTATGACGCTACCAAACATTCTTGAATAACTTCTTTCAAATGCACCTCGATGCGTTGGTCTCAAGTTGTTGCAAGTTGAAACGTTATTTTTTATAATATAAATAATAAATATAGTTGTTAGTTGCTGTATCCGTTAACACGAAACACCAACTAGTTACTATTATAATAAAAAAAATCCTATGGGTAACTGTTTATTTCAAAAAAGTGTTTGCACGATATTACTTCAACACTTAACTGGTATACATGTTTTTAGACACGTTAATGGTATACGTGGGTCTTGTTAGATCCGGTGTATATTATTTAGTATATATATTTAACTTGGCAATTTTTTAATGTTTTATATTTTTTATGTACGTTGATTGTCGTTGATAAACGTAGTATTGAAATGATAAGATAATTAGGCTATTCACACAATAAAATACTGATGTTCATGAGAACTCAGTTTTTTATTAAAAAAAAAAACATGGACTGAATTTTTTTGTTTGTTTTTTTTCCAAACTAAACCTTTTAAACTCAGAAAAAATCTTCTCCCAATCCTATATTTAATATAAAAATAACTAGTGTAGTCTTGACACACACGTCAAAAGGGACATAGTGAGTGAATCGTGAAGTAACGTAGTCAGAATAAAATATCAGATTTGTTTGCGTATGAGCGAAAAATACCAGTATTGTTTTTGCAGAGGTTAGTGCCCCACGCGGCGATCTAACTAATCATGTACAGAAGACGGCTTAGCGCATTAATACCATAACAATAATAACAATCATCCCTTCATACAAATTTTGTAATGAAAACCCACAAATATTCTTGCATTAGAAAACATTATTTGGAATACGAAACCAATATTTAATTAAATTTATGCTACAAACAATTTTAGCGTGTTGCTGTCACATTCTGCAATCAACGGCAGTAATCGTTACACTTCCAATTCTGTCGTTTTCAAAATTGTTTTTTTTTTTTTTTTTACTTTCCAGAATGTCTAGACTTGTTAACTCAAGCCATGCTTTAAATTTTTTGTACCAGTCTAAATGATTTTTGTCATTCTGTACAACTATACCAAAACCTTGTTGTCAAGCTTTGACTTGAATGTTCTTTTAAATGTATATTTTTGTTATTGCTTCATTAATATTCTTTCTCTGTTGCTCTTTTTTTTTTTTTTTCGTTATAATAATAATAATAATAATATTTTTTATTAAATTTCTTATACATTACAAATTTTTTGAATTTAATGCATATAAGAAATAAGTTATTTTTTACAAAATAAATACAAATTATAGTAACAAAAAATTAAATTTCAAAAAAAATAAAATTTCAGGCAGTGGTGATGATCAGGTCAATGAGGAGAAACTCTTTCAAGAATCAATAGGATTTCACTTCTGAATCTCTCCTCACTGACATGAAATAAGTCGATATCGGAAGAGATTTTGTTCAGGAGCAAAATACTTCTCCCCACCGGCAGAACCATTGGCAGGTTGGTCCTACAGGCAGGAAGATAGAATAATCTATGAATTTTTTATGAATATTATGTATTTTTATTTGTAATTGGACAATTGTCTGTTAATATATAAATAAATAAAGTTCACCCCAGTAAACGCGAGGTTCTGAGCAACTGGGGAAAATCGGGAACGGAGTGTGAGAATATCGAACGGCTATTGAGTTATGATGGATCAAAGGTTTGTCCGGGTCTTTTTGACCCGTGTCTTCCAGTGAAGGGGTCAAGGCGATGCAATTCGTAAAATTCGAACGAAATCAAGCACTCCTTGCGCTGGTGGCGATAAGGTTGAATTTGCCACCTAACGCCGGCCGCCTGTTTTGATTTATACAACAACAACAAAAACATCACCAAAGAGTTTTTTGTTTTTATGCTCAGTACAATAATATTAAAATGTTTGCCAAAATACTCTAAATAACTTTACTTGCCACATTATACAACTAAAATCTAATACGAAAAAAGTTCGCTAGTAGGAGATTTGACACTTCAAAGGATTTTTATAAGTCGGATACTTTATTTTTTCTAGGCTTATAAAAAGACTCTGCTAAGCTTGTAGCACTCATAAACACTTTTCAGAAGGCCGAGAAGATGTTAATGACGATGAGCGTCCTGGAGTTGTGCAAAAACAAATCGTGGATTTTATTCTTTGATCCATTTTTTTCAAAAGTAAAAAAATCGAAGAACACACAAAAACGTGACTAACCTTTCCAGTTGTCAAAAACAAACCACTAATCCAAAATGGCTGATAATGCTAACATATGATAAACATATGTGTACCAACATAACAACAACAAAAAATCGATAATCGAATGTACACAGCCCGCGAAAATTCTTAAATTCACCTTTTCTTTTGAACAGGCCTTGTAAATATATATATATTCTTGATCTGAGATTAGAATGCTACAAATTAACGTTTAACGTCATTCTACTCCTCAATGTTAAAGTATCTATTGACTTGCTTGCTAGTAGTTGGGAACGGCTCGTGCGCTAGCCTCGCGGTGTCTGGACCAAGCTATCCTAAAATAGCGTATCCAACCGAATGCGTTACACGTAATTAGCGATAACAACTTAACACTGCGTGTACTCGGCGCAGAAATCGATTAGTAATCGACTTACTGTTGATAAAGCAACAATGAATCACCCCGATCGGTTCGGTCATACACTCGTACTATTATATCATAGTGTCGGGCCGCGGTAACCGGTTTCAAGTGTGATTGTATTTAAGTAACCGGTTAATGGTTACTATTTAGTAACAGGTATCGGTTGTTAATTGAATGGTCGACTGCAATAGTGGTTACTCTATTTATTCCATAAACTATATCGCCGCCGGAAAGGCAAAAGGGTTGAAGCGCCATTTCATTGGGAAGTTTAAACCAGAGCACTTTAAAGTTGTTTTTCTTTATTTTACAATAAAATTTGCAAGTCTTCAGTAGCTGGTTGGATTTTGTAACTCTATGCTCTCACTGAATTGCCTGAAGCCAATGACGTTACATATATATATAAATATATATATATATATATATTTTTTTTTTTTAAGTAAGACAAACATTCTCGGGTTACGAATAACCTGACAATATTTGAAAAACTCCTACTGCCATCATAAAAAGCGGAAGATGTTGCTTGTGCAATGATGGAGGACTTAGCCAGCAGAGGAATTGAACGCACGACGCCCGGATGGGAATCCGACGCGTTCTCCACTCAGCTATTGACACGTTATAGCCTTAGAATATTAACACGAAATGTGGCAAGCAAAACACACACGTTACCAGTCAATTCATCATTCAAATATCGGTCATCTATGACAAAGATAGACATTCATAGAGTATATGTGTATGAACGAAACAGATCCGAAGTTCGGACCGCGTTCCATACTTGCTTGTAATGTTGAAACGACCTCAAGCGACGCGTGACCGTTTAGTATTGAATCGGCTTAAACACCGATCACACCAACTAGCGTGATTATTGCTTGCCACTTTGAGAGCACTACAACGTGTCTATATATATGTAACGTCATTGCCTGAAGCGACAAAAAGCTTGACAAGTCCCAAACTCGTGTCGCTTGAGTCGAGCCTTCTCCCAAATGGTAAATATATTTTAGATGGCCGAAGGGCAACAAAAGTCTTCAGAATCAAACGAGAGTTAGCAGAGCATTCGACGCAGAAAATAAACTGATCAAAACGGCAGACGTCCTGTATGGTCGAGTGGTAAGACGCTCGTCTACGAATCAAGAGGTCGCGGTTTCGAACCCGGCGTGCGCAAATACATTTTATTTAATTAATTTGTGTCATAAAACATTTGATTGATATAAAATATGTGGCTAGAAACCAGTTCTTTTCGTTTTCAGAATTTCTCTATTAAAGTTTGATGGGAAGAAGGGTCGGATATCTGGGGAGTCACATACCATGTCATGGAACCAGGAGACATGACCAAACACCGAAATGACAACCCTGGTAGACTGTATTAAAGGAACTGGGCTACTGTCAAATGAATAAGATGAAACATGGGTGATGATAGTTCAGTGGGCCAAAGGCCGGACTGATGATGAGACTATCTCTGTATGAATAATAACAAATAACGCAAGCTAAGTATCTACATTTCCATATCCTCAGAAACAAGAAGAAATATCAACGCCTCTCTGAACACGTGTATTTGATGAATAAGGTAAAACATGGAAGATAAAAGAATGGTGCTATGGACTGAGCGCTTACTGTAGCTGTTTAGACCGTATCCGTGTTGTTCTTTAAATGATTTCCTTTGTGAGTAAGTAAGTCCGTACGAGTGTGAACTTTTCATATCGCTACCTACCTAATAGAGTACCTAGCCGTATTGTAATTTATCAGACATTATTCTATATTTGATGGGCGGAGTAAAGTAATTAATGTTTCTTCTTGGCAAGTCAATTTCTATCCCGTGATTTTGCACGGTTATTAAATAGTAATAATGAATTAAAGGAAAACAAAAACAAAACCGTGCTGTTTGTATCACTTCATTGTTGCACCAACAGCGGTACTTGGTGTTAAAATTAACAACATTTCGGTAAAATGGACACCGTTTTTTTTTCAGTTCACACTTTAATAGACATGAAACGCGTTCACGAGGTCGAATCCAACTCGCTTTATGAATAATTCAATCGCGCTGTCAGCTGTTGTAATAAATTACTTCGATAACTGAAAACTTTCAGGGTTAACCGAACTACCACTGGATAAACAGTGTTACGCGATTACATAACGCTTTTCCAGGCAATATTGTTTACCTACTTATTTAGTGTAGTTTTAATTCGCCTTTTACAAACGTAACCTCAAGCATAATTCACAATAGAAGTCTATTAACGCGATGCAATATTCGTTATTTTTTTTCGCTTTTAAATAGAATTCGACAGAGGTCGCGTTGAACGTCAGTTTTTAGTATCACGTGATGGACTTTTGAATATCTAGGGCACTGGCGATTGGTTATTTTTTCAGATAACTTCTTAGATGAATTAAATAATGTAGATACGTAACTGAGACAACGCGCGTGAATGCACTAAACCGAGTCCGCGAGACACACCTGAGATTTACTGCGTTTAGTATCACACAAACAAACATTCGTTCGAAAGCTGTCAAACGCGTCGCTGTAGGCTCCTTTCTGAGAAAAAATGCCTTGAGAGGTGTAAAAATCATTCGGGAGCAAAAAACATGTCTCACGGATTTTTTTTTTCATTCATAATAATTACACACAAATCACTTATTATTTCAATTGTATTTATTGAATTTTTGAAATTTATTCACAAGGTATAAAGGCTTACAAAGAAACGGAGTGAGATGGCGAATGCAGAAATACATAAGTGAGGAAGACAACCACGGCTAGTAGCGCGAAACCCGATTATAGCAGTAGCGTGGGACGTTTATATATATAGCTATCTCATCCGTACACACATATTCTATGAATGGCTATCCTTTTCACTGGCGGGTGAAACGGAAAACAAGGCGGTACTAGTGGTGCTACATTTTTCGTAAGATTTGTATGAATATGACGTGTCTTGTATTTTATGTCTGGATAACGCTCAATTTATAGTTCAGTATAGAAACTACACGTTCATATCTAAGCTAAAGACGCATTCTCGAAAAGGAGTATTTTAATGCGATGCACCTTTCTCCATTCTGATTTTGTATAGTTGGAACTTTTTGAGGTATCATCATTATGTGGTTTAATGTAACCATTACTCCTGACCTATTTTTTTTACCCGTGAAAAATCACAGGGTGTAACTTGACTTGCCAATAAAAAATATTAGTTGCTTCAATCCACCTATTTCAAATTTAGAATAATGTCTGCTAAAATACATTATAAGTGGGTACTTTATTAGGCAAGTAGGCATTTAAACAGATTATTTTCAATTAACATCAGTTCCAAATTCGAAAAGTTCACACTCTTACGTACGTCTGCACGTATCCACAAATAAAATTATTTATAAATAAAATAGTTTGTTTATATTCGAAACCGGTCGACATAATATTGAATAATAAAAGTGGTAATAAACAAAGTTGATCTGTTTTATTTATAAATATGGCAAGCCACAAAGTAAATGCTTTTTACGAATATGAAATTATTAATATCTAATGAATAACTTATTTCAGAAATTATACACAGGCAGTCCAATTACATTAATTATGTCAATGAGAATGATACAAAGAATAAGAAGACATTATATATTAAGAGTAGCATTGCATCGCCTTTTTTCTTGTTACACGCGTACGTCGTACACCAATGTAAATTTGAAATAATACACTCGTATGCTATCGCGCACCTTGGGTGACCTTAGAACAGATCTCTAGCGACCTACTTAGGTAAATACCGAAAAAACCACTGAAAAAACATACAGATGTAAATAGGAAAAAAAATCTGACAGTTCGTTACCCGACGGCTTTTGTCGAGCATTAAGGCAGATTTTTTTACACGATTAGTTTTATGACTAATTGGAATGTTGACTCGATGTGATTTTTCTCAACAAAGTCATGCCATAAAATATATTCACATGTTTTACTTAAGTTCCAGTGGTACCTGGGGTTTATTTCTGCATTTGATCAATTAAAACGTATATTCTCAAGGTGTACCATTGCCTGAACGTTAAACTAACAATATGCAGCGCCCTTATGGGAACAAAATAATCTCACACTAAAAACTCTGGCGCCGAATATTTTACCCTTTTGTGAATAAGCCTTACTTCATTTCAAAACCCTTGAAATTGGGAACGTTTAAAAAAGATAAACTTGAATTATTATGGTTTAATTAGGGAAAAATTACAATAATTAGTGCAATCAATTAAGCTATCCTTGAGACGTGCGATTCTGTTTTAGCACGATGTTTGCATCCAAGTGCATAGTATGTTGATGAGAATAATGACCTAATTGCAAATAAGTGAGCTTTGTATTCATTAATTGCATTCGACTCACAAATGCAATCAATTATGGTTGCATTTATTATGTGACATTTATCATTGTTAATGACGTAAATCCGGTTTATGTGTCACAGCAGATATGTGTGGCTCTCTGTCTCTGCTTATCTGTGTAGATTGTTTTGAAGATGTCCATGTTAAAATAATATATTTACCAATTCAATAATGTATTTCTGTGTAAATTTTAGTGATATAATATGATAAAAATAGTCACGATTGACATACTTAATATTTGTAAAATTCGCAAGGCGAAATTTATGGAGAAGGGGGGGCGAGATGGGATTGGGTAACGTTCGTAGAACCTGACCATTCAGATCTGGTCACTAAACGTACTTTTAGCCGACCTTTCAATTTTGAATGGTTGTCTTACACTAGGGCGATTCTGAAAGTTAATCACCCTCAGCGATCAGTACCAAAGGTACCAAAGTTTTGTTTTTTTCCCTCAGAATTAATTTGATCGTGCCATGTTTCTCTGGGACATCTGCAACTTTTTCCATCCACTTGCGCGTAATATATTCATTTCATTTTTGGAAAACATACATTTTTATGTAAATTTTGATATATTAAGTAATTTACATTGTTGGATTAGCCAGTGAAATTTCCACTGACAATTTTAAAAAAAAATCAAAGAAAAAGAAAATTATAATGGTTAAATAAACAACTTTTCCACAGTAAAATTAGAAAAGAAAACATTAAAACTAAAGTTCTGTTAATTTAGTTTTTAAGAAACGTTAAGCAAAACAAATTAAAAGTTTACATAATACATAGAAGAAGTTGAATATAAATATATAAAAAAATAATACATTCTTCATTAGAAAAGCGCAGGAAAGACTTTGATTTAATTTTCATTTACAAAATTATTAATTGTTTTATTGACTCACCTTCTCTGTTGCAACTTATTCAGTTCAACATTCCTTGCCGTAGACTCAGAAACAATGAATTGCTGTTCCTCAATCATCTCAATACTAATTATTGGTATAATTCTCCACTGTCCAGAATGTCAAGACTTGTTGACTCAAGCCATGGTCTTGAAATTTTTGGTAGCAGTCTAAATGATTTTTGTCATTCTTTACGACTCTACCAAAACTTTGACTAGACCATGGCTTGAATGTACTCTCTTATGTTTATTTTGTCCTATTTTTGTCATCGCTTCCTTTATTATTATGTATGTGCTATTCCTTCTCTGTTGCTCTTTTTTCCATTTCGTGTTTTAAATGACTTTAGTCCGTTAATTTATAAATAAATAAAATAACGTAAGCCAAGATGATAAATATAAACAAAATAAAATAAAGAAACACAACATAATGTTTATAAGATAGAGAAAAATAATTAACATAACTATGTATCATCTTTCTCCATCACATCACATATGTCAAAAAAACACAGTGCCCCTTTCTTAATCTTATTTATAACGCATTCTCGGATCTTCTCCTTCGTTATTTGGTCATGCGAGATTTTTGATTTATTTGCCATGTCACATTAGCGTTGGTATCGGAACTCCGCTGTGTACAAGCCATTGCCGTAAAATCATGTTCGCCATAGCGACGAATAAAACGCGCACTTTGTAATATTATACATCGGTATGTATCTCCCTGTCGGAGTTCTCTGTGACCTCAGCTTGCATAATATCAGCTGAATGATATTTACAAATAACAGGTTATATTAATGTGCGTATTAAAGAAAACACCATTTTGTTTTGCTTATTATTACCACTGCAAAAAATAATGCAACCTGGTGAGAGGACCACCATTCCGAATCGAAACGTTTGCTTCGAAGTCCGGTTAGTGGTCGAGTGGTCCAAAGCTATGGTTTCCCACCCAGGCGGGCTAGCTAAGTCCTCCATCATTCTACAAGCAACATTTCCCGCCTTTAATGACGGTAGTAGGAGGAATTCAAATATTGTCAGGTTATTCGTATCACGGGAATTTTGTTTTAGCCATGCCTATCTCCTTCCCCTCCCTTCAGCCACTAAACCTTAACTCCCACTGACACTTAACAGTTGGTACTCTTGTACGAAACTCACATTATTTTATTTTTTAATAGGGTGTGTTTCTAGACAGAGTTATGTGGCGTTTCATCCTCTCTGCCTACCCCTGCGGAGAAATGGCCAAATTCCTCACTGTCCCGTGTCCTCTGCTCGACACTTTAGCCTTATTGTATTTCTAGCGGTAGATACTGGAAGTATCGCCCTGGTGAAAAACCACCATTCAGAATCGAAACGTTGCTTGAAATGGCTTTAGCCGTGTTCGGTGACCAGATCTGAATAGCCAGGTACTTCCTAACCTTCCTCTTCTCTATATCCTTCCCCTCCCCACTACTCCCCCTCCTCACAACATGCCCCAATCTGAGATGCCATAGTCCCACTGGCTCTAGACGGTTGTGAGCAGTTGGAACTCTTGTGCGGTATTCACTATAATCCTTTTTTTATTCTCTTTAAGCTGTCTTAAAGGAATAGCTGACTGAGTAACTCAGTAAAAAAAAAACTGTAAAAAAGTAAATTCTTGTTTTTTTTTTCGGGACAGACATCTTCTATGCTATCGGTGCATCATTACTTCAAGTGGGTCGCGTCGATCCAACGAATGTTTTGTTACAAGCCACCGAACGCATAGGCAACGGTAATCATATGTTCGTCTGACATTTCCCACTGCGTGCTGCCATAGAAAGATGCCTAAATTTGATTTAACGATGTGAGTGATTAATCGTACGTGCTTAACCTACGTAAATGTTCGTTATTTTAATTGTTTCGAAGCCGCATTTCACATGGGAGTAAAATTTAAGTTCAGCGGCCGAGTCTTTTATACCCTACAACGAACGCATTTTTTTCATAGACACAAAATACAAGACACATCATATTCATACAAAACGAACGATAAATATGGCACGGTCCTGGATTCACGTTTCAAGGCTCAACGCTTATGAAAAGGATAGCAATACTTAACAGAATGTGTGTGTACGGATGAGATAGATATATGAACGTCCCGCGTTACTGTTATAACCTCTCTTTCCCGACGAACTTACTGAGCGACTAGCCAAGTAGAGTACGACGTACGGAAACGGTTGTCTTCCACACACCTATGTATGACTGCATTCGCTATCTCACATTATTTCGGTTGAAGAGCTCCCGTTTTCCCGTGACAATTTGTCTGTCGAACGACTGTTTGTGTGATACTGAACGCAGTACCTCAGTAACGTATCTACATTATTTCATTCATCTAAGATTTTGTTCACTACATGCGCACTGTCGGTTCCAAGTGAGTATTAGTGTAATAACGTCCGCCGTGGTCGAGCGGTCTAAATCCTCGACCTACGAATCAAGAGGTTGCGGGTTTAAATGCCAAATATTTTTTTGTATAATACCATTGACTATTTGAAAAACAAAAGTCAAGTCGAAATTAATTCTTCGATCTGAATGATTTAATAAGTTTAATTCTTTCGTCGAGTGGTTATAGTTTTTCAAAAGGTAGATTGAGTTTATAGTTTGTATATCTAAGAAATTTGTTTCGATGGAGTCGTAGTGGATTTTTAAGTTAGAGGACCAGGTAGAAGAATTTTACTCAACGAGCAGACGAAGAAATGTATTACTAACATGACCAAATTTAATGTTTCTTTCTACAAATATAATTGAAGGAGAACATTCGTAAAAGAAAAAAATTAGTGCATTATCTATCTGTAGTTCACGTCGGCATCTAATAATAATAATAATATTTGGATAATTTGTATAGCGCCGTTTTTGTGAAAAATCACCTCAAGGGCGCTGTACAAATCTTAATTTCTACTTAATATTGTCACCCGTTCACGGTTCATGTCGGCAGTATGGGAACCAGCCTCAAAGCAAGAATATATATGGAGAGAGAGCTAAGCATTTTTACCCAACTAATACAAATTTACGAAAAATTACTTTCTCCGGGTTTTTACGTCGTAAACCGTAGGAGAGAAAGAGATAAGACAAGTTCTCACACAATATTGCTCCGCTTTTAGGTATGTAAGCATGTTATCCGTCTCCCGCGTCTCCGGCGACTCCGCCCACTACGTTTTGTTATGCGACATAACAGGAAATAACTCAACGGTTTTTTAGGTTATACCCTACATTTTTGTTTATAACAATCTGTGAAAAATTGGTTATATAAATAAACAAAAACATTATGTCGATATGTAATCTTAATGGATGTATAAATACCCTAGCCCTAGCCACGCGAAAATCATCAATACTGACTACACTAGCGCTCCCTCGTGGTATATTATTGCTCTGAGGAACAATAATAATAATAATTGGACAATTTGTATAGCGCCGTTTTTGTGAAAAATCACCTCAAGGGCGCTGTACAAATCTTAATTTCTACTTAATATTAATTCCTAGTTTATATAAATATACAGCAACATACTCACCTGGCAGGTCACTTCTGGCAAGACACAATACACCTAAAACGGCGGCATGTAGAGCGAGTTACCAGCATTGCAACTTTCCCCTTCTTTCAATCTGGGCTTCTTTAAGACCCCTTCCCTTAACCCGCCTCAAAACGTCGCCCGACCTGCTGGCGATGTAGTTCCGTTGTCTCCACACACAACACAGACGAAGATAGCTCTTGTGACGTGTCATAAATAATAATAAAAAAGTTCGAGAAAACGCTGGGTTTTTTTACACTCCCGTCGGATTCTGTCTAAAGCCAAGTAAGCAAAAATCGCATCGCGTATAAAAACCTCTCACTGAGAATGAGGCTTCATTTAATAACAACCGTCACAAGATCGTAAGCCCAACTTAATCTGTACACATATTTAAATGTCACGATCTACTTTTTAAAGCTGCACTTGTGCTCTCGGCTGCGCGGCGAGGAGATTGAACCCCGACCTTTCGCGGCGTGGCCGCGCGCGTATCCCGGCAAACCCGCTATTCAGATTCAGTCGCCAGACCGAATGAGCGAGGAAACCACCGACCGCAGGCGCCCAGTATTTAAAAAATAGTAATGTGTCATTATTCATTGTGCATTTTGTTATTTTGAACGGCGGTTTTGACTTGCAATAGTATCATGTACTAATTGAATATTCAATATACGTCGTCTGCGAGTTGGTTTACAACAGTCGCCCGGCTAGTGGAAGGTCCCTGACCTCAAAACCCAGTCGCGGTGATGACCTCATTCTCCCCTGGGAGTATTTACAGAGGATAGAACGACACACATCTCTGTCCTGGTTCTTGCCGTCTGGCCACACCCTTCTGTAATTTTGTATTTAATTATTTTTTTTTAATTCTATTTATTTAAGTGCTTTGTATACATTTTTCCCCTTCTGGTGCGTATATGAATAAATCAGAAATTTTACCGACGCGTAGCATTTTTTTTTTTTTAAGTAGGTACCTACATTTGTTTTCGATTTGGAAAATATTGTATCCAAACAAACCTTAATTCATTCAGTGGAAAAAGAAAATATATGTATCTTAAGTAGGTACCTTATTGCGTTTTCCAATTTGAAAATATTCTATCCAAACGAACCTTCTTCTGTGGAATACGTAATATGTCAGAGAGCGGTATAACTATGGCTAACCTCAATGCAACATGACGGATTTAATGTTTTTCATACTAATTTTAAAACGTAGTAGCAACAGCTTTACATATTGGATCTCGTTAAAATTACTATCTAAACCTTTTCGTCACTAATAAGAACAAACTGCATGGTATGACTAATTATCTAATTATTATTAATTATGACTCTTGTAAGTCTTGACATGACCTCGACTCGAGTATCTGATTCAGTTCTTGTCTCCCTGAAACGTACCCGACTTATTCTCCCATCCACTTGCGCGTCATGTGTTCTCCTGACACTCTTTTCTCCGTTCATCCGCTCTACGTATCCAAACCATCTGAGCGTTCCTTTGTTTATCTTTTTTACTACGCCCACGTCGACCTTACATTATTTTCGGATCTCTTCTTTCGAAATATATAGTAGTACATGATTTGATCACACACACGTCTCAGGGATCGCATTGAGTCCATATTCGTCATTTGCCAGTTTCATGCCTCAATGCCATACTCGTTTTCTTTGACAAGTTCGATAGCGTTTTTTTTTTTTACTATGACGGTCCCAATTTGGGGAATGCTACGAAGTTGAAAAAATCGGGGAGGGGAAAGAGAAAGGTTGGTAACTACAATTTGGTCCATAAATTCGTCTGAAGCAATTTCAAACTACGTTTCTGTTATTTACGGTGGTTTTGCACCAAAGGGATACTTAGAGTATCTACCGCTCTGGATTCTTCATAAGGTAGGTTACCTTCTTAGAGTATACTAGAGATAGCCCAAGCCAAGGCAGTGAAGTCAGTTTTGGACTTGTTTTTGATGATTTTAACATGACTCGGCGCAAATGGGCGTGGCTAAGACTAAGGCTACGGTATTTATACATCCATTCATATCACATATCGACATAATGTTTTTGTGTATTCGTATGGTTATATGCTATATTTTTGCTGAAAACAATACTGTGAAAAAGTGGTTATACGAATAAAAAAAAACATTATGTCGACATGTGCATTGAATGGATGTATAAATACCCAAGCCCTAGTCCTAGCCACGCCCAGGTCTGCCGAGTCCGTCAAAACTCGTCAAAAACTGACTACACTGCCTTGGATAGGTACCACTCTATGTACTCTAAGAGCATCCCCAATCCACGTATTTTGTTAGCAGTGGCGGCTCGTGACTTTTTAATGTGATAGAGTACTAATATTGTAAGAAACTACTTTATTAATGCTGTGGCAGATTTTTTTCATTTCAATTTTTTGTATGAAGTTTTTTCAGCAAAATGGTGACAAACCACCGGAATAGAAAAATCCTTAAAACTTTACAAAATATATATATATATATATATTATTTTTTTTTACATTTTGACAATGGCCTTAAACGCCGAAACAGCTGTCACTAAAAATAAAAAACTGAAAATAGCAGAACTCAATAATAATAATATTAAATTTAATTCAATTAAATTATATAAAAATTAAAATGGAGTTCTACAAATTGAACACGAAAAACTACAAATAAATTTACAAAATATAACAAATTTTTGCACTCTAGCACACTAAAAATTCACGAGCCGCCAGTGTTTATTAAGCTAAAGGGAGTGAGGAGGAGAAAAACATAAGGGTTGGTGATCTGGTCACTAAACATAGCCAAAGGCATTTTAAGTAACGTTTCGATCCTGAATGGCGTTCTCACCAAGATGGTTCCGAAAATATCTACCATATTGAGCTGTTTTTGGTATTCGTGCTCTATCTATCTTGTGTCAATGCCAAGCCAAGCCAAATACACTCTGAAGTCTAGAAATCTGCCTGACGACGAGCACGGCAAGGCTGTCCGAAACTTAGGGGAAGAGCAACACAACTCAATGTCCTAAAAGTCTGACAACGTAATGCTTGTCCAAGAATGTTCACGTGATACGTATATATGAATGAAGACCGTTTTGCGCAATATTGGCCAACGTAGGTCCATATGGCTAGTGGCTCTAGGACTAGAGGTGTTAAGGAGCCAGCCTTAGGAAGGTAGACTGACATTTCGTTATGGCATTGACTTGCCTCGAATTCACCGTTGGCGCAGTTTGCAAATCGTGGTATTTATACAAAACAATTTATTTATTTTACTATTAGTTAAATTGTAATGTCGGCCTCCGTGTCGCACCGGCTTCGAATCGGGAGTTTACGGGTTCGATTCCTGTTCTAGCGCTAAATCGATGTATTAACATGGATTTTGCTTTTTATATCAAAAAGCCAGAAGGGAATAAATAATTTACACTAATCCAAGGTCGAGAGATAACGCTGTTGAAGGTTTAATTCTAGACTTAAATACGTCTTGTTTGGTATTATTGTAAATCGAATTACAATTGTCATCATTATGAGAATTAAAAAAAAACTATTTCTGTGAAGATCTCTCATCCAGGTATATTTAAATCTAAGATAATCGAAGTAGTGGTATTTGGAATACATGGCCTGTTCAAAAGAAAAGGTGAATTTTGAATTTTCGCGGGCTGTGTACATTCGATTATCGATTTTTTTTGTTGTTGTTATGTTGGTACACATATATTTATCATATGTTAGCATTATCAGCCATTTTGGGTTAGTGGTTTGTTTTTGACAACTGGAAAGGTTAGTCACATTTTTGTGTGTTCTTCGATTTTTTACTTTTGAAAAAAAATGGATCAAGGAATAAAATCCATGATTTGTTTTTCCACAACTCCAGGACGCTCATCGTCATTAACATCTTCTCGGCCTTCTGTAAAGCGCTTGTACCACTTACGAACACTTTTTTGAGACAAAGTAGACTCGCCGAATGCCACAGTCAACATTTTAAGTGCGTTGGAGCACTTTATTCCATTTTTAGCGCAAAATTTAAAACATATTCTTTGATCCATTTTTTTTTCAAAAGTTACACAGCCCGCGAAAATTCAAAATTCACCTTTTCTTTTAAACAGGCCTCGTATGTGATACTAACACTATGAAATCAATGACATTACAAACTTGTAAGCACGTTGCAGAGCTCTCCAAGTGGCAAGCTAAAGATACGATAATTGCCGTACTTTCGATTTAGCGGATTTTGTATCAAACTGTCACGCCTCGCTTGAGGTCGTATACTATACGACTAAACAAATTGCATAAATAAGTGCCAAAATGCCCTCGTGTGTGATGAGAAAGTTTTTCAATTACACTGCAAACTCTAGTAATAGCCAAGGAATAACATTTCATTCGTAAGTACACGAAAATTTGTTATTATTTTAAATAAAATGTTTTTTTTACTGTTTCCTGAAGATTTTAAGCGCCATTAGAGAGAGTGAGATGGTGAACGTAGCAACATATAAGTATAAGAAGGACAACCTACTGGCAGTAGGTTGTCTTATGGGGCGTTCCCTATTCGCTCATGTAGTCCTATCGTCCATACACACATATTCTTTGAATGTCTATCTTGGTCATGCACGACTAATGTTTGAATTGACTGGGAACGTACGTGTGTTTGTTAGTTGCCACATTTTGTTTAAATATTCTAGTACAATAAGGTGTCTTTATGTTTTTAATGTCATTGTACGCAATACAGTTTGTGAACCCCGAATCCTTGGAGAGAGTGAATTTTTTTTTTTATTCCTATATTTGGGAAAAAGGAGAATGAAATATTCGCTTTTAAAAACGTTAATAAATACTTATTTTTAAATCCCCTCATAATTTATATAAAAAAATCCACTTTATCTGTCTATATGTTTTTTTAAAGCAGTCATTGATAAATTTATATCATTTTCAGAATCATTTTCCACAATCTTAAACCGACTTACGAATTCCGATCATGCGCCCATCTTAAATCATGTCTAAATTGTTATCTTCTATCAACAAGATAACTAAAGTATTACATTCTGAGAAGATAGACGATATGTATACGCAAGTGATTACGTATTCTCGGACCGCATGATCAATTACCTAGAAATTAGACTAATAAAAAATATTTTCTTAAGCTGTTTACAGCCAAGCCTCTAAATATCAGCCTGTGAATTCTTAACGAAAGGATTAAGACTTCAAATTTTTTTTCCAGAGCAAGCACTAAATGGGATTTCATATATTATTTAATCCGACCGTACTATCGTCATTAACATTATAAATTTGAAATAAAATTTAACACTACTTTATTGGATACATACACCAACCAGTTTCGGCTCTACCTGAACCTTCTTCAGGGTTGAATAAATATATATTTTAAATTTAATTATGTCTTACTACAAAGTGAATGCTTCATGTCAAAGATTATTAACATTATAATTGAATGACTAAAAAAACTTTTTGGTAATACTTAGAATACATATATGTCAATATATATATATATATATATGTCTTTAAACAACACGTTAACTGTCTTCAATATTATTTCCCTTTCTTTTTTTTTTTTTTTATGAACTTTTGTTTCTTACATTATTTTTTTACATTACCTACCTCACTAGGTCATTAGAACCTGTTCTGAGGTAGGTGACAGTCAGTGCAAGAAGAATAATACAAAGTATGTTAACATTTGTTACACAATGCTAGATGATACAACAGACACTGACCGTAAATCTCTCTTGATACATTAATTATTTCATATAAGGTACATTGACAGTAGGTAAAGTTGCGAGGCACTAAATCCTATAATTAATGACAGTGGATACGATACAAATATACATACATTTTACATCGTAACAATCCTACAATTATTGATAGTGAATACATTACCCAAAGAAAAAAATGCTAATTTTCAAGTAGTATATAATAATAGTGGAGTCATAAGAATTATTATAGAATTATGATGCAATTTTCATATAATATCGTGTTATTATGTAAGAGAAATGTAATTTTTTTAGGGTCGGGCATTTTATAAAACTGCTCTAGTTTGTCATGGAATAAGTGAAGAATTTCAAGTGCTTTTTTAGCTAAGGCTTTAGCAAATTTGTTCGTATTTATATATGCTTTTCATCTGGATTTTTTACACCATTAACTTGTATTTAATTGATTTTTTTTTTAATATAACGATATCTTAAAATATTTTCATGATTTATGATAACGATCATGATTTTAGATAGTTTTAATTTGCATAATTGTCTGTTATATATCATTTTCTCGTTGTTATATTAGGTTAGGTTAGGTAGTGTGAAGCGTACTTGAGTTGATCTATCACAAAACTTCGCTACATAAATTCACTGCTTATTTATTTATTAAAATGTTAACATACAAAAATACATTTGGTATATTAATCTCAAGGAGTAAAAAAAAACTCATTCTGGGAAGGACAACATTATAAAACAGAAAGGAATAATATTTTTACAAAGACTTACAAATTCCAAATAGGAAGCACAAAAGAAGAGGGAACAAGCGAAAAAACACATGAAAAAGAGACTCATAGAAAGGAGACTCGTGGGAGTTGAGAGCAACTAGATAAACATCACAAATACAACAAGAAATACATTCACACACACAAAGGTCTCACAGATAGGACACATCACTGATTTATAAAATATATGTCATTATCTTAGAGTATACAAGAGGTAGCCCAAGCCAAGGCAGTGAAGTCAGTTTTGGACTTGTTTTTGATGATTTTAACATGACTCGGCGCAAATGGGCGTGGCTAAGACTAAGGCTACGGTATTTATACATCCATTCATATCACATATCGACATAATGTTTTTGTGTATTCGTATAGCCACTTTTTCACAGTATTTTTATCAACAAAAATATAGCATCTAACCTAAAAACCGTTTAGTTGTGTCAAGTTTAGTGGCAAAATAAAAAATGTGGGCGGAGTCCCGCCGTTAACCAGCGAAAATAGCCAGCTTAAGATCATTACGACAGTATATAGAAGCAATCCAAGAAATTTGTTGTCTCTTTCTCTCTCATGGTGTACGATGTAAAAACTAAGAAAAAGTTATTTATTACAATTTCGGATGGGTTGGGTAAAACAAATTAGCTATCCCTCCATATATTGTTACTTCAAGGTCATTATAATTGTTTTAATCTTTCGAAATGAAATGCTTGGACCGTCGTTGAAAAACGGGCTTTCCCCATTGGCCAACAAGCGACGGCCAATAACACTTTTGATTTCCATATACGGCGGCGGCCGGCCGGGAGGCGAACCCAAATATAGAATAAAGTGGCGCACGCTCCTCGCCGGGGGCCCGGGGGGCCGGGGGGCGCGGGGCCACACGCCACCGGAATCTAACACTCGCCTCGAGATGTATCCACCGAACCAATAACACCTGGAAGTGTGCTCTTAGTAATGTGACCGCGCAAGAGTCCCGACCGCTCCCAGCCGCCGTCTGGAGCCGGTGGGCTATGGCATTCCCATTCGGGAGGGGAAGATGAAGGTTGGGAGTATCTGGTTGTTCAGATCTGGTCACCAAACACGGCTAAAGCCATTTTAAGCAATGTTTCCACTATAATAATAATAATAATACAAGTTTTATTCCAGAAGGTATGCAGGAGTAGTGCAATGCAATACCTTCCATAATTGATATCAATACATTGTAATAATAATATTTACAAATAAAAATTAACAGAAATTTATGAGAAAAAATAATAAATGAAATAAAATTTAAATTAAAAACGATTTCGCCAATATTGTCATGTCACATAAGACCTTTCGACTTCTGGCCCCAGACAGACAGCCAATGAAATTGATTCGTCAATTCAAGAAAGAATTTCTATTTTTGATTTTTTTTTATTTACTCGAAGTTAGATAAAATTTACCTCACTTCAGTCACACGGACACGCTCACAACACACTTATATCGGTTTATCTCGTGTCGTGTGCCCGAAGTGAGGTAGATTTTTCCTTACTCTTTTTAAAAAAAATTATATCAATTTTTTTTCTCAAACAGATTATCATTTTCACTAGCCTGTCTGAGGCCTAAAAGTCGAAAGGTCTTATATAATTTGGCAACATTAGTTTTCTTTCAAGTCGGGGCATAGATGAACGTGTCCGTGTGTCCGAAGTAAATTCGTTTTTCTCACTTCTGGTGAAATTGATGGACCTTTTACAAAACCGAAATTTTATCGAGCAGATAATCGATTTAATAGCATTGACCTGTCTGGGGGTGTTAAGTAAATTGGCGATATCTGTATAGATCACACTTCTAGGGACTATCCGTTCTGTGTCTATATATCGTGTTATGTTTAACAAAATCAATGTTAAAGATGTTACGATGTATTTAAATTATTCTTCTATTAGGGTGGGAAGAAAAAGAACGTTATTTCTGTATGTCAGACCAGTATGTAAGATATCCCAACCTTCGTCTTCCCCCTCTCCTTCGCCCGCACGCCATTGAAAACACTCGCACTGACCGCACGATGTGTTCGATACTAATGCTGTTCATAAGTATCAATTATTACATAACACACTATGACAATGGAATGAGTTGTAATCTTGAAGTAACAATATATGGAGAGAGAGCTAATTCTTTTTACACAACCTATACAGATTTGGGATAAATCACTTTCTACGGGTTTTTACGTCGTACACCAACCATGAGAGACAAAGAGACAACAAAAATTTCGCAAAATATCACACCGCTTTTATGTATTGTACGGATGTTCTCTGTCTCCCGCGTCTCCGGGGACTCCGCCCACACGTTTTGATATGCGACTAAACTGGACAGTGATCCTTTTTTTTTTCAAAAGTAAAAAATCGAAGAACACTCAAAAACGTGACTAGCCTTTCAAACACAAACAACTAATCCAAAATGGCTGATAATGCTAACATATGATAAACATACGCGTACCAACATAACAAAAAAAAAACGATAATCGAATGTACACAGCCCGCGAAAATTCAAAATTCACCTTTTCTTTTGAACAGGCCTCGTATACATACACAACACATGGTTAGGTTATTTCCGCCCTACATATCGCCCCAGTTTAAAATGGTTTATATTCTCAGAAGGCTAAAACTTTTTTCATATCGGTCATCTCAAATGACTCACGACTTTCGTTTTTTAACGTTTGTTTTATTCTCTTTGTAGGGTAAGCAAGGGTGACGCATCATTCGTCACCATCATCGCATTATTAGCATTACGTGACTTACTCAACATCACCGAAGATATAAACCGAGGCAAGTCTTTTTAGGGCGTGTCCGGTGTGCCCGAAGTAGTGTAATTTTTTTTATATTTTACTTTGGGTAAAAGTGATACTTTCGTGGACAGGTAATCAATTTTATTTACCTGTTTGGACCAAGAATTCGCGTGAATAGATCACCCAGATTTTCTATTCAGTGCTCAATATGTACATATCGTCGCCGGAAAGGCAAAAGGGCTGAAGCGCCATTTCATTTTTTTTTTTATTTACACCAGAGCATGAAAAATTAAAAGTAGACTGAATGCTGTAGAAATGAGATCTTTGAGACGTATGTGCGGTAAAACCATGTATGACCGTATTAAAAATGTGAATATCCGGAAAGAATGCAAGGCTGATGTGAGCGTAATGAATAGGACCAAGAAAGGGACGCTTAGATGGTTTGGGCATGTAGAGCGAATGAACGAAGAAAGGAGTGTGAAAAGAAATTACGACGCGAAGGTGGATGGAAGAAGAAGTCGGGGACGCCCGAGAAAGACATGGCACGATCAAGTAAATCAAATACTTGAATCGAGTCATGTAAAAAGAGTCAGAATAACAGAAAAGTATGTTATGAGACGATGTATGAATGTGAATTAAGCGAGAAGTGGTGTGTGGTAAGACAGAGTGTGTTGTATGGCGGTCCGTCCTCTCTGCCTACCCCTGCGGGGAAACGGCGTGATGGTTAGTTAGTTAGTTTTACACCAGAGCACTTTTTTTGGATTTATAATAAAATTCTTAAGCCTTCGGTACGTGGTTGGATTTTGTTACCTGAAGCGACAAAAGCTTTAAAAACGTCCCAAACTTGTGTCGCTTGAGGCGAGCCTTCTCCAAAATGGTAAATATATTTTAGATGGCTGAAAGGCCAAAAAAGTCTTCAGAATGAAGCGAGAGTCAGAGCATTCGATGCAGAAAAGAGAACTGATCAAACCTGCATATTTATTTCATTTTAGACCTAAGTGTCGCTTAAGCCTTTTTGCCTTTCCAGCTACGATATTGAGTGGCTTGCATTATGTTATTATTTTTGGCTTTTGCAAAAATTTCCAAGACATTCAGTTGCAGCAATTCTTTTACGACTTTTTCGATTGTTTCCTTCATTTTTTTATAAACCATCAAAAATCTTCTTTATTTACGTTTGAAAAACCACTTTCACTTTAAAAATAAATTCAATTATCAATTTAAATTAATTACCAAATTACGTAAATGAAATCGAGTTATTTTTTTTTTAATATTGATTTAAACAATCAAACTTAGGCCTAATGGTTTGACCCACTGTCGCAAGTCGATGACAGTGGCATTATGATTTTTTTACCGTTGCCATTTGAAATAATCGTCCTCGTTAATCACCGATTCTCCTCCCGTGTCAGCATTTGATCAAATCACGATGAGGTGTCAAGCATAACAGCATGACCGTTATGTTATTTATCACAGTCATTAAGGGTCAGTACCCAAAAATGATACAAAACGTTACTTTCTAGCATTCTAATACAAGCAATCCTACAATTAATGTATCTGAAAAATTGTCTATGGGTAGTTAGAAAAAAGGCTGAGGTTTCCAGCGAATACAATTGTACAACTGTAATCCTTTAAATTCTTTGAAAAACATACTAAAATGTCAGTAAAAGGTGCAGTTTTGAAACCACAAAAGGCATTTTTGATAATTTTACTTAAAATTGTAGTATGCTTTTCATAAATAATTTACAATATTACTGTTTAATAATTGTATTCACTGGAAACCTCAGACATCTTTCTAACTACCCGTATAGAATTAACAGATGAATCATTTGTAATATTGCTTGTACTAGAAAGCCAAAAAGTGTCTATTTTTGGGTGCTGACCCAGCAACAGCGTACGCTAGCTAAAATCATCAAATTCATTGCCATTTTTTAAATATCGATCGTAGACAAAATAATCATTTTGATCGTGTGTAACCTTGAAGCAGCAATATACGGAGAGAGAGCTAATTCTTTTTACCCAACCTATACAGATTTAGGATAAATGACTTTCTCCGGGTTTTTACGTCGTACACCATAAGAAAGAAAGCGACGACAATTTTTGCCGAATTATCACACTGCTTTAAAGTATTGTTAGAATGTTCTTCGTGTCCCGCGTCTCCGTTGACTCTGCCCACACGTTTTGATACGCGAAATAAATTGACATAACTCAACGGTTTATTAGGTTACATGTTAAATATATATTTTTTTAACAATACTGTGAAAAAGTGGTTATACGAATAAACAAACACATTATGTCGACATGTGCCATGAATGGATGTATAAATACCCTAGCCCTAGTCCTAGCCACGCCCAGGTCTAGCCGAGTCTTGCAAACCTTGTAAAAACTGACTACAGCTCTCTATACAGCGCTCCCTCTTGTATATTATTGCTCTGAGGGTGTCACCAAAGTACTGTTTCCATTTAGTGGCGTAGCGAGCCAAACACTCGTATCTATTTCTTTTAATATAATTAACATAAACATAAGTAGTTTTTTCTACCACTTTACATATTTTTTTGTAAGCCAGTTGAAATTGAAATGCATGCAAGAGGCTCATATCTTAGCTGTTCCGACTTGAGTAAAGAATTACGAAGTGTCGATGTCAATCTACGAGTATTAAAAATAATATTTTTGTTGTTTGTTTATCAACCCACAGAAATCTGATATTACATGATGATAGTAGCCACAATATTCCCCGATTGCACTGAAAGATAGTGATTTCAACACATAGGCTTTGTTGCATTTTAATAAAATCATATTATTAAGATAAGAATAATTAGTGATGTTCATATTCGAAATATTGGTTCACGAATTATTTCCGTGTCGAATTAATTATTTTTCGGAAAAATAAGCATATTTTTGAGTCTTATAATTAAACAACCAATAAATCACACTACCTAGAGGTAAATCAAAAATAGCTTTATCAAAATTAACCAAGTCTGGATATTAGCGTCGTGACCGTTCTGAAACAACTACTTCTTTTGGCAGCAGTTCCTACTTCATTCATTGTTCATTGAACAAATGCTTCAATTGAAGTTGGTAGTTCATTTTAGCGTTCATTCATTTCATTGAACTAATAGTTCAATGGAAGGTAGATTGGAATGAACTACTTCAATGCAGTTCCGTTGTGAAGTTGAACTTCAAAGCCTATATAAAGAAGTACTTCAATTGAAGTTCGACTTCAAAGTACTTCGATCTAAAGGAACGTGTTTTTCTGGGAGTTCTTTTCGTTTTAAAATCTTTTTGGTTTTGGTGAGGAACCAGTTCCAGTTCTTTTCAATTTCAAATCTCTACCGACTAGTACTTTTTATTTCGGCAAGGAACCGGTACCAGTTCTTTTCGTTTTCAAATCTCTACCGACTAGTACTTTTTGTTTTGGCGAGGAATATCAAGAAACCGGTTCCAAATAGAACTGAACAAAAACCGGATAAATTCAAATCTCTTTTTTGCGAGTTCGACTTTAATTGAAGTGTTCACTGCGAAGGGTTCATTTTAAAGAACTAGCAATTCATGAAGCATTCACAAAACATTGAAGTTTTTCCCAACGCTAGTGGATATTATCTCCCAACTGCGTTGGCTACTAATATAAAATCTTAGCAGTGTCGTATCTGCGCATTTCTAATTTTATTTAACTGACGAATTTTCTGTAAAAAACAAACTTTTTTGGAAAAAAAAAAGTACTTCATTTTTTTTCGATTAACTGCGAATTTGGTTCCATACATTTATTTGAGTTTATTACCGTAAATTTTAGGTTACTTAAATAATTATTGACATTATTTACAAATATCTTGATCAGTACCGATATAAAACTTACTCATTAACTTCCATAAATAATTTTCCTTATCAAAAGAAATTGATTTTTTTCTTATCAACTGTTAAAATTCGGAAAAATAACTGCATAATAAGCTGAAAAACATCTTTCTAGATTAAATTATCTCCGATATAATCACATTTTCGTTTATACTAATGTTGATAATTAGTTTAATTTTATGACTCATTAAATCGACGACCAGCGCCATTTTGATTTTTTGACATTCGATCGTTCCCCTTTAAATGCCGACCCTCGACGTGTTTCAGCTTTTGGGCAAATTGTGACCAGCTTACGGGCATGACGATATGATCGTTATGCTTGACAGCTGGTGAAAAACCGAAACGGACCGAGAATCGGCTATTCGCGGAGACTATTCAAATGTCATAATCGCGCTGATTGTCAATTAAAAGTGACAGAGTTTGAAACACCCCTACCTTAGGCCACTTAAGTCATTGCGGTGAAATTCTTAAGTCAATCTAAAATAATTTATTGGCATTATATTGAAGAAGTTATCTAGAAATTTTTAGATAACGTTTATTCGCATATCTTCTTGATATCATGCGTAAGTTATTTCTTATCCCTTATAAAACAGTTTTATTGCTTCATGCTTTTATCTAATTTAATCTGTAATTTTAATTTTTTTTAATTAATGTTTCACGGCTTCGCTCGACACTATTGTACAGCACAATTTTTTTTCATTGATCAAGTAGAAAACATGTATGGCATACATTTTTTTTCTTTTCTTTTAAGTAATACAAACATTCCGGAGTTACGAATAACCTGACATAATTGAAAAAACTTTTACTACCATCATAATAAGCGGAAAATTTTAGGTGCAAATTGATGGAGGACTTAGCTAGTACAGAAACTAAACCAACGACGCCTGGGTGGGAACCCGACACATTTGTCCACACAGCTACTAACCGGTCAAATTTTATGGTATTTTCTTGTTTTTGGACAATCACATCGTGATAGAAATGACGTTGCGAGTTGAAAATAGTTACATTAACCGCCCTCCACACTAGTGATTAAATTCTTGTTAAAAGATCAAGAAAGCCGCATTCTAAAACGTTTAACAATATCGATCCGTGGAGCATCTTCTAAAATTTAACAGCTATAAAACACAAAAAATCAAAAATACAGCTCCGCTAACCTACCATAAATGCATTTTCTTATTGATTTCCATCTTAAAAATTACCTAATTCAGTCGGTTAAGATTGATGTTCATTATGAGATATTAGCGAATATAAATTTGAATTATTGTATAACTTAATCTTCGATCGGATGTTTTAGATATAGCAATACTTTTACAAGAATTTCGTCACTAGTGTGGAGGACCTTTAGCCTGTAATTTGATAGAAAATCTATGCGAATTTCATAACTCCAGATCTTACAATTCGAGAGTTTTTGTTTGTTCATATATCGACCAACAAATTTTCTAGACTAGCCAACCATATCTGACAGGATGACTAACGTTAAATTCTCTTTGATTCCAGATTGATGCCAACAACGATGGCTACATCGACCTCAAGGAACTGAAGGATGCGCTGGACGGAGTGGGATTCAAGATCCCGGGATGGAAGGTAAACTTATTCACATTCATTACTCGTTTATTTCACTTGTTGACGTTTTTATCAATCTTTGGTGTTCATCCTAACCGAAGCGCACTCCAGACTCTGTTCGGAGATTGCACCAAAGCTAAAGCCATTTCTTAATCAATAACCGTGTCGATTCTGCTCGGTGGTTTTTCAACAGGGCAGCACTGAGAGTATCTTCTACTCTGATGTAATGTTGGTAACTGTTGTCTCGCTCCTAATCCACTTGTTAGACCTTCTATCACGCAAGGAGATACCTGACACGGCTCTTTGTGCGATGGTCATTTTTGTCGCAGGGTTCTTGGTTTAATTACTTGTTTGTTAGTTTGGTACTACATATCTTCCTTTGATATATCTTCTCGTTTTTGAGGATATGGAAATGTAGATACTGAACTTGCGTTATTATAACAATTATCAGACCTCTTCAATATAAAACCACATGTCCAATATTTATCCCCTCTCTCTCTTTCACACATCAAGGTCGTCTTTGAGCCCTTTATAATGATATGATTGGATTTATTCCAGGTGCGTTGCATGATCGATGAGCAGTCCTCCCGGCGCAGCAACGGCGTGGCCAATGGCGCGCCTCCCGGCAAGCTGACTCTGCCGCAGTTTGAGCAGCTGTGCGCCGATCTGAAGGCGCAGGACGTGTCCAGCACCTTCAAGCAGCAGGTGTCCAAGAAGGAGAACCTCGAGCACCTCGGCGGCATGTCGGACGCCAGCAGTGAAGGTACCACAGGACCCATACCCTATTAGTCTTAGAGCTTGGGTCTATGGGCGAACCTAGACTAGTAAAAAAAAACGCTTCACAGTGCCCCTCTGTCATATTACTCCACTGTAGGAACTTTTTAACATTCAATAAATTCATTTGTTCGACATTTATTGTTGAGTTTGGCAGCCACCTCTAGTCTGGAACTGCCAAATACCTGAAGAAATCTCTTGACTACAGAAACGGGTGGTCTGTTTAATGGATTCCCCTATCTCTTAACAAACGGATTGCCGTCTTTATAGTACAGGCGTAATGTAGTAATGCTGTGTTGTTCTACTAGTATTTTAATGGAAGGTGTTTTGAATAACTAGTCTATTTGATCCCTACGGTGCTTTCATCCAGATTTCATTTCGATCCAGTTTGATTGATAATGGCTAAAAAATGAAGACGTCGTTTTCCCGATTCGTTGTTTCTGTTCGACTGTGAAATAGTTTGTTTTCTTCCTCCTACAATATGGCTCTCTTCGAGACCCAGGTCAACTCCTTCCTTTTCTTAAAAATACTTCTCACACAGCATCTCTAAAGATGACATAGGCCCCGAGGTAAAGAGATCTCCCTCGGGGAAGGGGAGTTAATATAAAAAATCACAAATAATATCACACATGAATGTTTTCAGGCACAACCCACTCGGTGAGACAGGAGGAACAGATGGCCTTCTCCGGCTGGATCAACACCAACCTCTCACACGACCCAGACCTAAAACACCTCCTGCCAATTGACACGGAGGGCAAACAACTCTACGAGAAGCTGAAGGATGGTCTTATTCTATGGTAAGTCATTCACTAATATATCATGACTACATTCAAGAAAAATAAATATTGTTTATTTTAGTATTTTTTTTAATAGAAAGACAAATTTTCAGGTTACAAATAACCTGACAATATTTGAAAAAACTCCTACTGTCAAATGGGATTTCCAGTGTCGGTTAGTGAATTAAAATGGTTGGAAATGGTATATAGTAACAGGAATTCGTCAAAAGATGGCAGTAGACTCCTTATTTACAAAATTAAAATGTTGATAATAAATCTATAGTAGAGAATGTCAAATGAAGTCCATACTCTTTTGGCAGAAGTATGGGCGGACGTCTATGTAACATCCATACCCTCGGAAAGGTTAAAGAGACCCTCCTTACAACATGCCCCCTTGTGTCGAGTTAAAATAAAGACGTTGACGGAGTATTTTTGTGTGATTTTAGCAAGGTAATCAATCACTCGTGCCCCGACACCATCGACGAGAGGGCCGTCAACAAGAAGGGACTGACCCTCTACACCAAGCACGAGAACCTCACCCTGGCGCTGGTCTCCAGCCAGGCTATCGGCTGCAACATTGTCAACATTGATGCCCACGACCTCGCCAAAGGTACTTCATCACTTCTTGATGTGTTATCATGATTCAATTCTTTTACTTAATCACCCTCTGCACTATCATCTCCTCTATTGTCTCATTTATGTTCTTCTATTTTGTCATTCTGATTGTTTTGTCTTCCAGGAAAGCCCCATTTAGTCTTGGGTCTGGTCTGGCAGATCATCCGCATCGGTCTCTTCAACCAGATCACCCTGGAGCACTGTCCGGGACTCACCGCACTCCTACGAGACGATGTGAGTACTTATCTGTCAGCATTGAACCTCCAAACAATAACTATCAATCAGTGCTGGGATCTCAGCCATTTAATGTGTAAATTAGTGTGGCAATTTACCACATTCCTTTCTTTTCTTGCCCATTGCCCTCAATGCCTTTATTTCCTGACAAGTTCTTTTAATTGGTTACTTGTATTCCATTCCAGGAGCGAATTGAGGACCTCATGCGTCTGTCTCCAGAAGCCATCCTGCTTCGTTGGGTCAACCACCACCTGGAGGCTGCCGGCGTCAGCCGGCGCTGCACAAACTTCCAGTCCGACATCATGGACTCTGAGGTCTACAGCTACCTTCTGCGCCAGATCGCCCCCAAGGAGGCCGAGGTCAACGTGGACGCTCTCCGGGTGAGTCAACCATCCGACCTGCTTTGTTACTAGGTCAACCACCGCCGGGAGGTTTCAGGTCAACCATCACCCGCTTTTAGGTCTACTGGCGATGCAAAAAATGAGTTAACACGTCTATCTCTTTAGTGATACATTGCATTATCCATAGGCAATCTATTTTCCACCATTCCAGGAACACGACATGCTGGCGCGCGCCGAGACCATGCTGCAGCAGGCCAACAAGCTCAAGTGCCGCTCCTTCGTCACGCCCCACGACGTGGTGCACGGCGTGTACAAGCTCAACTTGGCGTTCGTGGCCAACCTGTTCAATCAGCACCCTGCCCTGGAGAGCTCTTCGGATGATGACCTGAATCTGGACCAGATTGAGGAGACCAGAGAGGAGAAGAGTGAGTGCTTCTGCTTATTATTCCTGGGAAAACTAACATGACCTTGACCTAATGAACAATAGATGTTTCGATAGTGATACAAGTACCGTTACTGTTAGGAATTATATAATATTTAACCATTTTTATTTAACAATACTAATATTTAGACTACATCAAGTATCAATAGGACACAGTTCAAAAGTTGATGGTACGCCGTAAGCAGTCTCCGTGTACTAAGGCTGTGAATACCCAGCATTCCCGAGATAATTTTGTTAAGAGATTTAGTAGGTGGTGAGATCAGCACTGGACCTAAACTGCGTAGAGCTTTGCTACTAGACAAACTATTAACATGTTGTGTTGTCTTCTTCCTCCAGCCTACCGTAACTGGATGAACTCCATGGGAGTGAACCCGCACGTCAACTGGCTGTACTCCGACCTCACAGACGGGCTGGTCATCTTCCAGCTGTACGACATCATCAAGCCGGGCATGGTCAACTGGAAAAAGGTACTGCATTCTTTTTATTTTTGTGAAACATTTTTCACTCAACGGAACCCCGTAATTAAACTGCCTTCAGTCCTACCTTCTGACATATTCACATATTGTGTGTGACACCAATTGTATGTATTGTTTCCAGGTACATGCGAAATTCTCCAACCTCCGCAAGTTCATGGAGCGCCTGGAGAACTGCAACTACGCCGTCCAGCTCGGCAAGGAAAGCAAGTTCTCGCTGGTCGGCATTGCCGGCGCAGACATCAACGAGGGCAACGCCACCCTGACGCTGGCGCTCATCTGGCAGCTCATGCGCGCCTACACGCTGTCCGTGCTGACGCGCCTGGCCAACACAGACAATCCCATCATCGACCGCGAGATTGTGCAGTGGGTCAACACCAAGCTGACCAGCGCCGGGAAGCAAAGCAAGATCAAGGGCTTCATGGTAAGTTGATTTTTGTAATTAGCAATTTTCTTGACACTGCCAACATTTTTGCCACTGCCAACATTCTTGACACTGCCAACGTTCTTGCCACTGCTAATAATAATTTTGACACTGACATTAATCTTTCCACTGGCAATATTATTGTCACTTGGCACCAGAATTGGAATAAGCTTAAAAATACAACATAAATGCATGTATAACTATAAAGCAAAAAACCTGTATATCTCATTAAAAACACACAGTCTGGTATCATGAAATCTGTGCAGCTCGTAATGTCACTTCTGTTATGAGCTATGGAGCTTTGAAATAAGTGAAAAATATAAGTCAAGATGCGATTCTTTTTATTTTTCTTTTGTTCTGTGATAAACGTGTGTGTGTGTTTTTTTTAATATACTGGTATTATCAATCAGATTTCCTTAATTTAAAGCTGTGTTAATAATGGAGAATATTCCCTGAAACCATTTGAGCTGACCCTTAAATCTTCACTCTTAATTGTTAAATGTGACCTGGATAATATCAAATTACTAAAACATTATTTATTTTCAGGATGAATCAATCGCAGAAGGCGTAGTGGTTTTGGACCTGATTGATGCCATCAAACCTGGATCCATCAACTATGACTTGGTGCAGAATGGAAAAACACCTGAGGTATGGAGAATTACTTTTTTTTTGTTTCAAACAAATTAAGCTTGCTACAATTTTTGTTTTGAGTATTTCTACAATAAGTATTTTTTTCGCCCACCATGCTAGAGGGATATCCCTGTGTTAATGTTGACGTTATGTATTTGGCAACCTTCCTGATAGATTATTTCCCTATCTTGTCAGAAGTCACTAGAAGCATAAGAAACAGATAGAAATTATATGTTTGTTTTACCGATATTTCAATGGCAGGTGCTCTTAGGAGCTACCACCATTGATCTCTTTCGCACTGGTACAGTTAGGAACTAAAGCAAACATGGGCCCAGCGTGCTTGTACACAGTTGACATTTGCCGAAAGAGTGTGTCTCTCTTTTATGATTAGTTCTTATGATCAAGAGCTCCCTGGGTAGTAATTTTATGTCTATTTTACCGGTATTTCAATAATATTCACTTTTAAGACTAGCATCATTGATTCCTTGGCACTACTGAAATACACGCAGTCGAAGACTGGAGTATTGATCCACATGATCGTGTCATATCTTCCCAGGGTGTCCCCGACTTCTTCCATTCGCCATATATTCTCCTGACATTTCTTCTCTGTCCGTCTGTCTGTAATCTTATTTACGCATAACTTACAACCGTGCTTTTTTAGATGAAAAATATTGTTTTAAATCAGCATAATTCATTTCTTGTTTCAGGATAACCTCGCCAATGCGAAATACGCCATATCAATGGCGCGCATCTGCGGGGCCCGCGTCTACGCCCTGCCCGAAGACATCACCGAGCGGAAACCAAAGATGGTCATGACCCTGTTTGCCTGCCTCATGGCCCTGGACTACATCCCAGTCATGGACGCCGCCGCCAAGTAAAGACCGCATCCATCATGAGGCCATGTCTCCAATTTGCAATTTCAATTTAAAGTTTGTCTACGAATAGTATATAATAATATATATACATGCATCATCGGTGCTGTCCTCAGAGTCTTGGCCGCCTCTATGGAACACCTCCACCTCTGGCGGTCTCCTGGTTCTTTCTTCCAGTTTCTTCAGTAAGGCTGCACTATTTGCCTCCACACCCATCCAGCCAACATTCCAACACTCCTTGGTATATATTATTACGATTGATACGGACACGGTTTGCATAGTTCCCACAAGCACTCGGGCCATAAGTCCACTGTGCATCTCCCATGCTTCACCTTATTCCTCTGACTGTAGCCCACTTCCTTTAATGAAGTTCACCAGGGTTGCCATGGGGTGTTTGACTATGTCTCCTGGTTCCACAGTATGGTCTTCAACTCCGAGTATCTAAGCCCCCTTCCCATCAAGGCGGGACATTGGCACCCACACAGTAATGTGTATTTTCACATTTCCTACAGCTTTTATGCTTCCCATTCCCAACTGCATTTGATTCCTGAGGTGTCAGTGTCCTATTAAAAGTCCAAATAGGTCCCTCGTTAAGTTGAATTGCCATTATTTTGGAATCCAAAAACAACTCCTACAAACAGTGATATATGTGAGTGTCACGCTCAATCTTTTGGACTTCCCGTCAATCTAACGATCTCGGCAGGAAGCAAATTATGATGCAATTATCAAAAAAAAAATAATTGTTCCATTATGGAATGGTCTTAAAAGAAATTCCAAATTGGTGATGTGGCTATTTTGGTAGTTTTAAATGTTTTTACCATTTGTGTAAATTGTTTTTACATTGAATGATGTCAATGTAACCCCGCTCTACCATTTTACGAAGTAATATCTTACAAGTTATTGTTGTAAGTCAATCGAAACATGATGAAGAAGAGTGTATAAGTTAAACACGGTGTGGTTATTAAATTTTAACCCTAACCTAACTTAGTATATAACCTAGTTAATGTACAATATGTCAGTATTTTCTACATAATTAAATATATAACCCTTAATCTAAATGCTGGGAAAATTTGCAATCGATTTTAATGCATTTATTATAATTATTGATTTACGTACATTCCTCAAAAACAAAAAAAATTCTGACAAAACATACCTTTTTTTAAAATACCCATTTAGCGTAATTATTTTCGACGATTGTGTACTTTTTACAGTTTTCGTTAATCGAATTTAAGATTGCAATGTTGTACCAGTATTGGTTACTCGAAATTATTTGTCGTAACACTTATTTGGAGTTGAAAAAATCGACGACAGCTGTCACTTTTAACCATTGAACGCTACCGTCCCATATTTGGGTCACTTATTAATTGACCACCGTCGGTGAAAGGGTTAACTTCTTTTCTACCGATAATTTGTACTAAAGTTCATTATGAAGCAATTAATAGCCGTATTCAACGTAAATAACATTATGAATATGAAATAATCGTAAAAACATTTACTTTTAAGAAGAATGTTACGCCTTCCCAGTCCTCCATACTAAACTAAATACTAATTACTAAATACTTACCGAGAATTGTATATTCTAGTTATAAGCATACCAGATGTGAATTCAGTGTGATTTTTTTACATAATATAATATTATCATTAATGAAAACATAATCTTACAAATATTATTTTTACCTTTCAAATCAAATAAACCGAATATTTCTTTTTGAAAGCAATTTCAAAACCTCAACTAAAAGCATGTGTTGCGTTGAGTTAATAAATATTTGTCTATTATGTTTTGTTACAATCGTATTTTTTTATACAATAAATTTATAACATTCTACGATTTTTTATTACATTGGGTTGAAGCATAAGTTTGTAGCCAAATATCAATAGTAAAATTCTATTCTCGTGCGTTGTTTACGATTGACTCCCAACGTTCTGGCAAGTTATTTGATTCCACGTCTCGAGGAGTTGAAGAAGTCGTCAAGCCACTTTTGAAGACAACATCATCATAAGAAGAGATTTCTCTAACATTGTTGGAAAGAAAACAGAATATGAAAATTTGACGGAACAAGATCAGAAGAATGGAGCAGATGTGGAATGACCTCCCAACCGAGCTCTTGAATAGCTGCTTTTGTAATGTAAGCCGTCTGATTAACTTCTCGGTGAAATTTCAGAAAACCTTACTTTTTTTATTCTCGTAAAATGACATTAACCTTTCAGCTAAAAAATCGTACCAAACTAAAAATGCAACGAAATTATGCATCAATCCATTATTTTATTTTTAAGATGTTTCATTCCGAGCGATTGTTTTAGTTTTCAAACCTTTACACTATGTACTAACTAAAAAAACGGCAATAATAGCTATGCTTTCATTCAAAATACCTCAAAAATGTTGTAATATCATAGTTAGGTTACCGCTGTGTAAAAAAATGTTGTACTACTAAAAAAAAATGTTCAAATTGGTTCATGCAAGATTATCTGTAGCTAAAACCAGTGCAAAATGTTTAATGGCAATATTTTTAGCAATATGTACTTGTACAAAAATTATTTAACCTTTTCGACACATAAATGTTAGCGGCAAACAACAGATCAACTGAGATTTCTTTTGGCCAATTTTAACATCTTTGACCACTTTCAAACTCTCCCGCAATAATCAATGGTTACATTTTGAATTGTCTCCATTTAAAACTTAGCTAGGAAATTGATAAGTCACTTTTATGTGACTCATTTTGTATGAAAATTGTCTTTGAAAATAGATTAAGATTTTGTCAATTTGAAATAAATTGCGCTCTTTTTGAGTGCTGGAAAATGCACTTTCCATTCATTTGTTTTATAGTGCTGAATGAAAGAAATTGTTAAATTTATCGGAAAGGTACTAAATTCTTTTTAATATGAAATTCCATAGATTTTTGTATTAGGGAAGACCGAATTCAAACTTTTTTTTTATTCAGCAAAGTTTTGCAAGGGCTAAATTTCAACACTGCGTGGTTTTTAGAAAATTAAAAAGTAAAATGATAATTATGAGATGTAGTTAACATAAAAGTTGTCAGTGATTTTGTAATTTTTAAATTTTTTACATTTGTACTTTGAATAAGGAATTGTGTTACACTGTAATTTTAAAAGGCGCTTCATGAATTGCGTAAAAAATATCTGGCCCTGACAAAGTGTTAAATGGAATTGTTGGAAAAAAACCCTACAAATTGTATTCATTACGCAATTTTTCGATGCATCTTATTAAATATGAGTGATATGTATTTTGTACGCAATGCACATTTTAAATGATTGAAAAATTTCCTATGATTGTTGCCTTCTGTTAAGTTGTCACTCACTTATATTTTAAATTCAGTCACAGGAGTTAAATATATTTGCCTTAATTAACTTGTAACTAGGACAGATGCCTCAGAAAAATATATAGTCCATGTAAAAGTTAAATAATTAGGTACTAATAAATACAACGGAAAAGTAACTATTAAATAACACAGTAGCTGCCATCTTGAATTTAGATTTCAAATTTGGAATTTTTGCAAACATAGATACTAAAATAAAACATAATTGCACTTAGCGGAATTCTGTTTGAAATTTATGTTACTTTTAGTTGTAACTTTGACATATAGATGGCGTTTGATTTATTTTATCAAACCAGCATGCTTTTTCAGAATTGTGCCAATAATATGTGCTTTTTTTAAACTTATATTATTTTTGAGCTTTTTAATCGTTTATTGAATTATTTTTTAGTTTATGTGTGTTACTTTATAAGTCACAGAGAAATATGTTTTTTTGTATATCCTTTCAAAAAAAAAAAAAAATTACAATCTTTTTAGTATAATCTATTTATTTGAACATCTCATAAAGATTTGGACCACTTACTATTACTTTAGTGAATTAATTTGGTAGATTAATTTTATTAAAAAATATATAAAATATTAATTAACCTCTTTTTTGTAATCAATTTTACAATATTATTTTAGGCTAGGTTACAAAATCAAAACTATTTTTTTTAATGAAATATTTATTTAATTTTAGGTCATGTACTTATATATTTTTAAGAGATATTCTTTAATATTTTAAATATAATTCATAAAAAATATATTACGTTACATTTGACTGTCACAAAATTTAGTTTCACTCTAAACGGATCAATTCAATGAAAGAGTTTATATGATTTCTAAAAATGCATTATTCAGTTAATTAATTGTACTCGTTTAGTAAGAAAAAACTGCACTGTATTCAATACATAAATTGTTATTTTTTTAGTGTTGAACACATGAAATTATAAAAAAATAATAAATTCAGGCAAGAAGTTTGCCTTTAATTTCTTTAATTAATTTAATTATTTTCAAAAATATATGTTTCTTAAAACACTGTAAAAAAATACACCATGAACTTTTTAATTGCATTATTTGCCATGTCATATTATTATTTATGCTGGTGACTTCTATTAACGAAAATCAAAATTAGGAAGTAAGAAAATTTCATTTTGCAATATTTCTTTGATTTGTATGTTTAACAACTGTATTTGGCATGTTTCTCCATCGTGCTATATAGCTCCATAGCTCCTTAGCTCCGGACCCAAAGGTTGCAGATTCTAAACCCAAACAAAAATTTAATTAATATGGCTATTTAATAAAATGATAATATAATGTATTTGCACCACATTCGAGGATGATATATTCTCTCAATATTACCCCGGTGAGAGGCCACCATTACAAATTGAAACATTGCTTGAAATGGCTAGTGACTAGATCTGAATAGCCAGGTACTTCCTTCAGTCTCACAACATTCCTCAATTTGGGAATGCCATAGTCCTACTGGCTCCAGGCAGTTATGATTCTTGTGTGGTTATCACAAAAATAAATACAGTTGTTTTTACATTAACATGCGAAGTTATTGTCTTTTGCTTTTACTACAGTTATCTAGGTATCACTTATATCAATTATTGATTTGTCAAAATTCATGTTTAGTTCACAATTATTATTGAATAATAAATAAAACAAACATCAACTAAATCATTTGATTTTCTGTCAATAGATGTCACCATCGTGTGTAGTTACATTCCTTTGTAAAATATACTTTTAATATTCCTTTTTGTTGCATTTTACAGTTAGGGAAGAAGACTTTATTATATAATTTTTATTTAGTATGTTTTATATACGCAATCTGTCATTACATCATCATGTGTATCATTGCTACGTACGAAAAATAAATATTTGTAACAAATCTGTTTGTTTTTATATCCTTATAGCTCGGGTGAATTAAGTGCCAGCCTTCAGCAATAAAAGAGCAATGTATCCTGTTTTTATATCCTTATAGCTCGGGTGAATTAAGTGCCAGCCTTCAGCAATAAAAGAGCAATGTATCCACCCCACGTAAACATTTTTTTGTATTATTATTTCAGCACTACTACCTCAACCCAGGTCGGGAAACTGAATCAAAATGGCCGCCGCTAAAGGCCGTACATTTTAATAGCATGATTCATTAATTTTAAAATGTGGAAATTGTATTGACTTGTAAAAAATAAAAGAAAGTTTCTTAATATAATTAATTTACTTTTTTAAAGGCAACAAGAATCCCAATTGCTCAACTGTCTGGAGCCAGTGGGACTATGGCCAGTTGAGGTATGTTCTGAGGCTGAAGGAAGTGAGAAAGGGAAAGAGACGGGGAAGATAAAGGTAAGAGGTGCCTGGCTATTCAGATCTGGTCGCAAAACATGGTTAAAGCCATTTAAGCAACGTTTTGACTCAGAGACTAACTTAAGCCTGGCTTCAATGAAGCCACCGTGCCAGAACTGGTCACTAAGTTTCACCAGAACATTTAAATAGGAGACTTGTTGAGAAGATTGCTTCCGTTGAAGGAGATTGTCATTACGATCCCTTTTAGTCGTCATCAGGAGTGCCACGCATCTGTCTTGGCACACACTCCTTACTTCATTCACAATGTTGCATCATCTTGTATACTCTTCTGTTATTCCGACATTTACATGACCAGATGCAAGTACGAGGCCTGTTCAAAAGAAAGTATTTTCGCGGGCTGTGTACATTTGATTATAGATTTTTTTTGTAATGTTGGTACCCATATGTTTATCATATGTTAGCATTATCAACCATTTTGGATTAGTGGTTTGTTTTTGACAACTGGAAAGGTTAGTCACGTTTTTGTGTGTTCTTCGATTTTTTACTTTTGAAAAAAATGGATCAAAGAATATGTATTAAATTTTGCGTTAAAAATGGAATAAAGTGTTCCAACGCACTTTAAATGTTGACTGTGGCATTCGGCGAGTCTACTTTGTCTCAAAAAAGTGTTTATAAGTGGTACAAGCGCTTTACAGAAGGCCGAGAAGATGTTAATGACGATGAGCGTCCTGGAGTTGTGGAAAAACAAATCATGGATTTTATTCTTCAAAAATCGATAATCGAATGTACACAGCCTGCGAAAATTCAAAATTCACCTTTTCTTTTGAACAGGCTATGTATTTGATTCACTCAATCGTGTCATGTCTTCCTGGTGCCTCCTCGACGATTTCATCTATTTATTCTCCAGACACTCCTCTCTCCGTTCACCTGCTCTACATATCTCCGCTGGGGAGAAGGTTTGCTCAGAGCAAACAGAAATGGATTGTAAGGAATTAAGATGGCATCGCCGAAGAGGCGAAGGCCTTAACAAAAGCTGTTTGGCCATCAGAGGTAAGTAAGTTATTGCTTCTAAATAATTTATCACGTCACACAACTCTGTCGTGGGACACACTTATTGCTTCATTCACATTCATACATCATCTCGTAAATACTCATTTAAACCGGTTAAACCATTTATTTCGACCGGTCAGTATCTGAGTGAACAAACGCGTTGGATTCCCCCCTGGGCGCCGTGAGTTCAATTCCTATGCTAGCTAAGTCCTCCATCATTGCACAAGCAACATCTTCCGCTTCTTATGATGGCAGTAGGAGTTTTTCAAATATTATCAGGTTATTCGTAACCCGGGAATGCTTCTGTTTCTTTTAAAAAAAAACATCTATGCATCCCTGTCTTAGTCTTGTTCATTACACATGCATCAGTATAGCATTCTCTCTGGATCTCCACATTTGTAATACGGTCGTACATAGTTTTACCATAGATACGCCTCAGGGATTTCATTTCTACAGCATTCAGTCTACTTTTATCCTTTCTCCACTATTTCCATGCTTCACTGCTATACATCAGGGTTGGTATCAGCCCTCCATTGTGGACTGTTAGCATCGCTTCTTATTTCTACCGCATAATTAATTTGTTATTTTATTTAATTGAGTTAACTCCTTGGGTACGCCTTTTTTATCCTGCAGTGTTTGTGTAAAGATAATGAATTGATGTTGATATTTACATCATATTTAGAAATCAACATCACAATATTATTGAAATAAGACTAGAGTTCAATCCGCAGGGGGCTAGATTAAAGGTCAAAAGATAATTTATGATTTGCGTCAGATCTTCAATAAAAGATGTTTTATAGAAATAAATTATTGCTAATTGATTTATTGACCGCTCTACTCTACACTGTGTTTATGGATGGGATTTTATTCAGCAGGGGACAGACAGGCTAAATTAATTGATGGCACATTTGTTTTTGAAAATTAGTGTTTTTCAAAGAAATATTTTTTCTTTCCTTACTTCATGTTAGGAAATAACGTTATTCGATGTATTGCTGTTTAGCCTTTTAAACCTTAGCTTTTTAATATGATAATATGTTGGCAAGAATGCATGGCTGATGTAAGCCTAATGATTAAGATTAAGAAAGAGACACAGTTTAGACATGTAGAGCAGATGAACGAAGGAAGGAGTGTACGGTAAATATGATGAAAGTGAATGCTAGAAGAAGTCGGGAACGCCCGAGGAAGATATGCCAAGGTCAAATGAATCAAATACTTGAGTCAGCCCATGTCAAGAGTCAGAATATCAAATGAGTATGTATGAGACAATGTATGAATGTGAATGAAGCAAGGAGTGTATGCCAAGATAGAGTTGTGTGGTGGTCCATTCTCTCTGCCTACCCCTGCCTAGAAACAATATGATGGTTGGTTAGTTAAATCAATGTGCAATTCATCATAAAATTTCTGTGTGCTTTTAAAAGCCAAACATATCTAGCAATCATTAGAATATTGTGTAATGATAGCTGTGCGACCGACAAATGCTCCTTGGGTAAGGCGCGCTTTTGTTGGAGGATGTAGAATAAAATATAATCACTTTACTTTAATACTTTTCATTGGAAGAATTAATATTAATTGCTTACTTGTTGTTCCATTGTACTGTTATTGGGTTTATATCTGTTGAACAATAATAAAAATAAAAAAAAAATAAAAAATAAAAAAAAATACAGTATAATAATTAAACCTTCAACTGAACATGGTTTAGTACCGCACGGGAGTGCGATGTGAATAGGAATGATGGAAAAATGGTAGAGAGTGTTTTTACAGAAATGCTCTTTTTTTTATTTTTTTATTTTTTTTATTTTTATTATCAAACATAATACATAGTAGTGTTATACAAGTGTTATATCAATATATAAATATATTTTTAAATCCAAACATTTCATTATAAATTATAAATTACCCTCATAAAAAAGCAATGCTTGTGTGTATGAGGGGGTGTTATTTATTTAGTTACTAATAATTTGCTGTAATGATTTTTCAAAGATATTTATTATAAGTTTTCAGTGTAGTTTTTTAATTGTGTTTTGAATTCTTTAAGATCATCATTAATTAAATGGTCAAACTTAAAGTATCGGAGTCCAAACAAGTGGTCTATGGAATAATACGTCTTAAAATAGGATTTTTGAAAGCGATGTTAGAATATAATTTATGAGACAGAAAGACATTAAAGGAAGCAATTAAGAAATACAAAAAGACATTGGTATGAATGGTTAGTGACATTGGTAAGTTGCACATGGGCGCAACTGGTTGGGCCATTACAATTGACTTCTGGTGGAAAATTTGATGTTATACCAATAGTCCAATGAAAGCCGACCCAAACAACTAGAGTCATTGATCCCTTTGGTACCGGTGCGCAGCTGGAAGACACCAAACACGTATCGGACAGTAATATGAGGTTGACATTTCCTGCAAGAGCTGGCTGTAGAACGATTAACCAGTTTTGTATTTCTTTTCTTCTACAATGTGTCTCTCGTAGACCAACATTTACTCCTATTTCTTCAAAAATGTCCGCAGCACAGCACCTCCAGAGATGACATAGGATTGTGTGACGTTACTACCAAAAAAGTGTAAATTCACTAAACTAAGATAATATTGGTTATAAAATAATTCTGGTGACTAATATCCAAGGACTTCCTTTGTCGCACACTTCTGACGTACCATACAAACATTTAATAATAACTTATCTTGTGTTTAGAAATTCTCTATCTTAAATCGTAAAATAAACAAATATTTTTTTTTTTCTACACATGAATGTAAAAAACTACAACATTTTAAGCAGCAGCTCAGACTTGTGGTATTTGCTCCCAAGAGAGGATATAAAAAAATTGTAGAAAATAAGATAAAGAATGAGATTATTTTTCTTTAACAAGAAAGACAAACATTTCCGGGTTGCGAATAACCTGACAATATTTGAAAAACTCCTACTACCAACATTATAAGCAGAGAATGCTGCTTGTGCAATGATGGAGAACTTATCTAGCAAAGGAATTAAACCCTCGATGCCTGGGTGGGAACCCAACGCATTTATCCACTCAGCTACTAACCTGTCATGAAATGAGAGAAATTGTCCACCTTCGTAGCTTGGTTATCTACGCATTTAACTATGAGTTTGGAGATTGCTTGTTTAATTCGCAATGCAAAGAGCCCTATCTTAACAAACTGATGGCAATCTTGAGAACATAAACATTAGGTAGGAATATTGTGTTTGTTCTACTGGTATTCCAGTATAAGGTGCTTCGAAGAATTATCATTATTAATCCCTTCCTAACTAGTACATTGCTGGGCCCAAAATTTGTACCTGGCACAATTTCTGCATGAGTCGTTTTTACAACTCATTCTTGTAATCAACGATGGAATGATTTACCAGCTTTTGTGTTCCCTCCCTTCTACACATGGAATCACTTCTTCCCTTCCTTATAAATACTCTCCACCCTGCATCCTCAAAGATGACATAGACGTAATAAGAGTAGTTTGAAAGTATTTACCTTTCTCACAAAGAAATCTACACAAATAAAGTAAATTTTGGCTTTGATAAAGAATTTCCCAAACCTTTTTATTTGTTGTGATGTAAAATCACAATAATGTATTAAAAAAACCATGAATCACTTAACTTTGAACATCAAAAGTTATCCAGTTTTCAAGTTCAACGATTTGTCTACTGACATGTGAACTGTATTGACATTATAAATATTACATAAACGTGCTGCCAGATGATAATATAATATAATAGATACAGAGGTTGTCTCTTTGTGAACTCTCTGCGGCGCAATGCTATCTCTTCCGCCATATTGAACTATAATATAATGGAGTACACTTGCTGTCAAAATTATTTGTTTTTCTCATTGTCCGTGGCTCAACGCAATGAGATATGAGAAAACTGTATTTTTTAATGTTTATGCCGCAATCAAATCTGAATTTCAATGTCGCGATTATTCACATGGGAGTTATAAAGGGAAGGGGAATAAAATAAGGAAATAGTATTGTCAGGATACCTGACTCAGATTTAGTAACGTTACAGCCATAGACATAAAATACAAGACACGTCATATTCATACAAATTGAACGATAAATTTGGCACGCTCTGATATCTGTTTGAAAACTCATGACGCATGAAGAGGATAGCCATACCAAGCAGAATATGTGTGTATGAATGAGATAGCTATATGAACGTCCCGCGTTACATTCTCCGCGTTACAAGCCCTCTCCTTCCTAACGAACTTACGAGCGAAGTAGCATGCGACGTATTCAGTGTACTGTCGCTAGGTTGTCTTCCACACACTTATGTTATTCTGCATTCGCTATCTCACTTATTCCATTTGGCACGTGAATAATTGTATTAATTGAAATAATAAGTGATTTGTGAGTACTTCGCATGAAAAGAAACTCCATTAGATTTGTTTTTTGTTCCCAAATGATTTTTACACTTCTCAAAAGCACATGAAGGCATTTTATCTCAGAAAAGAGCTTACAGCAATGCCTTTGTGGCAGCTGGTGACAGCTTGTTTGTCAAATGAATGTTTGTGCGAGACTAAACGCAGTAAATCTCAGGTATGCCAAGTTGGCTTAGTTTAGTGCAGTCACGCGCGTTGTCTCATTAACGTATCTACATTATTTAATTCATCTAAGGTTACAGCCAAAGTCTTTTCAATCAAAACTTCAATAATGTTAAAACCGATTTTTTTTAATTTGGATCTACGCAAGAAATTCAACTGCCTGGAATTATAGCATCTCATTTGGGAGAGGATGGAGAAGAATAAGAGGAAGGTTGTAAACTACCTGACTAGTCAGTTCCTATCACTAAACCTAGCTTCAGCCATTTAAAGCAACAATTCGGTTCTGAATCTGCTGGAGGATCTGTAATACACTCTGGAACCGGGTACAAATGCACTATTAGTCTTCTGGTGTCCCCTCCTATAATCTTACTTGACAGGCTGCAGCTCGAAACAACTGAGCGGAACTGCGCTTGTACCAATCACATAAGTTGAATCAAGTTATGAGATGTGAAGTCTTCCTCTACCATGTTTTCCATCATTCTTCCCCTGAATTATCAGTTGGGTTATCTTATATTTGTTTCCTTTCGTGATATTGTGTCCAAGCCATTGAAATTTTCTTCTTTCAATATCTAGTCAAATATCGCAATTTTTGCTATACAATGAATAACCTCTGCATTAATCACCCGATCAGTCCAGGATATTTTGAGGATTCGCCTTTATCCATATTTCAAAGGCTTCTTTCTATCTTCCATGTTGATACTTGATTTGGTGTCGTACAGAAGAATAGAGAACAACGAACCATTACGATTCTTAAATTTAGTTTTAGGTCAAGGTTACAGGAGCTTTTTTTATCTTAATAAAATGTTTAAGCATTTATAATTTTGATTTAGTAGTCAGTAGCCCACTGTGTACTTAACTACATTAAAATACGTGCAACAATAAATGTTTGGTATCACACTACAATAAATCACTTGAGATCCTTGAAAAGTGAGCAATGTTCACTAAAAACAAGATAAAATAAATGTTTTGTGCCTCAAAATATATGAATTATGTGGATATGATAAAATTTATACTTTTTATATTAAGTTATTAAGTAAATATTTGATAAAATTCCAAAGATATCAAAAACAATGAAATTGTTTACTTTGAAAAGTAGAACAACGGATGTTTTAAATAACACTATCTGATCTGGTTCGGCCCATAGTTACCTGAAAAAACTCTCGACTAAAAATACAAAGTTCACAAACTATCTGTTTGATAGATTCTCTTATCTTTAAGGACTGATTGGAATCTTTAGTCCATAGATATCAGGTGGAATCGCTGTGTTTGTTCTACCAATATTTAAAAGGATGGTTTTCCAAACAAGTAGCTTTATCGATTGTTTTTGCACCGCTGCACAGCTGAGAGACACGTCAAACGCTTAACCAGTACGTGTACAGCTGTCATTATTTGTCACATGAGAATGAATTGTTTATATGACATACCCTTTCTTGTATTCAACAGCTGTAGAATGACTTGTCAGATTTTATATTTTCCTACATAATAATAATAATAATATTTGGATGATTTGTATGGCACCGTTTTTGTGAAAAATCACTTCAAGGGCGCTGTACAGATCTTATTTTCTATTATTAGGTATTAATTCCTAGTTTCCTAGTTTAAAGAGAAAATCCCAAATCCACAAATCCCCATCCCCAAAGATAACATAGAACAACTGAAGATGGCTTTGATTTGAACCTAGAGGTTATGTGTTCAAAACCAGACATTGGTACACATCTAATATTTGTACAGGATTCACATTCAACACATGAGAACGGAACACTTCGTTCACTCGTTCTTGTGTTCAACAGCTCGGCTGTGGAATGCTTATCTAGATAGAATGATACTCTCATCATTGTCCTGATGGAGACCACAATCAGAATCGAAATGTTGCTTGAAACAGCTTTAACATGTTTCGTGACCAGAACCAAATAGCCAGCAACTTTCCAAACATTATTTTCCTCTTTTCCTATCTGCCCTTCCATAGATCCCTGGATTTGATCTCCGTCACAGTTTCAAATTACACCTCGAACATTTAAGATAAAATGGAATGGCCGGCATTAAAAAGAATCTAATTAATTATTTACTGGCACAAATTACAGCCGCACACAGCCTGTGCTAATTCCATATTATTCAAGGTGGACAAGTGCATATTATTTTTACTGAAATGTCAATTACAACTACCGAAATTAAAAAAAACAATCTTTTCAAATCCCTCCCTACCTAATAAAGTACCTACCTATAATGTATTGTAGCGGACATTATTCTTTATTTGAAATGGGCGGATTGAAGCAACTAATATTTTTTCTTGACGAGTGAAGTTATGTCTTGTGATTTTTCACGGGTAGCAACTAGTTTAACAATAAAATGTACACTGACAATCTCGTATAGTCAATCACGTTGATTAGGTAAACATTATTATCTCTACAGACTATACTGACAGCTGATTAGCCTTGCAACAATAACAATTTATGGCATCATATGATGCACCAGTGGTTTATATATTGCCTAGTTGGTTCTATCAAATATCAGTTGAACTGAAATCGACATTTCTGTTGCACTGTTAGTTCATGAATCATTTGGCGTATTATTTATTGCGGATTATGTTTAATCGTTGTTAGTTAATACATTAATTATTGTAAGGAAATCTAATGCCATTTCTATTACTAAATATCACACCATTTCTACACAGAGTTAGGCGAAAAGGATGGAATGCCACGCAATTGACCACTTGCCAACATTTTTCTACTGAAATTCTACAAAAAAATGTAACTGCTCTTGTTTATAGTAAATCAAACAATTCCGTGTTTGTAGCTCTTCGCACTTTATGAAAAATATCAGATTTTTTATAGGTTACTCTTTATTTACAATATATTTTATTTAAATTTACTGTTTTTTGTATGTAGAAACACTAGATGGACCTCTGAAATTTGACGATTGAAATTCACGATTTTAGTTTCCGCGCTCGTGATAATGAACTTCTTAGCCGACTGAATTAGTAACTTAGTTAAATAATTTATATAATATTTAAAAAAATCTTGAAACTCTGGGTTTTACCAACGACATTAGTATGTTGTAAGGTACACAATATTATTGGCAGTAACTCCTAGTTGTTTATCATCATAAACAGATAAAATAATAAATAAAACAGATAAACTTTGTTTATAACCACTTTTATTATTCAATACTATGTCTACCAGTTTCGGAAGCACCCTTCCATCATCAGGACAATATTAAAATTAACCCAAATACAAAATGTTGAGATATATAAACATACAGAGTGGTAGATACTCTAAGTATCGCCCTGGTGAAAGACCACCATTCAGAATTGAAACGTTGCTTGAAATGGCTTTAGCCGTGTTTGGTGACTAGATCCGAATAGCCAGGTACTTCCCAACCTTCCCCTTCCTCATCTCCTTCCTCTCCCCACTACCTTCAGCCTCACAACACACCCGTATTGGGGTAGCCATAGTCTCACAGGCTCTAGACGGTTGGGAGCAGTTGAGACTCTTGTGCAGTATTCACGTAAAAAAAAAATATATATATATTTAGGAGTTGAAATGGGAAGGAGAAGGGGTAATTGAGGGGATTATGGGAATAACAGAGCGGCAAACTGGAAATTCTCCTTTGATCTTCTCCTTCCCATTCCAACTCCTAAATATGTATACCATATATATCTCAGCATTTTGTATTTTAGGTTAATTTTAATATTGTCCAGATGATGGAAGGGTGCTTCCGAAACCGGTAGACATAGTATTGAATAATAAAAGTGGTTATAAACAAAGTTTTTTCTGTTTTATTTATAAATATGGCAAGCCACAAAGTAAATGCTTTTCACAAATAGATAAAATATGATCGTGAATCGATGGAATTGTCTGATAAGCTTTGTTTCGTTGCTAAGCCCTTCCGAAAATGAAGATATGAATTGAGATAGCACAAGTTTCAAGACAATAATGCAGTATTCTTATAATTTACAGTGTGAGAAACTAGTCCCAGTTTTATCTCATATCGGTAAGATATGCGTATCTGCTCAAAAGTATAGATGTTTGTCTTTTTAAATGCTCGACAAGAATAAGGTATTTATAATTTTATATTTTATCGATAAAGAGACCACCTGCACTGCTTCCATAAACACTCCAACTCATTGTGCTATCTCCCACGTTTCACCTTGTTCTTTTGAAAGTAGACCAGTTGCTGTATTTAAGTTCACCGAGACTGCTATGGGGTGTTTGGCCGTGTCTGATGGTTCTACAGCGCGGTATTCAATTCTCCAGGTATCTGAATATTCTCCCCACCGAGGCGGGACATTGGCTCCATAGATGAATGAGTGTATCTTCATCTCAGCGGACGACCTAGTGAAGGGAAATGTGCGTTCAACATTTTCGTTCTTACGCTCAACAGTTGGACTATGAAACGACCTGCCAGTTTTGTGTTTCTTCTCTTTCGCCATCTTTCATGTTTCACTTTCTTTCTTCTACAGTAGACCGTTCCCCGTAATTCAGTTCACCAGGGTTGTTATCAGACTGACTCTTGACTCCACAATTTTGTTTTCAACTCCCTAGGTATCTGAGCCTTCTTCCCAGCAACACTAGACTTTGGCACCATAGATGAATGGGTGTTTCTTCATCTTCTTAACATTTCCTACGGCTATTAGTGTTTGCTTTCCACTCCCAACAACTGCTTGTGTCCGATGTGTGAGATGGCAGTGTCCTGTTGATAGTCCCACTAGCTCTTTCAATGAGTTTCTATCCATTTTGGGCAGTTACCTGGTTCAACTTCACTACCTATTTACAGTTCTTGCGTTTACACTGTGTGGGAATCAAGCCCACAACCTCTCGACTCGAGCCGAATGCCTAGACCAATGCGTTATGGAGACCGCTTAGCCAGCGGGTGTAGAGAATGTGCTTGCTACAAAATTTCATTGCGTGAAGTGACCAGACCTAACATAGATAGATACGTATGTGTACTCAGGTGTCTTATCAAAGTTGTCTGTCGCAGACCTCATTAGAAAAATAAAAATGATAACATTGTCGCCAGTCAGGGATGCATTTTTGTAATGGACACCAGTAGGTACCTTATCGAAGTAATTAGGTATATTCTACGGTACTTACGTAGCATTCAGAATCACTTTGAGAGGTTTTTTAAAGTGAATACCGCACAAGAGTCCCAACTGTTTTGAACCGGTAGGACTATGGCATCCACAATTGGAGTATTTTGTACGGCTGAAAGAATTGGGGAGGGAAAGGAGATGGGCAAAAGTAAGATTTGTAAGTACCTGGCTATTCATATTTGGCCACTAAACACGGTTTAATCTATTTGTAGCAACGTTTCGATTTTGAATGGTGGTCTTTCACCAGGGCGATAGTGAGAATATCTACTGTCTGCAGGGGGAAGTTTGCCCTATAAGTAGACAAACTTCAATAGGAGAGGGCACCATAACAAGAAAAAGAATAGTAAGAAGAGTTATATTTCGTAATGTTGTATGTCACTTCAAGTATAAAACTGTTTTTCTATTTGTCGTCATACTTATTTTTATTGTATGTATTTCAAATTACAAAATCCTAGTGCGATAAATATTGTTCACGAGGAAGATACGCATTTGAATAAATAACAGTAATAATATTATCATGTTTTTCAAAATGAACTCACAATTAGACAAGTTATATTATTATTTGTTGTTGAGTGCATTCTCGGAACAAATACAACTTGGTTTTATGGAAATGATACGAAATTACTTTAAAACACAGTTAATCGTAGAGTTTTCTCGTAATATGCAGCTATTTTGTGAATTTATTATTATTTACATAGCTTAGCTACCGATGTCCTTTATGAAAGGTATAAAGTATTTGTCCAGTGTTTATAAAACTTAACTTGAGACTTAATTCTTGAAGGGTTTTTTTCTGAATTTTAAAGATTCAATTGACAAGATATAAATTGTAAAAAAGTTTAAAATGCAATTTTGCTACCCTAACATCCATACATTTTTCTATCTTTTTCCATGTTTCAATGTCTAATTTATATTAATTAAATACCTTATAATTTATAGTGAACACCTTTATGTCAAAATGTTTTAAAATCAACATTTTAGAGCTTAACGCTACATTATTAAATTAATTATTCAAACTCTATGAATTATAAAAACACTTTAAAAAGAAAATAAGATTGGGATGCGACCAAGAATTGAACTCGGAATCTCTCGTTTGCCGAACCGGCGCATTAAACAATTCCACCACTCCACTTTGCAAGCAAATATTCTAACCCGAACTAAATTGTAAACTTGGACAGCCCGAGGAATCAAATACTTAATGACCCTCCATGCTAGCGGCGAAATTCATTTACGCATTACTTCTTTGCACAAAAAATCTGAATTATAACTCTGCTATTCTAATACAAATACATTTTTCTAACGATTTCTAATTTTATTTGCCAAATTCCTTACAATTAACATCTTAGCCGGTAAATTAGTGGACAGTGGACAGTGTACACTTTGACAAATAGACAAATATGTTCATGTTATGGTGGCAAAGTTCCATTTCAGATTTTTGTCATATTTTGTGCAATACCTTTACACGAATTTCACCGCTAGTCTTAGATGAATTAAATAATGTAGCTACGTTACTGAGACAATTCCATCAGAAATCACTACAAAAGACATAACCGTCAATTTAAAAAAAGAATTAAGAAAATTTGTTTTCGATAACCATTAATGTTGGTATATTGTGTGTTCATTTTGTTGTAACCCGATATACGAGTATATAAATATATGTTTTTAAAATTTTAAGTTTATAAAATGTCATCAGAAAAATGTGTTTGAAAAAAATCATAGCTGTATATACATTAAATCTTTTATATTAGAACACACAATGATGTGATCTAACTTAAGATAAATAAATAAATAAAACGCGCATGAATGTACTAAACCGAGTCCGAGACCTGAAAATGAAACTTGAGATTTACTGCAATTAGTATCACACAAACATTCGTTCGACAGACAAGCTGTCACAACCGAAATAATGTGAGATAGCGAATGCAGATATACATAGGTGTGTGGAAGACAACCGTTTCCGTACGTCGTACTCTACTTGGCTAGTCGCTCAGTAAGTTCGTCGGGGAAGTGAGATTATAACAGTAACGCGGGATGTTCATATAGCTATCTCATTCGTACACACATATTCTGTTTGGTAGGGCTATCCTTTTCATAAGCGTAATAAGCTTTGTAACTGAAATCAAGTGCGTGCCACATTTATCGTTCGATTTGTATGAATATGACGTTTCTTGTATTTTATGTCTGTGCCGCTAGTCAGGGTTTTTCGAAACTGTTAATTCGTGGTGCATTTCCACTTTATTAATTTATGTACCTTTAACTTTTTTTCTGGTGTATTTATGTTGGGGTTAAAAAAAAAATTGTTTCTTACCGATTTGCAATGGATGCAAATGGCGTATTGTATTTCTCAAAGAAAGTAGGATTTTTTCACGTACATTGAGAGCAGCTGATAATAGATTGAGAACCAGTGGAAAATATTTATTTCTATTGATTATTGCGTTAATAATAGTAATAAGTACTTACTGTGAGTGGCTCAGTACCATAATGATAAGGGGGCTAAATATAAAAAATAATTAGAAACTCGGTGAAAAATCTAGATACAAAATCAATTCATCCAAGTGCCTCTGACATCATTCAATCCTGTTCGCAGCGCCATTGCGGAGCGCTGTAGAGAGATTGACAAATATATTGTGACGTCATCTGATTCAAAATCGTATGGAGCTCGGAACACTTCGAATCGAGTCAGCTATCGCGGGGCAAAAAAATCTCTAAAATAAATAATGTGAATCATTTAAGTCGGCAGAAAGTTGTCAGAAGCAGCGATAACTCTCTAACGGTGAGCTCTGGCGTCTCGAATTTCATAGGTGGACGAAATATTTTCAGCTAGCAACGTCATTTCCATCATGATTTATGGAGCTTTGTAACATTTATTTATAAATAAATAAAATAAGACAACATAGTAAAATAGAACCGCGCTATAAAAGTTTTTCATTCAACATTGATTAAGGTCAAACCGCAGTAGCGCGTCAGCGGCGCTGCACTGCACGGCGCGTCGCTTCACCACGAAATATGTTTTCACTGTTTTGTATGAAGTAAACCGCACCAGAGCGGCGCTGCACTGCGAGGCACGGCGAACAGAAAAATGACGCGCAGCGACGCGCTAGTGCGGTTTGACCTTTATTTACAACTGTCTGTAATTGTTTCAAATTTTACAATATCACAGTGAATATTGTTGTTGTAAGATTCGCGTCACTTGTAGGGTATTAGATTTAGTTTAATTATTTACACATAACGATAGAAAGTGATGCAATATTTGTATTTTGTTTTACAGGGTATTTCTATTTTTTTATATTTGAATTGCGCAGTATAAGACAATTATCCATTATTCTGTCAGTATGTTTGGATGTAAAAAATATTATTTCGGCGGCCTCAATCCATACGCGATACATATTCACAGTGACTAAAGTAATTTAATTGAACAAAATAGACCTCGTATCGTTAGTCTTCGAAGCGCTACAAGAAAAACTAGGTATTCACAAACATTGCTTTTGGAGGGAACCTAGCTGAGAGAAAATTGTGAATTGTCAGTCAGTCGCTTGTTACTTCCCGCGAGGAGAGAGTGTCCACACTCCACTAGTCTTCGCCTCTATGGTACATTCTACAAGTCGGATTTCTACGTGAAATACAGTTGTGACATTTATATTCAATTTAGAATTAATTTTCGGATTTGGTTACATTTTAAAATTCATCTATTGACACGACTTTCATTCAAGATGTTGAAATATAACAGTTAGGTTAAGATTCAACACTAAACCGGTGAGAAATCGAATGGTTATTTAAAAAAAAATAGCAGTGGAATAGTTTAAATTATTATTGTTTATAAAAACTGTTGAATTCAAGATAATATTTTTCGCAAGTGTTATTTTTAATATTATTTTTATGAAGTGAATACACATTTTTGTGACAATTAAAATAAAGAAACAAGAATCAGCAAATAACATTAGGTAAGAAATTAATTGCTTTATTTGTTGTATGTTTGTTTACGTTAGAATAATATGATTTGTTTTTTTTTTTGTAAAATTAGACACACTTTGATGATAGACAACCTCTGATAGGAGAATGTACCAGAATACGTAAAAACACGCTGTCACGTCAAAATTCGAAAACAATCTATGCGTGTTGAAATCTTTCTATAACAATTATATCAAATAATTGATAATCAAGTGGAAAAGAATTGAGGACTTTGGCGTTTTATCCTCCTTTACAATGTTCAATATTTCAAATATGTTTGTATGTACATAAGAAATTGATTGTAAAAAGCATGCTGTGATTTTTCCCATTTTTAATTTTATTTTCGCAGTTTTTATAAATGTTTTTTTTTCTCTACAAAGAATTCAGTCAGTTTGTTTTTCATCCTTTTTTTATTTTATTTAAATAAAATATACGTTTGATGAATAGCGAGAATAGTATCTTGTTGGGGAAGGTCGAGAAATTTACGTAATCTATTTGAATGACTCGTACGAAATCGATTTACTAACATAGGTCAATTGCCGCATTCCACTGTGTACAGTTTACACACTTAATCAAATGCTAACATTCTTCATGCTCTGTCCCCAGTATCCAGACTTCATAAGCTAAGAAGGGAATATACAGCCATTTAATTTAACCCTTATACAAAACAAATCTGAACAAGGGTATGTTCAACGGACCACGAGCATGATTCGTTCAGGAAACGTGTTCCTAATCCAAACATTCGATTATTTATCAAATCAAATTATACCATAAGAAATAATGCCTAAGATGACTCATTCCAAAACTTTAAATATTCATAAAAAAAATATTTGTACAAATAAATAAGTACTTAAATTTATTTTTACAATTATTAAAATTCGTGAAAAAAGTGCATAATTGTAATCAAATTTATTAATTATTCATCATCGAGACAATTAATCAGACATCGCGCGTTTATCTAATCAAAATTGGACGTAGTTATGGAGAAAGCATCCAACCCCAAAAAGATGAAACCGAGAAAAGGGCGTTTGAAAATATGACGATACAAAAGCATTAATATACGCAATCGGCATTTGTAAAGTGAATATCAGTGTTTTTTTCTTTATGAGGATTATTATAAATAGGTTATTTATAATATAAATCAATGTATTTTAAATATATAAATATAAATATATTTGTATGTATTTCCTATATTACCTTAGATTTGAATGTTTTTAAACTACAATTAAATTCAAATATCTGCAATTTGCATTAGTAAAAAAAATAATTACCAAAAATCTATTGCATTTGGAGCTTGGACGTTATCAGCAGATAGAAATCTCGTATTTATCTATAGGAAAACATGTTAAACTCGCTTTCTGCATAACTACGTCCAATTTTTTTTTAAATTTCCTGTTCTTGTGAAACATTCGCAAACCAAAGTTCCACTATAACTTGACCGGTCGATTTAACTGACTGGACAAACGCGTCGGATTCCCACCCGAGCGTCGTGGGTTCAATTCCTCTGCTGACTAAGTCCCCCCATCATTACACAAGCAACATTTTCCGCTTATGATGGCAGTAGGAGTTTTTCAAATATTGTCAGGTTATTTGTAACCCGGGGATGTTTGTTTTTCTTAAAAAAATAAATTAAAAACTCTGTTTTACTTATTTTTTAAGAAAGACAAATAAAAAATAAATACATATACTTATATTTCTGAATATAAGTATTTGTATTTATTTTTTTAAAGAAAGACAATCATGCTTAGACAAAGGAATAACCTGACAACATTTAAAAAAATCTCCTACCACCATCATTATAAGCGGAAGATGTTGCTTGCGCAATGATGGAGGACTTAGCTTGCAGAGAATTGAACCCACGATGCCTGAATGGGAACCCGACGCATTTGTTTATTCAGCTACTAACCGGTCTAATAATGTCTTACTTTGTACTACATTTTTACCACCTATATAACAATCATATAAAATAGAAACCATTTTAAATCTAAGATAACAAACAACCTGTAAATGGATTAATAAACTATACTATTCTAAATCTGACGTAAAAACCCTATTTACGCCCTTCTCAGTGGAGAGATTTAAAAAAAAAAGTTTTTACCAATGACGTTACATATATTATAAACACGTTGCAGCGCTCTCAAAGTGGTAAGCAATAATCACGCTAGTTGGTGTGATCGGTGTTTAAGCCGATTTAGTACTAAACGGTCACGCGTCGCTTGAGGTCGTTTCAACATTACAAGCAAGTATGGAACGCGGTCCGAACTTCGGATCTGTTTCGTTCATACACATATATTCTATGAATGTCTATCTCTGTCATACATGACCGATATTTGAACGCTGAATTTACTGGTGACGTGTGTGTTTTGCTTGCCACATTTTGTGTTAATATTCTAAGGCTATAACGTGTCTATATATATAACGTCATTGTTTTTTTCGGTACCTACTTCATTGGGATCAGATTTGGTCGATTTGGGTCGTTTAAAGTGTCAAGTTATAAAAATGAATGAGTCATTGATGCTCAAGTGTGTTTTTGTACAATTAGGTATATCTAGCTAGAATCATTTGTCAATAAAGGTTATCTAATACCTCAGATGGTATAAAAATTACACAAATATGTTTTTGATTGAGTAATTTATTTTCAATGTTGAAAAAATATTTGTACAGTTTTTATTAAATAAGTTTTATATTTCTTTAAAGTCTTAGATGAATTAAATAATGTAGATACGTTACTGAGACAACGCGCCTGGTTGAACTAAACCTAGTCAACGAGACATACCTTCGAAACACGCTTCATATAGCTATCTCTTCCGCACACACATATTCATAGAACGGCTATCCTTTTCATAAGCGGGTGAAACATTTAGTGGTGCAACATTAGTGGTGCTACATCTTTCGTAAGATTTGTATGAATCTGACGTGTTTTGTATTTTATGTATATGTTTAAATTATTGTTTTTTGGTATGTGACCCCCTGTCAGTCTGTCAGTAAGCAAAAACAAGGGGAATCACGTCTCCAGTCGGTTGGTTTATTTTAGGTTAGTTTGGGTAAACTCAATATTGGTTTAATTACAAGAAAGTCATTTGATAACGCGGGTCTTGATTAGGCTGCAGAGGAATAGCCGATAGCTTATCTTAATAAATATATCAATAAATTAGATCAAAGTTCACCGCATAATTTATATGTCGACAAATTACTCACTTCGATATCTATAAGTTAACAGAAAATCAAAAAATCCTCTGAATTAAAGAAAAACTTTTTAAAGTTAATGAATTAATAAAGTTAATGAACTTTATAAGGTTTCTGATAAGGCTGTATTAACGTTTCCTCTTTCTAAAATCATTTTTATTCTTCTTAGTCAATATTTAAACATTTATTTTCACGGCCATTCATGCACCGCGGCATTTGCATTAATATTCACTACTGACAAGCCAAAGGGACATAAGTGACAAATCGCTGTTTTCGGGGAAGCGAAAACAGTGAAAAAAGACGTTTAAATGAAATTATTCTATTTATATATATATATATATAAAACCAACATAAATAAGTCCAACACAGTACTCATACGTATGAATTCCTTGCATACAGCATGTTTCTAACTTGTTTTTCGAGTTCGCAAAAGCAAATTTCAGCAAAATTTAAAGGAAAGTTCTAACTTAATTGTTTTAAAAATACCTTTAATGTACAACTATTTTGTTCCCTAAATTAAATTAATTAATAAACAACACGCAGGTGACAAAATGCTGTTTCTCAGTGACTTTTCGCAAGGACACCACTGTCGAAAGTGTATACATACGCACCAATACACACATTATGTGTAATTCGCATCATCAACATCATTGACGGCCTCCATAGTCGAGTGGTAAGACGCTCGACTACGAATCCAAGGGTCGCGGGTTCAAACCCGGCGTGCGCCAATAACTTTTATTTAATTAATATGTGTCATAACACATTTAATTCATGTAAAAATAATAAAAAAGTATATTTGCGGCACGTTCCAGAGTGGTAGATACTCTAAGTATCGCCCTGGTGAAAGACCACCATTCAGAATCGAAACGTTGCTTGAAATGGCTTTAGCCGTGTTTGGTGACCAGATCTGAATAGCCAGGTACTTCCCAACCTTCCTCTTCCCAATCTCCTGCCCCTCCCCACTACCCTTAGCCTCACAACATACCCTATTTGGAGATGCCATAGTCTCATTGGCTCTAGACGGTTGGGAGCAGTTGAGACTTGTGCGGTATTCACGTAAAAAAAAACCACAATTCCGCGACTCGCCCTCCACACTGGCGACTAAATTCTCGTAAAGTTTTGCGAATCGGTTTGCATGATCTAATTTCTACCTTCCTATCGAAGGTCGGCTGTCATCATGGCAATCGTCACCCTGCAGGCTGCAGCCCGTAACTCCTCGGCGGAACTACAGTAGCACTAGTCACATAGGTATCGAAGCCACAAAGTGTGACGCCTTCCTTCAACAGGCGCTATAGCAAACGTAGTTCGCCGGCAGTAACTTTCTACGACTCGGTCCTCGAAGGTGTTCGGTGCGTTTCGCAACGCGTCGCGTCGCTTCATCCGGGCCGACGGACGGCGAGACGCGACACCATCAGCACCATTACCGCTTGCGCAATCCTCCAGTCGTTAGGTGTTGCGTCGGCCTCCGTGGCCGAGCGGCCAAAACCCCCGAATACGAATCTGGAGGTCGCGGTATCGGTCGTTTGATGTCCCGAGTGTGACAATAGGTTTTCCACTGTTTTCCACGACTCGGCGACTTTCCACGAAAATGCGCGCTAATGTACTGAAACTACCACAGTTAACCCTGTGACCGCCATTTCTATCCATTACGGCGATTCTGAATTCCGAGCCGTCATCTTACGATATCTCGACTCACTCCCTACAGGTGGCGCAAAACTCAAGCTTAAAAATAATTTGAACTTTTATCTAGCGACATCACTCAAAATAAGTTTTAAAAATGTACTCCGCCGCATTTGGAATACAGAAGGGCGAATACCTTTTTTCTGAATTTCGAGAGGCGAATTGCGCCCGACCAAATTGCACGAACGCTTGAATTTTCTCTTAGATTAATTAAATAATGTAGACGCGTTACTGAGACAACGCGCATGGATGCACTAAACCGAGTCCGCGAGACATACCTGAGATTTACTACGTTTAGTTTCACACAAACATTCGTTCGACAGACAAGCTGTCACCAGCTGCCACAAACGCGTCGCTGTAGGCCCTTTCTGAGAAAAAAATGCCTTGAGAGGTGTAAAAATCATTCGGGAGCAAAAAACATATCTCATGGAGTTTCTTTCCATTCATATTTACCCACAAATCACTTATTATTTGAATTCAATAAATACAATTATTCACAAGGTTTAAAGGTTCGTGAAAACGGTGTGAGATAGCGAATGCATAAATACATAAATGTGTGAAAGACAACCAGAGCTAGTAGCGCAAAACCCAATTATAACAGTAGCGTGGGACGTTCATATAGTTATCTCATTCATACACACATATTCTTTGAATGGCTATCCTTTTCATATGTGGGTGAAACGGAATACAAGACGTTACTAGTGCTGCTACATTTTTCGCAAGATTTGTATAAATATGACGTGTCTTGTATTTTATGTCTATGGATTTTCTGCTATAAACGTACTGTCAGTTTGGCGAATTTACCAATTGCAGAGTATACGTATTTATCCCGCGCTTGTGGACAATTTAAACAAAATCATTATTAATTGAACGAATCGTTCGAACCCGAGCTGCTTGAAGAGAAATAGCCACAGTTAAGGAGCGCTCTTTCACATTATCGGGAAAGAAACGAAGCTTATTGTGTGCAGAAGTCGCATAAAAAATTCACATGAAACAAATTCATTAAATCGAATGAATCGTTCGAACACTATCTTCTTTGGGAATAGTTGCTACGGTTAACTTCTGGAATCCCGGATTCCCGCAATGTATAATAAATTTCCGTCGTACCTTGCTAACTCTAATTTCGTAATGTCTCACTTGTTGTTTACAAAATTATGTTTTTTTAAATTGTGCTATATTTTCAGATGTTTATGTATTTTTTTTTAATTGCGTGTTAATGGTATAAATATTTTTTCTGGAATAGCTACATATTCGGAGAATCGGTTTTTCTCTCCCTCATGTCACTAAAAAAAGTTTGATTGAGAGATGTGAAGTTTTTTTTCTCTCATTTTATTGTATTTTAGTATGGTTGAATAAATTTCGTTCCAAATACAAATAAAGTTGCATAGTTTTCATGCTAATACAAACACTAAATAATGTCACTTTGAAAATCGTTTTTTTCTACCGCACTGACGTAAGCAAACTTCAAACATTAATTACTCGATTTGCAGCGAATTTGACGCGATACGAAATATTTCTATGGATTGATTATTCTGTCGACAAGCGATTTCGATTCATTTACATAAGCGAATAACAAAAAAAAATCTGAAAAGATAATGATGATTACCTGGTGACTATTGGCACTTCCGGCACACTAGAGGTTAAGGAACGCACTTTTACATTCGCGAGAGAAAAACAAAACATTGCCTGCAAAAGTTGCATAAAAATCGTTCACATGAAACAAATTTATTATTAATCAAACGAATCGTTCGGACACTATCTGCTTTGAGAGTTATAGCCTACGGTGAAGGAACGTACAGAATAAAAACGAAATTAACGATTTTCATTGTGTGCTGAAGTCCTACAAAAAATCGTTTACTTAAGTATATTCAATAACATAATGCATTAGTTACTTTTTTTAAAGTGTTTTTTTTTTTACCACGCAGACTTAATACACTACATTAATTTATTTACTACAAAGTGTAAACAGTGTGCCCCACTTACCATTATTTAATCTTCGTTGTTGAAATAACTTTATTTATTTCCTTGGTTCACTATAAAAATGTAATCCTAAAATATTATACCCATTAAGCTCCAAAGCCGATGCTTTATACGTCTGTCCTGAATTAATTTCTCTTTTCCCCTTTTTACGACAGTGATTTAAATGTTTTTTATAGTTTTGTAATTTTTACTTATGTTCATTTCTTCTTGGTTCTTATTTATTTATAATTTATATTTTTTAAATCTTGTAATCTTAAAAGCACACTTAGGCGAAAAGAATAAAAATAATAATTTACCAACCAACAGCTGAGGTTTGTGAAAATTCCGTAAAAATAGAAACACTCTCCTGAAAACCGTCAACATGCAGAGGATAGAAAAAATGCCCGAAACCCATGCATTGTGCAATATTGAAATAAACTCACTACTTGATGTCCTGCGCCTGCCAGAGTCCGGTCAGACCTACCTTGGAAGATAGTTGAAGGAACGTCTCGATACCATTCCGTGGTAGTATATGCATCAATACCACCACGCCTCGGTGAACTCACATTATTTTTTTACACTACTAATCCACTATCACACACACTATCCCTGTTACTTGTAAACGCGGTGTAAATGTTACACGAGGCGTAATATCGGAATAGCGAAAAACTTGACTTATAACCACGGCTCTTTGCGCCTAATTCAATGACCTATGCCCGGTTTAACTAAACCAACGCTGAACCGGCGCGTGAAAATCTAATAATTGAGGCGGTAAATATTTTTACTTTACGATTTCTCAAATATCACAGCACAATAGTTAACGAAACAACTGTATTCTATAATATGTTAATTATTCACACTGTATTCACACCGAATTAACACGGAAACAAAGAAACAAAATATTTTTAACGTTCGATTTTTATAAACACTTTTTAAATCACTCCACATTGTTTAACAAAAAAAAAACTGAAGTCTCCGTTAATTATTCATACTGTATTCACACTGAATTAACACGTAAACAAAGAAACAAAATATTTTTAACGTACGATTTTTTTAAACACACTTTTAAATCATTGCACATTGGTTTACGAAAAAACTGAAGTCTCCGTTAATTATTCATACTGTATTCACACTTAATTAGCACGGAAACAAAGAAACAATATATTTTTAACGTACGATTTTTTTAAACACACTTTTTACATCACTGCACATTGGTTAACAAAAAAACTGAAGTCTCCGTTAATTATTCATACTGTATTCACACTGAATCAGCACGGGAACAAAGAAACAATATATTTTTGACGTACGATTTTTTCGGACACACTTTTTTAATAACTGCACAATTGTTTACGAAAAAACTGAATTCTATGTTAATTATTCACACTGAATGAGCATCGAAACACACTTTTTTATTAACTTTTGCCGGTTAAAAATGAATAAACGCGAACAGCGAGCACGCGACTGCCATGTCGGTAAGAGAAAAACGCAAACTGAAGAATATTTCGTTTTGCCGATAGGAGGCGAGTTGTGACGGCGAAGGCTACAGTAAAGTGCCATCTATGGCCAATATTTGTTACAGGTCGACTTGGACAGTAAAGTGCCATCTATAGCTAGATGTTAAAAAATATCAACAAATAAAATAAATAGATGGCACTTTACGGTAGCTTTCACTGTCATAACTCGCCTCCTATCGGCAAAAAGAAATAAATATTCTTCAGTTTGCGTTTTTATTCATTTCTAACCGAAGTGGCGGCCGCGTGCTCGTTGTTATAATACAGTTTTTATTCATTTGCACCGACAAAAAGTATTTTAATCGTCAAAAATGTTGTTTTTATTTCTTTCCGTGCTCATTCAGTATAAATAATGATTAAAAAAGTTTTTCGTAAACAATTTAGTGTTTCATGCTCATTCAGTGTGAATAATTAACAAAAAAAATATAGTTTTTTGTTAAAAAATGTGCAGTAACTAAAATGTGTTTTAAAAAAAACGTACGTCAAAAATATTTTATTTATTTGTTTCTGTGCTCGTTCAGTGTGAATAATCAACAATGAATACAGTTTTTCATAAACAATTGTGCAGTGATTAAAAAAATGAGTTTTAAAAAAACCGTACGTCAAAAATATTTTATTTATTTGTTTCCATGCTCATTCAGGGTGAATAATTAACGGAGAATATAGTTTTTTCGTTAACAATTGTGCATTGATTAAAAAAGTGTCTTTAAAAAAATCATACACTAAAAATATTTACCGTCTTTCTTATTAGATTTTCACGCGCCGGTTCTGCGTTGGTTTAGTGAAGCCCATTAATAAATTAGGCGCAAAAGCAGTGGTTATAAGTGAAGTTTTTCGCTATTCCGATCTTACGCCGCGCGTAACATTTGAACCGCGTTTATAAGTAACAGGGATAGTGTGTGTGATGTGGATTAATAGTGTAAAAAATATGTGAGTTCATCGAGGTGTGGTGGTATTGATGTATATACCATCGCGGAATGGCATCGAGACGTGTTTTCAACTATCTTCCAAGGTAGGTCTTAACCATGGACCGGACTCTGGCAGGCGCAGGACATCAAGCAGTGAGTTTTTTTTAAATATTGCACAATGCATGAGTTTTAGGGATTTTTTCTAACCTCTGCATGTTGATGGTTTTCAGGAGAATGTTTCCATTTTTACAGAATTTTCACAAACCTGAGTTGGTGGTTGGTAAATTTATTTATTTTTACTTTATCGCTTAAGTCTAATTCTTCTTAATTATCGCGAATATATATTAAAGCAAGAAAGGTACACATACAAGAGTTAAAAAAACTATCAAAACATTTAAATCACTGTTGTAAAGGGGGAAAAGGGACATTAGTTCAGGACAGACATACAATAAACTTATAAGTATCAGCTTTAAAGCTTGAAGGGCATGATATAGGATTATATTTTAAAAGATTTTTCGTTTTTACTGAACAATATTATAAAAAGTCGAAACCGTCAATTGCTTTACCTTTACTCGGCAAAAAAATAAGTTATTAATAGTTTACTTGAAAAATCCTTTTTCATAAGAGACCTGACCAAGCAGTGTTTTCCAGTGCACCAAATTAAATAATTTAATAGTGCCTACGGGTGTTTTCAAACTAGATATTAAAACATCAAAACAAAATTGTGTCACACTTTAGAATAAATAAACAAATTTAGTGTACGTTACGTTAAAAGAGATGATCTGTATAAAACAGGTGATCTGAAGCAAAAAAATTAAATATATTTTTACTTTGTACAATATTATGTATAAGTTAAACTAGATTCAGAAAAACTATTTTAAATAAAAAAAAAAATAATGAGCGATCGAAGGGAAGTTTGTTTTCTTTACCAAAAATTTTTGCAGTTGTCTAATCATAAAATAAAAAAGTTTGAATATTTTTTAATAATTCTAGTTCAACTTATACATGATATTGTACAAATTAAAAATATGTTTCATTTTTTGCTTCAAATCACTTGTCCGGGACTTAGGACTTCCGCAAGCGAAGAATGTCATCCGACATATGTGGCTCCTCCCACTACCATGCTTTGTCAAACCTTAAAAAATATTTTCATGTTCAATAAACACTGTTTAGTCAACATACAAAATATCAACATTCTATATTCAATACTTTTTGCATTAAAAAATGATGAAAAATCGAAAAAAAATGGCCCAACAAGGCAGAAACATCCCTTACGTAAAGTTTTGTTTTATAGGACTTCTGCACACAATAATTAACATTCCTTTAGTTTTTATTCTAACAAACGTTAAATTGCGCTCCTTAACTGGAGTTACTATAGTTAAAATAGGGGGATGAGGACGATTTTGAAATGTAATATTTTTACTAGAGTTAAAATTATGTTACGAAATTTAAATATGATGACACCTAAACAATATATAATACATAATACTTGATTGATGATTTACAAGCTTAAAAATAACATGCTCCCTAAATATCTGCTAAATAATATTATATATAATGTAAATATTCACAATTATCCTATGAGAAGTTGTCATGATTTTAGGCTTCCCAAAACGAAACTTGTGTGTACTCAAAATAGCGTGTTTTATAAAGGCCAAAAACTTTTTAATAGTCTTCCAAATGCCTTAAAAGAAGCCTCAAGTCTTGACACTTTTCGTAGGATTTGTGCTGAATATGTTAAAAAAAAACCTATGATTCTTAAGATTACTAAGATTTCAATTTATATCTGCTGTATAGGAACCTTATATGCTTTGTTCTATAATTGTGAAATGTAAAAATGTTTTTTCTTACTAGATGTGTGAAAAAAAAATATTTGCATACATCTAAATAAAAATACAAAAACAAAACAAACAAACTACTTTCAAAGTCTTAAAGCAGATAGTGTCCGAATGATTCATTTGAAATAATGATTTTGTTTCAAAAGTCAAACCGAAAAACAAGGAGAACATTCAGCAAATTTTAAAGTTCCACTCCGAATTAAATTGACGAATAAATTAAAATAATTGCTTGTTGCCCTCGCCTTTCTTCACAGCAACAAAAAAAATTGTTTATTTTCACATGCCACGTCTTGACTGTGGCTTCAGCTGGGTGCTTTGTGGACTGAGGATTGTGGCTTGAGTATTGTGGACTGCGGATTGTAAACCTATTATTGGGACACTGACAGATTAAGCTTCCCGACTTTCTTTAAGTTTGGCCGTTGCTGAAGATCTTTTAATATTCTTAATTACTTGAACGAGCTCCTAATGATCCTAAATTCAGGCGAGATGTAAATGAACGAGTTTGTTTTTGATTTGTGACACGGCACAAGATTCCAGCTGCTCGAAGCTAGTTGGATTATAACACCACTAGTCGAATGTTGCGAGGTGGAGAAAGGAACGAGGGAGACGATAATTGAAAACGGAAGATTTAAAAAAAAAAAACATTTACTCCACACAAGAGGCCTTGAGATAAATAATTTCCTTCAGGGCCTATGTCATATTTGGGGATGCTGTGTGGAGGGTATTTTTAAAGAAATTAAGTAGTGAATCTGCGTTTTGAAGAGGCCCATGTTGTAGGAGGGAGGAAACACAGAGGCCGGCAAATAGTTCCGAGCCGAGTTCCGAGCCGAGCCTGCAGATACTTTAATAGTACACAACTGCTAACTTTGTACAAATCGCAAGTGCGTTCCACTGTTGAATTTGGCAGCTGCCTTTGGTTAGGAGTTCAAAACTACCTGAAAAAAACACTACTCTGCAAAAATGGGCGGTCCGTTCATAGATTCTCCTATTTTAAGAAACGGATTGCAATTTTTGAAGCAGAGATGTCAGGTGGGAATGCTGTCCTTGCTATCAGCATTTCAATGGAAGACGCCCCGAGAAACTTACGTCATCGATCCCTTCGGCAATGGTGCACAGTCTGGAAACACACCAAACGCGCGTCCAACAGTTGTACACAATTGACATTCGATACATGAGAAGGGGTAGCTTTTACGACTCGTTCTTGTGTTCAGCAGCACGGCTGTGGAATGATTTGCCGACCTCTGTGTTTCCTCCCTCTTACAACATGGGGCTCTTCAAGACCCAGGTTCACTCCCTCCATTCCTCTAAAAGATCCTCCTTACAGCATCTCCAAAGATGACAGGCTGAGGAAAATTATTTCCCTCGGGACCTTCTGGGTAGAGCTATTGTAAAAATTAAAAACAAAAACAATCATTCAAGCACATTCTGTGGCACTATGACCTAATGATGGATGCCAGTAAAGATGTTCGATATTCCTGTCCCGGTTACTTTTACCTATAAACCTTCCCACCACTCGGAATCGGTTCCAAAAGTAACGGTTAAAAACCGGTTCCTCGTCGGTCTCTATTAACTAGAACCCCAGCGACAGCCATATCAGATATTAACCATATTGTTGATATCTGAAAAATATATATATTGTCTGAAGTTTTCAGATTGTATTACCAACACGCCAACATCTTAAGATGGTTTATATCCGATAGAAAGTTGTAGTGGGCATGTCTGGTGTGCCCAAAGTAAGGTCAAATTTCCCTTGTTTTGGGTAAAATTGATAAAAAAATTTCAAATATACAAATTCTTTCTTGAACAGAAAATCAATTTCACTAACCCTGGGGCTTAGAAGTTGTTGGAAAGATTTTATGTAAATAACAGTTTCCTTTAAAATCGGTATACATCACACTTGTAGAAGTTCTGCTATTACATTGAATATTGCAGATGTAGGTTGTAAATAACAAAAAAATACAGACTACATAATACACAGACAACAACAACAAACAAGAGATAGCTTATTACAATAATTGCGTGCTTTAAATACAACAAAGCATTGAACCCATTTTCCTGTTGATGAGATTTGAATAATAAATCAAAACTAACTACAGATCAGAAGAAAAAGTCATTTCGAGGTTGAGGGATAAGGGTTTTTCAAAATAAACTACCTGTGACAAAAGTGTGTAATGAAACATCTCGAACGGGACAATGTCTGGGTCACGGTTTACTTCGTAACAGGTATAGGTAATGCGTATCACGTGATAGGTATTGTCAAAATAAAGTTCCATCAAGTCAGTGTGGGTTTCAAATTTTATAGTCGACATTATATTTCTCAATTCGTATATAGCAAGAATATTATATCTCTTGCTGTGCGAATTGACAAAACAGATGGCGACAGTCTTGGATTATATCCGAAAGATAGATTGGATAGTCAAGACACAATTTTAAAAAACTATTTTCACTCTTCCGAGAAGTAGTGATTTGTCACTTTACGTCTTTTTGGCTTGGGCCTTTCAACATTATTTTTTTTTTATTTGTCATTTTTCAAAACTCCAGCCCAAGACCACCAACCTGGAGTTCAATGATTTTCACACGATTATAGATTCTAAATTATGTTATTTTTCCTTTCCACGTAACACAACATTCTTGTAAAATGAATTCACCTTTTAATTTGTGTACTTACTGAGGTATGAAGAATAAATTATCCCTTCTGTGCAGCATGATAAATAAAATAAACCATTAATAAAAACAAATGGATCTGAAATCAAAGTGGCAGCACCACAACAATTTTGCATGTACATATTTATTTGACAAAAAGATCCAAGAAAGAAAACTCACTGTGCTTTTTGGATGGCTAGATTTAAATTTATTTTTGCAACCTCTAGCTCGTCGAAGAAATCTTGTGTAAGTTTGTTCTGCCGTATTGTTTTCACATTAAACTCCTTATTTCTGTAATGGCAAAATAACCAACTTAATGAAGAGAACAAAAATAAATATTTGTGACATCACACATTACATAAAAGATTTCAGAAAAACTGAAATATTTATTAGAATGCACAGTACCAAGTAATTATACTTCAACCATAGTAAAGGTAACTGCACTATTTGAAGAGATGTATATTAATAACAAATCTTTGAGATTTTTCAGAAGCACTCTTGATAATAATTATAATAATATTTGGAAGATTTGTATAGCGCCGTTTTTGTGAAAAATCACCTCAAGGGCGCTGTACAGATCTTATTTATTAATTCCTAGTTAAAATAAGAAAATATACAGGAACATACTTACCTGGCAGGTCCCATCACATAGACACACTTATTCACTTAAAATTATAATTATAATTATGATTTTTATTTTTATTTTTTTTATTTTTTTTTTTTTATTTTTTTTTTCGATTTAGGGCATAAGAAATGCTTGATAGTGAAAGTAATAGATTAATTATGACGGGCTAATATAATGCTCATTCTTTTGTTGAATGGCAGATAGATCCCCAGAAGCGAAAATTATTAAATACTGAATTTTTTAATTTCTATTAAATCTTCTGTGAAATATTTTTTTTAAATATTATATACAAACGGAGACCTCCATGTCAAACTGATAATCTCCTTGGTTCTAAACCAAGAGCGTAAGCTTCGTCATGTTAAATGACCAGATTCTAATAGGCCAGGTGGTTAGCAAACTTATTTTCCCCTTTCACTTCTCCCCTTTTCATTCAGCCTCGCAACCAACAAACCAACGTCGAAAAGCAATAACATAAATTTGTCAAAACTAATTACAGGATGGAATTGAGCTGAAAGGGGAACATCTCCAGCGGCTGAATATTCCTGCGCAGCATCTTTTGTAGTTTGAGGTGGGACACCTGCAGCGGGAAGGCCGCCTTGCGCCGCACCAGCGCCATACACTCCTCTGCCGCGCGCTCCTCCTCTGCCAATACGCGCTCGTCCACCTGCACCACCACTTGCTGCGAGGCGGGCATGCTGTTGTTCCTGGTAAACTTGAATTGTTAGTGCTTATTACAACACCGATATGCCCGGCAGTGATCATGGACATAGATTCAATCTTCAACTTTAAAATTCCTTAGAATAGTTAGAACACATGATACAATCGGGTAAACCTTACTTCCTAAGCAGCTCTTTAAAGTCCAGCGTGAGCTCGGCCAACTGGTGGCGGACCCGCTGCTTGTACTGGTTGGCCGCCCGCTGCAAGTTTTGGCGCTCCTTCTCCCGCGCCAGCTCCTCATGGGACAGCTCTAGCTCCTCATCCGTCAGCTGCAGGCCCACCTTCTCCGGCTACACAGGTAGACACAACTATTAAATACAACAGAACATTCCAGAGGCATCCTAAAGCCCCAAGTGACCGACGACCTCCTCCAGTTAAGATCCTAGACTATGAATTCAAAGGTCTCGGGTTTCGAATCCTACATTTAATTAACACATTGTTGTCGGGACCCGGCAAATGTCGTTTTTTGCGGACGGTCGGTTGTTTGCGGGACACGACATATTGCGGGTTTGTTTATTGGGCTGGGTCGCAACTAATTATTATAAGTTCTCCTTCGTTGACAGATTAAGGTGGAAGTTTATGGTAATAAACAAAAAATCAACAGTCATAGATTTATTTTGCGATCTTCGTTGTTAGTTCAGATTGAGCGGTTTCCCGCATTAGTCTGTTTTTCATGCCGCGTAGTTTAATAAATTAAACAGTAAACTGTTTCATATTTTATTATTTGAATATACGAGTATTGTATAATCATGACATGAGAAATTTAAATGATACAGGCACCTATATAGATTATCAACATAATGATAGTCAATAAACATATTGTTTAGAGTGATTTATACGTTGGAAGGTTTAGCAGCAACCCGAATGTGACCCATTTTGACAAGAAGCAATAAAAGTCATTATGTAGTTATTACGCTGAATGGTCTCATTCATTTGGTACAAGAGATGTGACACATGTTTGTCATATATTTACATATTGAGATAACACATTTCAAGTGATTGTAAAATTGTGGGAATAGCAAGTATATATTATTATTTATCATATAATTTATATTCTTATATATATATAATCAATGTTGAAATTTGTAATCATGGGCTAAAACTAGTAATAATGTAGCGTGTGTTTCTTGATATTCATATATACTCCTTCAAGTTGATGTATATATATATTTTTTTATTATTTATGTTATAATCATGTAATTATAAGGAATAGATAACCATGCTATCTTTTATGGGGAATATTTCAAATTGAAAATATGTGTAATGCCATTTACCAAATTGATAACAGTTTAGAAATATGGTGAAATTATAAAATAATCAGATTGATTTTATCTATGATGACCAAACATTACGCATAATTTCTTTGTAAATTCTAATGAAGAATATTGTTTGGTTTAGAAGTTGTGCCGATTTTAAGAAAGTTATATATTTTTGCGCTAATCGCTATAAAAACGCCCGCTCCCGGCCTAAGTCTATTGTTCGAGACGCCCGATTACAATGTGTTAATATAAAATAATATATGGTATATTTGTGATACATTCTAGAGTGGTAGATAGTTTCAGTATTGCCCTGGTGAAAGACCACCATTCGGAACTGAAAGGATGCTTGAAGTGACTTTAGCCACATTTGGTGACCTGATCTGAATAGCCAGATACTTCCCAATCTTCTTAATCTACTTCTTTTCCACACTCCCTTTAGCCTCACAATATACTAAATTGAGTACGCCATAGTCCCACTTTCTCCGGACAGTTGGGAGCAGTTCGGACCAGTTCTTTTTACTATTTTGCAGTATTCATAACAGAAGACAAATATATATTTTTTTTAGTCCCACACATCCCATAAAGCATTTTACATACATAAAAAAATGTTTTAAGCCATGGTGGCTGCTATAGCTTACCATCGTCTGTTTACTGAAGTCATATGAAGAAGGCGCTTTGAGCAGCTCTTCGGATAAGAGATTGTACGAGTAGGAAAATATATTTCCATCTCCTCCAGCAGTGAAAAAATATCTAAAGAAAAGAAATTGAAATAAAAATTGGGATATTCAGAACATTAAAATTGAAATTAGGTAAGCCGAGAAGGTCAAATACAATATGCAAGGAAAAATTGTGCAAAAAACGAGTGGAGGTAGAAAATGTGGGTTCTGACTGACAAACCTTAGAAACTGGTTTGGGTGAAACCAAATGAGGATTATCAACAATGCTTCATATTGTCGATTTTTGAGCAGCAACAGAGAGAACAATAATACAAAGTTGTCACAAATTAGCAAGTGCTAAAGGAACTCAACAGCGAGAAGAAACTCTTGAAAACAATAAAGAATAGAAAAACTGCATTTACCTCAGACACATGCAGAACAGCGTTTGTAACATTCCCAAAATTAGGTATGTAAGGAATAGTGAAAGGTCGAAGATGTATATCATACATTGAAGAAAATTCCATGGTGGGATACAGGACAAAAATAAGAGAAACCTCCTTCAATTAATAAAGGAATTAATTACATCTTGATGAGAAAACTATTGAAGTTACCTCTCATCATGGCTAAAGACCATGTGAGTTATGCGCCCCGTGTGCGCATTGTGCATGGGAAGCCTCAAGAAGTCCAGGAAGTCCAAGCGAGGGATCAGCTCCGGCTCATCCTTAGGCTTCCCCCTCATCCTCTTGAGTTTCCGCTGCCTCTTGACCATGCGCAAGTCAAACTCTACTCCCGAGGAGTCCATGTCACCGACGGGAAAGCAGATCATGCGCAATTCACCATCTTCCATGCCTAGCACCAGGTGATTGTTATCATTGCTGAAATAAATATTTTATGTTAGAACTAAAATACTTATAATTTTGTGTAGAAATTCCTAGATATAATATATGAAGGACAAAAGAAAAAATATTATGAAATCCACCATTGGAGGCACCCACCCACCTAGATGTACTCAAAGTTCTATTTGTGTACTAATTTCACCTGAACAATAAACATTGATGATGTATGTTACAATTTGACATAGACAACTTTGCAGGCGGCGAAAAGAGAAACTAAAGACGTCTCGGTTCAGTTTTTTGTTATTCAAGGGTGGAAAAAAAGAATAGTGAATCAGTGAATGATTTTGACAGAGGCGTTATCAGGCGAAAGATCTGAGAGTTTTATTGCTAACTAACTAACCATCACGCCGTTTCACCGCAGGGGTAGGCAGAGAGGACGGACCGTCATATAACTCTGTCTTGGCACACACTCCTTGCTTCATTTACATTTATACATCGTCTCATAAAACAGAATATCTAACTACAGATCTACATTAAAACTATTTGCACAAATCATTTTAAATATTTTTTCTCAAATTAAAATAAAGCCATAATCGAATTGATGTGTGCTCAATGTGTAATCTCTGCGTTGCTAAAATAAATAGCAATCCAATTAATAAAACAACGAATAAAAACAAACTTGAATTACACCATGGAAAGCTGAATAAGCAACAAAATCGATGTCACTTGATATTAAAATAATTACCACTGAATGACAACTGACAATTTAAAATTTTATTTTAGGTTTTTTTATTTTTTAAGCAATAATTATTATTTCAAATTTAAAAAACGGTTTTTAGTCAAAAGTTCTGCAAGGCAATTATTTTTACGCGTGACAGCTGTTTCGCCTTTTGAAGGCATTATCAAACTATGGAGTAAAAAATCGAAAAAATAATTACCTAGCAGAACTTTTGACTAAAAATCGTTTTTTTAAGTTTGAAATAATAATAATTATTCATTAAAAAAATAAAAAACCTAAAAATTAAAATGGAATTCTACAAAATAAACTTTAAAACAACAAATAAACTGACAATTTATTTGATTCCAAATCGGTTGCTGAAACATTTTTCAATACTACCATCATAACTTAAAATTCGTAAGTGACCACCCTTTTGTTATCAAATTGAAGGCAGACCCATAACTCTGTGGAGTCGTGGAAAAGTGAAAAATTCTTTTCATTCTGTACTCACATAAACAGCATGGAGACAATGTTGATTTCCCAGGAATCCTCAAGGGGAGCGAACTTGTTGGGGCTCAGGCCCCCGAGCTGAATGCGCAGCAAGCAGCCCAGCCCCTCCTGCGCCACCCACAACTGCGGCGCTCCCGTCTCTGAATCTTTCTCCAGCGGGTCGTAGACAGCCCACAGGACAGACTTCTTACTTGTGGCAGACAGCTCAACTGCAAACAAATATAAAAATAGTTATGGTGAAATGCTGAAGCCACGCATACAATTTAAATGCATGGTAAAGCTGTACCTTTAAAGACAGAGGATTGAATGTAACAAAATATTGCTCTCAAAATCTTGTTTTTTTTTAGAAATAATTAGTTTATTTACTAGTTGAATTATGTCACAGTTATCGTGGAATGCAGATCTTCTTAAATAGCCAAAATAATGATATTGTGATATTTTAAAATCATTCATTGCTAACTGCATCAAGGTACTAATTGTACGAGTGAATTAGTATGCAATCTGTCTGATATCAGAATACTTTTAAAAGTTCTCCTAAGCTGTATTTAAAAAATCTACAAATAAATACATACACAATTCAACTTCTACTTCTTCTTCTTCCTCTTCATCACTGTCTTTCTTCTCCTCTTCTTCCTCATCTGATCCAACGTAGGGGATTTCATCTTCTTCGTCTGGAGGTGTGTAGCGCAAGCTTTACGACAAAATGTAGACAAGTATACAGGGGAATCAAGACACATATTACACAGATATTTGTAAGAAATCGAGAGTTCATTGGCAGATTTATCAATGCAGTTGCTTGTGTAGATATTGTGGATACAGGGAAAAAAAGTTCATTTTTAGTTAGAGTCTCATTTGGCTGCCTGCACAAATAAGTTTTTTAAACCCGCATAATATGTATGTGTTTTATATGTACGCAAGTATCTAATGCCTAATATTTTAACAACTCTTCCAAAATGATTTGGCGATATATTGTATTATATTATTGTTGTTCTGAAATTATAGTATTAATCAATGTTGACATTTGTAATCATGGGCTAAAACTAGTAATTGTGTAGTGTGTGTTTCTTGATACTCACATATACTCCTTCAAGTTGATAATGTTTGTGCTGACAAAATGGTCCTGATACGTGATGGTGTCCGGGGGCGGGGGCTCCAGGTGACGGGGCAGCTCGGCCTCCATAATCAGTCCCTCTCCCCCGGTCAGGAGCATTACCAATTCCTTTTCAACAAAATTGTGTTTTTATAAAAAAGTTAACAAAGAGAACTACCAGAAGATGGGAGTACCACTAGGGGTGTATTGTATCTCTAATATTGAGTAGTTGAATCGGGCAAGAAATAAGAAATGGAAAGGGGGTAATCTTAGGAGAGTCTGTCTATTCTAACTTATTACTAAATATGATTCAATCACTTTCAAATACAGGTGAATAGAATATATTATATATTCAGGACGCCAGTGGAATGAACACTGAACAGAAGAAGTCCAGTTGGTCACACCAGATCTTCCAGAAAAACTAGGAAAATAATTATGTTTAATCTTACTAGGACTTCTGAGAAATGCCTAACTTAGGTGACATTAGTTTGTAAGAATGCATTTTTTTCCATCACACAGTTTATAATAATAATAATAAAGTTTTATTCCGGAAGGTATGCAGGAGTAGTGCAATGCAATACCTTCCATAATTGATATCAATACATAGTAATTATAGTGTTAACAAATAAAAATTAACAGAAATTCATGAGAAAAAAAAAAAAAACTTAAATAAAATAAATTTAAATAATATAAGTAAAAAATATTAATGGAGAATATTAGGCCTCATTTCTGCAAAACGCCATCAAGAGGGAGTCCATCCTGGCAGTGATAAGATTGATGGGGCCAATAATTTACTCCAATGCGCTTCCATGCTTGAATTCGGGATCTGACAGGATTCCATAATGAGGTCATTTCTGGAGTTGTTAATCCTTTCCCGCATTCCTGCTACCCTGGTTCTCATAAGGGCTGCAAATCCTGGAACTCGCCCCTTGGTGAACATACCGGGAGCACTGCAGTACCTGGGAAGACTGAACATCACGCGGTAGGCATTGTTGAATTGTACCCGAAGCCTTTCCATGCTACTCTTCTTCAATGACAAACCATGGATCTCAGAGACCAGACTATAAAATCATTTATAAATTAAGTAAGGGTACCACAGTCAATTACTTTAGTTTGTAAAATTAAACAACAATCTATAAATAATAAATAATTTTCACTGTCAATTTATAATAACTTACAAATCCGGGCTTCCAGGTAATATGGTTAATTATCTTGGGTGTATCAATGTAGCATAGAGGCAGCAGTTCAGGAACATTCTTCTTAGTCCGCACTTGATACATGAACAGAGTGCAATCGATAGACACTGTCACAAGAATGCTGCACTTGGGGTTAATACTGATCACGTTCACCATATCTTTGTGCGGCTTCATTTGCTAAAAATGATGAAACATTCGGTTTAACAGAGGAACCCAAGGAATGAGAAAAATAAAATAATTTGTCAAGTACTTTGGTTGGTTTACCTGTAAAAGACCAAGACAGCTGTCATCAGTTACAGTGCCCTTCTCTTCACCAAGTTCGTGGGTGAATAGAATGAAAAGTCTGCACGTGCCATCAGAATATCCAATCAGCAGAGTTCTCCCAGTTTTGTCCACCTACATCGAAAGTTTGATAAAAGACCACTGATTCTTTCCTTACTCCACGGCTCTTCTTAGCTCCATCTGACTTAAGCAGATTGAGCGAGTTGAGATATATAAAGATGTTTGAATAAATAGGACTGCCAGCCACTCACCTTTTTGGGCAAGTATAGCATAGTGGTTGCCTCTCCCACGGAGGGCCCCAGGTACAGTAGGGGTCCAGCGGGGATGCCAGCCAGCGCCAGGGTCCCATCGCAGCCTAGCGACACTAGCAGGGGTTCCAGCCCCCGCAGCACCGCCAATCCCACCAGCGGCCCCCCGTGCCAGCGCACCTGGCGCTCCGGGATACCGCAGTCCAGCGAATCCACATCTAGGTCCAGAGTCCAGATGCATCCACCAGCATCCTTAAGGATATACAATTATAATACAGAGGTTGTGCAAATCAATGTGACCGTGACCCATCTAGGTATTACTCGGGGTGTCTAGTCACCTGTCCGAACCACTCGGTGCCCTTCCTGCGAGAGATGCTCATGAGCCGGGCGCCCTCCACTCGCAGCTCCGCCACGGGGTTCAGCTCGATGGTTGGGTTGTTCTCGGGGGGGTCTGCCTGCTCCACCGTATCCCAGTACCAGGTGCGGATGCAGCCGTCAAGTCCTACTGTTGTCACCTGGGAATTAGTAAACTTATATTACCTAATTAAGTATAAGACAGAAGAATCTTCATACTCAACCGAACAAATCACCTAGTGGCACTTACTTACATAACATAATGATCTTACTTACTTCAGTGGTTTCGGGACATCTCAGGAACTGCGTGATGGGGGCCTCGTGACATGTGTTTCTGCCTCTCCGGCAGACTTCCACCTTCACTAGGCCATTCTCCCACACCAGAATATTGCCCCACGAGCAACCTGAGAGAACCTAATCCAATATGAACAGCATATTTTATTTTTAAATTAATAATTACATACCTTGTCTAATCGTTGGGAATTGCAGTGGAAACAATTTTTTTATATTCTTAAAATAACATAATGCTTATAAATTTCGTATTGTGTGTGTATTTTCCGATATAAAAATTAGAAAATAGGTCTATGGGTGAAAAAATTAATGTTTCATAGCTTGTTGCATATGGTGAATAAAATTTTAAATTGCTTGTCTATCCCATTTGGCCGAAAAAATTGCCAAAACAAGTCATCCTGAAACCTACTCTGAGCCTGAAACTAAAGTTAGCACCTATGGCAGTAGGCAGTATCTCAAAGTGAGCCTTTCCACAGCCAGGAGAAATTTCTGAATTTTGTACATAAGGTGGTGACATTGTATCATCAACAGGGTAACAATCATCCCGCTGCAGTAGGAGTAGAGTACAGTGGTTATGTTTATACATTTTGTGTATTATTATACATACAGAAGCAACAATTGTAAACAGTGAAACAATTAACATCTATAATGGAATCTCTAAAAGCGCCTCGCAGGTTGTCACTATCTCTCGTGTTTTGCACTGTCCAAGTATCCACTATCTACATTGATTAATATTATGCACTACCCATTATAAACATTTTCGTCTTTGCAGAGAACTGGAGGAGTTATAACGATACACATATGTCTCAACTAATTACAGAAAACTGGAGATGTGATAACTAATAGATTGACTAATTACAAAGAACTGGAGGAATTGTAACACTAGGATCGACTAATGAGTAATTACAGCGAGTTAAAAGTAACCTTTTCATCAGGCATCGGCATCACTCCCAAAATATCACAGATTTCTGTTTTACCAAACCTTCCTAACTCGCCTTTGAGTTTAAGGCCAGTGAATGTCGGACACATTTTCCAAAACTTGATATGGCTGGCACCTGGAGAAAGGAATAGTTATAATATTTACTTTGAAAAGTGTAAGCACACAATAAATAATAATACTAGTGCATAAGATAAATATTTTAGCTTAGTAGATATATTAGTAATTAGTCATTATCTTTACCACTTGTAGTTAGTTGTCCAGGAATGTAAGGAGAAAACTGCACATTGTTCACGGTGTATGAGAATGCACTGGTCTGAAGCATGACTCTGTGTTTCTGCCAATCCCAAATGGTCAGATTGTAATCTGGTGGACCTCCCACAGAAGCCAAAAGCATTCCATCCGGACTAGGTAAAAAACAATTAAATCAAAAACTACTTTTATGTAAAAATAACTAAATGTTTGATAGTTTGCGTACTGGTTTACTCATTGGTCTTTGATTTGCGAGGTTGCATGTTTAAATTCCATGCTGCGCCAAAGTACAAACATGATTCTTTTATTTAAGACATTGGTGCTGCCAGGTCCATATCTTGTGATGTTCATTGTTCAATTTGATGAACTGTACAACATTGACTCTATAGGTAGCTAACAGAATAATGATAAGCAAATACAATGATTGTAGCCTCGGTGTATCTGTATCACAGTAAACTTGTAAAAAGTTGATCAAAATTCGAAAACAACTTTTTATGAAATGACTTGTCTACGTTTTATTTATATTTTATCAGCTGAACTCCATGAATGACTACCAAATTTTCCAAAATTAAGTTTACAGAGACAGACCGCTGCTCTTCATTTTAATAATAAATTAGTAATTTGTGTTTACCTGTAATCCAAGTTGGCGTATGAACGTGTTGTTCCCTCCCGTAAGGCTGCCACCATAGTCATTGACGGCCATTGGTATATTATTATAATAGGAGAGGCCCAATGCAGGCCACCCTCTCCCACTGCTATGTGACTGAATTTTGGATTTTTCTAAATATAATAGTAAATTATTGAATGTGTATAACGAAAATGATTAGGTACCCAAGTTTTCTACTCACTCCAATGTAGGTATAATGCATAGAAATAAATATGTAATGCAAATACATTGAAGAGATATTACCGTGATATGACCGATGGAACCCCCAGTCGAACTCCTTCGAAAGGAAATATCTTTAGTTTTGATGTTGTAGAATGTGATGTAGGAGCCGGCTGCCCATGCCACCACATACTCGTCACAAGCACAGAGATTATAATAGTGCTGGCAATCATAACCGTATGAGTGTCTGTATTGATGTTAAGGTAAAGCTATTTAGTTGTGATATACAGAGATTAAGCTGAACATATAAACAATGCGTATGATATCTAATAATTGTATTGAAAGGATACATTGGTTCAAATGTATCAATTGGTATTGTAGAGCGGGGACTTAATAAAGCTGTTGACTTGAAATCTTCCTCGTCATATACATCTGTTATAACACTTTCTTCATCTTCACTCCTGACACCTTCTTCTCGTACTATAACTGGTACAATTTCAGCCTCTTCGTCTTCATAATCATCAAGTGTGTGTTCAGCTTCATCTTTCTTTATAGCATCGGGTTTAGCTTCCCCTACAATATTCTTAGCATTATCTTCTGTCTTAACTTCAACTGCAACTTTCTTTGAATCTGCCTTTTCCCCTTCAGTTTTAACTATTTCTGCAACAAGGACAACAGCAGTTGGAGCTTGAACTTCTGCTTTATCATTATTTGTAGCAGCTTCCTTCCCAGTACCGGCAGCATCTTCAGTTGTAGCTGTACCTTCAACTCTGACTAGACCTCCATCTTCTGATTGTTTTGGTTTAGTATTTTCACCATCATTTTCCGTTTTTTGGTTATTTTCACTATCCATTTGATTAAAATTTGTTTGTCATCCTAGAAAGAATGAAAAAAATATAACACAACAATTAAATAAAATCCATGACAACGACATCTGTTGAAATTGACAAAACAAAAAAAAAGGAATCAAAAATTATGTTTTACGATATTATACCTATATAATATTTTTATCATATATATTTGTGAAAAAGTTTTTTCTTTATTTTCATAATTAGCATTAAAAAATAATGATACCTACTTCAAAATTATTAATTTACATAAGTACTCATTTTTTTTTTTGTAATATACTACTTCGAATTATTTAACAATCTAATATGTAGCAAAATATTGTTGATTTTACAAAAAACAATTTCATTTTATATTGCTGTTGCATGAAAATATTTTTATAGGGCTATGATTAACAAGTCACTGGAATAATGGCAAACCCAATAACCTGCCGGTACAAAAAAAACTCTACGAACAAGCTACGTTGATGAAAATAAGAAATAATTAATTAAATATTTGCTGGAATAAAAACTTTTTTTTTAAATTCAAGCTTTATACGATTACGTTTGATTCAGGTTACGGTAATCAGAAGTTGATTAATCTAGCTTGAGCAACGTCCGGAAATTCTTGTTCGTCAAGAAATAAAAAAATAAAAGAGAGTAATTAATAAAAGGTACACAAATAATTAAATTCTTGTTGACTCAGTGCTCATATTAGAATTTTCAAACGAAATAGATAGTCGTGGTAGTTTTTGCATAGTACATAAAGTTCATACATTTTATTTACACATGATGAACACTAAAATATAATGCTTGCAATTTTTATATTTTGTGTGTTTTTTATGCATATCCGGGTAGGTTATAAATTCATCTTTGAGAATAAAAAAACTCTCCATCTCCAATGGCAACACTAACCGCTTACCCAAAAGGCGCGAAACCCGTTCGGCTTGTGTGGCGTGTTTTCTGCCGTTGTCGTTTGTCTTTTCTGTCAAACCATTGGGTATTGGCATCGCTCGATTCTTTCGTTTGCAATATTTTTAAAGGATTCTTAGGATCCTTCTTCGTTGCTGTTGTTGCTACTTTATCAATCAAATAAAAATGTCTGGCCGTGGCGGCGGAGGTAAGAATTTTTATCTTTATTAACCGAAAAACGATTTTTTTAAGTGCGGTGTAAAAACTGATACATTAGTCCGTCACCATTTAAAAAATATTGTTTATTTATTAAACGACCTGTATATCAAATTGAGTGAATATTATGGCATTTCGCTTCCTTGAATAATGATTATTGGATATATCGTGTTTGTTAGGTTACACGCCCGTCGTGTTTCAAATAAATCCCGATAAAATTGTGTCTACCAAATTGTTATTTATGCACACAATATATTTGTTGAACAAAGCTTATTGAGTGTAGTTTTGCAGGCTTCGTCGTTACTATGAACGTGACAAATCCATGTTTTTACATTTTTAATTATCATTATGAACAGATTTCACATGAGTAAAACCACCATTGCAGGTAAGGCTAAGGCGAAAGCGAAGTCCCGCAGCAACCGTGCGGGGCTCCAATTCCCTGTGGGGCGCATCCACCGCCTGCTGAGGAAAGGCAACTACGCGGAGAGAGTTGGTGCGGGCTCCCCGGTCTATCTGGGCGCAGTCCTAGAGTACCTGGTGGCGGAGGTTCTAGAACTGGCTGGGGAACGCAGCTAGAGATAATAAAAAGACAAGGTTGATATTATGCTTAATATTATTTCATTTTCTCCGGTTAGTAGATGAGTAGGCAAACGCGTTGGATTCCCATCCGGGCGTCGTTGGTTAAATTCTTCTGCTAGCTAAGTCCTCCATCATTACACACCCAACATCCTCCTCTTATCATGATGGTAGTAGAAGTTTTTCAAATATTGTCAGGTTATCCGTAATTATTTATTAGTTTAAGTTATTAGTTATAAGTTATAGGAAGCATTCTTCCCAACAAGTCCCTCCATTGACATGCTTGGTGTGACTTTAAGTGACCAGCTGATCCGTGGGGGCTCTATTGAAGCCTGAGTTAAATTAGCAACCCAGAAGCTGGGCTGTTAATGACTTTAATAGTACACAACTGCTAACCTTATACAAATTGCGAATGCGCCCCACTGTTGAATTTGGCAGCCACCTTTGGTCTGGAGCTCCTAAATACCTGAAAAAAACACTAGACTGCAAAAACTGGTAGTCTGATAAATTCTCCTATCTTAACAAACAGATTGCAATCTTTGGAGCACATACGTCAGTCAGGTGGGCTTGCTGTCCTTGTTCTGCCGGTATTTCAATGGAAGATGCTCTGAGGAACTTGCGTACTTGATCCCTTCGGCACCAGTGCATGGTTGGGAAACTCGCCAAACGCGCGCCCAACATTGGTACACGGATGACATTCAACATATAAGAATGGGTCGCTTCTATGACTCGTTCTTGTGTTCAACAGCTCGACTGTGGAATGATTTTCCAGTCTGTGTTTTCTCCCTCCTACAACTTGGGCCTCTTCAAGACCCAGATTCACTGCTTCTTTTCCTCAAAAAGACCCTCCACACAGCATCACTTCTGTGGAGTTAATTAAGTTGTAAAGCGCCTTTAGGGTGATTTTCCCCCGTAAACAGCGCCAAAGAAGTAATCCATTTATTATCAATAAACATATTGACCTTGTGTGAATGTTGCAGAATAGGCCCCCGCCACGTCCAGCTGGCTGTGCGCAATGACGAGGAGCTGAACAAGCTGCTGACAGGCGTGACCATCGCGGAGGGCGGAGTGCTGCCTAACATCAATGCCATTCTGCTGCCTAAGAAGACCAACACCAAGACCAGTGCCGCTGCCAGCAAAGCCCTCTCGCAGGAATACTAATCATTCCTTGTCCTAAATAATTATTCGCCATTGTTTAGTTTTATACTACTGAGGATTATTTCAAATATAAAGGCATTAGCTGCTACAGTTCTACATTTTAATAAATTCTGCCAAATGTGGCTCCGAAGGGTCGGATCTTTCATCAAAGTCGATGACCTGCATATGGCTGTATTTTCAGTTTTTCTTTCAGCCATGTAATTTTTGGCTTGTTTTTTTATTTGTTAATTAAAAATCATGCCTTTTTCAGTTGAAAAGCTGCATGAACTGGTTGCAGTATTTGAGATCTCAGATGCACATTTAACTGAATAGGTTCTTTCCCATAAACTTAACTTCAAATACAGCAATGTGAAATGTCCCCAATGTGTGATATACAGATTAATCAATAATTTATTTGTAGTCTCAATATTTGATCTAAACAGCGCCTTAAGTGGAACCTGTGATCTATAATACGATGATCTGTTTTAGATTAGTCAATAATTATTATAAACATCTGTCCCTGTTAATTATTTGTTTTATATATTCATTTTTTTTTTATGAGCTACGATGTAATATTAAGAACTGGAATTTATAAATAAATCATGTTGATCACGATTTTGCCTTGTATTACTTATTTATGGATGACATAGTGCGCAGATGTGTTATTCCGGTGTCAGATGCGTGTAACGAATGCAATATGTAATGTAAAGTAAATTGTTGGTATGGACAGCACTTTAATCCTTACATGTAATGCTTGTGGTGTCTGTGCTATCTATTGCCTGTCGGTTTTTAACACAAACGCGCTTGCTGTGCTTGTTTGCACGGCTTGTACTCCGTATTGACATTTGTCTAAAAAGTTTGATTTGGCCACATATTTGCTGACATTTTAGTTCCACAAGTAACGAAGATCTTCTTTTCTTGCACAATTCAGTTCTCCACCATCGATGCACCAACGGTCTTTGCCATTCAGTTACTAAATACATACAGGGTGTCCCAAAACTCGACGTCAAGCTGAAAGCGGGTGATAGGCAAAGTCATAAGAGTTATCAGAAAAATATTTTTAAAAATCTAAGTTATGTATTTTAAAAATTATGGGCATTTTAAAAAAATCGAGAAAATCTACACCCTGTTATGGTGTTTTAACTCCCGTTGCTACAATTATTATTATTATTTTTTTTTTTTAATTATGTAATTCTGAATAATGCTTCTGTAAATTGTTGCATAAATTTTCAAACCAACTACCCCAGCTTGGAAGAAAATGACACTTTTTTGCCAACTAAGTTTTCAAAATGAATACTTCGCCCAATTTTAACTGTCTGTACTGAAAAAAAAAAGTACTACGCTAGCTTGGCAAGTTTCTTTAAAAGTTGGCGCATTTAATAAGGATTCCAAAATTGTATAACAATTGCTACTAATCCAGCATGTTTCTTGGGTATATTTTTTTTTTTGTAAAGAAACCCAGTTTCGGTCAAATTTTTCTTAATTATTTAAAGTGATTTTATTCTACTCAAGACTTTCCTCGAGGCCGTAAATTTAAGATTTTAGTTGAATGAGACGAAGAGAGTAACTCTACGAAGTGTGAGCGTGACAGATAGTGACGCCACTGTTATTAACGTGGGAGACGGATAGATATTACACCATTTGACTAGTGTGAGCGAGACATATACAGAAAAGCTGAACAGGATTTGCGTTGAGATTGTGGGCTGTCCGTACAATTCATTTTATGTTACACATTACACGCATCTGGACCTGTCATTAAGTGTAATATGGATGAAACCAGAGTTCATTCAACCTTTCCCAGAGTAAAAGTGCACAACCAAGTGGGGCTATATCTTATTCATGCGTCACTTCATTATTTGGATTATCATCGATTGTAAGTGGCTACTTTTGTTCATTATGGTGTTGCTTATTTCACTTATAGACATCAGTGCCGTATTCAACATAATTGACCGTGACTTTTTCATCAGCCTTTTCTCTGCCGGAAGGTTGGTGTGGATGTACCGGCAGGCTGTGAATATTTTGGCAAAAATAAAATCGTCATACGAAGCTTCATTTAGATCACTGTAAAGTGGATAATATCTGTGAACTGTTATATTATATTAGTTCTTCATCATTCCAGTTGATGTCGCTGTGGGTTACAAATTTTAGATTATTCAAAATACTTGAGTTTGACAAGCAAAATTGTCATATAGAACAGCGGGTTAACATGCTAATTTTGTATGGCCGACCTTGTGAGTACGACGACCTAGAACGCTTAAGGCACACAACTGGTTAAGAAACTAGAAGCAAAATTTGGTTTAAAAATCTAATGTCAAAAATTGGCTGAAATCCTCCTCAATCGCTCTCCAGCAGTGAAGATTGAATCTTGCTCCTCGACACTCTTCAGGGATTTTTAGGTCTACTCCTCTTCACAAAAGATGTCGCAAAAATAATCTCTTAAATCTGACTGCTACGCTGACGATGAGCAAGCTTACTTTCACTACACACCAAATGAAATCGCACAGCTAAGTGTTTAGAAGTTGTCACTCTCTGGATGTTCTCAAACAATCTGAAGCTGAATTCTTCAAATACCAAGTTTCTCTGGGCAGACACCAACATTTCATGGATAATTCAACAATTACTATTTTGGGCAGCAAGGCACTGGTGTCAAACTTCTGGGCGTTTATCTGAATGCATACATTTCCCCAAAAAAGTTAAGTAAATAGGATTGTTAGTAATAGATTTTTCTACTTAAGTCAGCTTGAAGAAACCTTTCCACAGATGCAATTAATCTATTTCCTCATAGTCACATCTTGATTACTGCAATGACATCTATGCAAGTTTTCCTAAATACCAAACTAATCAGTGTTTAATACCGCAGCAAGCTAATCTCCAGGGTATCGAAATATTTCCTCATTTATGAACATCTTGAAATCAAAGGTGTTCGTTCTGCCCTAATAAAATGCTCTGCTAGCTAAGTCCTCTATAACACAGGTAACATTCTCCGCTTATAACTATGGTAGTAGGAGGAATTCTAATTTTGTCAGGTTATTCGTAGTTAGCCTTTTATGACATAAAATAACTACTAAATAACAGTAATGAACATTTATCAATTGCTTCAGAATAGTTATGAGATGATAATAATATATCCATTTTAAAATTAATCTACCACTAGTTTGTAAAGTGAAACGTAAAAAATAAAATATTTTCGCTTTCATTCTAAAGAATCGATAATTTAAATAATATTATGGCAAATTATCTGCTGTTTTTGGTATTGATAATGTAATTTATATCCTGAACAATAACTAAATTTTATATATTTATATATATTAATATATATATATATATAAATATATATATATATTAACAGTTTGAAAATGCCCTCAGAAGGCGAAACAGCTGTCACGCGTAAAAATAATTACATCGCAGAGCTTTTAACTAAAAACTGTTTTAAAAAATTAAAATAATAATAATTATTGTTTAAATAAAAGTAAAAAACCAAAAAAAAAAAACTAAATTTTATAAGACGTATATCATCACTGCCATCTTTATCCTAGCCACGCTGTAGAAAACGTACTGACGTTTAAAGAGACCCATTTTTGGACTTCGCTCGACCGTTTGTTCTGTGAATTAGTATGAGATTTACAGGCGCGTGGAGACCTCATGCGAATTAATTATACCATTTATTTAATATTTAGTACCACGTTTCTATAATATTTATATTCCATTTTGTGAAAAACACGTTGGTGGTGATATACAGATATCAAGGTAAGGTATTTTGAACATATTTACGATTATAACACAGTTTTATTAATGCTTATCGTGTCGCCAAAGTTTTTTTCGTAATGGCCGCTACAACGCCGTGTAGTTATATCTAATTATAATTAGAAATTGTATTATGTACTACATAATATAATCTACATAATTGTACGAATGTAATAATATGTAGAGCTTAGAATTAATCTAGTAAAGTTTCTTGTTTGTTCTTATTTTGTGTTATATGCCTCTTTTTATGTTAACCGCAAAGTAGACATTCTCGCAAAATTATTTCATTTGTTTTGAAAATACAAATATTTATTAGTGAACATTATTTTCAGATGCCTAATAGATGCTGTGTTCCTGGATGTAAATCCAATTATAGCAGTTCCCTGAAGAAAGAAGATGCAGTTACAATTTTTAAATTTCCCAATGAAGAACAACGCAGACAGGCATGGGATCCGTGCAATTCCACGCAAGAATTGGACTCCTGGTGCTTTTGCTGCCGTTTGTGTCCAGCATTTTGATAAAAGGGATATTATATCTCATCCCAAAAACCTAAATTGGCTATCGGAGCAACACCAAGTATTTTCAAGAGTTTGCCAAGTTATAAAAGAACGACATGAGGAACAAATCGAACTATTTTTGCAAAGTGATGTGATTGTGGATTATAGTGATTTTGTAAGAAATATTCCAATAAAAATTAAACTCAGTGAATGGAATAAAAAAACTATGAACGATAGCACATATTTATATATTACAAACATTGATGTTGTAGATAAACGTCTATATTTCAGTTCTCAAGTTGTCGTTGACCGAAATCTCAATTTGAAAGTATTTGTTGGGACAAATGAACTTTCTCATAGTGAATTGAAGTGGTTATTCCCTAAAACTATGAAATTGAGTTTATGGTCACAATTAGAAAATCTGTTGGTTAGATATAATTGTAATACAGATGACGATATTAGTTTTGAAAAAAAGAGTCTGAATACGGTCAATAATCATTTATTAAAAGCTCAAATGTATTTAAAGTCTGCGCTAGACGCTGCCAGTGGTCTTGAATATTCGTACAAAAACTCTTTAGAATTACTCTTAAATCAAGTTAGTTTAATAACAACCAAAAGGAAACGATATAGTACAACTACTTTAATCTTTGCTTTCATGATGTATTCGAGGTCTCCTACATGTTACCGATTAACTAAAGATTTTTTTTTTATTTTGCCACATAAAAGGTACTTTTACAAAGCATTTCTTCATCGTTCGATGTTTCACCTGATTCTTCAAATAATTTATATTTAAAAAAATATCAAAAGAGCTCTCTGAGCGTGAAAAATTTGTTTGCTTGTTGAAATTTGTTTGTTTGCTTGTAGATAGATTTAGAATATTATAATAGTTGTGTATATTTTGAAATAAGCCATATCTTTAAGCCTGATCATTTTGGAACTCTCACTTCTATTCTTTGTTTTGTGTATTAATGTAATAAAATATCTACTTTCACAAATTATCTATTTTTGAATGATTATAATAAAGAAACGGAGAATTTTGTGTATCAAGATGTTTTTGTACATACTAGAAACAATTTGAAACAATAATCTCTAAATGTATCAACATATTCATGAAATAAAAGTACATAAATCGCTAAATAAATTGCTGTAAATTTTTTTATTTAATTATTTGTGTTTTTTGATTCCTTATAAGATAAGTATTGAACTAGCACAGCGAAATAATTTATAATAAAAAAGATTTCTGCCTTTGCTTCTAGGAAAGTATTTATAATTATGAAATGACACCATGATTTTGGTTAAATTAAAAACAAAAAAATTAGAATACTTTGGAACCAATATAAAATATTTGATTATTATTTATGTGTTATATAGTATATTGGAAAACCAAATAATTACTGCCTTTGCTGTTAATTAAATTCACCAATATTTAAAATTGAAATCTTCAAAATCGATGCAGGAATATTGTTTTTGCTTCTTGGGTAAATAGGTCTCTTTACTTTGAAATTGTAGTTCCCGCCAATTCTACACCACGGCTTGTGAGATAAAGATGGCAGTGATATCATATATATATTATATATATATATATATATATATATATATATATATATATATATATATATATATATATATATATATATATATATATATATATATATATATATATATATATATATATATATATATATATATATATATATATATATATATATGTATATATAATGATTACGTGATTTTTTAGATTTTATTTTTTATATTTTGTCCACATTCTGAAAATAGGTAGCTGACAGGTTATTAGGATTTTATTTTAATATTACGAAAGTCAAAAGAAAAAATGATTAATTTTGATTTAAGAGCATGCCATCTGCGGAAACTTAATATAAACTCATTTACCAGGAACTTACTATGAACTGAATCAATTGAATATAAATTCATTGGCCAAGAGATGGGCATTTCTCATTTGTCAAAAAAGTCAAGTTATTGTATTTTATGACAAAAGACTTTCATAAATATCTAGTCCGTTGCATTGATTTTTAATTTTCACAAAATATATGACCGATAAATTATTATTATTCTTGTGTGTGTGTAGATTCATTTCCAAAATAATGTGAAAAACTTTTTTTGTTTTCTCTTCCTCTTTGTTTATCACGGTTGTAAGATTTTATTTTCACATTATTTGAAAAATTGATACGCAAATTTAGCGAATCGTCAATCATAGTTTTACTACGCTTTCGATAATTTAATTGGTTAGAAAGTAAAGCATTGTCGATCTTATCAGATACGGCGTGGAAGCTATCCAATTATCCATGGATTAATATTCTCTCTTGACTGAATTGACTAGAAAAGGATATCCAAGCTAGCCGGAAGAGAGCGTCCCAGTCGTTTTATTTACCCGTTTATTTGCGGTGGCCAACCGGCCAGTGCGCAGTGCTTCGTTACAGCCGATAATAAGGGAAGTGGGAGCATGACCGCCCCCATAAGGATTGAACTCTCAAAAAAACAAACAGACGTATATATTATGATAACGGAGTTTTTATTAAGGCAGCAGAACTTTTCGTTTAATTTACTTATAATTAACTTTTATATGGATTTAAAAACAATACCAGTTACTAGCAATAGCAAAATATGCGAAAGACATAAGCATTTCTTACGTAGTTTACAGGTAGTAATCGCAAACATACATCGGGTCATCATTGTCATTGATATCTGTACATGACTCGTGTGCCTACGTCCAACCATCAATTGACTGAGTACAGTTCATTGCAATAATACTTGGCTAATTTATATAGCGCCATTTTTATGAAATTTCACCCCAAGGGCGCTTTACAAAACTTAAATGCTATGGATGAATTTACCATAAAAATACCTAAATACTTAAAACTATATCTACGCATTCGCAGTCATCAATAGTCTCTTCGTCACTACTTTTATTTTATTTTATTTTGAGCATTTACAGATTGACAACATAGCACACATTTTATAAAAAGGAATTATAATTAGCTTTTAAACCAATAACTAATATTCACTTTATGCAAAACCATATGGTATTATACAATACAGAGTGCCAATTGTTTGGCTAGAAAAAAAAACACAAAGGGACAAATAATAACAATAAAAATGAAGAAAAAAAAATATGCACAATAAATTATTAATATTATTTAAACACCTCAGGTGTTTTTTTTTAAATTCTAGTATTAAAATTTCTAGAAGTTTTTCTTATTTAAAAGTAGTTTTTTAGTTTTTTTTTTTTTTTCAACACAAAACACAATACATGTCTCACTCCGTAAACTCACTTTTCCAGAAAATATTCTTAAACCACTTACCTAGACAAAATATCTAATGTTTAACTTACGGAGGAATTAAATAGCCGAGTGGGGGCTACGACGAAACCTTAGTTTTGCAGGTTTATATACTCATTAGTTTGTGGATGCATGTAATTCATAGTATTTTCTCAATTATCACCAATAATAAAAATATTATCACCTCAATCAAGCACCGATGATACTGATTAAATAAGGGAATTTAAAAAAGGGACCATATTAGACGTGCTAAGTGATCGGTATATAGATAATATGGTTGCGAGATTATCCATAACGATTTTGAAACAGTTAAAGTTATTGATTATGCTTTCCTTGATCGAATGTGAGATGTGATTTTTTTATGTATGCAATAATGCCATCGTTCGAGTTTAATTTCGTTGTATGTGATAGTGATCGAAGTTTTTTTTTAATAATTTTGTGAATAAAAGTATATTGAATCCAGTATTCGATCAAAACAAGTATGTTGAAATCTGAGTAAAAGTTTGTGAGAAGAATAATTAGTTAATCAATGTTTCCGTTCACACTCCTTACATTTATAATATATTTAGGTAAAAATTATTTAAAACTTATTGTTGTACTAGTTTGGAATTGTTTTCGGAGGTATATAGAATCGGAAACTGTTAAAACGTAATATTTTGGGTCACAATCACCCCTAGACAGTTGTGCTCCTTAGCGGTTACCCTTATTTTTATCCTGTTTTATTGCATGGAAGTTATGTTAATTGTAAACACCGTAAAGAACCTTTGAGTAAACACAGATAAACTCATGTAAACTAAAATCGTGTAGTCGCGGGTGATGTAGACTGAAATGTAGATATAAAACATGTAAAGACAGTACAAGATTCTTACCGAAATATTGCGGCTATTACAACAATGGAGAAAGACGTTCATAAAAAAATGCATAAAAACTGTTGTGCCCTCGTGCTGTTCTGCCCCCACTTCCCCTGTTAGGTATTTTCATTTTAATCTGTTGTTAGATTTTGTGGCTGTTTAGAGTAACATGTGAATTCTGTGTTCCCCTGTTATTCATTTTAGTTGTTGTAAGTCGCAAGCAAAGCAAATACCTTCTATAAAGTTGGTCACGAAATAAGTTGTATTAGTGTTAGATGAATCAAATAGTGTGATTTATTGTATTATGTGACAGTTTATCGGTGCAGGACTCTCTCATTAATTATTAGTTTTAATATTTTACCCGAAACAATTTCTCCCGCGTAATACAACGAACTGACACAATGGCTTTCAGACCGCATCAAGACAATAAACAGTTTTTGAGTGCAAATAAAGTGTATCGAAGTACCGAGGGTTGTGTAAAATAGTGTCACGTTCTTCAGAATAGCTTCTGCCTTCGTGAAATTAAGGTAAGACTCATATTTACTCCATATTAAATGTGTATACATTCAGCAACATATTTTTTTATCTACTGTACCGACGCTCCCACTTCACGGGGAAGCTTGTAGATCTGCAGTTCTGCTTCAAATTAGGTAGTACAGATAGTGAAAAGATTTAAGTATAGGTTTATCACGTTGGGATGAACAAAATGATTTTTTTAAATACATTCTTGTTAAATATTTAGCAGTATATTATATCCCTACCCTTACCTGTGCAGTTATTAAACTACATCGATTTGAAGTTGATTTAAACGCGTCATGTATTGTTTAAGTATTGGGAATACGTGACCCAGAAAGTTGAATATTCGAGCAGAATTAAAAATCACATGTCAAGTTGCCCGGTTGGTTTGTTTACAATGAAACGGTTGGGGGGTCCCTGGAAGGATTCGCCCACAAAGGTTTCTGCGAGGACTCTCGAGCCGGTAGGGCCCTCCGCCCGGAGATCGCGTCTTTGATCCCCGGAGAAAGTGGCGCAGGCAATAGAGACCTCGGGCGGAAGGCCAACAGACCGCCAGATAGCTATATATATATCAGATGGATAACGGTTTCAACGTGTTTCGAAAACGTATCACGACATCGCTAGCTGGCTGCCCGTATACGCGCAGAATGATTCAACTCTAAAGACAATAAATTGCCGCCATAACGCGAGCGCACGAAGCGCGAGAGAAGTGTGTTGTGGGCGACGGGCGTCTCTGGTGTGCCCGAAAAAACGGAAATTTTCGTTACTTCCCGTGAAATGTGATACAACTTTTAATAAATCATACTTCTAGCGATTGTCTGTTCAGTGCCTCAAACGAACTGGGCATAAAGGCAATTTGAACAGTATGAGGTTTTGAAGAGCCTCGAGAAATGGTCGTAAGGTCAGAAAGGTTTTCGGCATTCTCCCTGATTGGTGCGCGGAGTGAATACCGACGTATTGGGAAACCGTCATCATAGTTTTTCATTTTAGTCGTTTTAGTTACATCTTTTGATAACTGTCGACCACGTGGTAGCCATTAAAAAATATGGCTAATCGAGCGTTATTAAAACACACCGCTTACTACTTACTAATGCTTCATTATAGAAGACCGATATTAAAAGTGTTATATTTTATTAAAAATCTTGATAAATAAGATTAAAAAAACTGAATCCTTCCTGAACCGATTAAAAATCATCATTAAAGGAAAATGTTTAACGTTTCGAAATGAACAACCAATCGATGTGCAAGTTTCCACTGATGTAATGTAAACATATTTACCGTAAGAAAGGCCTGCAGAGGAAGGCATTGCGCACAATGCTGGCAACTTGAAGTAACAATGGCAGGGGTAACAATATTTCCAAAGCGACGGAACTATTAGGTGTCGACAACCTTTAATTAGCGAGAAGTGTAATTATCGGTGGTTGTGGGGTCTGCCTCCCGCGGAGCCGTCAATTAGCGCACTTACACAGCACTTACCCGCACCCCGCCACCTGACCTGCTGGAGCCAGTCTGCTGCAGTCTACTGCAGTCTGCCCCCACCGGGGGCTGCAGGCTGGCTACAGCCATTGGGAGGCTTCGAGACGGAAGATCCTTAGCACATCCACCGACTTCATTAAAACGTTTACTTGAAAAATTAACTTCTATATATATATACCAACTGTATAAATCTGTATTTTATAGAAGCGAAGCGTTTAAAGCTAGGATAAATTAAATTTTCTGCGGGAGAGTTATGGGAGAGGAAAAATGTCTAACGGCTGGAATTGTACGCTGTACATTGTTCGCAAGAGAATATTACTCCGGCAGAATGCTTAATTTGTTTCTTTGGAATTCTGGAGGACTTTGTCGAGACCGAGATAACTCAGATTTGTTGTTGAATCTTTATTTTGTTTCCGTAGGTTGCGTTCCGATATTAGAAGTGTGAGATTTACATAATATTTATTGAAAGGCATTTGGCGCGACAGCTCGGGCCTCGGATGCACGGGAGTGCAGTTAAATAAAGCGAAGAAACAGAAGAGATCAAGCTTAGTTTAGTACGTACCCGTTCCACAGCCAACACACGAACACGGGCCGGATAGGAAAGAGCCCGACCAGCAAACTTGACAAATCTTTGAACGTGTTCGGTTTGAAAAATGAGGCTATACATTAGGGTGAGGTTTGTTGTGTCCGGGGGAGGATGATCATTTAACATGTGTCAGATTAGCCAGCCACGCGGGACGTGGCAGCAGTGGCAATCAGCGACACCCCACAGCCGCGACTGCAAACAGACAAACTAGCAACAATACTAATGTCTTCAAATACTCTGACTACTCGACTCGCGTATTTGATTAGTTCGACTGTCGAGCGGCAACTGAGCCAAAAACGGCTTACGGCGGGATGAAAAAACGAATATTCGTCACAAGGCGCATACGCCTAAGATATAATACACGATACAAATATAAACAAGGCAAGACGTATGGGCCAGTTTGCTGTAGCAGGCTTAGAAGAATGTTCTGCCCGATGCGTTCATTTTGATGAACTATATAGTTTTTCACGAATATAATCTAAAATGTTTTCCTTACCGTTAATAAGAAAAGAACTTGAAATGGTTTTTGCTAAGGGTTCGTGTTTATTTATCTAAAATATAGATTACACACATCGCAAGTGATCCTTGGAAAACAGTTGATATATTTTTTAAAGATTCATCACAATCAATTAAAATGTGAATCTCGGACAAACCCCACATTTTTGTCGTTTATGCGTCGGGGCAGTTGTTTTTTAGGCGGTAATTTTTGTGAGATTCAGCGACCCGGATCAAGATTCCTTCGCAATTACCGAATCTTACCAAACAAGAATAAGAGTAACGAGGAGAGTAACCCTATAACAAATACTTCAATTTGTCTCCGGCAGAAACCACTGCGAAAATGTATAAAAGTGTGCGTAGAAAATCAATTGTCTAACTTTTTGCTTCATTTTTTAGCTTTCTTTACCGCTTTAATAGTTTTTTTTGTTATTTTTTGTAATAATATGAACATAACATATTATGTTTCAAAGGTAAATAACATGCATGAACGAAGAATTTGCTACCAGATACTAGCCAGCGAGGGAAGAATCACCAACTTGCTGTATCCATGGAAATGCATTCGTGGAAAGTGCATTTAAAACTTTATTTAAAAGGAACCAAAGTAAATAATTCTATGTAGCCCGAAAACTGAATGAGTTAATCCTTTATCATCAAATATGGTTTATCGAAAACTTGTATTATACCCATATATGTATTGTTCAACATTTATTGGAAAATACCATGGGAGCTAGGATCGAATGATCAAAAGTGCACATAAACAAATGTACAGTCGGACATCGAACCTGTTACTTCTGGATAGTCAAAATTCTACGAAACCATAACTTCCAAAAAAATCGCTACACTCGGGGCAAATCCTCCTTCGACACACTATTTGTCATTAATCGGTATTAATTAAAATACCTTATTTTAGAAATCAAATTAACAGGCGCTAGTTATTTTTACTAGGAAAGTGAAATACTACCCACGGGGGGATTTCATCTGGGCTTTCTTTTCCACAGGACTCGAGAGTATGAGGCTAGTCGGAGGAGGGAGGGGGTCGCCGAGCATAGCGGGTGGCGAGCCCCAATAAAACTAAACTTTCTTCATAAAAAACTATCGTATTTAATAATTTGCCTGCCGCAGTCGCAAACTTATTCCATACTTAGGTGGAGATAAACAGTGGAAAAAACGGACAAAAGTCTTATTAAAATATATATTTTTTCTACTACTACCTACAAGAGAGACCGGGTGACACTTTAGGCAGTTGCATCTTTAATATCAAAATATAATTATTCGCTTACCCCGGGAATATAACAAGTGTGTTCTGTCCACCCGCCAGTTCGTCCGCAACTCTCAACTCGAGTGTGAAGCGAGTCGTCAGGTCAGGTTTTGACCGTGCAGGCGGAATTCCCCGAGCTAACCGGCGAACTCGCAAATCGTGCTCCAGGGCTGGATTGCGCCATTGCGCTATTGCGCCTAGGCACGCATCAGGTTTAGGGATAGTTTGAAGTGCTCTGCTGAAGGGGACTACTACATTTCGCTGAACGTGAACCTGACGGCGAACCGATAAGTATCAAAGGATCTCGCTAATATTCACGAACGGTGCCCATTCTCGTACGTTCCAGTTTGACTTTTCAATGGGACATAATATCATTCTCAGAGCAATAATATACGAGAGAGAGCGCTGCTGTAGTCCGTTTTTATGAGGTTTGCCGGACTCGGCTAGGATAGGAGTGATAGGACTAGGGCTAGGGTATTTATACACCCATTCATAGCACATGTCGACATAATGTTTTTGTTTATTCGTATAACCACGTTTTCACAGTATTGTTATAAACAAAAATAAAGCGTGTAACCTAATAAACCGTTGAGTTATGTTAATTTATTTCGCGTATCGAAACGCGTAGGCGGAGTCAACGGAGCGCGGGACACGAAGAACATTCTAATAATACTTAAAAGCTGTGTGATAATTTGGGAGATTTTGTTGTCTCTTTCTTTCTCATGGTGGACGACGTAAAAACCCAGAGAAAGTGATTTATCCCAAATCTGTATAGGTTGGGTAAAAATAATTACCTCTCTCTCCATGTATTGTTACTTCAAGATATCATTAGATATTATTCTCCCAGGGGTCTCAAAAGTTACGTAGACAATAACCTTTTTTATTTATTTTACACCAGATCACTTGAAAGTATTTTTTGTTTTACAATAAAATTCAAGTCTTCAGTACCTGGTTGGATTTTGAAAAAAAATGTAACTCAATGCTCTCACTGAGTTACCTGAAGCGACAAAAAGCTACAAAAAATCAAACTTGTGTCGCTTGAGTCAAGCCTTTTCCCAAATGGTAAATATATTTTAGAAGGCTGAAGGGCCACAAAAGTCTTCAAAATCAAACGAGAGTCAGAGCATTCGATGCAGAAGAAAAAAAAATGATCAAAACTGCATATTTAACTCATTCTTGACCAAAGTGTCGCTTAAGCCCTTTTGCCTTTCTAGCGACGATATACCAAATTCTTTGTATTTTGTGTGCCTCGTTTAATTATTTTTAAACATGTTTTTTTATTGCGTTAGCGGTGGGAGTGAAATAATTTAAATCGCACAATGGCCGAATACTTTTCAAATCATTGACTGCATCGCATACAATTTTAAAGTATGTATTTTAATACTAATCATATTAATTTCGAATCTACTTCTCGGACGATAAAGTATAACGAATAAAATATGTTTAAAGCTAAAATGTATAATAAAATAATTAAGCAAGTTAAAAATGGTACTGCCAACACGGCGTCAAGTTTTCAATGTTTTTGGTAGCTTATTAATTTAAAAAATATATATAAATATCAACCAGTTTTTAACATAAATTAAACCCCTCGTACATATTTTACGTCGTGGTTTACATTTTTCTTCCACCTCGCACTATCGGGTTTCATGGCAATCATTTCCTATAGAAAATAATAAAAAATTATGAAGAATTAAGTAAAAATGGTGTGATAGGTGATATCGCATTGTTTTTGTGATCAATTTAAGCATTAGTTACTTTTAATCAAAGTAGCCCCGTTCGATGTTATCAATACTGAATGAGGGCGTAAATTACTCCCGCAGTAATCCACTTTCTCGTGACGTTTATTATGTTTAAATCTCGGATCGAGGACATAAACCATTTTTAAACGACCAGAAATAATAAAAAATCCTCGTAAAAATATTATTGGGAGGGAATGGCAACGGGATGTGTACATGAAAAATATCTTTTCGATGGGAGGATTTGCACACTGAACGGATATCGTATATGCAAATTCCTCCAGAGGTAGGTACAGGCAGTCGGACAGTCAGGCAGTCAGGCAATCACGATGGTTTAACATCCATCGTTTGCCAATAGGATCAGAGATTTAACGACGGAATAAATCAACATTCTTAATGATAATAAGTATCGAATGATTACGTCCCGCTATACTGATGGTTTGCTATTATAATAAACACATGTATACTTGGAGTAACAATCAGGCGCGGCTCGTCCTAAGGTTCACTTGTGCACTGAACCGGCAAAATTAATTACCATTTCACACTTCATCGTATTCCTATAAAATAATTTTTATTTATAAAATTAGACACAATCCTCACAAAATATATAATAATTCGGTAAGAGATAAAGCCGCCCGGCATAAAGCATATGCGCCCGACGCGCGCCGTCTGTACTGGCCGTATGGATATGGATCAACCAACCTACCGAGTCCGAGGTAAGTACATGCAAATCCGCACGATTTCAACAAGCGTCCGGCTGGATTGTTCGTTGTCGGATCATTTTGTACATAGGCAAGTAACCGTGGATATCACACATCGTACCAAAAAAATGGCGACTTTCGTGCGCCGTCCGGATCATGAATAGCGCCGGAATCGTCCGAAATATTCCGAAAGATGCACTTACTGCGTGAGTAGGGTTTGAGAAAGAGAGAAATATTTCTCTTGCAAAATGCAACCACGAGTCAACGGGTCAGCAGATATCTCGTGTGATAGTAGAGCGCTTGCTTAGAGTAACGTAGAGACCTAACTTTGCGAAATTTTGTCCGCACTTTTTGACCAAGCAATGACCAAAGGGTGTGGCCTAAACTCAGAGTAAAATCACTAACAGGGTTGTCACAAATTAAGTAAATTAGGTATTTTGTTGTGAGTAGGTAGTTGTAAATCATTAAAAAGAATGAATGTTGTATATTTTTTTGTTTATTCAAAGATACATTAATCAATAAGATTATTAAAATCTTATTTATAGATAAAAATATAAACGAATTAAATTATTAGTACAGAACATTTTATAATACATCTTATAAAATGAACTTCAGTTCCATCAACAAAATAGTTTACAAACAAAAGTAAAATAAAAAAATGTACGGTGATAACAGATGTTAAATCATTTTCTTAACCTTGGAGTAAGAATATATGGAGAGAGATCATTTTTTTACCTATATAAATTTGCGATAAATCACTTTCGCGTTTTCACGTCGTACACCATGAGAGAGAAAGAGGCACAAAAATTTCACAAAACATGAAACCGCTTTTAAGTATTGTAGGGATGTTTTCCGTCCCGCGTTATTTTGTAAGGAAATTTCGAATGCAGATAATAATAACAGTGAACTTTGTGATATTTCACGTCAAGTGCGCTTCATACTTAATTAATTAAGCTAATAATTCTAACTAACAAGGAGAAAATAATATATAATATGTATACAAAATTAAAACTATCTAAATGCATGATCGTTATCATAAATCATCAGAGAACAGGTTCAGAAATGGGTACAATAGTGCATGTGCACATCAATAGATATAAAAAAAACAATTAACTAGAAGCTAAGGGTATAAAAATCCAGATGAAACGTATGAATTCATATTAACATATTTGTTAAATCAAAGAAAAAATAAATTAGATTTTTCTCGTCTTTTTTCATCCTTTGGAAATCTAAAAATAATTAAATAAATAATAATATTCCAATTTTGGCATAGCCCTGAATCTGAGGACGTAACCGAAATTATAAATATAACTAAGAGATAAACACTATTCTGTCTTTATCTGTTTGCCAACAATTTAGCGTTAGTATCATGAGAAAGAAAGAGACCGGGATATTTTCAGAAGCCGTACAATATGGGGATTCCCCCATGTAATGGTTTCTTATGTGACAGCTAGTAAATATCTCCAAGTTAAAAAATATTACGAATCCACTAAAACTCATTTCAAACGGAAGTTTATTATATTGGAACGAATAGTCCAAAAGATTAATTACATATTGGTGTAAGTTACTAGTTGTTTTGTAGGTTAGAATGTTAAATATTTGAGATCTAACTAAAAAAAGACGATTTTTTATGGTACATACGTGTGAAAACTGTTTGTTTTTTGGTCCTTTTGTACTTCGATTGAAGCAACCAAGTATAGCACATATGGCCATGATGTTTTGCTAGATATCGGACAAAAAATAACTCAAGTTTTTAACTATTTACGCACTTTTGACAGTCCGTTCACTTGACACTCCAAACGTGAATGAAGTTCGTCCAGATCAATTAACCGCGGACATGGTATTCAGCACGCCCCAAATCGTGTATTGGTTTCAACAATTGTTTGTCTCTTTTTCTCATATGCGTATAGAACCGAGCATAAAGAGAGAGCTATATTTTGCGAGTTTGTCAACGATTTGTCACAAATTAGTACGGTCTCTTTATATTGAGCGCTTGAGATTTTGGGAAACTATTTGTCATTGTCATCATTAGTTATTTTTTCACAGTTAAAAAGTGACCTTTTGTTTGAGTGCGTTTTAGTCACTGTGCTAACTTCATATCTGACATCAAAGCTCAGCTAATATTATTTCATTCGCTCCGCGTACTGCGTAGTGTCAAGTCGTCAAGTGTATTGTTTACAATCGCTATTATTGGATATAATTGAATATGCACGATCTATTCAAAATGATTGATATAATAATTAATGTGGATTGTATAAACTATTAGAATAAAATCAAAATAAAAACCAACGGCCCGCTAAAACCATTTTTAATAATCAACCAACCAAGTCTTTGGTCGGCAAAAGGACCGAAAAATTGATCTACTCTATAAATATGTGAGGTACACACACTTTCATTGAAGGTACACATGTTTTTGATTTTTTGCTTGGTGAACCACCAAACATTTAATGCACCGGCCGCGCCTGGTAACAATGTATGGAGAGAGAGCTAATTATTTTTACTCAACCTACTGTCGCGATAATCCTGAACTCCTGGGTCACTGCGGAACTCTGCCCACATTTTTTTATTATGCCACTAAACTTGACACAACTAAACGGTTTTTTAGATTATAAGCTATATTTTTGTTGATAACAATACTGTGATAAAGTGGTTATAAGAATAAACAAAAACATTATGTCGATATGTGCTATGAATGGATGTATAAATACCCTAGCCTTAGTCTTAGCCACGCCCAGGTCCGCCGAGTCCGGTAAAAATCATCAAAAACTGACTACACTGCCTTGGACCTTAGATTGTTACCCTAATGATAGATACTGCTTTATACCATATACCCTAAGCGTGTATATGTTTTGCGCTTCTGCCTATTTTTTAGTGACTGTCATCACAAGTCACTGGCCTTCTGGAGCCCAGCTGAAACTGTACAGCAAGTTGCGTCGGCGTTAAAAACTGGTTGCGTCGTAATCGGATCGCCATTGAAATGCACAGGAGAAAAACTCGGGTTTACTGTTTTTTTGTTGCCCCCCGTGTGAAGGACCTAACGCTTCACTAATCGGTTGGTAGGCAACTCGACCTGTCGACTCGTTTTCGACTTGAGTTGCCTAATTTTTCGTTCGATTGAATACATCAACGTTTCTTGTCAAATCATTTTATTTTATAATATTACAGTATGTATATATTTTATAATTTTTATATCATTTCGCTGTATATATTTAATTATATAATAATTTCATTTTTACTCACGAAAATTAAATATATCAACAAGTGACTACAAAATTAGTGGGAGAAGTAAACAAATATCATGTTGTATATATAACTTCACCACACAGGAAACTACCAATTTCGATCACTTGTTAGTAGCCCGCGGCCCATTTCAATCACAGACCAGTTCAGTTTCTTTTGAATATCTCCTTGTGCATACGGCCTTAATATTATGTAGTTTGAGATAATCAACGTTTAATTTTTAACACAGTAAAATAACGCTGTAATGGGTTATTTAACTTAATACACAATTTTCCCGGTAAACACAAAGTTTTCAAAGTTCACATAAGTATTTTATTTGGGGTAAATTATTTTGCAAGTTTAGTTCACAGTGAAAAGACGATATAACATTTCAAATAAACCTTACTATTTGCGCAATAGCTTTGGTGTACTCGTATTTCCTTTCCTGGGCCACTGAGAAACAAGTTACACCTGTATCAGTCCTCCCAAAGGAACTTCTAATGGATACCCCCACTCTGGATTCACCTAACATCAAGCAACCACTAACTAAGGGTTCTCGTGTCGGTCCTGGTAGAACAACCATTAACTAAGGGTACTCGCATCAACCTTGGCAGAGGAGGGTTAAAGGAAAGCCGTCACTCTAGATTCACCGTATATCGAGCAATCATTAACTAAGGGAACTCGTGTCAGTCTTGGCAGAGGAGGGTTAAAGAAAAGCCGTCACTCTGGATTCACCGTATATCGAGCAATCATTAACTAATGGTACTCGTGTCAGCCTTGACAGAAGAAAGTCAAAGGAGGGCCGTCACTCTGGATTCACCGTACATCGAGGACCATTAACTAAAGGGTTCTAGTGTCGGTCAGACAGATGAGGCTGAAGAGTGCGTGAGGTACCGGATAGGAACAGTTTACAGTTTATAGCGTGACAAATAGAGTGACTAGCTTGGTTCTCAAGCTCTAGCCCTTTCAAAATTCAAAATGTTAATCGTTTCCAACAAATATTTAATATTTCAAAATAATAAGGCTAGGTCTCAATCGATGCATTTGAAACTAAAAAAGAGGATTTTGGGAGAATCTGAATTATTCAGTATTTTTATCATAATGTTGAAATATTTAATAATTAAAAATCCATAAAATTATAAATATTGTTGTGGTGCGTTATTTCGTAGAACCTATTAAAAAAAATAATGAAGTTAATTAAATGCAACTTTTCGCTTTTGAATTATTAGTCTTCATTTGATGTATAAATAAGCCGACGGTGTTTTAAAAATAAATTTAACCAATACTCCGCCGATTTGCAAACCTAGAAATGCTGGGTACTTTCAGCTATTTGCGTATATCTGAGTTATTTCATAAGCCGCGTGTCACCGTGGCCGTGGCCGCGGGAATGAATCCCGCTTACAGCAAAGTCGGCAATAAATTCAATTTAGCCGGGATGAAGTTTACATAAAAAGCCTACAGCCCCACCCCCTCAGAGGAACCGGTAGACGGTAGACGGTATGAGGTATTAGTACATCCAGCTCGCCGATAAGCAACTTCGCTTTGGGGTAGCGGATACTCTACGTGCTCTATTTATGACATAGCCACAACCCTTGTGACAAATAATACCAGCATCAGTAGGAAAGAATTTGAGCAAGCATTTTAAAGCAGATTTAAAACAAGAATACCCTTTTGTTAATTTATTTGACTGGTTCAGATTATTTACTCGTTTCTGTGGTAGAGAGAATAGAAGGCGACAGTTTTTCTCGTGACACTTAGAATATGCATTTTCGCAGTCGCATTATTGTTCGAAGCAACAATCCGTCTAATCGTTCTGGACATGTCGGAATTGATATTCTTCTACTTGAATGTATACAATATTGAATTGTATTAGTCGACACGCATATCAGGCACTGGCACCATTATAATTATTCCATTATGCCATTATTATTATCTACGTGAAAGCCATTATATATTATAATTATTATCTCCGGATATCTACGTGAAAATATATATTATAATTATTCATATTATATATAAATATATAGATACGTACATCGGACATCTGTCCTTCTGTTTCCTGGCCGCCACATCTACGAGGTGAATTCAAATACTTTAGATATAACGGACAAACTGCGGGCTAATAAAATCTTTCCATTTTATATCAGTCTCGGTTGATTGGCACGAAAATATTTTTTAACGATCGTTATTTTAGATAGGTATTTTAATTTGCAAACGTAGGTATCTGTTATATATTATTTTGTCGTTGTTATATTAGGTTAGGTAATTTAGTGTGAAGCACACTTGAAGTGAACTATCACAAAATCGCATTAAATGAAGTCACTGTTATTATTATTCTTGAAAGTCTCGAATCATATCTGACGATCTTGACATTTATCGCAGAATCTTACAATTTATTAGTTTCGTAGTCAAAATCTTTATGAAAATGTCTAATGATAGTTCGTTAGTTCCCACCGCCGCCGCATTCAGCCCGGCGCTGTTTATTCCGCAAACACAAACAACGCGAGACAAAAGTCTGGAGATGGCGGTAAACAGCAGCGGCGGAGGCTCCGTACTTCAGGCTGTACTCTGGCTCTATGGGGCTGCGGGGAGAGCGGTGTAGCGGCAGCCGGGAGCACCCTGCCCGAGGCCCGAGCGCTGAGAGAGCATCGCGCCGTACATTATGTCTGAGGGGATCCCGTCTAATGGGGCTTCCCCACCCCGGCTTACCCTCTACGTTATGCCCTTCGTCTCGGTCTTATTCAAGGATCTCCCGAAAATGTTTTGAAAAGTTATAACCGCAACAGCACAGACACTGACAGTAGTGGTTCTTTATGTTACATTTTCAGCGAGAGGCTTCTTTGCTCAACGACGATGCAACTGCCTGAAATGGCAGGCTCTACTGGCTTACTGGGATTTGATATTATGTTCGTTGAAAGAAGAGCTTTTTTAATTTTATGTTCCGGGAGAAGTCATTTGAAGATGCAGAGCGAGAAGAAAACGCAATTTGGGACTGAAAGGCGGTTCTTTAAAGTTTCAACCTGATACGGAACTGAGCTTGTCGGTGCGAGGAGAGGGGTGTAGCCTCGGTGGTATTTGGTTTAGATCGTGATGATCCTGACTCGATCTCATAGGAATGTTTAGTTAGTTATAAGGGGTCTGTCTTATAACAGTTCTCCAGCAAAGCGAACACTATCATAAATGCAAATGCAAAAGTGAGTCAAGTCAGATTTACAAAATCATCTACCGAGGCGGCCAAAAGTGGAAGGAATAATTGTTATTATCCCGCGTGATATTATGATATCGCTGTTGTGGAGCAGCCCTTATCGTGAAAAGCTCGTACACAGAATATAAAAGTGTAACCACTTTCCACATGAGAAAGATTCGGACTGCTGTAAATTAACGCGACTGCGAGTTTTAAGGCAGAGGCAGACTTTCAACTACAAATTATACCGTTCCTAGAGAACTTTATTCGGAAGATGTGCTTTAAATTGCTGCATTTATATCTCTTCAGTGAATAAGAAAATACGTAAAGTCGGTGTAATGAAACTTTACTACATTCTACAAAAGGAAAATGAATTTTGCACTTGGTAGTCAAAATAATAATTATTGTTGCCTTATTTTACTAACAGAACCTTCCAACTGTAAACCTTTTACCAAATTAAATGACTGTAACTGGAAGATATTAAGGATACATAATATCTGGATCTTGCTAGCTTATTTTATGAAAATAACGGAGGCGTTTCATTTACGTGCCTATAATAAAAAGCGCTGTAGATCTTTCTATCTTTTGGTGAAGTGCCTTGATTTTGTTTGAACAGATGTGTAAATATAGGGAAATCAGAGCATTGAGAATTCTGTCACCCATCCCTATGTTTCGTGCTAATTAAAACCCAATGAGACCACTCCTTATTGTTTGGGATTCCCTTTAAAAGCCTCGTTATGCCGAGAGCTTTGCCAAGCCACCGCTAGATGGCAGGACTAGAAGCAAAATGGTTGAAAACTTTTGGCCTTGGGAGAATTGATTGCGTTTTCCTTTATTTACAACTTGACTGTTAGTTTAAATCTGAAAAAGGATATCATGGAAGATATCAACGTACAACGTCATAAATTTAAGCAATTTAATTCTTGTTTTTCTAATGTGAGCGTAAGAGCTTGCGATAAATATATAATCTTTAAATAAAACGACTTTGTAGACTATTGTAGGATAGAGTTAAATGTTTTGAAAATAAATAAACCTTTTATAGTGATAGTGTAAAGTTTACCCTTTCGTTAATTAAACAAAAATATCATTTACAAAAAAGTATTATTTTCAAAAGAGTCTAACGCCATAGTACTCAACAATTTAAGGACAATTAATTTAGCCTATCCAATTGATCGCGGTTATGAATAGAACAAAACAAATTATAAGAAGACCAAATACAAATTTAAAGACACCAAAGTTTAAATAGGTGATACAAAACAACGTAATCGCCATTGAAGATATTTAAAATTCATGTAGTTAAAGTTCCCATAAAGTCGATCGTTCTAGTGATATTATTATAATATATTATAAGTAAAGACGAATTTTCCTATTAAAAGATTTGCTGTCAAAGCACGACGAGTCTTACTACTATCTAAAACCAACACGTTACAGCCTCGCCTCTCTATCTCGGTAAGTGGGATATCACCATATATTTCCTAATATCAAGGAATGATTTTTTTTTTATATGAGAGTGAAAGAACGCTGATTCGCAAATTACAAATGTTCGTTTTGGTGAAAACGTATTTTTACGAAGTATCACATGATTTAAAAAAAAAACCCAAAAAATATTGCTTCAAATGAGTTCTGAAAAACCAAATGAGTGCAAAGTCATCGAGAAAAGAATACGTACCCTCTATAACGGTTAATTTCGATTGCCGGGAAGAACAAACGGGCATGCTGATTGATTATAGATTTTGGATCGCATCGATGTTAACATACGACACTCCATAGAAAAACAGACTTTATGTCCAAATGACTATTATGCAATTCGTAAAAAAAATCCCTGAGAAAAAACTTTTTACACTCATTTTCGATAGTAGTTTAATGCACAGTGATGTTACCAGAGCAATAGAAAAGATGGCGCCTATGTTTTTGCACAGTTTGAACGTATGGTGGATCCGGCGCTGCCCGCTGGCGATGTTGGGAACTTACAAAAGTCACACCAAATACAAAAAAGGCAAAAAATCAGCAATTGATAATTATAGACCCGTGGCCGTTTTATCAGCACCCGCAAAACTTTTAGAATCCATTGTATATTCGCAAATATTTAATCAAACAAAACACGCAATCATTGATATTCAACACGGATTTAGAGACCTACTCTGTCACCTTCAACAAATTTTATAAATTTCACTACCTATATCAATAAGTCATTTGAAAATCTGACTCGTGTTGATGTGATTTATACAGATCTCGAGAAAGCATTTGACAAAGTCGACCATGATATTTTATTGAAACAATTAAGTGATATCGGTTTCTCTCAGAGTTTCCTCGCTTTCGTAGCTAGCTACTTATTCAATCGCCGTCAATATGTCAGTTATGGGCAACATGCTTTTCTGAATATACACCAACTCCGGAATTCCCCAGGGATCTATCCTCGGACCCTTACTTTTTCTATTATTCATTAGCAAAATTGGCCAGACCATAAAGCACTCAAACCACTTCCTCTTCGCTGACGATATCAACATTTTTAAAGCCATCAAAAGTTCAAACAATTCCATTTTTCTGCAGAATGATGTTGATTCCCTTGTCAAATGGTCAAATATTAATAACTTACTCTTTAGCATTCAGAAACGCTGTGCAGTAACTTTTACGAAGTCCAAAGACACATTTTTGTTCCCCTACCAAATGAACAAAATAAATTTAAAGCGAAAAGATGAAATTAGAGACCTTGGCGTGATTTTTGAGGCAAATCTTTCGTTCAATATATCTGACATTGTCTTCCGTGCTAACAAAATGCTTGGATTCGTTCTTCACAATGCAAGATCATTTACTAACGGAATCGCAATCCGTAGAACGTACGAAGCACTTGTTCGCAGTATCCTGGAATACAGTTCCATTATATGGCCCCCTTCAGAACGTAACCATATCCTCGAAATAGAAAGAGTGCAAAAGAGGTTTATGCGTTACTTATACATGAGGGAGTATACATACTACTCATTTTTTTCCCTTTGTTATTTTTTTATGCGGAACGCTAGATTTTCACACCCTGCAAGCCCGCTGGAAGATGTTTTTGGGTAAACCTTTTTATAAGTTGTTTTCTGGAGGTATTTATAACCCATATATACTAAAAGAGATCAACTTGTTTGGCCCAAGTAAGTACATTCGTGCAAGGCATCATGTGACGTTTTACACGCCGAAAGTCAAAACTTCCTCATCACGCCAATATATAAAGCGATGGAACTATTCAATGAAGCTGCATCTAACTTAGATATACGAGTATTTAGATATTGAGTTCTATCACTATCTCTCGATGTACGTACAAGAGTGACCTTTAAGTACATTAACGATCTACATAATCTTAAATAAAATATTTTATACACACATTTTTACACTTGCCAATTCAACGATTATCTCATAACATGTGTATAAGAATGAACCTCTCTTATATCTTATCTTTTTTTCTTCATTGCTAACATTATTTGCGTTATTATATCATATATAGTGCGTCACACTACGTCAGTTTGTACTCATATAACTCCTTCGGATATATAATACTTTGTCTCTATGTGAGGTGTACATAAATTTTTGGTTTCTTTTTTACACTATTCATGTATCTACATTTTTTATTTATTATTCACCTCTTAATTTATTTGGTGAACAACTATTTTTAATATAATTATAAATAAATAAAAGCAACTAGATTAGCACACGTCCATGTCGTATTTTCCTTTATTTTTTATTATCCATGGTGGTAGCAAAACCTGGTCGGCATTGCCATAAATAAAAGAGGTGTTTTCTTTTTATATTATAATCTCACACCATACGTATTTGCTTCATATGTACCACCTATTTATTTTTGTTTGTTTACAAGGTTTGTTTTAGTTTATTATTATCACGAGATCATTGTTTTTTGGTAATTTCGTCAAAAAATTGCAATTATTATAGTTCCTATGCTGACGCGTGACCCGACGAGCAATTTACTCCAGTTCTGACAGGAGCACGTTTTGATCTAACTTTATGCTAACCGTAATTTAACTTTACCATGAAATTAACTTAAAGAAACTCTGCGAGTACCTTTACAGCGAATGAGAAACGACGAACTTTCGTAAACGCAACTGCTTAATTATTTGTTGTACGAATTTTCTAGAAGCGAGAATTTTTATCGGGATTACTTGGCTGTTGTCTAAATAAAGTTATGTGTTCCTACAATGTCACGAAGGTAATTTGCTTAGGCGTGTAACTAGTGGCACGTTGAGCATGAAGGTGATCGGATATGCACCGGTGCAAAGTACTCTCTTGTTCTGTCCCTTAACTGGAGACATTGGACTTCCCTACCAACAGGACCGCAACGGCATAACTAAATGAGGCCTCGCTATAGCGCATTCCCGTCAAGTGTACAGTGTACTGTATACCTAGGTGCGGCTTCTATTGCCGGTTGATTGAGGATGTATTTATGTAAATGGTCCGGCAGTATCCGGGGGCCTATCATTTGTTTCACCGCCCAGAGCCTATAATCTCCCATCTCTTCTCTCTCCGCAGCCTTTCCACTCCAACCCCTCCCCAACTCTAATGCCAAACGCACAGTTGTATCTCCCGTGTAATCAAATTTTAGCAATTACCACTTCCAGTGGCACAGCGACACACTTCCCAGTCCCGGGTAAAGCTCCTAACTTAGTCGTATATATGTTTATTTGATTTTCCATCGGAAATCAACATTATATATATATATATATATATATATATATATATATATACATATATATATATATTTAAAAAAATTGAAAAGATTGTGAAAAATATTACACTGCAATCAAATCGGATTAACAAAAACAACAATTCACAAGACACAATAGCAAATGCAACCTCACGTATATATTCGGAACTTGATAATAATAATAATATTTTAATAATTTGTATAGCCCCGTTTTTGTGGAAAATCATCTCAAGGGTGCTCATGAAGGCAATACATGCGGAGAGATATTTATAGACCTGAGGGAGACATTGTTTGATGGTAATTTTTTTTTGTAGTATTTGTGTTTAATTTGTAGAAAAAAATTCAAATTTTTAAGAGTAAAATTCAATGACATTAAAAGAATGTCATAGTATTTCACATGAAAATCTTGTTAGAGAACTCAAAACTACTAATATCAACGAAAAAGCCGCCCAATGAATTAATTGAAAGTTATTTTCAATGACAAAATTAGACTCCAAGAAACACAACCTTTTTGGTATGTCACGAGGCTCTGGGACCAATATTATTTATTTTGTACTTGCATATAAATGTCATATTTGACCAACTAATAAATGTTCAAATTACCTTAAATGTCGACGAAAGTGGTAAAACTAAAAAATACGGGAAAATATATTGAAAGGCTACAGAAGATATAAATACTCTTAAAAGATGGTTTGTTATTGAATAGTGAAAAAAAAAACAGTGTCATCACATCCGAAAGTAATAGTAACGATTCACTCCCAAGTAATTGGACATACCAGGGGTGTTAGTTGAAGTTTGCCGGTTTTTTTCAATAAAGAAAACGCTTAATTCTTAAGGGAATCTCAAAAAAAAAATTATTCAAAGTATTTACCATCGGATTCTATACATTTTGCCCATCTTTGAGGCAAATCATGGATACCATTCCAAAAAAAAAATTCTTTTTCGAGGCAAACCATTCGTCGAGTCATTTTTCGACTTTTTCAAAATTGGCGAAGCGCTGCTCTGCGAGTGAGTGTCCCATCGATGCGAAAAGGTGATAGTCGGACGGGGCAAGGTCTGGAGAGTACGGCGGGTGCGATAATATTTCCCAATTCAATGCTCTGAGAGTGTTCTTCACTACTTTAGCTGTATGAGGCATTTCACAAATGGTTTTTCGATTTTCGATTTGTCTCTCGTTCATTTGGTGTGGTACCCATTTTCCATACTTTTGGATCTTTCCCATGGCTTTTAAACGTTGGCAAATTGCTCCTCGGGTCACATTAAGTGTTTGGGCCAATTGTTGTTGCGATTGGGATGGGTCTTCATCCAATAACGCCTGCAATTCCTCGTCTTCGAACTTTTTCGTTGCACCAGGATGTTCATTGTCTGTTAAATCGAAATCTCCACTTTTAAATTGACGAAACCATGTCTCACATGTTCTAATCACTGGAGCATGTTCACCATAAGTTTCTACCAGCAACCGATGAGCTTCAACTGCTTTTTTCTTTTGATAAAATAAGAAAAGCAACGAATGCCGCAAATGCGATTTACTTGTAACGAAACTCGACATATTCACTGAGATAAACAACTATGACACTATTATTTTGGCAGAATGTAACTTGTGTATTTTTGAAGGTTAATGTCCATAAAAAAATATGACATAGATGCCAAATCATAGAAATGTATACATATCTCTAGCGACATCTATAAGTAAAACCGGCAAACTTCAACTAACACCCCTGGTAATCGTACTTATGTGTACACAATATGATCCAAATCACCGTCGATCAAAATGCTCATTTCTGAATATAGCAGATCAAATTGAATGTCTAAGAATGATTATTCTTAAGAACGTAAAATGGAAAAATCACACCGGTCATTCAATAATGAAAATTAATGCATATACTAGTTATTAAATTTGATTAGAATCTGCCCAACTTTCTGAAACGTCTTTTTTGTTATAAATGGTTGATAAGACATGGACAGATTTTAGATACACGAACGTTTGGTGAAAATGAACACCTACTTACTTTGAAACATGTTTCGTAGAACAATTTTCAATGACAAATATATTTTACTTGTTGGCGATAAGTGAAAGTCGCCCTAGTCCCACTTCAAGTAAAAAGAAAATCACAGCCTCTTAAAAATAAGTTATTTAGACAAAATGTATTTTAATGACTTTTGGGCATTGAAACAATCCGACCAGTCCAAACACGACTACAAGTTTCATCAAATTGGATTATAAGAGTAGCATTTAATTTACATTGGTATGTCTTGACAGGGGTCATTCGAGCCTCTACTTGTTCGGAGGTCTTTACGCCACTGCACCCTGCTAATGTAATCACTGAATGGAATTAATTGTTAAAGCTACGACCGCACCCATTATTATTAATGTTTTCTGAGTGTAATAACAGTTGATTAATGTAAGATCGGCAGGTTAAAAAATCCCAGTCCCGCACAGGTAGGGCGGGTAACGGCAGACGGAGACCGTCAAACCTCTTTAAGCTGGATTCAAACCAACGTCCGGATTCGCTCAGTGACGATATTGTTCCGCATGAGAGCGGATTCGGACGTTGGTGTGAATCCAGCTTTATCCTCCCCCGCGCTCTCTAGGCTGTAAACGCTATTCCGTAACACAGGATTTCATAATATAGCTTTTCGGCTTAAGTTCTTTTCAGCGACCTAGCTAATATGTTATGTTACAACCCTGCTAATGATTTACGTGGTGCCCGGGTGACGCCCCCTTGGACGCGAACCCAAGTCAAAATCTCGCAAAGTGAGGTCTCTTTGGATATAATAAATTATTACTTCTGGGATATTTGTAAAAATGCTGATACCTGATGATCTCCCGTTTTTCAAATTACCTCCCAACGGTACATTCCCTTTTCCAACATTACAAAAAGCAGATTTTTTAAATTTCGAACTGCCTCAGAAAACGCAATTGTAAAAATGCTTACCCTCGACCCTGGCTGGACCTGCAATATATATTAAAAACAACCGTATCAAAGTTATCATCTCTTTGCTTAGCAATACAAAGCTTTTTGAATTGCCATCCAAACTCAAAGTAGAGATATTTAAGCGAACACAGTACCCTGGAAATAAATCGGTGGGGAGTGTTAAAAAAAAAATTGACGAACGCTTAGAAATAGAACGAAATTCGTTTTCTATCGTAAACGTTATATTAAATTACCGCATAATACAATAACCCTTTATTAACAGACAGGTGCAGACAATTTTTTTTTCAAAATTTCACCAAGTATTCGTTAAAAAATATAAAATCGTAATGTTAGCCACAGAACCGAGGTGCGCACCGGGCGGGTGTTGAGCCGCAACTGAATTGTAAACGACGTAACTCGAAAGACGGGATAAAAAATGTGCGTCGATGACATACAGGAAGGGCATACGGTCGAGTTTGCTGTAGCAAGCCAAGAAAGGGGTTCTGCCCGAGGCGTGAAATTTAATTATTTCTGATGAACATTACTATAATCTCTAATGATTTTAGAGGAATCTCTCTGTAAGTGCGTAATTTATAGCACAGAAAAAATAAAATCTGGTCCTTATCTTTAATTTTATTGCTGAAAACGACTTTGAATTTTTTTGAAATCGTTTAACGGTAAGAATGCAAATGGTAAGGGTCAGTTTTTATTAATCTAAAATATAAATTATCTCCCGTGCGTATCTTCTGAAAACGTTTGATATCATTGTTGAAGGTTCATCGGAGTTAATTCAAATGTGAATCTCGGCAAACCCCTCGTTTGAGCTGTGTTACGTCCTTTTAATTACGTAATTGCATGATTGCAATGAATCTGGAATTATGAATCGGAATCACGTTGACACAGATACGCTAAGTTGAATTCAAACTCTCCGATATATATTTTTTCAAATTCATGAAAATGGCTGGATGTGGCTTAAAAATGAAAAGCGTTAGAATTTAATTTTAATATTATGTATTAGAAAACCTGTCGCTTAATCGAGCAGCGAGTAGGATTTTGTTTCACAGTATAGTACCTTTTTTATTTATTCCCACAACGATCGGAATAACTGACTCAACTATCACAGGGTAACCCGAATGGAATCACGGCCTATCTTAATGGCCACGGACTTAATTTTCATTGTTAATAAATGCATTACTTTCATGAACGTTGAATTTGGGCTGTTCACTTTAAAAAATAATTCCTTGTTATCTATTTCGTATTAACGTCTTCTCTTTGATAACTTACATATACCATATCCCAAATATAGAATACAAAACTTTGTAACACGAAGTAACCAAATCTTACCCTACAGTATTTACAATGTCAAAGTGACTTTTTCGTAAAAAAATATTCCGTCAATCTGGCTAGAAGGTAACAAACTGCTTGTGGCCTCACAGGTTAAATACCTGGGAAATATCCTCACAGAAGATTTGAGCGATATTGAAGATATGGAACGACAAGGAAGAGCTATAAATATACGGGCCGGAATGCTCTCAACGCGGTTCTACCACAGGAAACTGCTTTTTAAGATGTACTGCTCTGCCCTATACGAGTACATCTGAGCTGTGGATACAGTACCCAATGGAACAAGTTGAGGGTTTGCTACAACAATGCCTGTAGGCAACTTCTGCAACTTCCAATATTCTGCAGTGCCTCTACAATGTTCACCGAAGGGAGGGTGCACTCATTCCCCGCCTTACTTCACCACCGACCAGCCAGCTTCTGGGGGAGGACACGGAATTCAACCAACATCATTGTCGTGGCTGCATCTGAATGGCTCAGATCTCCTCTCAACGAGCGATGGACGCAGATGATGCGGAGACCACCCTGAAGCACGCTCGATTAAAACGATATCCACTATTTTATTTATTTTTTCTTACGAATTAATGTTTTTTTTTATATATGTTTTTTTATTGTTATTATGTGTATCACAACTTGTATTTTATTATTAGTGTAACTATTTATTATTATTAATTATAGAAGGTATTACATTGCACTACTCCTGCATACCTTCTGGAATAAAATTTTATTATTTATCTTATTTGAAATAACATGACATTGCAATTTTAGTAGTAGCCACCTTCAGTTTAATAAAAAAATAATACTAACTAATGAAACTTGCATTGACTTGCGTATTATTGGTTTACAGGGTTTTCGTGATAATAGATGTTTAGCCTATTCCAGTAATTTTTTAAACGGTAAATTGTTTCTACTAGACCATAGTCAGTTTCGACGAGATTGTCGGTACCGATATGGTTGGCATTTCAAACTAAATTGAGATTTCACTCTAATTTAATATGTTAGTTTCCTTTCAAAGTGCCGTTCCGATTTACTAACGAATCTAATAACTACAATACGATTCCTGAAATATGAACTTTAGACTTCTCACCGGTAGAAAAAATCTCATTCCTGTACGTTAGAGAGAAAACAATATCATGATGAACCCTTTGCTATGAGTAGTTGGTATTTGTTTAGAATTACATTTCAATTGATGTAATTTAAAATGTCGTTGCTACCAATTGTTATATTTTAATTAGAGGGAGTAAACGAGATCTTTTGTAACGAACGTATTTTTTACTACTACTGGGACATGGTTTTTTAAGCATCAAGAATTCCTGTGACGAGAAACAGTTTAATTTAAATAAAAAATATTTTTGTTTTAAGCCACTTTATTTATACACATATAACAATTCGACCGGTTTCGGTTAAACTTAACCTTCATCAGGAACGTATATATATAAAACAGTTTATATATATACGTTCCTGATGAAGGTTAAGTTTAACCGAAACCGGTCGAATTGTTATATGTGTATAAATAAAGTGGCTTAAAACTAAAAATATTTTTTATTTAAATTATAATGTCAAGCTACAAAGTGATTGCTTCCTTCGATAAAAGAAACAGTTTAGCTCTAGTACAAAGATCTTTCTGATTTCCATAGCGATAGTGATTTTTCAAGGTTATTTTTCAGTAGCAAGTGCATTTTAAATAATATGGCGAATAAATTAAACGACCTGAAAGTGATATCATTAAACATCGAAGAACTTCTTCACTTACGTATGGTCAATCAATACAGCCGACTTAAACCGGGACAAATGTAGTTGGATTGGATAAAACTAGTATAAAGATACGTAGTTTCGGCGTCCCTATAGACCTCATTCGTAGCACAGGATCTATTGAATGTGTGCGAGCTCTGGTGCTCTGGTGGTGCGGGTGTCCGCCCATTCACCACCAATAACCTGTCGCCAGCAATTTGTAATGCGCTGTCGGTCGGGCGTAATTTCCAGCAAATTGCTGAGACGCTATTTTATATCGCGCACAATCATCTCGCTCTCCGGAGCTGGTGCCCGCCACATGGACAGCATCATGTCCACTAGGTGGCCCTGGTTTATTTGCAAAGATTTACCTGAATAATCACAGAATGTGAGTAGTGTTAGTAGTTGTTTTTCAACATAGCGGAGGTAAAAGAGAATGAGGAAATACTCGTATATGGTTGGAAAGTTTCTGGCTATTCAATCAACGATTCTGCTCTAAGTGAGACTATTCATTCTAGAACGAGGTGCACGATATACATATGACGAGGGTTTGTACATCAGTGTGTAAATAACCGGAGCAATTTTTATTTGGGTTAGGTTATATTTTGGCCGGGTTTTGAACTCTCTACCTTTTCTCTTTATGTCTTTCATAGTATGAAGTTCATCAATGCTCGCTTATAAAATAATCAAATACGTTAGTATATACAGCTACAAAAGGATTTTATTCAACTTCCATAAAGGTAATTTTCACCAAATTGAAAGAAAATTCATTCTTGCACCAATTTTATACATCCATTTTAGTTTACTGTCAACTACTGAAATGAATTATATTAAATATGGACTTATAACCTTATATATATATATTTAGTGGTATCTATCCAAGGCAGTATAGTCAGTTTTTGATGATTTTTACCGGACTCGGCGGACCTGGACGTGGCTAGTGGCTAAGACTAATGCTAGGGTATTTATAAATACATTCATATCACATATCGACATAATGTTTTTGTTTATTCGCATAACCACTTTTTCACAGTATTGTAATCAACAAAAATATAGCATATAATCTAAAAAACCGTTTAGTTTTGTCTAGTTTAGTGGCATAATAAAAAATGTGGGCGGAGTCCCGCGGTGACCCAGGAGCCCAAGACCATCGCGACAGTACATAGAAGCGGTGTATTATATTTGTTGTCTCTTTCTCTCTCATAGTGTATGACGTAAAAATCCGGAGAAAGTGATTTATCGCAAGTTTGTATAGGTTGGGTAAAAAGAATTAGCTTTCTCTCCATACATTGTTACTCCAAGCTTATAACTAATAATACAAAAACCCATACTATCTTTGTATGTTATTTATTTCTTACTAAATATTATTCTCTATTCTATTGAATATATTTATATAATAGTACTCTTCACATGGCATGATTAAGTAAATCAAATACTTGAATCGGGTCATGTGAATAGTCAGAATAACAGAAGAGTATGTATGAGACGATGTTATCAGATGGTTATCTTCGCCATCGGCAGCATAGGTTGTTTTATCTCCCGGCCTGCAGGACCAACTTGCCAATGGTCATGCCAGTGGGGAGGGCAATCATGTTGTTGAATCGAATCGCTTCGGATGTCGATATATTTTGCATAAATGAAGCTTCGTTCAAACGACAAGCATTCCTGCTATTTGTATAATTATTCCTTGTTTTTTATTTTTTTTTTTTTTATACATCATTTGGATGAAAAATTATGTTTAAATTGTCTAATTTTTATTGTTTTTATTTTTTACTGTCTTTACTTTGCATTCATTGCAATTTATATATTTTTAGAATTAATTGTTTTATATTTATGAATATTGTGTATTAATACACTTACTCGCTCTATTTAAAAACGCCTTAAAATAAAAATTTTGTAATGTTTTTAAATTAATAAATAACTGAACTGAACTGATGTATAAATGTGAATGAAGCAAGGAGTGTGTGCCAAGACAGAGTTATATGGCGGTCCGTCCTCTGCCTACCCCTGCGGAGAAACGGCGTGATAGTTAGTTAGTTTGTATATATCTCTATATATATTTTTTTAAAATCATTGTACTTTTTAAATATATATATTAGTTAATGTTGTAAACTATACTTCATTCAAGATCATCATTATTATTTACCGAAAAATCGATTAAATCTCCTGGATGCGTAAACATAACTCTTTTGTCGTGAAACGATTTATTTTGGCTAAATTAAAAATCGTTTACAACAATAACGACAGAGAAAAGTGAGTTTTTTGTTTTGTTTCATCGGTGAGTTCGGTTACTGTGGATAATAGCGGAGATTCATTAAAAAAAGCCATGAGTTAAAGTGAATTATTAGAAAATCATCAAACGGCGCTGATAAAGTTGACCATTTATTATTATTACGCTTGAAAATCACTTTTGATAACAGCTAGTTATGAGTAGAGATGGTCGATATTCCAGTCCCGGTTAAAAGGAACCGGTTCCAAGCCAGTCACTGGAACCGTTATTTTTTTCTGTGAGGAACCGGTTTCTTTTTTTGGAAAACAAAAATCGATATCATTTGTCCGAAGAATCGTTTTTTGTTGTTGATTTGCTAGTACTATTTTTGAGGAGGAACTTTTGGATTTCAAATCTTTACCGACTAGTACTTTTTTTTGGGGAGGAACTTTTGTCAATTTGCTTGTACTTTTCGATTTCAAAAAAGAAATCTCATTCGTGGAACTTTTTTGGCAACAGGAACCGGTTCCAAAAATAGCTGGATAAATAACCGGCTCCTTGCCGATCACCGGTAACTGGAACCGCAGGTACAGGTACACACAATTCTGAAATCGACCATCTCTAGTTGTGAGATATTTTTGATAGAAGTATTCTAAAATAGCTATTGGCCTTTGTCACACAATTTGCTTCAAATCAGGAAGAAAATTAAGTAATGGGTAGGAAGGTGTTTTCACACAAAAAGGATTTATTTAAAAATTAAAGTTGTAGAAAATCGGTGAAAGTTCTGTCTGGAAAAATATTGACCGAGGTATTTTTTATAAATAGAACACATACACTTTATTATTCAATATTATGTCTACCCATTTCGGAAGTACCCTTCCATCATCAGGACAATATTAAATTAACCTGAAATACAAAATGCTGAGTTATATATATACATATTTAGGAGTTGGAGTGAGAAGGAGAAGGGCTAATTGAGGGGATTATGGGAATAACCGAGCGGTTTATTGGAAAAATATCTAGGATAGGACTATAAGATAAATTAATTTGATTGTTTAAAATATTGCATTTACTGTTTAATGATTTTCTAATTTTTACGAACATGAGGTATTTTTTATTTGATATCTGAGCGGGCCCACCGTTGATTCTGTTATTTGGATAGTGTAGAGTCAAACAAACCACAACTGTTTTTTAATGAACTACAATGTAAAACCAACCACTCGAGGTTGTTGATTTTAGTCATGCTGATAACAGTACTGTTTTTTTTAAATTCCCATGAATAAGGTTTCGCCCGTTTTGAGACATTATCAGAGCCGTAAGGTTTTATTTATATATTATATCATATTTACATCACTTCGCTTCAATGTAAATCATCAGTTCCTTATTTTTAATTCATCTTCAGACAGAAATATTTTATACCGTTTTATAAATAATTACAATTTTGTCAGCTCAGACAAACGATTAAGTAAAATATATTAATAGAAAAAATGAATGGATGAATCATTTTTAAGAATAATTATTAAACGGAAAATCTCAAACGAAAATGATTTCGGTTTGTAGATTTTTAACCATTATAAATTATTAGTTTTCTAATACGTCACCGACAAATAAAAAAATACTTTTATATTTTTTTCATACAGGATTTACACGAAAAAAATGCCGATTACTAGCGTGATAACAACTTTAATGTCATGAGCTTTAATAGGTGTCAAGAAATTGTTTTTCTCTTTAAAATGAGGGCAAAGCATTGAATTATGGATTCAAAATTACTGTCATAGTTAATACAGCCGACAGCCCTTGCGAAGTAACTATACCCTTTCCGAGGCGCGAGGGGGACGGCACCACCCGGGGGAAAGCGGTCAGCCGACTGACGTTTAAAAAGCGATTAACAGAGTCACCCCACCCCCCCATTACACTACAAGCTAAAGGGGTATTTGACGCCGGGCGTGGTTCCACTTTACTCCAAATATCGTGGAGGAATTTTGTTGAACTGCCGTTTTCAAAAGTAAGAACTGAGCGAAGTTAAGTAATTTTTTCCCTTAGTGGAAGAATTTACGAAAATTGTACAATCTACTATTTCACTTTCTTTTAAAAGAAATTCTCCACTCAATTAATTTTTTTTTTTAAGTTTTGATTTTCACTCACTGTCTCCGGGCTACCGGAGAAACTGCGCGAATAACACTTTTAAAGTTCAACGAACCGTAAAAGATAATCAGTGGAAATGTATAGCTGTAATAACCGCTAATAGCTATATGATGCGTTTGATTGGTGGCAGCGGTTGAGAATATTGTGACAATATAATATACTCATGGCCATGGTTTACTTTATGATTCGTTCGGATTGGATTTTACATAGGAGAGAGATTATAATAAAAGACACAGGTTGCTTGTTAAATTTTTTATAATACTTGTATCGCGGTTAGAGCTCGTTAGGGCTTACGTTTCACTAAAGGTGTCCATCGGTGCGTGCCAACTTGGCATGCCTAGTTTCTTCAGCAGAGGCGTCAATAATATCACGTAGCCTATACCAACCTGGTCCAAAACGAAGTCGTCCGTACTATCCTCATAACTGGCAATCAAAATGTTCGCCTAGAGCGCCTGGCGTTACCAAACACTGTCCAATTTTAGATTGGAATTTTGAATTTCGAATATCGCCAAGGGTTCGAAGCTCCTTGCTTGATATACTGACGATGTACGAGTATGTAGCAGATCGTCGGCTGATTCAATGAAATGATTTTAATCCACCGAACAGCCCTTATAGAACAATCACAACAAGAGCATGGCGTAGTTTTAACTTCAAAAATCTAAAAGTCTCTCCACTATGCTCACAAAGCATTTGGGAAACAGATCACCAACCAAACGGGCGAAAAATTACAACGCCTCACTTTTAACTCTTTAAAATAAGCTTCAACTTCTACGAAAACAGGACAGGTTCGAAAATATGACGACTGGTTTGATGAAGATGTCAGAAGAGATTGACGCGTAACGGTGTCTGAATGTTGATTCAGACATAATGTTGAAGGCTACACTCAACGGAAACTGAATTAAAATTTTTCGCACTTAATAATAATAAAGACTAGAATAATTTATATAGCGCTATCTTCATTAAATGAGTCCTCACTTCTTTATCAGGTCGCTTAACAAGGCTAGAAAATATCTAAAAACTGAATTAAAAAAAAATATGAGATGATTGCAATAATAATAATAATAATAACAGTGAACTTATATAGAGCAGTTTTGTGATATTTCACCTAAGTGCGCTTCATACTAAATTGATTATTCTAATAAGACTAACTTTTGCAATGATTGAAGACTATAAATGAAATTACATAAAAGCTCAAAAACTGTACTTAGATTTAAATACGAAATTATCGATCCCTATGTATTTAATTACATATTTTAAAAAAAAATGCGAGTTAAAACTAATGTAGTTAATTTACGTAGTTAGAACATTTTTGGCTCTTAGCTCCCAAACTGACAAATGAAATAATTTTTCTATTTAAGAAAGAATTTCTTTATGTATTTTAAAAAGTTTGATATTTTTCACCTGAAATAGGGGAAATTCGACCTTACTGCGTACTAACACCCCCACAACACACTTCTAACAGTTTATCTCTTTGGTTAGTGACTATATTTTCTTGGTGACCTAGAGGGCTACTGGGTAAGTTTTAGAACAGATGGCACTTAAAGTAATACGGATTTATGCACGCGGTGTCCATATTACTATGCATCATTCGGATTGAAAAAAAAACTAATTGCGAAATATATAAATTGTGCATTCGTAATCTTGTTTTTATAAACGCTTCGACTTGATCATTTAAAAATGGTTTTATTTAAATTTGCAGGTAGAGATAGAAGCTTTTCTTAATTGATCTGATTTTAACAATATTTGAGTTTAACATTCTTGAACTTTTCGGGAGTTTATGTTCTCTCCTTCTCGCCTCACGGCACGAGGCAGAGTCACGAGGCGGTGCGACGTGCGTGCTAATCAATCCATCACCCTCTTATTATGCCACTTCAAGGACTGGGAGAAAGAAACCCTCTTTATATTACCTATCCTAAAGTTAAGGAATGTGATCTTCTGGCTAGTAATTAGCCATAATAAAAGCGTGACTGCTGCAGTGATATAAAAAAATATTTATCGAATTTGTCTTACTTCCCTGAACTCATTTTCTGCCCATTGTGTACCCCTTATGGCCATAGCGATGGCTTAGAGCACAGACACAGACATCGAATTTCTACTTTTTGGAGAAAATGAGTAGACAGTACAATTGAGAACCCATGGGGTAAAACCCAGAGAGATGCCACACTCTTAATTACTTTAAATGTGGCAGAGATAAGACCATATATTAAAAACAGAAGCACCGGCATTGACTGAAACAAGTCAGTGCCTGCCCGGCTGTGAAAAGCCTATGTTGCGTTAGTCTAAATTGCATTCGAAAAATTCCGTCATTTTTTTACGTCGGTTACATACTGGTGCTAATCACAAGTGAAGCGGAGACATAATGAAGTAAGTAGTGTTTTTTACATTAGATATAGTTTATATGTAACTTGCTTAAACCTTTTATATCTGTGGTTTTATGTTGAGGTGGGGTCGTTGGGTAAATACGGGGAGAGAAGCCATACTGATCAAGATTAGTTTTTATTTTTCTACATTAGTATTTAAAAATATATTTTAAGATACTGAGGAAGTACATTAAAAGATTCAGCGTTATCACGGGAGAGTCGACGGAAGAAAATCTGAAGCTGGCCTTAGAAAGAGTAACAAATGTGAAATATCAAAGCACGAAAATGTGAATTTCCTATTCGAACCTTATCAAGACGACCCAAGTCTGAAAATTCTGGATAATTTGGAATCTACCCCACCAAATCCTCCCAATGAAGCTCTAATTCTACCATCTGAATCTGTCCAATCTGGGCTTAACAAAAATACTTGCATCGGATTTCAACACTGCCAAAATCGTAAGCCGTTAAACGTAAGCAAATAACTAAGTAATATTTCGGTTTTATACAAGGCTGAGAGTGTTATTTGAAATAATTAAAATAAAATACTATAATATACTCTCAACTATATTATAGTTGGTGCTTTCATGAGTGGAAGAGGATGCTCGGATCAGATTTTCTCATCAAGTTTTTGGCAAAAAACTAGAAACTTTTCTTTGCTTTTGTCAATCTACAAAAACATTATATGGCCATATGGATCATAGGGAGATGCACGAATCTTATACAAACAATTGCGTCTCTGCTCGAGGGAAACGTTGCACGGGTAGAGTGAACGGTGATGTTATGAACTGGTTTGATATCATAAAAGGTGTTCAACAAGACTGTAATGTCACCGTGGCTATTCAGTATGTAGACAAAGTCAGGGACGCCAGAGTAAATTATATGGAACGTTATATAGCAAGTAAATTATATACTTGAGTCGGGTCCTGTCAAGATTGAGAACAATAGATGAGTATGTATGAGACGTATATGAATGTGAATGAAACAAGTGTGTGAAAATTCAGAGTTGTGTGACGGTCTATTTCCTCTGCCTGCTTCTGCGGGGAAACGGGGTGATGGTTAGTTAGAGTATGTAGTTTATTTACGTCACGTTCCAGAGTGATAGATGCTCTCAGTATTGCTTAAGTGACGCTAGCCGTGTTTAATGATCTGATCTGAACAGCCAAGTACTTGGTATATTTCCTCGTCCACATCTCTCCCCACTCTCTTCAGCCTTTTAACATAACTCTTTGGGGATGCCATAGTTCCACTGGCTGCAGGCAGCGATTTTTCAGTTTGATTTATTTTGCGCGGTATTCACACAAGATAAGTGAAATAACACTAATAGCCGGGTTTCGGACCGCGACCTCAGCCAAGGATCCGCAGCCAAGGATCTTATCCGCTCGGACGCGGACGTTGTCTGTATTCCAAAATAATGTAACGGATTAATTTGTATAATGTTGAAAGAAAGTACATACATAAGTGCCTATTCAGATTTCAATAAACAAGCACTTTGAGAGTTTTTCATTCGTCGAAGTAGAGTATGTTTCGTTTACACAATGTAGAAACAGACTAATATTACATGTTATGTATCTGTACACATCCAAACCTTCTCTAAACACATTTTAAAAATTGAAGCGCGTCTGGGTTCAATCTTAATCCCCGATCAAATCACCCGTTTTATCAGATAACTGAATAGAAATCCATTAAGAATCGTTCGGATCAGACAAAACAATCTTAAGAAGAATGGGAGAAGAGATAACGCAATTGCGTAATCCCGGCGAGAGTTGATTGTTCTGAGATAATCAGTCAAGTCTTGGTCAGGAACACTTCTCTTCTACTGGCTTCCATTGCTCCACTTTCCTAATAATCCTGCCTAATCTACCGCTTTACAACTCGTGGGAGCTTTTCTAGCAAATCAATTATCTCGGGGAATCGAACGAACGAAAACATGGGAATTTTTGTTTCCAGCAAATAAGTTATTAGAACATTAAACCTTTTAGTGTTACTGACGATTCGTGCGGAACCAACAGTTTTATTTATTTTAGCAATTGAAAATAATTTTTATTTGTTTTATCTTTATCCTAAATATCGCACATAACTCTCGTTCGGGGTTACATAAAATCCTCTAATAACATATTTTGAACCGTTAACTAGATGTTGGATCCTAAAATCAACAATTTGATAGGTCATACCTGGGTGGGCCGAGCGATTGTAGACGAGTGACTGCGGTTGACTGCGGCGGGAATCGAATAACGCGCCGCTCTTGACGTCCTCGTCTTGTGTTTTGCCGGATGGTGGGGGGTTATCGGTTGTTCAACACACTTTTACGTAGTCATACAAATAGAACAAACTGGCAAGGAAGGAAGTAGGGACTGGACAAAAGGTATCAGGTGGACAAAAGGTATCATAACCTGATACCTTTTGTTTTTAGGTGGACAAAAGGTATCATAACCTGATACCTTTTGTCCAGTCCCTACTTCCTTCCTTGCCAGTTTGTTCTATTTGTATGACTACGTAAAAGTGTGTTGAACAACCGATAACCCCCCACCATCCGGCAAAACACAAGACGAGGACGTCAAGAGCGGCGCGTTATTCGATTCCCGCCGCAGTCAACCGCAGTCACTCGTCTACAATCGCTTTACAGCCCACTCAAATTCATGGCGCCTTTCGCTTCGACATCCGTTTCTGGAGGATTCGCCCCACTCAAATGTTCATCGTACGGGCAGATAGTTCGCCCCTCTCGCAGACGTCTAAACAGGTGAGCAAATTGGCTTAAACCTACCTTTCCCAAATAGATCAGTCATCCACCAAGTATTTCATCGTTTTACAGTCCACTCAAATTCATTCACGTCTTTCCAAAACTGAATCGCAGTTTCCGGATCGAACACTAGATTTGTTTAATTTTTGGCTGATGTTTTCGTCTACAATTTTGTAAAAAAAGCTGTCGACACTTTAAGGAGAACTGAGGAGCGACTCTTCCACTTGCACGCTACGGGCGCGATGTTGCACCTCGGGGTGATTTCCATCCCCGCGCGCGATAACACAGCTTTATGCAACCTTCCCTAGCTATACTACTCATAGGACTACGTTTTCCACCGTATTGGCACTACCTTACTACCACCCCGTGTAAGCTTCAGACGCCAAGAAAAAAACAAGCATATTATAATAATAATAATATTTGGATAATTTGTATAGCGCCGTTTTTGTGAAAAATCACCTCAAGGGCGCTGTAATTATGACATTGTCCTTTAGGTATACAGTCTTTTTAGTAATTTAGAAGCGTCCCCGAAAAAAATTTTTGACCACGAGCCTTTAGGCTAACATCCCTGGATCTATTTCAAGCGGTCGCGAGTTCGAGACCCATCCAGTGTACTTAAATACATCCCAAATATATTCCTTAAAGACCATTTCACATGAGACCTTTTTGTATACCAAAGAATATTTGAAAGTAAAAACACACACACTGAAAAAGGGTTTAAAAGTCAGATTTTGGCAAATTTAAAACGTTACAGTGTCCAATTTGTGGGGTTACTATTCCCGTGATAAAACACGTGTTTCACCTTTTCATGTGTAGGTACCTGTCACCTTATTCGCTGTTTACGTAATCCACGTGTGTGTGGGGGAGGGGGCTAATGCACGAAGCAGAGACAATATGGCAACTCCGAGCCGAGGGAAGTCACCTGGCTAATCGCTTACTAAGTTCCTGCCGAGTTGTAGTTAGGAAGTAAGTGTTGGAGGAGAAGGGATGCGGAAATGTGTGACAAAGAGATGATGAATATTAAAGTGAGGGTAGAAAGACCTCTACGAGTGTATTTGTACAGAAAGACAAGCTTAGACATTAGAGTTATTAGTTAATCTTCATATTTCCCTGCATAACTTTTTACCTTTCAATGTAAAAAATAAATATTTATCTTTTTTTTTTTTTTTTACGTGAATATCGCACAAGAGTCTCAACTGCTCCCAACCGTCTAGAGCCAGTGAGACTATGGCATTCCCAAATAGGATATGTTGTGAGGCTGAAGGTAGTGGGGATGGGAAGGAGATTAATAGGGGAAGGTTGGGAAGTACCTGGCTATTCAGATCTGGTCACCAAACACGGCTAAAGCCATTTCAAGCAACGTTTCGATTCTGAATGGTGGTCTTTCACCAGAGCGATACTTAGTGTATCTACCACTCTGGAACGTGCCGCAAATATACTTTTTATTATTTTTACATGAATTAAATGTGTTATGACACATATTAATTAAATAAAAGTAATTGGCGCACGCCGGTTTTGAACCCGCGACCTTTGGATTCGTAGTCGAGCGTCTTACCACTCGACCATGGAGGTCGTCATATCTAATTTTCCTTAAGAGAGCGGTAGGTCCCTTGACTCTGAAGTCAGAGTTAACATTTTTTTTAAATTTCATACTGATATTTTCACTAACATTTTAAATCAATGATTACATACTCGTAAATAAAAAGAATCGCGGTACTCATCACTAAAACTTAACAAAACGGGAACATATTTTTGTTGAAACAAACAATCATTGTAATTATTTAAAAAAAACTTATTGTATATACAACGTGCCTTTCTTCGAATTAACAAAAAAACACTCTCTAATTGTTACAAACGAATGTAGTGTACACACGTTAAACAATACTCATTGTACGTCGAGTGTGATTGATTGATATCGCCAACCGAGATCACATTATCTCGATGGACGTTGATTGTTCATTCAAATGAACACGCAGGCACCTGTAATAACAGATGTTCTCTTCGCCTCCCGCTAAATATAGACCAGATTGGGTGCAGGGGATGTTGGAAAGGGGGAGAAAGAGGGAGGGAGGGGCCGCAGACAGCAGTGATGGGCACAATCGAAACATTTCGGTGATACTTATTTATGCCCGTTAAAAGCTTTTACACAAATATTTAGATTAAAAAAAAAAAATATATACTCATAAGCAATGCAAACATATTTTACAAGAAATAAATAAATAAAAATACTAGTGAATAGGAGGTACAATCAGAGTTAAATGGTTTCACCAAATAAATTAGCTCTACTAGATGAAAAAAACTTTACTAGTACGCGTATATTGTGATATTGATGTACTAAATATATCAACAACATCGGAGTATTTGTTTCCCAATGTATGCAATTATGACACGACGACAATATATCGTATTTCATTAATTTTTCGTACTAATCGTTCTAAAATCTTTTACCATCCCATTCAAATACCAAAGTGCCTACAGTAAAAAATACGACAACTGCCGGAGCCATTGGGTACTTGATATGTGCGACTTTAAGGAATGTTTCGAGGTCTAATAAAATATGGGGTGGAAGGAGACATTGAATATGAAGGTTGGGAAGTACCTTCCCGGATATTCCATATCTGGTCTAAACGGAAAAAATACTAACGGGAACTTCATTGGTTTATGTAAAAACGTAATTACGTAATATTTCGACAATTTTATATAACTGTATGTTTTGTATTAAAAAACATCTGTTCGTTTCGATTTTTAATAAAGTCTTTCGATAATTTTGAATTATTTTGATTCTTATAAAAAGTGATCCTTTCTAAATGGATATATCGATTATGCCTCCCGTCACCTCACTAATAGAGCTAGTCCACTTGCTTGACACAGACCATGCGCGATCAGTGAATCGTTCTAACTGACAGGAAATTTAACAGAAACTCGACGTAATTTGATATAGATTCTACTCAATTATAGGAAAGTGATTAATATGCAACGAAAACCTTTAAAATATTTGTAATATCGCGCATTTTTGATTTACGCTTACAGTTCACTGATTTAATAAATATATACAAATCAACTTCCTACAGATATTTTGAAGATTTTAAAAATGTTTCTGGAAATATAAATACTGTGGTCGCGTATTTCGCGTACATCACTATTTTTTTAGAAAAAATGGTCTATGGCAAGGAATCGGCTCTCAATTAAAATATTTTACTTTGTATTACAATACGAAATATAAAAATAGGCCGTCCAACCTTTAAAATAACAAATTATGTAGATTGGACAATATTCATGCGAAGGAAAATCATATAATGTCAAAGCCAAATAAAATCACAAAATAAATCTTGTAATAAAAATGACATCATTTCAACTGAAACGATATATCACGATACAGCTATTTGAAATTCGCCAGTTCACACCTTGATTTGCGTCGAACAATATCAATAACCAGTGTCATTCTAGCCTACGCGGGGGAGAGTCAACTGCCCGTCAGTCAAATAAAGCTCGAGATAAATGTGGAGTATTTTGGCCAATTGTCTTGAAAGGCTCGGTCGTGTTTCGTGAGCTCCGCCACTAAAGCCGCGCCCCCTTCGCCGTATCACCGGAGCCTTCGAGGGAGTAGGGCTCGCCCGTAAATACCCCGAGCGCTGGTTTTATCATCGAGTGGAATGGCTGCCCGAAGGCAGTCTCTCGTGGCCGGTCAACAACAAAACACCTCGATAGGCTTTCCTCAAGGCCAGAGGATTGGTCCGCTGTACAATAACTGACAAATCAGGGATAATTCGGCTGCGATGACGGCCGGTCTCTTCGAGGAATAGAGTCCGAATGCAACTACTGTACCGAGAGTTGTTCATCGAAGATTTTCTTCTTCTGACGGCCATTTACCTTTCTTCATTTTTACGTTGATTTAAGTGTTGCACAGCTTTGTATTTAACGTTCTTCATTTTCTAGCCAAAGTTTTTTAGTTCACAATGACTTTCTGTTCGATTTTCGTGCTAGAAGAAGACAGAAGAGAGGTGCTTATTCATTTGTAACTATTTTCTGTGCATTGAGATTTTGATCACACTGTACGTAATACAAAAAAGCTATCTACTAATACGTATTTTGTTGTATCATAGTATTTATAAAATTTTATTATAATTGAATACTTTGTACGGTTTCGTTTTCGTAAGACAACACGACCAAAGGAAATTTATAATTAAATGTTCCCTTTAATTATAAAGGTAACATTTAATCACAAATTTCCCTCTTTAATATGTATAATGAACCCTTATAATATTCATGCATGTTCAACTTTCTTTGCGACACATTCACCCGTGCTGAAACAGGTCAAGGGACGAAAATAAACAGCGCATATTTTTTGCTCCTACAAAGGCAAGTTATATACAGGTATATTATAGTCGAGCACTAGCCGGTGGCCGGTTCCAGCAGCCGGTAGTCGGTAGGCGGTAGTCGCCAGGCAGCGGCCGCGGGTTGCTTCACAAATTTCACGGCGGACGGACACAAAAATTGAGCAACGCTAGGACGGGCCCAGACAATAGGGAAGGTGGTGCAGGCAGTGGCGCTAGGCGGTCCCAACACCGCCAGGGTCCGAGCCCAGCGGCGTGCCGGGCTGAGTTCACTGCGAATGATATCATCGCTTCTATAAGAGCCCACTTCGTTAGAAAAAAGGGTCGCAATAATGAAAAGTGTATTTAAAAAAAAAATCGACCGGGATTTAAAATCAGGACCTTATGCGATCTGGAGAGCGGCTCCAAATTCTACGATGATTTATCCACAATGTAATATTATGTTTGGTTTTGAGTGTCTGGGGGCGAGTCCGCTGCTGCGCCTCTGTCGCGGACACCCGCCCCACCCCTCGAGGTGTGATATGATTGTGCACAACGCGGGAAAATTAATCACACTTCCGGTGTGGAGCGCGGGAATTGATGGCTATAGCGGCAGCTTCCGGCGAAACAGAGCATAGTTTTAGCCAACAGAGCCCGTAGCTCAACTTCCGGACTTTTTATTTGTTTGCGATATTTCAGTGTAATACGAAATGTCTTGGTTCTGTTCAGTGCGATTATTCTTTTCCATTGTCTTTGTGCGCCTTTCCGTGGCTACAGGAGTATTTCACAGCCTGACAAAATGATAGGGGTGCGTTTTTTCATTTATAATTACGGAACTCAGACTGATTTTATATTCACACATTATGGTTGCCATTTTAGTACATAATATATCTTTTTGGACCAAAGACGTTATAACACATAAATATCCGTATTCTCCTCTGCATAGCTTACGGAAAGCCATCGTACTGTGCTCCTATCTGTGAAATAGTGAGTGCAAACTATTAGTCTACATAATCTGAATGCTATTGAAGGAATGACCGGAAACCTAATAAATTAAAACATTAAATATTGATGAATAATTTGTCAATTTTAGGTTAGAAGTAAAGTTTTGTGTAAAGTTAACTTTTACTGAAACTGAAGCAAATCGTGCTGCGCTTCGCAGTGATCTTTTTAATTATTCGATTTTATTCGTTCTCCAAGGAATACTCGTATATGAAATACGCTACAGCAACGCTAGGTATTTGAAACGCAAATTTCAGTATTTTGTATTCGTAATAAGCGTAATGTATAAGAAATAAAAATAAGCCAAATAGATACCATACGACATTATAAAAAACAAGTAATTTCCGTTGGCTATGGAACCTCAGAAATTGGTTTGATCGGAGCACAAACTCTATTTCAGGCGACAGCGCGAAGTTTTCAGACGTCAGAGATGTTGCCAAGCCTTTGACAAGAGCGAAACGAGAAGAATATGAACACAAAACAAAAGTTCACATTCCAATCAACGGAGTTATTTCAGCGAATTAATTTTCGGTAATCGAAAATAAATTCAATTGTTAGTTAGCAACCCGCCTATCTAATTTCCAGTTGCGAGAGGCAACACACACGCCGAGCCATATCTGTCACCCTTTAGTTTATCGAATCTGTCGGGTTGGAACGTTCCATATGTGTTAACATAACTCGCGGTTTAGCGAGTCGTGACCACAGCTCTGCGCTGTTCTGTACCCCGCACCGTATACAGGCACAGATACAGCCTCCACGGGACCGGGCCTAGAGAGCTAAACTAGATGTATGGGACGCTCGTTCATCGAGTAGTTACGTATTATTACACTCGAATTATTGTCACGTATGTACATTATGTACCTACGTAAATTTGCTTTAATCTTGCGTCGAATGAGGTACAATAAACACACATAAAACGCGTGTAAACGTGCAATCATGACAAGAACAAATAATTGGAACAGTTACATAAAAAGTAGACTAAAATAATACTTCTCTCAGATCTAAACATTCAAAAATAAATAATATTCCTATTTCTTCAATAATGTTCCGATTTGTCTAACTTTTAATATTCCTACACTGACAACTCTTACCAGGGGTTAAACAGTTTTTAGAGAAATGAATGTACTGATGTCGGTAAAATGAAAAGTTTATCAAAAGAAATACTTGAGCGTTTTTTATGTCGAACTCATCGTGTGTTCTCGGCTACACCAGGCGTCCCCCGCCCCCGGGCGACAGGCTCTGATTGGGTGGCAGGGCTGTAGCCGGGAGTAATTGGAGTTTTCACGGTTCATGGGGTACAACTTTATTACATTTCAATGAGGGATTCAAAAAAGCCCCTCGAACAAGCGTTCGTCGAAACATTTCACTTTTGTATCGGCCGTCAATTTGACTCCGGCCTGGAGGGTGAAATATTGCGATACTTTGATTTTTCAATTCTCCCTTATTACTGGCTGTACCTAGGATCTTCCAGTGGCGGACCGCACGTAATCATAGGACTACATTCATGAGAATAGTTGTGTTTTTCGCAAAGAATTTACGTGATAAATTTCACCGAGAGTTCTTAATGAACTACACAGTAGAAAAGCGTCAATAAGCGATGGGAAAAAACTTGAAAAGCTCAAATAAAACGCATTAAAAAAAGAGTTTTCTATTGTATGCTCATGATTTTGAATTCCTATCTTGATAATCTCATAAAAAATCGACATTATGTACATCTACTAGTCGCATAACCATCTATTTCCATTTCCGTTCCCAAACCACTCACTTAAAATTGGGAAAACATGATGTTTACTATCAATAAATCAAATTGTTTCACTTGAAATACTGGAAAGTAGGGGTCAATTCCTCTGCTAGCTAAGTCCTCCATTATTGTACAAGCAATATCTTCCGCTTATTATGATGGTAGTAGAAGTTTTTTTTTAATATTGTCAGGTTATCCGTAACCCGCGAATGTTTTGAATCTTTTGAAAATAGAATGAACTTGAATCGAGAAAACATGTTTTTTTTTAATATCGCACGCCAATGGTCTGTTCTTTCTACCTGCCTTTATTAAAGTATATCAATTCCAAACACAATTTCGCAACGTTATTTATGGATTTATTGAAAAATCAGTAAAAAAAGTAATTACACTCATAACGGCTCTGAATCTCAGAGATTGGGCAGTATTGAGCAGAATTGAGCAGCATCGTGCAGCATTAAGTAGCATCGAGAAGATTTGCGCAGAATCGAGCACTTCGGGCGCTCAGCAATCACTTTGTTCCTAATCAAAATGTTAGAATAGAGTGATTTTTCCAAGTGGCGCCATAAAAGGGGGTAGGCTCTATTGCAAATGATACTTTTTAATCGAAGGCTTCAGATATGCTTTATCGAAGTTTTATTGGCGTTATTTTATACCTCTTCTTTTAGTTTTCCAGTGAGCCGGCCTCGCCAAGTAGCAATGCTCTTTTTCTCAGAGAAAAAGCGGTAAGCTCCTGGTTTCAGGCTCGAACTCGACATGGGCAGAAAGAGAAATATCAATTTTGCACCTCGTTCCAGGGTGAAAGAATCCGTATATTTAAGTATTTCCAAATCTTTCGCTTCACAGTACTCCTTCAAAGTGGATGCCGCAATTCCGTCGGTTCTGAACGGTTCTAACTCTCCTGCGGTAGCAGGTAAAAAGAGTGAGCTTTATTTAAAACATTATTTGAAACTACAATGCGACAGCTTTCTATGAATATTTAAGTACCCAGTAATAAGTATCACGATGTTATTTATGTTTTAACCATCACTACATTTTCGGCCATACCCACTCACATACTGCAAACATGAGTGACTACTAGTGGTCACTCCAAACCACACCAATTATATCTAACTATAACCATTGAACTTACCGTCTAAAATAACTCTTCAACTATTTCTGCACGACTTCGTTTGAAACTGTCAAACCGCACAAGTTTATCTATAACCTCGATGTATTATAAGACAATATTCTAGCGTCTAAAGTTGTCGCAATGAATAACAATGTTTCTATCGTCACCTCCGAATTGACCAACAAATCACCGTCGACAGCGTTCGTACGCACTCGGCTGTCCTCGCCGCCCGCGACGCGCTCCGTGGCTGCGTAGCGCCGTAGAGCCGTAGACACGTAGCGCCGTAGAGCCGTAGAGCCCGAGAGCCGTAGCGCCCGAGCCGCGGCCAGTCTACGCGCGGTGAGCAACCAGCAAGCAGCTAGGCGGCAGCCGCGCCGCGCCAACGCTAGCCCCGCTACGAGACGTTACGTTTCGCGTTTCAAACAACGCTCAAGAAACTACGTTAGTGAAATGATGTACATCACAAATTAAACTTTTGTTCAAAACTAATATAGATTTCCTCGAATGACAATTTTTAATTATTTTGTGTGAATGTTTTCGATTGTTCGTGTTATTATGAGTACAAAGTGAAGTTTGTTGAAAACTTTTATTGAGTTTAAAAGTTTTTCAAAAGCCAAACAAACCGTTATCTTTTAGTTTTCAGGCCATTGGTTTTATGGGAAAGTTGATTCATGTATAATTGATATTGTTTTTGTTTTGTCGATTGGAACTGAGTTAAGATTGGATTGTGATCTTCTTCGGAACTGTTTAAAGGTAAGATTTGTATCTATCTACTTCCGTTTATTTTAAATATAATTTGGCGCTTCTCGCTGTTTCTAAACTTTAATTATGATCGGGATCGAAATACACTTCGATGATTTCAAATGCTTCTGTTCTCGTTTACAACATAAAAGAATTAACAGATTAAATAAATAGTTTTTTTTTGTAGACACATGATAATTCTTTATTAAACTACATATTTTTCATAAGTGTGTCAATACCCGAAAAAATTCTAAGGCTTTTATGTTTAATTATTTTATTTGTGAATTTTATCTGAAATAAAAATAACTCTATCATATAAAACAAACAAAAAATAATTTGCTTGATATATAAATAAATAATAATTATCTATGGAAAGGAATACAGCTAAACAAAACTGTTCTTCTGAAATGGTTGGGTTTTATCAGAAAACTTTCATTAAATATTTTATGATTATATTAAATAAAAGAATACTTTGTTTTAAAACCACAGAATTTATTATGATGAAGGCCAACCGGTTTCGCTTGGATCAAGCTTCGTCAGGGCACATATAATAACTAAAGAAAAATACAGAGTTAACAGGTATATATAGGTACAACAGTTAATGATAGAGTGAGACAGTATATAATACAAAGAAGGAAGAGAGAAAGCATGTATTAGAGGGAGGGAACAGTTGAAAGTGCTTAATATATATTACGAAGAATTGGTAAATAAACAAGTGTACATAATAGAAAGATAATGATGTAATGTTAGGGCAGACAAAGTCCTATATTGAATTTATATATGAAACGATATTTTACATTGGAGTTATGGAATAAAACAGAGTGATTCGTAGCATCAAATGAGGGTGAAGTTGACAATTGATGGGATAAAGGTTGATTTACAGGAAACATATTTAAAATAGGGCTAAAGGATACATTTTTTTTGATTATTAAGTAGGTTAAGGATAAATTTGATTTTAAAGATTTCCTAATTTCGAGTGCTTCTAAATTGTCTAATCTAATGCCTATCCCGTTTTTATGTAAAAGACTAATTCCTGTAGTTTTTTCGAAAGTATGGTTTGATGAGATTAGATGGTTTTGCCAATTCAGAGAACCCGGTACCATTTAAGCAACGTAAATGTTCTTTAACTCTAGTTGCTGTTTTCCAACATAAAAACGGGACAATCATTACAGTTCAGTTTGTAAATGCCAGAATGGCTTAAATTATCATCTTTATCCTTTGTATTGATTAAAATTTACCGAGATTATTATTTGTGTAGTAAGCGGGTTTTATATCTGTAGGGAGGTTCTTAACACTTAAGGTGGAAAAACTGTTTATGAATAAAAATCCTACGCCACTGGTAATTTTGATTGAAGTTATCGTTAAGTGGAGTACTGTTGAAAAGGAATTTATTTGTGGAAATTTGTTTTAATTTCTTATTAAGGATTTTATTGATTAAGTCTGAGTCATATCCATTATTTAACGCTATTTGCTTCTGATTACAGACAATTCGTTTGTAAAATTAATACTAGACAGTGGCACGAAACTAATCTGTGAATCATTGAATGAAAGGCCGAATGCTTAAGAGATATAGGATGATTCACGTGTTATGAATAGTTTGTCCGGTAAATATTAAATCGATTTGATTGTTTGATAGAGATAGTGTAAGGTCTAAAAAGTTTAAGGACGCATTAATAGGTAATTCTAAGGTGAACTGTATTTGGTGTGAAATGAGTTTATAAGTTGGAGGAAAGAATTTAGTTGATCGTTCTGTACCCGTCCAAATGCAAAAAATATCATCTACATATCTTTTCCATATTAGCACGTTTGTATGTATCCTTTAGCCCTATTTTAAATATGTTTCCTGTAAATCAACCTTTATCCCATCAATTGTCAACTTCACCCTCATTTGATGCTACGAATCACTATAACTCACCCATTTAATTATTATTATGTATCCAAATACCTTCTTTTCCAGTAACAATGTAAAATATCGTTTCATATAAATTCAATATAGATCTTTGTCTGCCCCTAACATTACATCATTATCTTCTATTATGTACACTTGTTTATTTACCAATTCTTCGTAATATATATTAAGCACTTTCAACTGTTCCCTCCCTCTAATACATGCTTTCCTTCTTGTATTATATACTGTCTCACTCTATCATTAACTGTTGTACCTATATATACCTGTTAACTCTGTATTTTTCTTTAGTTATTATATGTGCCCTGACGAAGCTTGATCCAAGCGAAACCGGTTGGCCTTCATCATAATAAATTCTGTGGTTTTAAAACAAAGTATTCTTTTATTTAATATAATGTCCAACCACCATGTGATTGCTTCGTACGAAAAATTTTATGATTACCAAATAATCTTTCGTTCGAAAATAGGTAACACATTAAGATTATCCCAAGTCGGCTGATTTACTAAAGGTTTTCTTGAATCCCTGAAGCATCAAACCTGTGCCCTGTGCTCTGTGCCCTGTTCCCTGTGGCCTGCGCCCTGCGCCCTGCGCCCTCCCATTGTTGGGGTTCCCTGGAAAAATACGGTTTCAATGGAGTTCAATACAGCTTCCATAATATATAATACGAATATCTGATTTGAATACCATACTAACCTACACTCGTGGTATCTTTACAATAGTTTCTATGTGATCAAACATTTTTGCGGGGTACCGCATATGTATACATTATTATATTATTTCCACACATTTTTAAACCTATATAATGTTAAATTTTACTTAACTATATATTAAGAGAGTGCTTTGTAATAACGTTTTTTGTGGGGCCTAACTGTACCGGACTGACCGACACTTGGTAATCCGGGCTGCGGAATAAATCTTACGGCTGAGAACATCCGTTTGCAAGATAAAGATGAAGGATGCGATCAATTTGGAATCCTGCCCAGTACACCGAGCATGGAGCACCACTCAAACTTAAGAATTAAGTGATCCCTGTAGCAACTTTCCAAGAAGTAGAAGTATATTCAATAGTAGTAAGTTTATTAGTAAATTTTTCATTAGTCAACTATATTACATAAATCTTTAACAGAGGCTTACAAATGTTGGGATTTATAACAAGGTTATCAATTTTTTTCTACGTATGGCATAGTTTCCACTGCGCCAATATTCTTCAGGTACGAACAAGCAGTAGCATGCCAAGAGGTATGAACAGTCAATTAAGTTATATAATATAGTTTGAAGGCCTATTGTCATGAGCTAGCATTACGCTTAGTCTCTAAGCTCTGATAATTTGTCTCCTCGAGTGGTTCCATGTGATGCACGAGCTTAGGGTATGTTCCGTGCGAACGCGTGCACACATTCCTGAAGATGAAAAAAAACCTTTTCAACATATATGTATTTTTGGTGTGATGACTTACAGCATTTATTTTATTTTATTCAAATGTTGATCACTGGATCTGACTATATGTGTCTACCCACCTAAATGGTTTTGCTAGTTGAGCTTAAATAATCATAGTCATACATCATTTCACACATGCACTCTTCTGTTAAAGCCTTGATAATACGTGAATCAAGAATTAATTTGTCTAGCTTAGATGTCCCCGACTTTCGCTTTCAGACTTCCGTTATATTTGTCTGCCTTACTCCAACTGGGGAATGACTTAGACTCGCGAATATTCCTTTTCAAATGTGAATACCATTCAACATTTTTTTTTACTGGATCCAGTGAGACTGTGGCACCCCAATTGTGGAAGAGAAAGGGTAAGGGTAGATTCGAATGTTCAGAAGCATCTGGCTATCCACATCTCGTTACTACACATAGCTTAAGCCATTTCGCACAATTTTTCAAGATTGGATGGTTGTTTTTTTTGTGATGATGCGGTGAAAACCGTTTTCGAAGCGCAAATACAATATTTCAAATTGAAGCCGTGACCTCTGAGTCAGCAGACAAAGATAATACCACTTTGCCACCGAGATAGTCCCCTAGGTATATGGACTGTTTTAAAGTCTAATACGTAGAAAAAGACTTTACAAAAATTGTAACCAAAGTACCAATTAAACGTCGAAACTCGCAATACAGTACTTTGAAACATTCAAGCTGCAGTTCTCGCGACAATTTGAGCATTTTCACTTTAAATGTAAATAAATACAGGCAACAAAGAAGGACGCAGTGTTTTACATTTGTCAGTTGAAGCGAGATACGGCAGCTCGTATCAGAGTAGTTCAATACATGTAGTAAAATGTGGCAACTGTGCTTGTTACGGGGCAGCGGATCGTTCTGCGAACCGAAAATACATAAAAACTAGGTTGTTTATTCAAATGCCGCGCGCTGTCAGCCTGGCAGGGATTTATCCGCAGATAAAACACACGATAATGTTCTTATTGCTAGAATCCTCCAACATTCGTAGATTTAACACGGGCTCTTTTCCTGTTTTTACCACTGACATATTCATATTGGAAGTCAAAATACAGCTGAGGATTCTCAGGTGAAGGAGGACTAAAATATAACCTTTACTGAAACTAAGATGAAAAAATGAGAGTTTATCAAACTGAGAATAGAGGGTTTTTAATAATAATGTTAGAAATTACATTTCTTGGGAGAACAGCGGTTAATACATTTTTTGTGGACTCTAGTAGTCCAGAATGTGAGTTATTGTAGTTGTTTAGTTATATAAAAACAAAAGGAAAACTGAAACCTAATGAACTATCATACTTCTATTGATAACTCATACATAGTGAATATCGATTAATATATATATAATAATATATCGATCAATATAAGTATGATATCTAATGACTTATCATACTTCTATTGATAACTCAAACATAGTGAATATCGTACTTATAATGTACTGCTCTGATGAAACTACGGTGATAGCGAAAACCGGTCGACAATAATATAAACTAAAGTGATTAATAATACCAAATTTTAAACTTTGTTACACGGTTTTTTATTAGGACCGGATTGGTTTCAATTTGTTCCGGTCATCTTCAGACCAGTCTGGATATAACCGTAGCAGGCTGAAACCGGTTCGATCATAATAAATTAAAAACAGTGGAAAAAGTTTAAAATTTGGTATTATCAATCATTGAAATGGAATTCCACCGCGGATTCAGTTACAAAAATAGAAATATTATAAAGTAAAGTAGTGTAATACAAAGCAATTGTTTTATTTTTTAAATAAAACTCTTTTAATACGGAAAACCTTTGAAAAACGAAATTCAACGATCAAAGGTTTGATATCTGAGGATTAAAATTAAATTCCCATTTATAATATATTATCTTTTAGTTTAGCACGAGTGTATAATTAATCTTGTAATAAAATCTTTGATAGATCGTTCGTGCTGTCGTTTTCACTAACAGATTGTGTTCTCCTTAAGCGATCAGCGCGGAGCAGACGGAACCTGCTATCGGAACAGAGCAGAAGGAACAAGTAATCGGAAATTAACTTTGGTCTTTGAACTTTAAATTGATGGTCTGTGAATTAATTAACTGTCAGTAGATCGGATTAAAATAGTGGTTTAAATCCACATTTTTGGCGTCTTTATAACCGGCGTTTAAAAACTTATGAAATCTTTTATAAAAATTGACTGACTGTTGGGAGTTTTTTTTTTAATTGAGAATAGTGATTCAAACAATATGAACTATGCAATATAACTAACTAACCATCACGCCGTTTCCCCGCAGGGGTAGGCAGAGAGGACGGACCGCCATATAACTCTGTCTTGCCACACACTCCTCGGTTCATTCACATTCATACATCATCTCATATATACTCTTATGTTATTCTAACTCTTCACATTACCCGATTCAAGTATTTGATTTACTTGATCGTGCCATGTCTTGCTCGGGCGTCCTCGGCTTGTTCTTCCATTCACTTTCGCATCATATATTCTTTTCACACTCCTTTCTTCGTTCATTCGCTCTTCATGCCCAAACCATCTAAGCGTCCCTTTCTAGATCCTATTCAATACGCTCACATCAGCCTTGCATTTTTTCCGGATATATTTACATTTTTAATACGGTCATACATGGTTTTACCGCACATACGTCTCAAGGATCACATTTCCACAGCATTCTGTCTACTTCCATCCTTTCTCTGCCAGTTCCATACCTCACTGCCATACATCAGGGTTGATATAAGCACTCCATTGTGGACTACTAGCTTCGCTTCTTTGGACAATTTTTTATTTGCGCCAACTATGCAATACGAGGCCTGTTCAAAAGAAAAGGTGAATTTTGAATTTTCGCGGGCTGTGTATATTCGATTATCGTTTTTTTGTTATGTTGGTACACATATGTTTATCATATGTTAGCATTATCAGCCATTTTAGATTAGTGGTTTGTTTTTGACAACTGGAAAGGATAGTCACGTTTTTGTGTGTTCTTCGATTTTTTACTTTTGAAAAAAAAAGGATCAAAGAATATGTATTTGGAATATAATTTTGCGTTAAAAATGGAAATCAATTTTTTATTTGCGCCAACTATGCAATATATGACGTAATAATGAAGGCATAAGTATATCATTAAGGCATATGTTTCTTTGGGTGTATTAGTTGTTTTTATTTACTTTTTGAGATACGATGATTGATTATCGCTTGAAACAGAATTATTCTGAAGTGGATAGTTGGTATGAGATAAATATCCTAAAATAACAGGATTCTGTACTGTTAGGGACATAAATCGATTTTATGGATTTTTCGCGCGGTCGTCGATTTTACCCATAGGTGCGGAGTTTAAAATTATTTACTTTAACGTATCAACTCATTTTTACTGAAAATGTCAGTTATTGACTTTTCGCTCCACGGCGACGATATGTTGTTGTTTTTTTTTTTGGTGTTCGTTTCTCGTCTATCCGTAGTCTCGTCATCTCTGTGGAAGGAGTCATGATTAGTTTTGATATAGCTAAGTAACGCCAAAGTATTTTTGAAAGAGTTTGTAAATTGACCCTCCGCTCTTAGCGATAGGGTGTGAGTGAATATGCACTGCTAGTTGTTATCACCTATCATGTTTATAAAACTTTGTTTTTTTATTGAATGTCTAATTACGCGTTTCTAAATCAATTACATTTTTTAAATTTTTTTTTATATGAATACCGCACAAGAGTCTCAACTGCTTTCAACCGTCTAGAGCCAGTGAGACAACGGCATCCTCAAAAAGGGCATGTTGTGAGGCTGACGGTAGTGGGGAGGGAAAGGAGATTGAGAAGAGGAAGGTTGGAAAGTACCTGGCTATTCAGATCTGGTCACCAAACACGGCTAAACCCACTTCAAGCAACGTTTCGATTCTGAATGGTGGTCTTTCGCCAGGGCGATACTTAGAGTATATACCACTCTGGAACGTGCCTCAACCTCAAATACACTTTTAATTATTATTATAAGAATTAAATGTGTTATGACACATATTGATTACATAAAAGTTATTGGCGCATGCCGGGTTTGAACCCGCGACCTTTGGATTCGTAGACGAGCGTCTTACCACTCGACTATGGAGGCCGTCAAGTATATATTACTTTGTAGTACTTACTACACTGTTATTAGTGATAGCTTAGCGCAGGTTTTCCTTTTACAAACCTGGTACGTAAATTGTTTTAATCATAACAAGCCTGTCTAAATAAATTTAAGGTCATATTAAAATTCTCAAACAAAACATCACAGTCTAAATAAATGCTAAGAAGGTGAAAAACAAAGGTAAAAATATTTTTTATTTCAAATGTTTACGTTGAAAAGTTGATCACTTGCCTTCTACACAGGTGGTGGTTCTTGTGAGATTTAATAATTTTTCTACTTACCCGCTGTCTGAAAGAGGACACAATCCAACATGGGGGGAGATTTGAATGAGAAGTTTGGTGCTGAGGGGAAGTAAGAAGTAGAATAAGGATAAGAGGCAGAAAACGAAGAAGAAGGAAGAACGGTGCAGGATGTGGAAGCCCTTAAAGGAAACGCCACCGTGACTGTCTAATAAACTTTGCCTGGAGTTATTTCTTGTTTACTTCCAAATTTATTAAACCCTTTATTATCTGTTAACTTAACTCCCGACCAAGTTTTGCTTTTAAAACGGGCAGACAATGTCACCCCACATTGAAATAAATGTTTTAAAGAAATAAATTATTGTTAATGAGGAGTTTATTCATTTAAGTCATTACAAATTTCTTTTGAGAATATCTTAGGCTGGAGCAAGGCGTATAAAGGAATGATTTAACATTCCTCGCAGATGTAATGGCTAACAAGGCTTTGTACCGTTGGCTGGAGTGAGGTTAACTTGCTTCATACTATTTAAAAATAAAATCATTACTTACAGAAAGTTGAGAATTACCGCTCGTAAAGTATCCTTCGTTCATTCTACATTGTTTTGGGATACGCGCGAATTTGGCAACCTTCATGGCAGAAGTGAAACTGGTTTGAATCAGTTAAAATCATGAAAGTGACGCAAGTTTTTCACGTGGAAAATTTCGAAAGTATACCACTCATTTGAGATTGAGTCGAAAAATAGCGGGTGCGATTCCCGCCAGCTTAAACTACCTACAGCGACTAGTTGCGATTTTTTGTTCATTATATGGGGCTGCCAGGTCTGGGTGTTGTGATCGTTATGTTTGGCCAATCTTATGCAAGTAGCTGCACTAATCTTGGATGATATATATTATGCGAGAAAGAAAGCACGTTTGTGTCTCCTATAACCTTTCAGGCGGCTTGCTGTTGCTCGTCATAGATGGGAGAAATATCTGTACACCCCACAATTAAATTAAATACTCCACCCCGGCAAATTTATTTAATGCCTCTACGTAAATCCCACAACATCTGAATTCAAAGTGTTTTTTTTATATGCCAAACGGTGTGTGATAAAATATAATAAACGCTTCCTATTAACAAGTGGTTTAAGAAAGGGATTTAAGATTTACATTACCCGCTATTCGCAAAAGCAACCGTAAAATAACTCTGGATCATCATTGTTTGACATAAGCGCTAGGGAATAAAGAAGATGATAGGCTACTTAAATGTAGAGGATTTCATCCCTTATCCAGTATAAAGTGTCTACCTTAATATTCCCAATACGGAGGGCCCTCAGCAAAACCTCGGCGTATAAAGTGTCGGCTAGGTATTACTGTAATGGAAGGAAAAATATGTGAACGATTCTTTTCTTCAAATAATATTTTTACTATCAGATATTTTTAATATTAGACACGGAAGTTATCTTCGAAAGTTTGGTCTCACAACATTTTCAATTAAAAATACTGTATTTGCACAGAAGCAATACTCAAAAATGTACGAATATGAAAATTTAAACTCATTAAAAATATTTGGGTTCCACACATCGAGGCCAACTTTCTCAAACTAGTCAAGATTAAATCAAAAGCATAACTGTGAACATTAATACACAATATATTTGTAGTTATATATTATTCCGATCAAGAAACAAGGCATTGTTTAAACAATGGAAAGCAACGTCTTGATTCTAAAGAATCTCTCATAGGGCCTATTCTAAATGTTTTTTTCCATCCTTTAAAGAATCAAAATTTAAAAAAAAAAATTAAATCTTTAATAAATAATAAAAAAATTACATTATCTCCATACAGGAGAAATTTCCTAGGAGCCTATATCTTTGGGAATGCTGTGTGGATAGTCTTTTTAGTGAAAGGAAGGAGTGAACCTGGGTCTCGAAGCGGCCATGTTGTTGGATGGAGGAAACACAGAGGCTGGCAGCTAAGCTGTTGAACACAAAAACGTGTCGTAGAAGTGACCCGTTCCTATGTGTCGAATGTTAACGGCGTACAAATATTAAGCGCATGTTTGGCGAGTTTCCCGGTTATGCACCAGTGCCGAAAGATCAATGACGCAAGTTCCTCGAAGCATTTTCCATTGAAATACTGGTAGAACAAGGAAAGCATTCCCACCTGACGTTTGTGCTCCAAAGATTGTAATCCGTTAAGTTAGGATAATCTGTCAAACCGACCGTCCGTTTCTGTACAGAGTCTAGGGTTTTTTTAAAGGTATGTTGGGGCTCCAGACCAGAGGTGGCTTCCAAATGGAAACAGTGGGGCGCACTTAAAAATTGTACAAGGTCAGCAGTTGTGCAGTATTAAATTATCTGTGGGCTTTGTACAGTACTCCCAGCTTTGAGAGGCTCACTTTACTCTAGCTTCGATGGAGTCCCCGTGCCTCAGCTGGTCACTGAACACTATACCAAGCATGTCAATGGAAGGCTTGTTTGGAAGATTGTTTCCGTTAAAAGATATACTAAATTGTCACTACGATCCACTTTGGTCGTAATCAGACATGATTGAATCGTTGAATTCGACCAGGCTATTCTTACCCCAAGAGGAAATTCATTCGAGGTAGTCGTCTAATCTCTGCTTCAAAGTCCTCCGAGCCGTTGTAGTTTCTATGCACTTTGAGGACTTGTCAAACAAAAAACTCTCATGAACTGTACGTAACAATGTATTGGTGCACACGACAAAAAGTCATTGATGTGCAATAAAAACAAAGTTGGAGACAGAACCGATCCCTGTAGGAGGCCAGGATTTAATTGAATAAGAGGAAGAGGTGACGCCGTCAGCAACCGTCTGAATCGAGCGCTCCTTTAAAAAATCGGCAATCAACGTACACGAGAATGCGGGAAGTCCGTAAGATGGCAGTTTGTTAACAAGTCCCCGGTGTCGAGGCCGGTCAAAAGCCTTAGAAATGCCCAGTTCAACCAGTTTGGGTCTCACCGAAACATTCCAAGCACCGCAAACTAAACATGCGTCATACACGCGAGAAGATCACCGCATGACCGGTTTCGCCGAAACCCGTATTGACGGTCGTTTATATTTAATGTATGTGTTAACTTTGTTTTATGTTTTACAATCGTTACCAAATGGATTAACACGACAAAAGGAAAACATACAAATTGAACGAAATATGAAGAGTTTTCATACTTTATGGGAAAATCATAGAATGATTTTTTTTTATTTCAATGTATCTTTCCAATAAAACAGTTAGGAACCACAATAGTCAGGATTCGTGAGTCATGACTCGTGTCGCTCGATGGTTTTTTATTGCTCTTCGCAATATATATACAAATGCAATGGAATTCGTTGCGCCATTATCATTGTTTGGGTTAGTCGAATTGCCTTTCATGCTATTATTTGTCAAACAAAATTAATTTATTTCAGGGAAATATTAGTGGAAAATTTAATTTCGGCTAGTAATTTTTTATTCAGTTTCATTGTTTTGTAAAACAATGGGTTAAGTTTAAAAAATTTGCGCGCTTCAATATTTTAATTAGATGTTGGCTCGAATCACCTCTTTATATATTTGATAAATTACTTTTCAACCATTTCCTTTGCGTAGTGGTGAAGACAAATTCCTTTACCTTCGAACGTTAACAAGTCACTTCAAGTGAAAAATATCGGCGTGAAAATGAACTTATACAATTGATTTTCGCACTAGTGCACAAATTCTGAATTCACAGTTATACCAGAAGTTAGAAGCTTTTCTTAGCCCAATCACATTTCTAGAAAAAATATACCTAAATAAATTTATATAAATATAGACATATAATTTTCGGATTTTCTTATTAAAATCTAAGTATTGTTTATGTTTCCAGGGTTTCAGCTATAGTTGTTGGTAATTTTTAGGCTTTGGCGCCTTTTAGGTGATATTTCACAAAATGGCGACAAAAATTATTAATTATTATTATTGTCTTCTGTCATCGTTTTTTTTGGTTAAATGTCGTTGTGACGTTGATTCTTATTTCTAGGGAAGATGATTGTTATGTTGAAGATCATTATCATTGCACCTACTCAATACCGTACTGTTTCCTAACGAATGACGATACGAACTTACCGTAAAATAAACTGTTTTTTAGAAGTTGAGTTGAAATTCTGAAGTCGTTTGCTATCGTTATGTTTATTATTTGTTAAAGAACATCGCTGCTCGCAACCGGAAAATTTAGTAAAAGAGGTAATGAATAGTGTTTTTAAAAATCATTTATTATTGCAACAAAACTCTTAGACTAGAAGGAGAAGGTTACCATTTCGAAATGTTAGTAATTAAGGACTAGACTGGATAACGTTCTCGATCCAGCTCTTGTAGGAAAACACTTTGGTGAAGACATCGGGGTAACCCTTCGCGCAGGGATATCCCCAGGACACGACGCCGTACACGCAGTCGCGACCCACCAGCGGGCCGCCGGAATCCCCCTGCAATGAGAAGACAATTATTGTAATAATCACCACCATTCTTTACCACCTTGACAACGAGTAATCAAATAAATCATTGATTCCAGTGAAAACGAGGACACTAATTGAATTGAATAGAAATACAACGTTACATGGCAAGCTCCTTGTCCTTTGGTGGTCAGGGTACAGATTTGCTCAGGGAAGACCTTATTCACCGATGCCAGTTTCTGCCTGCAAATGTTTTTATCGATGGTGGATAGTTTGATGTATTGAAGCTGGTTGGCAGCAGATCCAGGGTACTAATAAGAATGGAATAAAACAAATGTTTAGCCAAATAAACGCAAGAAACTTTTGAAAATATTGGGATAAAGACAGATGTTGACTTGAATCATATATATTTTCACAAATGCAGGATATAATAAAAATAAATATTTTAACTCAAAAACCCGTCGTACGTTAGAGGTTTAGAAATCTTCATATTTATCAACAGGAGCGTTTTTTCATACTTTTCTCCCACATTTTTTCCGGCATAAAACAATTATTTTCCGAATTACAACCCAATTACACCAAAATTTTATAAAGACACCTTCCCTAAGGCACCACTATATTTTTCTGCTAACCATAGAGCTTCTTATCTCGTTTATAATTCGTTACTTTAATAATTGCGGTGAGTGAATGCGAGCCTGTTTAGAATACTTACGCTCGTCCTTCCCCAGCCCGAGAGCAGGAGCACGACCCCGCCCGCGGTGTCCTCCTGCGCCAGGCAGATGGCCTTCACCCGCTCAGTGTAGGTGATGGGGCTCGCCAGCTTCACGAGCGCGATGTCGTGCCTCTGGATGGCCGCTTCGTACTTGGGGTAGGAACGCACCCCCTCCACCGCGTACTTGATGCCGCCGCTGGTGCGCTGGTTAGTTCCCACCACGACGGAGGCTGGGGGGCCGCTGTTGGACAACATCACAGGGATTAAATCTGACATCAGCATCTAGAGATGGAGCAAAACGCGATGAATCGTCGAAAGAAGAAAGACATCAAGGAGCGAAAGCTCTTCGAGAACTGGGTCAGAATTAGGGACTTCGGCGTACATACCCACCTAGGTGGCGATATAGTTTTAGGCCTCGACTGTTAATAAAATATGATATGTGGACTTACTCTACAACGCAGTGGGCGGCCGTGAGGATGTATTTGCTGGCGATGATGGTCCCGCCGCAGAAGTGGCTGTTGCCGCTGTCCCTGAGGGACACCTGCCAGGGGATGGCCCCCTCGGGGGCGGTCTGGCCGCCCACTACGCGCGCGTCTACCATCAGGTCGAAGGTGCCCATGTTGATTTTGTCGTAGGTTGTTGCGGTTTGGTCTACAAAAGGGTACAAAAGGTCCGGGTAGAAAAATATCAACTACCGATTTCTGGTGGACAACAAATAATACTCAAAATATGTATTTACTGGCTCTTCCCCGTGAAAGTCTTTAGAAAATATTTTAAACTCGTGGTTATAAATACATTTTACTTAGAAAAATACATTCGTGGGCAACTCTTTTTTTAAGGATTTTCCAAAACAATAAATTGATTATTTGCATGGGTTAGTAGAAGTAATAGCAATAAGTACTACACTGAAACTCTTAGATGATTGTGTTTTTTTTTTGCATATAATTCATGAAAAGAGTGCTTATATGATGGTATTACTAAAAACTTTTATTGATCTCCAGCAAGATATTGTATAAGTTTAAAATTAGCCAAATTAATATTATTTAATGGCTATTTTTAGCAAGCTAGCGAAACTGTTGAAGTGAAATGCTAATAATTTATAACAATTTGAGGACTTTGACTCACTTGTGGTTGAAGGTTTTCCGAATACAGCTCCCAGGCAGCCGAGCACCACGAACACTTGGATGCACTTCATTGTGGGAAGGTTGATGCCGCTCAATTGTGCCGTTTGTGGAAAAAACCTCACAATTTATATGATTCCTCTTCAGGAAGCGTCGTTCTCGCCAGAACCGTTTAACGGAGATAAGACGACTGCTTATTCGTCGCACGCCTCTAATTACTGTATCTTGGGAATTTGATTTGATATGAGTTTTAAGTTCCGTCAAAGGTTTCGTTCAAGTTCTATCGCTGGCAAAGGAAAATGATACGAAAACAATTAAAGGTAGCGCTTAATTTCTTGAGCTAATTCACCCCACGTGATTTATGACCAAACCTCAATTCGCTAATTGTATATTTTGGTGAATAATTGTGGAAATTTTGTGGCTTATCGGAACGCGGAGGCCAAAAACCTGATATTCTCACTATCGCCGCGTGACATGTGCGCCTCCGGTAGGCATAATTTATTGTATAAGTGTTTTGTAATGAGAAACAACTGCGTTACTGATAAACGGCCATTCGAAATGCCGTTATAAGTTTTAGTCGTGGAAATTACACGAAAAACCATCTGTTAATCAATCGAATGATATTCCGCTCACATATACCTTAGTCAGTCGCTTTTTTAACAACTGGCCGGTAGTGGCTTGAGACGTGATAATCGGGTATTCTTTTAGATCGTAGACGGTAAATCTTAGTACGCTAATAGTAAGTATTATATGCGGCTAATTTCCATGCACCATGGCGGTAAATGCATTTTAGCATTTTTACGTGCATTCGAGTACGGTGGTTAAAGCATCTGAATTGACTTTAAAAAATAAATATATTTTAATTTTATTGAGGAAACAAACAGTCGTTAAAAGTGTGAATATAGTAAAAATGAACATGCTCTAGACCAATTTATTGCCATTCAATGAATCAAAATAGATACCTGCATAAAATTCAGATTACAAAAAATAAAAAAAAAACACTAGATTTACATACAGTTTTTGTATAATTAATACTAAAAGTGAGTTAGTATGATTGTAAGAAAGAAAAGTTTAGATTTATGAATATATACTAATTCATTTAGCTTTTTATATGATTTCAAGTTACAGTTGAAAATGTCTACATTTCGTAGGGTATTTTGGGTTTTGCATATTCGTTCTATTAAAGGGTTTTTCGCGTATTTGGATATACAGTGTGGTATTCTAAATAAATCGTTCGATCTGGTGTAGTGTTAAGGGCAACGAAATACAGCTATAGCAACTAGACAGTTCACAGTTTTGTAGAAGAATAAAGCATCCAAGATTTTTCTGCGTTTATATAGAGCAATGGGATCAAACTGATGATCACTAAAACGACACGATAGGTGTTTTATAAATTTGTTTTGGATATTTTCAATACGATCAATAAAGATTTGATATTGAGGATTCCAAATTATTGAGGCAAAATCAAGTTCTGACCTTTTGTTAAATATCTATCATGCGCTGGTAATCTCTGATATCACCTCTACATCTCTTCAAGACCCGAATCACTCCCCCGTCTTTATTTTATATATATATCTCACGTGTAGCATTTTACATACTACACAGTATTTGAAAAAATAGTGAACAATTTTTACTAAAATCTTTTATTTATTTCAATATAATACAATATTTTATATTATGTGTATTTTTGTTACGAAAAAAACCGGCATTTAGAATAACACGAGCTACCGCAAATGCACCTTTTTTTGGTCTTCGCACCCCGTGAGATTTTTTCCACAAAAAAGCCAATAATTCAGTGAATATTACAGAAATTTAACAATGTCGTTTGTAGATTATTTGGATTAGTTTGTCGCTGCTATTCGTTCGAAGTAAAGTTGAATGCCGCCGAGTCCGTTTCCGGATGGGTGCCTACCGAAAGTGTCGAGCGCTGGATTTATGGCGAAATACACTGCAGAGTGGAAAATAAATGCTTTCCGTATCAGGTGAAGAAGCGCTTACAGAATTTACACCATTTTATTTTTCCGGAAATATATTATCTGAGCCAAGGCTTTATTTGTCATATGATAATCATAACCACGCATCTTGGAACATATTATTATTCGAACGACATGATTTTTAAAAGCTCGTGTATCCTGCAGTGCTTTTTAAATATTTCGGGATATTTTATAATTTTACGCGATGCTCGCAGATCACAGCTGCAGATTATACAAGTTTTGGCTGTTTTTTGTGAGCAACCGAGAAAGCGGGTTACGTTACCAATAAAGTTTTGTAGATTTTTTCAAAGTTGTAGTTGACCCTCGACTGCGGCAGACTGCAAATCGACGCGCCACGCACTTGAAACGGTCGCCCTAATTACTACCTCGACCATCCGGGATGCTCCTTGTAGCCAAACTGGAATACGAGCAGCCACCCCATTTCAACTAACTAACCATCACGCCGTTTCTCCGCAAGGGTAGGTAAAGAGGACGGACCGCCATACAACTCTGTCTTGGCACACACTTCTTGCTTCAGGCACATTCATAGATCGTCTTATACATACTCTTCTGTTATTCTGGCTCTTGACATGACCCGATTCAAGTATTTGATTCACTTGATCGCACCGTGTCTTCCTTAGACGTCCCCGGCTTCTTCCATTCACTTTCGCGTCATACATGCTTTTCACACTCCTTTCTTCGTTTATTCGCTCTACATGCCCAAACTACCTAAGCGTCCCTTTCTTGGTCCTATTCATTACGCTTACATCAACCTTGCATTGTTTCTAATATAAACAAAAGTAATGTTTTCGTTTGTTTTTAAAACGGCTTAAGAGATATATGTTACATATGTTACTGCTTCGGGAGTCATTTTGAGACTGAAGTTCTAACAGCCGCGCTATCCGTAGTCGCACTTGTGGAAACTAGCCCTTATAGATGTAAACGAGGTATTTTAAAATAATAACTGTTGTACACATGTCATCGTCCATAGCTTAACGGTTTACATTATTCCCTATATATGTACTATTTGACCAGGTCTATTGTGATGTAGATTATTTATTTCGAAGGTTCTGGCTAAAATGGGTCTAAAGCTGTCGCAGAAGAATATTGATAAATAAAATAAAATGTAGCTGTCTGTCAAGCTGCGCAAAGGTTCAGATTTATGGGATAAAGAGTTACGTGGGTCGGTAGTTTGTAAAGTAAAAACACAAAATATCATATTCAAGAATATACTGACAGGTGATGCTGCTGAAAACTTGCTCAAATATGAAATTGATGACCTATTTTACCCGACGCAAGTGTTTTTACGTGTGTATAATGTACACAGAGATATCAGCCATTTCTCAAAGATAAACAACCTACGTCTCAGTTGTTAATTATGTATCCAATTTTAGTGACAAGGAAACATAAATAAACTAAAATTAACCCTGAGAGGAAATGCAGTTGACTAATCGTGTCGAGGGTGAATGAAAGAATGGTGTACCAGGTGCGGGTTCATCATATTGATTTTTCTGAATAAACATAATTCTTCGAAACTTTGCAAGAAAGAAATTTAGGTTTAAGGCGCTACCTTTGAACATTTTATACATATGTTAGGTAGGTAAGGTTTTTTACTACTGTTTTTTTAAGTTGCATTCATGTGGATTGTCTAATTTACGATAAATGGTTTATTTAAACAAGACAACTATCCGGTTATTCCTAGAATGACGCGTGTGGCTATTCATTCGGAACAGATTAACAGGTGACGTGTATAAGGGATGCTGCGGTCAGCGGTGGCGGCGAAGGGTAGGGGTGGGAAAAGGGGAAGCAGAGGGGCGATGGTGAAAAGGGAGAGAGGTGGGGTATATGGTCACTTTTCGGTACTCTTCCTAATTCTGTTACAATAGGCAAAGTTTCAGCGGTGTCGCAACACGAAGGAAATCATTGTTTTTTAAATAAAAATACATTCCCCAAGATATGTTTTTTTTTTAAATTGTCAAAGTGTTTTGTCGTAATTACTATTAATTAATATACAAGCCATCAACTTGCAGGGTCATAAAAAAAAACACATAAAATGTAATAGATTTGAAAACAATGATAAAATATAGTCGACGTCAAAAGTTAATAAATAAAATATTGGATTGATCTATATATTCTACGTTTGTATACAAATTAATTGAGTGCGCGTGTTTTTGTAAATGCTACCTGCCTATGAACCTTTCGGGAATTTGTGTACGTTAAATTAACTTTTAAAATAGGATCCTGTAATCTGTTTGTTTAAGGAAGACTCAGGAGGTAGGTCAACGAGGCAGGGGGGGGGAGTTAAACTGTGATCCAGGCGCCAGGTGTGTGGAGAGAGGGTGTGGGGGGGTGCTGATAGAAAGCAGGAAAGGGGCTGATAGAGGAATAATGAGGCAACAGGTAAGTCGACAATAATTACGAAAGTTGCAAGACTATCTCGCTTAGTAAACTTCTAATAATGTTATAGCAGTTTGTACATATTCGGCATGCAAGTGTGTTGTAGGGCAGACTTGCTTAGAAAATATAACGCTCGTGAGAATACCAACTAAAACAAGGCAAAGTAACAAATTAATGGTTTCTTGCGTGCTAGCGCCGGGCGGCCGCAGTCAGATAGTCAGATCGTTGTCGCCAGCTTTTAGGATTCACCAGACAGTTATTACAGACGCAATCTGACACTTATTGTAGACGTGGTTGGAAACTTCATAAATTAATATCATATACTTGTTGGTGTACGTGAAAGGTGGAAAAAACTGGATACGAGGTTAAAATGGAATTTCTCAGTGAAACTAAGTAAAGATTTGATAATGTGTATTAAATTATGGTAAATGAAGGAAGGGGATGACTTTCAAAGGTTAGGTAAAGGTACATGTTCTGTGGAAAGGTTAGGTTATAGTAATTTTGTGGCAACTAGCATTTAAAGACGAAATACTAACATTAAGAAACGAAACTAGGAGAAGAGACAACTATGGAAATTATTGTGACTAAGAGAAGATTATAAAAATATATATTTCTTACTTTAACTACTTTGGATTCTTTCGACCTTCAATTTTTTTCGTTTGCAATTTAAAAATTTGAAAAACACTTTCATATCATTATTTATATGGTATTATTATTATTATGTAGCTAGAGTAAGATATTTTTTTAATAAATTCCATTTAGTCTAAGATAATTAAATAAAAATAACTCTAGAACATACTAGTTAAGCTCCATATATTTTAATTTAAAAAAAAAAATAGTTTGGTTGGGTATTTAAACTTAAGACAAAATTTTGAATGAAAAGGGCTCTGGTAAGGCGAGAGTTATATATACGTGAGTAAAAAAGCAAATTTTTGATATGTATCAATCATATGTATCAATCATATGTACCAATCATTTTTTTTTTAAAGTAAGACAAACATTCTCGGGTTACGAACAACCTGACAATATTTGAAAAACTCCTACTGCCATCATAAAAAGTGGAAGATGTTGCTTGTGCAATGATGGAGGCCAGCAGAGGAATTGAACGCACGACGCCCGGGTGGGAATCCGACGCGTTATCCACTCAGCTACCGACCGGTCAAATATCATATGTATCATTCTCTTCTAGAGAAGGATTCAAGGCTCGACAAACGCTATTCCCGCTGTCGGTTCAGTCCTTTTTAGCTCGACAAAAGCTCGACATCAGCTAATATAAATTATTTCATAAGTTCCTAGAGTTTTATTCATACAAAAATTTTTGAATTTCTGGTAAGGAACCATTATTTAGAACCGAAACGTTACTTAAAATGGCTCTAGTTATGTTTTGTGGCCATATATGAATAACCACATACTTCCAAACCTTCCCCTTCTTCCACAACCCCTCCTACACTTTCTTCAGTCTCCTAACAGTCATGGAGATGTGATAGTTTTACTCAGTTCCAGGCCTTTGGAATTCACGCGGGGGATCATTTATATAAAACGGTAAAATATTATTTCTTAGTGATTTATATTTCAAATGCAAATCCACGGGATTCAAAAGCATCGCGTCCGACCCAGAGTCATGGATTTCCCCGCTCCGCCACGGAGATTGTGACTAATACTTGTCTCCCGAATTTCCCCCGGCGATATTATTTACCAAGTCACGTCCATGAATCTTACCCCAGGTACAAAGCACATTAATATTTTTACAGCACATGGACTTTACAGCATACAATGTTCATAAAAAAACGTTATTAAATCTGTCCATAAAACTCCTTTATTACAGAGATTTTAATAGAAGCGTAATGGATATTATAGGAACTATGGCTGATAAAAAGTAATGTTCTTGTGCAATATTACTAAAAGGTGGACCTAGATCACGGAGTGGAACCAGGTGGCCGCGTGTTGTGACTTTTGATATTTTTTGGCTGTATTTTTAATTTCCGGGATTTTTTTCCGGGTACGTCATTGGGCCATCACTGGAAAATATCGTCAAAATTGGATTTTTCAAATTGGCTCCTGTTATAAAGCGAAAACATAAATACAAACTGCAAATGGAGAAATATCATTTTTCGGTTCTCATGGGATTATTAAAAATTTAAATTGATGGATTTATTTTTAAAAAATTCTTAACGGAACTCTGTGGCAGAGTGGTAAAATCCTCGCTTCAGAGCCTACAGGTTGTGCGATCAAATCCATATTTAAATAAAATAAAATATAAAAGTGTTGTTTATTACATCGTGAAAAATACTTACTGTACGTTATGTTGCTTTTGCTTATTGTTATAGCTCTGTTAAGTTACTTCATCTGTTAAGTTACTGTATATGTGAAGTTACTTTGTCTGTTAGGTTACTATATATTTGTCGTTTCCTTCCATTTAATAATATTTTCTATTCGTGGGCGCAATAGCTGACTCCACGCATCCGATTCCTCGAAATGTAACATTTGCCGAATCTGCACGGTTTTCACCCAACTTATGCTGGCAGATCTCAAGTTTTTTTAATCATAATTTTTCTTAAGTACATATTCATCATGTCGAGCGACCACTAAACTAGGCATACGTCTGTGCATGTAAGTTAACGAATCATTAACTAAAATAAAACATAAACGAGTGGCAGTCATTAGTGTATCTCATATGTGGGTGACCTCCGTCACGGGTAAACCCCGTGAGAAGTGATTGCGTTATATTTGTTATTCTTTGGTATTACCACAAGATGATAAAACACAATCCCGACATAATTGCAGTTATATCACGAACCTTTGTTTTGATTCTTAATCTACTCATTGGCCTATCAATATACTCGTACCAAGAAGACACTCAAATTGTTATATCCATATAAGTAGATCAATGACGTTACAAATATATAGACACGCTGTAGCGCTCACAAAGTGGCAAACGAAAACCACGCCACTTGGTGTGCTCTGTGTTTAAGTCGATTTAGTACTAAATTGTCACCGCCGCTTGAGGTCGTTTACTATATCTAATCAAATTACAAAAATAAGTGCCAAAATGCCCTCGTGTGTGACGAGAGCATGTTTCAATTACACTGCAAATACTACTAAAAGCCAAGGAATCACATTTCATTTCTAAGTACGCGCAAATTACTTATTATTTTAGACAACACAACTATCTCCATTGTTGACAACATAATGACGTCTTCGCATAAGCGAGTAAGCGAAGTGCTATCTCATTCTGTCCGATCGTAAATCTGTTTCGTTCATACACACATATTTTATGAATGTCTATCTTTGTTATACATGATGATACATGACCGATATTTGAATGATGAATTTACTGGTAACATAAGTGTGGTTGTTACTTGCCACATTTTGTGTCAATATTCTAAAGGCTATAACGTGTATATACTCGTATATGTGTAACGTCATTGGAGTAGATAGTGTTATTACGCATATTTACGTATTCGGAGAGGTTGTGAAATATTTTTTGTTTTTTTAGTTATTTAAGGTGGCCCAGCCGTTTCATCTTCGCGTTATTCACATAAAATAAACTGGTTTTATTTCAGTTTTTGAACATTAGGCAAAGGTAGGACTTTTTATCTGTTCTAAGAAGGTAATAAAAATGATCCTGAACGTGCCCACAACCAAACGTAAAATAGGAGAAAGCGGGGGTAACTAGATACACGGCATCCTGAAACTGGTGCGCACAATACAATGAACTTATAGCCAGTGAATGCTGGCATACAATCGGTGCACATTTAAAAACATTCTTTATTTATTTCATTTCATATTTGACAAAATGATTGAGTCGGAGACAGATTTAACAAATATAACATGTAACGACCCTTCAAACTAGGCATATGCCCGTATTTTAATGGCCTGCATTCTAAACAACAGTATTATATGAAACATAGTACTGCTCAATAACAATATCCAAAACTACAACAACGGGGGTGTTGCGATGGACCACGCGGACACAACATGATAGCTGAATCCGACCGGCGATATGAATAGGGATGGGTAAAGGGCAACACTTCTTCCAGGTACTGCAGTAATTGGTTCACGTCATTTCATTTCAGAGTTAAGCTGGTGTGACGCTCAGTGACGATGCTGTTCATGAGCTTATTGATATGGTATGAATATCAATCAAGGGAGTATATGCCAAGACAAAGTTGTGGCAGTATATCCTCTGCCACCTTGTATATTTAAGTACTTATTTAGTTAAATAATTATTTTGATGTGTAAGAATACTTACATCGCAGATTTTTTTTATTAAAAACCATTTTTTTATCACTAAATAATATTTTTAATAATTAAATAATTAATTAAAAATATTATTTAGTAATATAAAAATGGTTTCAAAAAAAAAAATCTGCGATGTAAGTATTTTTACACATCAAAATAATTATTTAACTAAATAAGTACTTAAATATTACAAGGGTGGGCAGAGAGGATATACTGCCACACAACTTTGTCTTGGCACATATTCCTTGATTGATATATTAATACCATATCAATAAGCTCTCATGCGGAACAGTATCGTCACTGAGCGGATCCGGACGTTGGTGTGAATCCAGCTTTAAGCGACTGTTGGTTTAATTTTTTTTTCAGTGAGACGATGATTTTACGGAAGATTTCCTCTTTTTCTCGTCCACTTTCTATTAGCCGTATTGTAATTCGTTTTATATGTGGGTTTGTATTTTGCTTTTTGCATTGCCGATTGCATTCATTATATGCCTTGATAGAATCGTAGTGAATTCGACACCTAACAACAAGCAATCATCTATTATGGATTGTCTCGAAGTAACTTACTTCACTAACTTCCCGTAGCTCGGTTTGTCCGCACGTTCAGCACCGGCGACAAAGCAGTGGACAGCGGTGAACTAAATTAGTCGAGAAGCGTACCGAGGAATGGCACTTGGATTCGATGTTCTCGGAGAACTTCGGCCCGAGACGTGAAATAATGCATGTTTAATTTCCGCAGCAGATTAATTAGAAGGAGTTGCTGCGTAACGCGCCAATAGCCGTTTTGATGGAACGTTTTGCAATTTATGCCCGCGTCGTTAAGAGCATCTGTCGACGGAAATTGAACTGAAAAAACAAATAATAAATGTAACTTTCCGCTCATTTAATATTCAATCCACGAAGTAATACAGCGACTGTAAGGGTTAAATTTTATTCAGGATTATTTTAATTAAACGTCAAGTGGAAGCGTTTTTAATGAATATATTTCACTAAATTATCTCGAGAGAAATAAATAAATTTACAAACCTCAGGTTGCTTTATATGTGAGGTTATATTCTTTATGAGAAGGTGTTCGGGTTTTCACCGATAGTGATTCAAGAAATAAGATCTGGAACTGGTTCGATGGTTTCAGGGACCGTTACCGTTAATGGACAGCGATATCAACCATCTCTAATGTTGACGTTGACGTTTTGTAATTCTTTTTTGTAATAAGACACGAATCATTATACTACTCTGATAATTTAATATTTGATTCGTTAGTTTATATTTAGATATGTTCAGAGCGAAAACGTGCCGAACATTGTTTTTTGTTTACTGCAAATAACTTTTCGCTAGGAAAAAATATTAGAAGAATCTAAAATTCCGTAAGTTTATATATATATCCTAAAATTAATATTCATTTAAACGTGAGTTTAGAGTCTTATTTTTTGTATAATTTAATAGGACGCACTTAATGGAATAATGGTGTTTTAAAAAAAAAAAGTTGTTTTATGAACAACAACTTTGTAGGTTTTTACCCAATCAAAACAAATTGTTTTCAAAGAAAATAAACGCACTCCAAAGATCAAAACATATTTGAAAGGGCTTTTATTCGGCGATGGGACACATAACAATCCATTAATTAAAAGAGACGGCCATTGTCCCTTTCCTTGTCGAGAATTGCTTATCAATTATTTTCTTGATGACAAAGGAGAGTTGATAATAAATTAATTAGATTTTTGTCCCGAGCACCTCCGGGATCCCTTTGTCTCAAGATGAAGGAAGATCAAAACGTTTGTTAATAATTGCAAAAAATATTTTTATAGGAAATGCTTGCCTCAATTTTGATGAATTAGCTTCAGACTCGCTTCGATGTTTCACTTATCGCGGGTAGGTACTGTAGGTGGGTGGGTTAGTATGTTTCTATGTGAGCGCATCACTGCTCGGCGGTGGAGTTCTTACCACAGGCAACAGTGCCGTCTTCTCAACAGGTGAGGCTGGATAGGACAGATCTAACTAGGCAGGATGATGGCTAGCGTTTATGATAACTCTTTAGCAAAAAACACAGTAGTTAGATCACATTATATTGGAAACGCAAACATGTTGAAACAATAAATACAAAAACAATATGTATTAGAAAGTATAAGAAACTAGGTTATTAGCGCGATTAGAACGGGTTCAGAACGCTATCTGTACGCCTGCTCTTACCATTCAACTGTCTCGTCAACCTTCAAACCCACCGCCATCCTCCGATGCATAGTTTTTTTTATAAAAAAATAATCTATTAATTTTGCAAGCGATGTGCTTTAATCACAATTCGATGTCGTAAAATTACATTTGTTATAAAAGATTTGTCTAAATACTGCATAATAATAATTTGGCCAATTAGCCTTCGAGTAACCGCGAAAATCCCAACCCCTCCCCTCCCTCACTTGCTCACGCTGAAAGGCTTTGTATTCACTGAAATGATATTAAGTATTCACGAGAAAGGAATAAGTATGGCTATCTACGTATTAACTTTAATGTAGATGTTTTTTCGGAGAAGCGTTAGCATTAGAAGTTTAAACGTCTGATATTTCAAATGCCGAGGCATAATACGGAGACCCACTAAGGAAATAACTTTTCATAAAATGAGTGGTTCGTGACATCATTCCTTCGGAGCGCGGCGCAGGCGGAGGAAATATGAAAAAGTTTCTTTGAATGTCGCCGAACATGAGAAGTAAGCGCCGGCGGTGGAGGGGGGCATCTCCGTTCTGCTATTATATCACATTAGAATTTGCTTCCATTAAATTAATTCCTAAGCTTCCACGTAAATATTTTGTACATATTATAGGTATGATCTGCATAGTGAGTTTGTGGGGATGGAGCGTTACGTAATTTATCGTTCGAGGAATAAAAATGCGATAAAAGCTAATTGAAAGTTAAATAATAATTATTAAATCGACGCATCTATTTTTAAACTTGGTTTTCCGATTGTTAGAAAGATAATCGTACGTCCAGAATTGGTTGGTGAAAACATTAGGAGCAGTAAAAGAAAGAAGTAAAAAAAACCACGCCATAAAAACAATCCGAACATAATATTCCAAACACGTAAATACGAGTATTATTAATGAATCGTTTTATATCGAACAAATGACAGAACATCATTACATGCGCGATGCGATATTTGTACTTTTATCGTTGCTGATGAAATGTTCTTCTTCTTCGTGTGGTGGAGGAGAGTTGGCGGCAGTGGCGGCTCGTGAGTTTTTAGTGTGCTAGAGTGCTAAGATTGAAAAATACGACATTATTAGTGTTGTTGTAGCCGAAAACGATTTTTAATTTTTTTTCAAGATTTTTTTTATGTAAGAAGATTTTTAGGATTTTTCAATTTTGGTGGTACACTGCACGGATTTCTGAAAAATGTTTATAAAAAAAATTGAAATTTTGAAAAAAATATAAATGGTTTTCGGTTACAACAACATTAATAATGACGTTTTTTCTATCTTACCAGTCTAGCAGACTAAAAAGTCACGAGCCGCCACTGGTTGGCGGTGGTTGTGGTGGGATGCTGGATGCTCAGCCAGGCGACGGCACCGGGAGTCACTCGTTCAGCACAGATGTTCCTCTGGAAAACTGACGCAGGGGACATTTTTTTATTTGTACCTACATGGTTTTACCACACACACGTCTCGGGGTTCATTTCTACTTCGTTCAGTCTACTTTCTTTATTTTTCTACCAGTCCCATGATTTGCTGTCACACACCAGGGCTGGTATTAGAACTCCATTGACGACTGCTAACCTCACTTATTGACAACTTTTTTATCATGTAGGTTCTATTTCATTCGCCCCCGTAATACAGTCGTACGTGGTTTTACCACTCACGCGTCCTAGGGATCTCATTTCTACTGCATTTAGTCTACTTTAATCCTTCCTCTTCTATATCCACGCCTTACTGTTATACAACATGGCTGGTATCGTTACTTCATTATGGACTTCTAAAGCGACATGCTTCATTTGATGTTTTTTTCATTTTTTTCTGCATTCACCCTTTCAAATTCCTTATCAGCATTTCCGTCTCTTGTGAACAAACTTTCCAAATACACAAACTCATCCACTGCTCCAGGTATCAACGCTCACAACTGTATTGCACAGTGCTTTCTTACTCCACATTCACACAATTAATGCCCTTATTTGTGAAAGCAAAAAAAAAGTGCGGTGCTCAACAACCACACATGCCACAGAACGAGGGATCAAATGTCTATTATAGTCGTAGACCTCCCGGTGGAGGAGATAGAAATACGATGTGTCCCATATGTCTTCAGTTAGTAAGACAATATCGATGAGGTATCAACATCTAAATTAATTGGAAAATGCTTTATTCATCTGATGGGAGGCGTTTTCTTCCGTTACGTACTACCCGGTGGGCGGCTTGCATGTACTCGTACATGTCTGTATATAACATATGTAGCTGGCGAACCAAGCGTATAAAATAAAATACAAGAATAACTAGCCGTCGCGGTCGGAACAAGAAAACGGCATTACGCACTCTGAGAGAATATTGGAAATTTCGTAATTTTTTAGTGCTACTTTGATGAAATCGAAATTAGATTATTTGGCTTCAACTACTCATCTCAGAAGAGCATTGTCTAGTGATGTACAAGGAAAAATTATTATAAATGGCCGCAATGGATTGCCGGTCACAAAAAAATAAATAAATATGTATTTATCTTTTGTTTTACGGATCATTGCATATAAAATTACAAAAAAATAAATCGGTGATTTAGAAAACCTTTTTCATTCTGGAATAAAATGATTATTATTATTATTATATGCCATAGGATGAGTAAGTTCAAAATATTAATGTTTTTTAAGAAAATAATCCAATAGTAGTATTTTGAAAACCTTTGACAGTAATTATGTATTTGAAATGTAAATGCCAATTGAGGTTTACTCAATAGAAAATAATAAATTGTATTTAAAATATGTGTTTATTTAAAGTAATAAAGTACATTGAATAAAGATGAAATCATAATTACCAATTATATTGAAAGTGAAGCCGCAATCTGAATTTGCTCCCGGAAAACCCCGTTTTGGTGTTTTTCTTTAAACTCATACTACCTTTTTATCTGTCTCTGTTGCGCTCTTTCTCTCTTTCTTTAACTAATATGATAGTCAGGTATTTTGGGACTTCAGACCAGAGATGGCTGCCAAATTCAGCAACGGGGCGTACTTGCCATTTGTACAAAGTCAATAGATATGTACTATTCGAGTATCTACGGACTGTGTAAGTACGCGCAGCTTCTCATAGGCTGACTTAGCCCCGCGCCCGAGCTGGTCGCTTATAGTTACACCAAGCATGTCCAATAGCGTTGGGAAAAAACTTCAATGTTTTGTGAATGCTTCACGAATTGTTAGTTCTTTAAAATGAACCCTTCGAAGTGAACCCTTCAATTGAAGTCGAACTCACGAAAAAAGAGATTTGGATTTATCCGCTTTTTTGTTCAGTTCTTTTTGGAACCGGTTCCTCGCCGAAAAAGCACTTACTAGTCGGTAGAGTTTAGAAAGTAAAAAGGACTGGAACCGGTTCCTTGCCAGATTACATAGTACTAGTCGGTAGAGTTTTGAAAACCAAAAGAACTGGAACTGGTTCCTCGCCGAAAAGCACATGCTAGTCGGTAGAGATTTCAAAGTGAAAACGAAAGGAACTGCCTTCATTTTGAAATGTCAAAGCCTTCACAACGGCACTGCTTCAAGTTGAAGTACTTCTTTCAATGGAATGAAGTTAATCAAATGAATGAAGGCTAAAATGAACTACCACCTTCAATTGAAATATTTGTTCAATGAATTGAAGTTATTAAAATGAATGAACGCTATAATGAACTACCGACTTCAATTGAAGTATTTGTTCAATGAATAATGAATGAAGTACGAACTGTTACCAAAAAGAAGTAGTTCTTTGAAGCAGTTCTTTCAAAGCGGTCACAACGCTAATGTCCAATATTTGAAAAATTCCTACTGCGTAATAAGCGGAAGATATTGGTTGTGCAATGATGGAGGACTAAGCGTGCAGAGGAATTGAACCACCGAGACCCAGGTGGGAATCCGACGCGTTTGTCCACTCAGCTACTAACCAGTTGAATGTAAAGAAGAGGTGAAACCGTAGCAACCGCCTGCATCGACCTCTCCTTCAAAAAGGCAATCTATGTACAAAATGATGCAGGAAGTTCGTAAGATGGCAATTTGTTGACAAGTCGTTGGCACTAAGCTCGGCCAAAAAGCTTAGACATCTGGAATGCTACCGTTTGGGTCTCACCGAAACATTCCAGGAACCACCACCACCCCCAAACATGCATCACACAAGCAAAAAGATCACCGCAGGAGCGGTTTATGTTGTTATTGTCGAGGTTCGCGAGCATTTTGTCGTTGATCATACGTTCCATCTAGGAGTTGCAATCTGGATAATCTGAACATCAGGAACCCTTGTAGGTACTTGAACCAGTTGCTCCAATCTGTTATTTATAAATGGCAAAGGATTCCACCTGTCGGCCAGCTGAGTCCGCTGAACCTCTGAACTTCAACCATGGTTCGCGATAAACATTGAAGTGCTCAAAACAACGAACTCGGCCGAAGGGTAGCGAGGAGAGAGATCTCCAATGGTTTCACTCAAATGTGTGCACAACTCGGATGTGTCTGATTCGCTGAGCTTTGGCGAACGATATGTATACACGTAAAGAGTTCGGGATTCTCCACACTCAACGGTCGTACACAGCTGAGGCCAGCTCGGCTATAGAGACAGATTATAATTAAAACACTGTTTTCATTAAATTAAACTTTTTAAAGTTAGGTTTAACTTTATAAAACAAATTAATTGGCATTTGAAAAAAAGATAAATGTAAATTAATCGTAATTAAATGTTTCAATATAATGGGGTATTTGAATGATACTGCCAATAAGTAAGTTTTTTGGGCAAAAAATTAAATGATTACCTGATTACAGTCATCTTATTTTTCTGCCCGTCTGCCGCTTTCACATACGACAAGTTTTGACGTATAATACATAATAAACAATTAATAAATACGAGGTAGATCATAAGAAGGAGAGAACTCTGTATATTATTGGTAGTGTGAAGAGGGGATGCGAGATGGGGAGAAACACCGGAGTTGACAGAGAATATATACAAGTCACGTGTAGTTGCTTATTAAACACGGGATTATTACTTGTTTCTTCATTAATAAGTTTTAACACTATTACAATATGAACTACGTTTTTGCTTTTTCGAAAGTGAATATTTAATAATGTGCTAAAATAAGTTATCAAAATCCGTTTGTAATTAAAATATAAGAATATAATATGTCCAAAAATAAGAATATGCTTTTATAGTAATACCGCTCCTTTGTAACCTTTCGTATCAAGACTTGCAATCAAGAAGCAATGTGAAGTTACCTGATTGGGATATTTCCAAACTTCCACTATGTACTCCTTCTCCTTGTATTTGGCCTCTGTGTTTACTCCGTCCTACAATCTGGGCCTCTTCGAGACCTAGGTTTGCTCCTGCCTTTTCTTAAAAAGACCCTTCACAGAGCATCCCCAAAGATGACAAAGGCCCTAAAGTTATTTATTTCCCCCAGGTCCTCCTGTGTGAATAATTAAAAGAAAACACCTTTCAGTAGCTTGTTATTCGAACTCTAATTATTAATATTTAATTATTTTTAATTATCTATTATTTAAGCTGATATTCTATACATAACACGAGTTTTTTTGGTGTTAATACCATTTTTATATTTAAAATTTTTCTGATACCTTTGCTTAAAAAAATCGTAGTCTTGGGGTATTTGCGAGCGCAGGCGCCAGCGTGGCTTAAGAATCCGCCCTTGCGGGACTTCCCTCGCGGAGGGCGCAGGGCGGTGGGGTGTACGGACGTTCACGTACCGGGCGGAAATAATCTAAGCGCCTGCCACGTACTCCAAATGACTTTGTATCTTTTTAGATCCGTTGAAAAGAATACTTAGAAGTTTTAATCATCATGCTCGAACACCGGCGAACGAACATGGTATGCACGATCACTGCATAAAAATGAATGAATACACGAATATTTTTCATTCAGATATTTGTCTTAACTGAGAATATGAACGTTGGTGCATTGTTTCGGTTCATATCTCTTTTTTAGTTGGTTTAAAATATGATTACGTATTTCATATTTTTCAACATCATCTGGTGCTTTTCTTCAGTCAATTACTCATTGCTGAGGGTCACGACGACTGATGAGTCTACGTAGTCCGCTCTGGCGACTAAAGTTCCAGAAGCTTGGGAGACTTGGTAGTCCAGGGTATCGACGATTTTCCTGTCCCTTCCGACCTTTTAGTCTAGAATGTATCAGGAGGTGCTGTTGACGAACGGTCAACAGCGTGTTTGGGATGCACAATTATAAATTGCACAGTTATGCCAGAATCTAAGTACATTATGACACATGGATATCCTTTGCATATCCTAGGATATCCAAATTAAACCCAAGTACACAAAATCACAACAATAAAAAGGCCGCTATTATCATAACAGATATTTTAACTTGCATCATCTACGTATTTGTTTGATAATATAGTTAAAATATAAACTTACTATGGGTAATAAAAATAAAAAAAACAGTAACTAAAAACAATTGTCTTTAAATAAAGAAACCTCCGTAACTTTCGTACTTTCACGTGTATTGTTCGTTTACAAAATAAGAAACAATGCTTAGCGCGAAAACAACTGCGATTGGCAGCAACAAATTCCTATTGAAAAGTCGTTCTAACATTTTGCGCTCTTAAAAACTCTCCGTAACTTTGCTCTGAATTAAGTCGCGGAGCTCGCCTGGCCGCAGGATTTGTATCGCTCGGATATAATCCTCATTAAACCCCGCTCTGTACCCAGTTTCAGTTCCAGTTCCCAAGTCCCAGTTCTCAGTTCAATACTGTCCCATACTCCCTTACAGCGGCAGGCCATACCCATCGCTCGCTGTAGGAAATATAAAACTAATCCGGCTCCAGTCATATTTAGATGGTTTATTTATGCGAAAGCTGTATGGCTGGTGGTTTGCTTTATTCATCGGGGTAGTTCCGTGACACCTCAGTTTGAAAGAGGATCATTAGGGATGAAGAGGACCTGTTATTTGACTGATTTTGTACCCGTCATCGCGATCTTTTCAGCTTACAGGTAAGTACGTACTAGGAGCAGAAAGGAATCTGGGTTGAATCAAGCTAATGACTTCGTAGTTTCGGTGCAACGGAGGCATACTTGTACAATATAATGGAAGTTTCACTACAGTTTAAACATAATACCCAATAACAAGTCTGTGATTACAACTCAAATCTGATTTTGCAGAAATGTTTTACTTTATTTTAAGTGTATTATTAAATATTCGTGGGTGTTGAGCACCGTGAAATATTGTAGTACATAATATATCGTTTCTTGAGGACTTGAAAAAAAGACAATTCATAAAAAAATATAAGAAATAAACCTCAATGTTCCCATACAAGTGAGAAACTACCGATGAACTCGTTTTTTGTGTAAATAATTTACCGAGGAAACAGCGCGAGATAAATTTGCAAAACTTTTTTATCCCTACTTAACAAGTTTCTTAATTGGGAAGAAAAATGGCTCGATCAAAACAGCCTTATTTTAAATCCCTCGAATTTCTCCCTGCGCCAAGCGGATTCCTGCGGAAGAGCAGTAAATAAAACGGTAGAGACTTTCTTACACAAATACTCTTTAAATAATACAACACTGGCTCAACGATATCGTGTTGTCACAATGCGCATTACCGTTTGGAACTTATTCCGCCGAGATAGTCAATGGCCAGGGGTCGGAGGAAGTGTGGGTGGCCGGGTGGATTGTGGGCGGGACCCCGGAGGATGCGGGTGGGTAGGGTGGATCAGCTTGGAACGGGCGGGCTCGCTGACTTATTGGAACTGCCTCAGTAAGAAAATAACGTTTCGATTTTGAGTCCGCGGCTCAAAGGCTGTATGTTCAGACAGTAGTCGGACCGACGGAGTACAAAGCTACCAGACAAGTGTTTGGCTGGCTCTACTCTCGCGGATCCAAATACGCTATTCCGGTACTTTCACACAATAACACTACTGTGGAAACCTCCCTACGTCTGGTAGTCCTGGAGGGGTTTCGAGGGACATTGAATAAATTTGTTATTTGTAGGGCACATGCTAGTATTAACATTGAAAAGGGTAAGTTCTAACTTACTCTGCATATTTCCAAAGGCTTATCTTAAATTATAAAGTGGTCATTTAAACTATTAGCATTGGGAATATTAAATGGCTTATCGGTTGATTCTGGATACAATTTGACCTTTATGTGCGTGTCCCACAGATAGTAGACGAGCTTATAAATAAGCATCATGTATGTTTTCTCCAGAACGGTTGTAAAATAAACACCCCTAAGTATCTTTGACAGCACAGAATAACAACGATATTTGCGGATACATATACCTCTATATATATATATATCTATTATATATATATATATATATATATATATATATATATATATATATATATATATATATATATATATATATTATATAGGTATATGTTATATTGTTTTATGTTCAGCTGATACTATTTATACGAAATGAGATTTTGAAATAGCTTTTAGATTTCATTGATTTTGTCATTTCATGAATAATGTTTTATTTTTCTATTCTTACTAGTTTTCGTCTCTAACTTCGACCCATTTAGTCTTGGATTTGATGCTTATTTGTATCCTTCAACGCGGAAGGTATTCGTTAGTGAACTGTTTAATCCTGCCAGGCTGCCAGCACACAGAAAATCTAAAGTTTATTCCCGTCACATTGAGGGACAGTTCTTATGACTTTTCATATTGTCTAAAATTTGATGATATTTTTCCATTTTTTAATTTGTTTAACATAAATATATTCCTAAATTTTCAATTTGTGACATTGAACATATTGTATAAATAATAATAAAAAAATTAAAGTACTCTGATCCTAATTTCTGGAATAGAAACTTTAAGGAATCTGAGTGCCGGATAATTTTTAGCCGGATTTAATATAAATTTGAGCCGCATGTATCTATTTATATGCATATAAATACATGTACCGCATTAAACATATCTTATAAAGCAGAATGTACTGTTTTAGTAAAAAAAATTGCGCTGGATGTTCCACTAGCGAGTTTTTAGTGGGTCAGATAAATAAATATACACAAACAGAAAGGTGGTATTTATGTTTTATGGTATAAACTATTTGCTGCCGGTGAAAAATCACAGAATGTAATAATGACCAACAAAGAAAATATATTAGTTGATTTAATCTACCCCTTTCCAAATTAAAAATAATTTTTGCGAAATACATCAAAAGTACGTTCTTTACTGGTTAGGTAGGGATTTGAAAATATACTTTTTTTAAATTTGATAGTTTCAATTAACATCAGTTCCAAATTAGAAAAGTTCACACTCGTATGTACGTACGTACGTAGATACTCATAAAATAGATAATTTATTGTTAATAAAATATTTTTACTCATTTCCGAATTCTGAGGTATTTCGATGGTTTAATATTCACTTAGGTGACAAAAATGTATTTAATATTGTAGTATTGATGGTTAGATAACATGGAGGATATGTTTTTGATCATTATTAGAGTGAAAATAAATAAGGTTTTATTATTTCGTATCAGATTTTCTTCAATGTATGATTGTGTTCCATTTTTAAATATAATAAAGCAAACAAGAAGTCACTTTGACAGATGGATTATTGGAGGGAAGCAAGAGGGTTTACCCCAGAGAAGGGTTGGAGCTTACTTGCTGGTAGTAGGTGATTGTGATAGGGATATTAGGTAACATTTACGTAATTGAAAGATAAATAGAAATAACTGAAACATGGAAACATAATATTTATTTCAACCGAGTTCTACTAATACGTTAGAAAATTTTGGGACGGCATGAAAGTGGCATTTTATTCATAATTTTATATCTTTACTATTTTAAAGCAATTTTTATGATCCAACTTTATGTGTATAAATGCAGAACTGGTAATTAAAAAAAGATCTTTTCCCATATAAACATAATTGATCAAGAACACCAATAACTATCAGCATAAGAAAATAGGTTAGGTTGGGATAGATTTGAGTTTTCTTTGAAAAATATCACTATGTTGGCTGCCTGCTTTATTAGAATTAGGTCAGTTGTTGTACTGCCGAAGTCTGAGATTGGTAGACGTGACATTAATATGCATTCATTCCTTTTAACAAAGTGTTTTTCCAGGGAGACCTTAAAAAAGCAAAAAGATTTTTTTGATTACCTTTCCACGAATCATCAAAAAAAATCCAAACACTTTGAATGGCTGATTACTTTTCAATGAATATCTATAATCGCCTTACTCCACTGGAAGTGTAGTTCTCTCCAATAAAAGGATTCTCTCTGAATTCCAGCAAAAATTCCACTGAGTGTAAATAAGGTAAAACAGCCTTTGTTCTTTTAGCAAATGTAGCGAAATAAAAATATGTGTGGTGACCCCATCCGGCTTCGCTGCTATTGTTAGAGGATATGTCTTCCTACTTAAGTTTGCCGGCGTCGGAATGCAGTTAGCTATTTTATCAAGAACTCCATTATAAATTAAAAATAATATTTCTCGAAGATTTTTATTATAAAATAAATTTAAAAATGTGTTTACATATTCACACGTAATATTATTGAAAATACCCTTAAGGTAGGTATTGTCTCCAAAATCAAGTATTACATCAAAAGCCTTAGAAATAATAATGAAATATGCTTTTACAAGAAACTTACTTTTCTTAACTTTAACTTTGTATGCCGTCAGTTATGATTGTTCATGAATATTTATGTTTTATTGCCATCACTGCTAATTAACCCAAACAGGAAAAAGGAAAATTACTGACGTCAAATAGTTGTTTCTTATATATATATATTTAGAATCGCGTTTCTAGGTAAACTGCCACATTTCACATTATCTGAGTTTAAAGAAAACTCTTTTGATTTTGATTATATTCTAACTTTAAATATATATATAAATATATATAAGGTGTACAACTTCCGCCGTTTACCCATAGATGACTTTAGCGGTAAGTAGTGGTCGAAATATTTTTTTTCAAATGACAAACAACTATTTGACGATTTCATAAAATACGACTATGTCAGTAATTTTTTTTTTTCCTGTTTGGGCTAATTAGCAAGGATGGCAATAAAACATAAATATTTATAAACAATCATATCCGACGGCACACAAAGTAAAAGTTAAGAATATTTCTTGTAAAAGCATATTTCATTATTATTTCTAAGGCTTTTGATATATATATATATACATACATAGAAAGACAGTATCATCTGCACAAGTTAATGTTATAAAAAATATTACTGTTGCACGGATCATTGATATAAATCAAATTCAGTAGCGTCAGACGGTTTGAACCGGTAGGACGTGCGTTATTGGTGACCACCACGACGCACGGCAAATTCTTGTTTAAACTCATTATGGACGTGCTAACATTGATTGAAAGTGTAAAAAGTGATCTAAAAAATATAACTACGATAAAGGATTCCAAAGTGAGAAATAACCTTGAGTTAACAGTGAACCTTCTAGAAGAAACATGGAAAAAAGAAAAATATTATTTCCAGGAAGTAATCATTGAACTCCAAAAAAAAGTAATCGTTAAGTTAGAAAACGCCAAAAATGAAACCAAATCTTACGCAATGATTTTAAAAGAAAGAACAATACAAATCGAAGAACCCAAATTCGCTATTATAATTTCTGCTGAAGGTCAAAAGACTTCGGAAGACATAAAGAACATTATTACCAAAACGGTTAAAGCTCCAAGCCTAGGAATCGGAATAAATGGCATAAAAAAAGCTGCAAATAATAAAATAATAATGACATGCGCGAAAAAGAAGACGCAGAAAAATTAAAATCCGAAATAAATAAAAATACAAGCGGAATTTCTGCGACAGACCTTAAAAAGAAAAAAGACCATGCATGATCATCAAAGGTGTAGGAGAGGAGGTTATAATGAAGAAAATTTTCTGAAAGACCTTTTTCTACAAAACGATGAATTAAGCGATACCCCAAATGAATCTATTAAAGTAACAAAAATTCTAAAAAATAGAAAAAGTGATCAATTAAAAAATATTATCATTGAAACAACGGGCACAATCCGAAAAATACTACTTAATAAGCAAAGGGTTAATATAGGTTTTGTCAGAGCCCATATTGAAGACTGCAATCCTCTGATGCAGTGTTATCACTGCCTGGGATTCGGTCATACATCACTCAAATGTCTGAACAAGATGAACAAGCCCAGGTGCATACACTGTGGTCAAAATCACAAATTTATAGAATGTGAAAAAAATAAGGAAAACGCCAAGTGCTACAACTGATAAAAATAATCAATTATTTGGAACAAAAAATAACACTGCACAGAGTGCAAACAGTGAAAGCTGCACTTATCTTAAAAGAATGTCCATCATTGCTCAGCAGAGAATAGATTTCGAATAAATTATGGATAATTTTCTAACAGATGAAATTGATAAATCAACTAGCCTTTCGCAATATATCTGTGAAGATGCCAATCAGTGTAATAGAATAATTAATACATTTCCAAATACATTTACTGTTTTACATCAAAATATTCGAAGCATTAAAAAAAACCTAGATGAATTTTTGGTAACTCTAAACCTTCTTGAAATCTTACCGGACCTTATTGTGTTAACAGAAGCGCATATAAATACAAATAATGTGAATATTCAATATGACATACCTAACTACTCATATCACTCATCTACAATTAATATCAACAAGAACAGTGGCATAGCAATGTTCACACTAAATAAATACAAAAATGTAACAATAACAGAAATCGCAATACAACAAACAAACTGCCTAAAAGTGCGTTTTAAAATCAACAAGTGTATTTTTCATATTATAGCTATATACCGGACACACGGATCGGACCCGTATAATTATATTAAAAGCATAGAGCAATTACTACTTAATTTAAAAGACACTTGCAATATCATTATTGGTGATATTAATATAAATATAGAAGACAATGTATGTAGCAAAGTAAAAGAAGATTATATAAATGTAATGACTTTATTAAATTATAGGTCGTATATAAATAGTGCTACACGTAATGTCCTTGGACAAACCCCTTCCTGTATTGATCACATATGGTGTAATTCAAATAACACAGAAAAAACATTATCAATATTATGGAAAACCAGTATAACTGATCACCACACTTGTTTATTTGCTTACAATATTAGTCAAATGAAAAATGACCTTAAAAAAATTAACGATACAAAATTTTTTTTTAAATATTTAAATCTGGAAACTTTAGGATCAAATCTAAAAATCGAAAATTGGAAATCAATATTTGAATCAGAAAATCCTAATACATGTGCGGAAAATTTCGAAATGACTTTCCTTAAACATATAAATGTATGCACAAAAGTTTACGCTTCTAAACCAAAGTCCAAATATAGATTAATTAAACCATGGATAACACATGGATTAGTCATATCAATAAGAAATAAAGAAAAATATTATCACCAGTCCAAAAAATTCCCAAATGATGAAAAAATTACAACATTTTACAAGAAATATCGAAATAAACTTACGCTCCTAATTAGACTCACAAAAGAAAAGTACTTTCGTGACAAAATAAAAGATGTTGGTCAAGACAGCAAAGCATTTTGGAAAATCATTAATACAATAACCAATAAAAGGAAAAAACAAAAAATTCCAAAAGAAATTTTTCACGAAGGAATCATTGACACCGAAAATAACCCAAAACTTTGTGGTAATATTTCGTAAATGTCGGTGAAAATCTAGCTAAAAATATTAAAGTAGATAGTAAGAGAACTAATCAACAAGAGACGATTTCATTAAATAAAGAAGGTTTTGACACTTTCACCCCAGTTACTGACGAAGATGTTGAGAAAACTATAATTAGTCTAAGAGGATCAGCAAGCCCGGGTTTTGACAACATAACTGTAACAACATTAAAAGCAGTTCGCAAGGAAATAAGCAAACCTATCGCTCATATAATAAATACAAGCTTAAACAAAGGTATCTTCCCGAACAATTATAAGAAAACTATTGTCACCCCGGTATTTAAATCTGGTGACGAAGAAAATGTATCCAACTACAGACCAATAGCACTCACTTCTAACATAGCTAAAATTTATGAAAAAATTGTTAAGAAACAACTAAACAGATACATAATAAAAAATAAGATAATGAGCCCCTGCCAATTTGGTTTTAGAGACAATTTAAGCACACAGGATGCTATTGCTAAATTGACAACAACAATAATGACGACTTTAGATAATGGAGAAAAGTGTATTGGCATATTTATTGACCTCCGCAAGGCATTTGATAGCATATCGCATTCCAAGTTAAGCAAAAAACTTTCACAAATCGGAATCGACGGAACAGTTCTATCATGGTTTAAAAGTTATCTTAAAGATAGAAACCAATATGTCAAAATCAATAATTCTTTAAGTGAACCCAAAACCACATCATTTGGTATACCACAAGGAACAGTCATCGGTCCAATCCTCTTCATTATTTATGTTAACAAAATGTTCAGCCTCCCCATAGCTGGTAGCATAATATCTTATGCAGATGACACAGTACTCATCACAAAAGGAAAGTCATGGGAGGAAACAATGATGAGAGCAAACACCAACATAAATATATTAAAATCATGGCTCGACCAAAACTGTTTGTCACTAAATACTGAAAAAACATATTTCATCCCATTCTCTATAAAAGATAAAAGTACCCATTACAATATAATTATTAAAATTCATTCATCAGAATGTGAGAACAGAAAAGAATGCGACGATATAAATTGTTTACGCATAACAGGCAAAAATAGTATTAAATATCTTGGTGTTATAGTTGACAAAAATTTAAAATGGAACGAACAAGTCAGAAATACAGTTACGAGACTAAGAAAACTTATATTTATATTTATCAGATTGAGAAACATCTTATCATTAAATATGATCAAAACCATATATTTCTCACTTGCTCAATCTATTCTCCAATATGGTATTATCGGATGGGGAGGGACCTTCAAAACCAACCTCTCGCCTGTAGAAAAAGCACAAAGATTAATTATTAAAGTTATACTACGCAAACCATCGTTCTTTCCTACTATGGAACTGTTTAACAAATTTAAAGTCCTTAGTTTAAATAATATTTTCAAAAAGAATGCGGTGTTACAAACCCACAAAGACCATTTCAATTCAACAATTTCCACCAAAATTAGTGTCCGACCAAGATCAATTGGCAACATAGAAATCCCTAATTTTAAAACGAGTGCCTCACAACACCACTACTCTTATCAAGGTATCAAATTTTTTTAATTCTCTCCCGTTGAAAATTAAATTGGAAAAAAATTATGTAACTTTTAAATCAAATATCAAAAAAATATTGTAAAACTCCACCAGTAAACACGTTTTCTAAATAATTAAAAATGAAAATATATATATATAATTTAGAATAATTTAATTTTATTAATATAATTTATATATAACCTAAAAATTTCATTAATCTTTTTTCTAAAATGAACCTAACTCTCTATTTGTACATTTATTGATTTAAATTGTATTGTATAATTTTGTGATCTACCTACATGTACGAGTATTTACAACATAATAACGTTGCTCCCCAACCCAAACACGAGAATTGATTTCTCTCTTGGGCTGGGTACTCTTGTTAAAAATGTATACATATCTGTAATAGTTTAAAGAACATTATATACTGTTTATTTTATATAAATATAGATATTTTAATGTAATAATTTGTACTTATAGGTAATTGTTTGACAACTGGTGTAGTTTCAAAAATGTTATTTTATGTTTTTAATAATATTAGAATAATTTCTATAGCACCGATATACGGCAAACTAATGAGGCGGGTGCTTTATAGTTAGTCAATGAGCTAAAATAACTTCAAAACCAAAAAAATTAAACCTAACTTATTATGCCTCATCCTCGACCCACAACTTATTAATATTAATTTATGTAATTTATTTCATCTTGAATTTGGAAACAATGTAGCACTTGTTTTGAAAACGATACAATTGGAACAATTTTATTAATACTGAACAAAATGTAAGCCCTTAAAAATGCTTCTTAATGCTTTAAAATATGTTTATATTAATTTGGATCTCAGCGGGTTAACGGTGGTTACAAGGGTTGGTAGGTCGCTTGGTTAAGAAGGAGTTGCCGGTTGCTGGAATGGAGTAAGACACGTCTCAATAAGAGTGTGTAAGGGGGGGGGAGAGGGTATAATTGAGTTATGGTATCAATAGGAGGATATAAAGGAGGATCTATCAAACCATGGCCGCAGCGTCCGCCGCCATACTCGTCCTTAGTGTCACGAAAGCCTCTCAGAATGGATTAAATAGAACGGAAGGAAAAGGAAATGGAGTGAACTTCATTCAACATCTAAAAACCCATAAAGGCTACGTGATGGGAGGAAGTAATATGTTAGAGAAACTGCCATATAAGTTGATTACTAAATAACTTAGCTCCATTAACTTTTTAAATATTTTTCATTTACAAAATACAAAAAAAACTGTTGCCAACTAGTTTCGTCAGGTGTTCATCTTCGGGGCAAAAAAAATGAAGTGAAAAAATCTTAAAAAAAGTAAACGAAACTAAGTTGTTAGTTTAGTAATCAATAAAAACAAACTTTCACAAAGACAATGTATTAAACATTTTGCCTTACAAGTATTTATTATTCGAACAAACCTATACAAGGAAGGAAAATTGTTAAAAAAATTATAAAACAAAATCACAATATATATTTTAAAAATTCAAACACGTTGTGTGATATTACCTGACTTTATAATACATGACGAAATCATTGTCATAATTAATCAAATAATGTGCGTTGAATGGGTTTTGAATTTTTGAAGGGATATGAAGTGAATTTAAACTTTTCAAAAAATACTGAGCGGCACACTAAACTATTTCATTTCCTCCCTCCTATGACACGAGTCTTTTTCAAGATCCAGGTTCACTCCTTCCTCTCCTTTCAAATTATAAAATTATAAAGTGAAATCATTTATCCTTAATATTCAATATGTCCCACATGTGCTGTCATATTATATTAACATTAGTGCGCCGTTAATAGATTCTGAACACCATCGCCATAAACGAAGTCGCAGCAATTACGTTGATGGTGATTTATACCTTATTACGGCCTCATCCTCCCCTCCCCCCGGGAGAGTACTCCTATACGGGCACACTGTTCACAGGTTCCGATGGAGGGCTCACGCTTTATGGCCCAGGCTTAGAGTAACGTAGAGACCTAACTTTGCGAAATTTTGACCAAGCAATGACCAAAGGGTGTGGCCTAAACTCAGAGTAAAATCACTAACAGGGTTGTCACAAATTAAGTAAATTAGGTATTTTGTTGTGAGTAGGTAGTTGTAAATCATTAAAAAGAATGAATGTTGTATATTTTTTTGTTTATTCAAAGATACATTAATCAATAAGATTATTAAAATCTTATTTATAGATAAAAATATAAACGAATTAAATTATTAGTACAGAACATTTTATAATACATCTTATAAAATGAACTTCAGTTCCATCAACAAAATAGTTTACAAACAAAAGTAAAATAAAAAAAAATGTACGGTGATAACAGATGTTAAATCATTTTCTTAACCTTGGAGTAAGAATATATGGAGAGAGATCATTTTTTTTTACCTATATAAATTTGCGATAAATCACTTTCTCTGCGTTTTCGCGTCGTACACCATGAGAGAGAAAGAGGCACAAAAAATTTCACAAAACATGAAACTGCTTTTAAGTATTGTAGGGATGTTTTCCGTCCCGCGTTATTTTGTAAGGAAATTTCGAATGCAGATAATAATAACAGTGAACTTTGTGATATTTCACGTCAAGTGCGCTTCATACTTAATTAATTAAGCTAATAATTCTAACTAACAAGGAGAAAAATAATATATAATATGTATACAAAATTAAAACTATCTAAATGCATGATCGTTATCATAAATCATCAGAGAACAGGTTCAGAAATGGGTACAATAGTGCATGTGCACATCAATAGATATAAAAAAAAACAATTAACTAGAAGCTAAGGGTATAAAAATCCAGATGAAACGTATGAATTCATATTAACATATTTGTTAAATCAAAGAAAAAGAAATTAGATTTTTCTCGTCTTTTTTCATCCTTTGGAAATCTAAAAATAATTAAATAAATAATAATATTCCAATTTTGGCATAGCCCTGAATCTGGGGACGTAACCGAAATTATAAATATAACTAAGAGACCGGATATTTTCAGAAGCCGTACAATATGGGGATTCCCCATGTAATGGTTTTCTTATGTGATAGCTAGTAAATATCTCCAAGTTAAAAATATTACGAATCCACTAAAACTCATTTCAAACGGAAGTTTATTATATTGGAACGAATAGTCCAAAGATTAATTACATATTGGTGTAAGTTACTAGTTGTTTTGTAGGTTAGAATGTTAAATATTTGAGATCTAACTAAAAAAGACGATTTTTATGGTACATACGTGTGAAAACTGTTTGTTTTTGGTCCTTTTGTACTTCGATTGAAGCAACCAAGTATAGCACATATGGCCATGATGTTTTGCTAGATATCGGACAAAAAATAACTCAAGTTTTTAACTATTTACGCACTTTTGACAGTCCGTTCACTTGACACTCCAAACGTGAATGAAGTTCGTCCAGATCAATTAACCGCGGACATGGTATTAGCCCGCCCCAAATCATGTATTGGTTTCAACAATTGTTTGTCTCTTTTTCTCATATGCGTATAGAACCGAGCATAAAGAGAGAGCTATATTTTGCGAGTTTGTCAACGATTTGTCACAAATTAGTATGGTCTCTTTATATTGTTACTCTGAGGGCCCAGGTAATCCACCTCTGATAAAATCTTCGTGTCATCTGCATCTTTATTGATTTTTTCCACTCCTAGTTGGGTGTGGGTTACTGTTTACTCAACGTATTGTAAGATACACCCTAATACCCCACGAAGGTGTTCAACAGCTACATTTGGATACAAAGGTTGGCAATGAAAGAGTGATAAATATAGGTTGATACTAGCGTTGGGAAAAACTTCAATGTTTTGTGAATGCTTCACGAATTGTTAGTTCTTTAAAATGAACCCTTCGAAGTGAACCTTTCAATTGAACTCGAACTCGCGAAAAAAGAGATTTGGATTTATCCGCTTATTTGTTCAGTTCTTTTGCACGTACTAGTCGGTAGAGTTTGGAAAGTAAAAAGAACTGGAACCGGTTCCTTGCCAATTTAAAAGTACTAGTCGGTAGGGATTTAAAAACCAAAAGAACTGGAACTGGTTCCTCGCCGAAAAGCACATGCAAGTCGGTAGAGTTTTCAATGTGAGAAGCACTGGAACCGGTTCCTCGCCACAAAAATCGCGTACTAGTCGATAGACATTTCAAAACGAAGGGAACTGGAACTGGTTCCTTCATTTTGAAATGTCAATGCCTTCACAACGGTACTGCTTCAAATTGAAGTACTTCTTTCAATGGAATCAAATGAATGAAGGCTAAAATGAACTACCAAAGTGTTGGTTCAGTGAAATGAAGTTATTGACATGAAGTCAATGAAATGAATTAAGTCTAAAATAAACTACCACCTTCAATTGAAATATTTGTTCAATGAAATAAAGTTATTAAAATGAATGAACGCTATAATGAACTACCGACTTCAATCGAAGAATTTGTTCAATGAACAATGAATATGAAAGTACGATCTGTTGCCAAAAGAAGTAGTTCTTTGAAGCAGTTCTTTCAAAGCGGTCACAACGCTACTTGATACATGATTGAAATCAATGGCTTTTGGATTTCTTGAAACCCATTTAAAAAAAACATTTAAGCTGATTATGACTTAGTGGTTTGCGTATTTGGAATTCAGTTCTGAACTTTTACTTTTGTATATAGGCGTTTTTGTCCGGATATTGATGATTATTTTATTTGATGATTCTTCACAGCTTGCCTTACGACAGCTTTTTAGTTGGTCCAAAAAACTTAGTTATAATATGAATTAATTCAATCGGTAATTTTTATCATTGGAACATGTTTTCATGGTTACATAACTCGGATCGTTGAAAAATAAACATGTATCGATTGAGATCTATTAATTTATGTAAATAACATTTTAAATACAGCTTCTGGTTAGTTACTAGGAATGTTAGGGTTTTTACTTTGTTATACCAAAAGTAATAAGGGGCAAAAAATAGCTGGTGATATAAAATAGATCATTCATTTCAAAATACAGAAGGAATATGACTTTGAAAAATACATTAACAAAGTAACATAAACAAATACAAACAAGAGTTAAAATAATTTAAGAATAAGTTAACAGTTGCTCATGAAACCCTCTCATTGTGATAAAGCACCAAAACAAAAATCGAAACTATGTGAATTCGAGAGGCAGTAAATAATGAAAGCTTAAAAATGTTAATGTTGTTTTTTGAATAAATTCTTTGTCAAAATTTAATAGGGCCTCAAGAAACAAAAAACTTTCAAGTTAATACTTAAATTCACAAAACCTTATTTTCAATGAAGCCAGATTCCCAATCGAAAACGTGTAATAAAAGGTCATCGTTCATCGTTCATCAACAATGGGAAATAAATGACTGAATCATATTTCCTCGTCCTGGAGAGTCACCCCATAAATCCTCTGAAGCCTTCAAAACTATTCCTGACAACCAATCACAGCCGCGAGGGAAGCGGGGAGGGAAAGGGAAGAAAGAAAAGGGAGAGCTGGGATCATTTTCTGAACAATAAACTTTTTTGTCGTTTCTAAGGGTAAAAAATTTAAGGGAAAACGGGTTCAACTTAAATGGAATATGTAAGCTTTGCGTGAGTTATGGGAAAATACTCTTCGGAAAATGTCAACGTTTTTTTTTGAGTAATAGAAACGCACCCTCCGAAGCCTCTTTCATTACAGCGGAAGACATTATTTTTTGCGATTCTCGCAGAAATGATTACGAGGAACACAGGTTCCCGGGTGAGGCCGGAGCACTCGTAAACCTTCGGTAGTTCGGAAGATTTAAATTTTAGTACCCGAAGAATAAACCTCATTTCATTTTCATATCGACTTTCAATTTCTCTCCTTTTAAAAATAACCTTTCTATAATTTATGATACTTAAAAGCCCGGTTAAAATAAAATGTTTTAATGACATTCGTGAATCGCTTCGAACCCGTTTACAAGGCGCATTTTACACACAACTTTTAAATTTATTTTTTTCCTGTGTTTTTGTTTTCAGAAGGAAGAAACCTCATTTCGCAAGTACTTTTTTGATTATCAAAGAACAAAATTAGAATCTTACTACAAGTCTGCACGCAAAATTTTGCCTTACAAAATCAATTATTTTTTCCTACGGCATAATAAGTAATTTCGTCGTTAGTTAATATGTGAAGAATGGAGGACTGCCACTATGGAACGCGTTGAAAATGTATGCGTTTAAAAGGGGTTCATTAACATAAATACCCTTTCCAATTGAGAGATGGTTTACTGTGAGGCGTTTCCTTCAACGCTTTTTTTTCTTCTCAGAGTAGGCCGAAGCGGGTCCAAATTGGCCATTATAATTACGATGGTGGCGAGGTTGTTATTCAATACGTTTGATGCTTTCCCAGCGCTAATGGCCTCAGTCATAAGTAATAACAGCGGTGAGGTCACCAATACCTTTCCTTCACACCTCACTTTGTGTGGCGTCTTACAACCCTTGTGTTCAATTAAACACATAAAGGTGCAAGGGTTTCCGCTCATTAGGGGTGATACATAAAAACTACCCCCTCCCCGGAACGTGGGGTGTAGAAGGGTGCTTACGAGCGGACAGAGTTTACCGGATAATAAATTCTTCTTTTTCTACTACAACATTAATATGGGTTCATTTTAAAATATGTGTTGTATTGCCATCCAGGAGACACGCGTTTCAAATAAATCCCACCATCGCCTAGGTCGGCAATGGGCATACAAACAGACCACATTTTGAGGAAAAAATAATTTCACACTAAAGCACTAAATGCACAAGTTTTTAACAAGATTTACAGAAAACTGTACAAGGTAGTGTTACAAAACGAACCGCATTATATGAAGAAAAAAAACAACAGGAAACTGTGAAATAATATGCATTGCGCACAAAAGTGTTTCCATAAAACTAAACACTAAATAACATTAAAAAAATAATACTTGTCCATGTTAGCTGTAAGAAACAACAAACGAGTTCTGGGAAAATCTAATCTTTTGGCACACGGTACATATTTTGTACAATAGACGCTTAGATAATTGTGCTGACAATAATCTGCATACCTATAATACAAATGTACCTATTGGTGGCTATATATTGTACAGGTACATTACTAGTTAGTGTCCTGAGGATAGTCAGCACAAAACAGTCACGAATTCTCCATCTGGTGAGCAGGTACATGCCCCCACCCCCCATGGGTATAATAGGGGTTTGTATGATTAAATTAAATACAAAAAGGCTGTATATAAATAGCTCGCCTTATAAAATATTTAGTGTTGCCCGCGACTGTCAGAACCTATAAAATCATTTTATTGGAAGGAAACGGAAGTAATGCCCGGATAAGGGATTTCGGGTGATGGCGCCCTTCCGGTAATCATTTCGCGCCGTTCGCCGCCAAGCGGATGCGGATGCTGGCTGTGACCTATCTACTACGCGAGGATTGCGGGTTCGACCTCTCGATGGCTAAATGCTCGTTACGCGCCGTTTCATAAAGCTTCGTGTAATGTTAAAGTTTCATAAATGCCAATCATAATAATTGTATCAATATTGATTTTATTTTAAGGATCATGTAAACGCATGAACAGTATTATTATAAAATTTAGCAAATATATGACACGAGTGGACACTGCATTGTTTAGTAAGGAGTTTATAAAATACAGTGTTAAATCACACAAAACTAAGGACAGTAAAACGATAATAATTTCGGGAAAATGATAAACAATTATCCGTAAATCACAGCTATAAATGATCACTTGAAAATAATGTTTTGCAGTATATGGCAAATAGGTTATTCACTTTACCATCGTACGGCATTTCTGTTTCAACACGTTTATATCTTTTTTGTCTCTTTATTTGTTGCTTTAAGCCTTGTAATTATAGTACGGTTAAGTAAGGAAAATGTCATAATTTGGTGGGCAGGTAATAGAATTAGGCTAGGAAAAAATAACACCTTCCTCAGATTTTCTAATCCTCGATTTAGCATAATAATATTCCCCAACCGGGCCCGTCCCGAGTATCTGTATAACGACTAGCCAAAACCTGTTAATGACCCTCCAACCTTCAGTCTTAACCCTCTAATAGCTCTCAGTGAACCTTACAATGGGCCTCCGGGACATGCTTAAACCTTAAAACCCCGCTAAGCTATTTGGCCTTAATCCCGATGAGTAAAACCAACCACTAATCAATTGAATTCTCCCAACAACTCGCAAAGGTTAATTGTTTAAGTGTTTTTCAATCAACGACTTAATCCCCGGATTGTCGCAACTAAACAACTGTCTATCAGAGTTTAATTTTTCTACGGACACAAAACACCTTGTATCTTCCGTCCTACGCCCCCCGCCCCTGCCCTCCATCATCTTAGTTAGCAAGCAATTAATATAGAGTTATCGCAAACGCTTTGTGTTGGCTGTTTTGAACTTTGTCTTATGTTTTACCATAACATTCTAACAAAGGTTTTTAACACGTTGTTTACGTGTAAAGGGATTTTTGTTCTTGTTTAATATTATAATAAATTTAAAGGAGGAAAACATGCTTTGCCCAATAAATTTAAAAAAGGATGATTATAGAAAATATACCACCGCGTCAGTTAAGGCCGTAAATGAAATATATCATAAATTTTCCGGGGGGGTTTAAAACAATAGTAAATAACGTAAAATTCATTACCTTAACAAAATGGATAAAAAACGATATTAATAAAACACGCTTTCTTTTATTCACTTCCACAATGTTTGTAGTTATTGTTGAAAAGTAGATATGGGTGGGAAATCGCACAAACAAAAGCCCGTTCTTTAGTTGTTGGCCCCAGAGTCTTCGTGTATCCGTTGTTATTACTCACATGCGTATTTTTTCCTCATTTAACTTGAAATGGTGGCTTTTCTAAGGAGACAGCCTTTTTTGCCGCAGTTATATCTAAACTATGGACGTGTTTGGCTAAAAATACCCCAATAAATTTCAGTTCAATGTGTCGACCAGATTCTCGAATAAATGTATACGTGTTACTTTCAACGCGAAGTTTATGAAAAATAAATTGTCCCATGAAAACGCTTTTCCGATCAGCCATCCCCTCCTTCATCCCCCCTCCCACTCAGCCCGACCCAGCTTCTAAAGGAAACTTAGAAAAGTAGTCGCGAGAAGAAATAGCCAATCTATTCTCCTATTGAGTTACTTTGTACAGAATCTTCGAGACACTGCGAGTTTCTCGCATGGATATTTCTAAGACAATTCCCGATATGAAATATGTTACTACGACATTTAATATTCAGATGCTGTACAAAAAACATTATTTTTTCTGCTTTTCCATTTAGCTTTATTTTTTTTTGTCTACGGTAAATAATTTTGGGATTGTACCCTTTAAGACCGTAACTAAGATTTATACGAATTGGGATACGAGTCACAGAAAGGTGAAACTTTTTCCGATTAAGGTGGGGCTATATAAATCACAAAAACCCAATGGGCCACCCAACATATGTAAAATAATTATTCATGTTTTATCTTTCAGTACTTATTATTGAATATTGTTTTATATTTGCGATACTCAAACTAAATTTATTTAAAAAAAAAACATTTATTTATAAGAATGTTCCTATAAAATTAATTAAACTCTAATTTGTCTAAAAAAATATTTGGCACAGATTCTATTTCGTACATTAAACTATGGGGTGCCGGAAGTATTCTATCGGCGAGACATATTTAAATCACTTTGAAATGTTTTGGTATCATTATTTGTTCATTTGACGATACTAGACAAGAACTAGCTTTATTGGCAAACAAATAAGTGAAACGGAGAAAAAATTCCGTCGTGGAGATGTCTCGGTTCCACCACATCGTTTTAAAATAAACTTTAGTTTTTTAATGATCTAATGTATAATAATTGATCAAACAGGTAACGATTCTTGCAATAAAAGGGATTCAAGTCAATGGTCTTCCATATTTCATACTATGAATGTTAAACTGCTGAAAAATCCAAATTTAATAGATCATTCGAGGGTCACAATAACTTTTTTCAAATTGAAAAGAAAACCCAATTTTAAAACCTTTGGTAATACGAGTAGAAACGTCGCTCAGTCGCTAGAATCGTGATACATAGATCGATGCAGATGAAAAAGTGAACTTTTGAAAAGTATTTGATTTTAGCGATATTGCTTTCCTGTGACGATTTTAACTCAAAATAATTTTTAAAATATACTATCAGGATAGAATAAGGTTTTGGGCATAAATTAAGTGTGTACTATAGGAAGCATGGTTGATGTGAGAACACCGTTCTCTTATTTCTCTGTAGATTTTAGGCTACAGCTGGAATAATTTAGGAGACAGTACAAGTGCATGAGAATAATAGTTGTGGACGCACGTATCTGTTAGTTAGCGACAGCTGAAGTCAACACTCGCGAGAGGAGACGCTTCTGCGGCCACAATGGGATGGTACAATGTGTCCCGCACCGCTACTTCTAAAATGATTATTGCCAACGGTGACAATGCAACGTGCAGTGTGCACACTGTTTAGTTCAGTTGTTGAACGAAATGTGTAAATTAGCCGTTTTATTAGTTTGGTGTCATTATGATCTGTTTTGCAACAGCGATATTTGATTTCCAGAGCACGGATAAAAACGATTGAATTATTAATTGCAGTATTCTTAAAGGTATCTAAAAATAGCGTTACTTGTTTTTTTTTATCAATTGTTTTATCAACTGCAGACTGATATTGTAATAGTAAGGGACGTTTACAAATATTTTAACGAACCAAAACATCTTTTTTTTATTAGATCAAAAGTTTTTAAATAAAAATCATAACCCTCTGAAAGCTTGCGCTACCATAGTACAATCTTAATAATATTTTTATATGATTATTCTGTTTGAACATTATTTATATTTTTTACTATACATATTTTAAACAGATAATAAATTTACCTGTAAATGCATATTGTTAAAGAAATTGGATGATATTTAAAAAAAAGGTTTAAGGATTGGCATTTAACGACGGGTTTAATGGTTGACTTTATAGCTTAGTGATTTTCAGCAGTCCCTCGTTTAGCAGATCCCGAAATTCTAATGCCGGTAGCAGCTTATTTAATTTTTGCTTTTCCGAAACGTAAAAAGTAATATAATTTTAGTATTTAAAACACTCTCTTTGTTCTCATGGTCATGATACAATAAAACAAACGGATTCGAACACACAATGAAATAGCTACGATTTGTATTGATACATAAAGAAATTTTATTGATTTGCTATATTTTAGGTTAACTTCCAAAATTTTTAAATGAGCATCCTCTTTGATCTGCTAAAAGCTAATAATATCCTTTCAGACAGTTTCGGAAGTTCTCACTTCCGCAATATCCAGCTGCACGTAATAAACAGAAAGGTGTCACCCCTCTGCATGAATTGAGTAAATAATATGGCGGGTAAACCAGTACGTAAGTGTCGGAGTTATGCAATTTCCCACAACACAATCTGCACACGTGCGCGATGCGTTCGGAGAGTAAAATGCACATTTCAAAGTGGAATAAACTAGTGGCTTTAGTCTGCTTGCGATATTAATGCAGCTCCGGTGGATGTGAGTGCATTCACAGTGCATTACCGGATGCACTGTCGGAGTCCTCTACTGGCTTGTACAGTGTGGAGTGTGCAGTGTACACGTACTCGTATATTCCATAATCTCCAGTTTCTTGTACTGTTAAGGGAAATGAAGCATGTTTGATGAGTAACACAAGTTTAAGGCCCAGAAAGAAATATTTCTCTATTTTTAATTTAAAAGTCTTGAATGCAAATGAAAACTGTATTATAATACTGCAACCTGTTATTTTTATTAATTATTATTTCTCCGTTACTCTTATTTTTCTCTGCCATGTCGCTTATTCATATGGATGATTTTTTTGCCATTTTTCCCTTCGAAGACATTACCATGCAGCCTTTTCAAAGAACCTCGTGATTTGGAGTGGCGGTCTTTGAGACCAGAGGTCTGTGAGCCAGGAATATCTGTTACTGAGAGAGGGGTATTTTCAACTACTGTACTAAGTTTTTTTTATCATTTTAACTGGATAATTATTATGAAAATGTTTCACGTAAAAATACAGCAGAAAATTGTTTAAGCGCATACAAAATTTATAAATTTACTTTTGCCTTTTTTATTTTTCATAATAATAATAATTACAATGCCTTTGTTTAATAATAATTGTGGCAATTTCCACAAAAGACAAAACAACTGTCATTTAAGAACTTTTTTTAATTAACAAAGTCGTTTTTTTAATTCAATCAATAATTGTTTTAACAAAAACTTGAAAATTAAAATGGAGTTCTTCGAAATAAGCTTTAAAATAAAATTTGCTTTCGCCTTTAGATGGTTTCACAACAGTCGCTTGTTCAACTGCTTTAAAATATTTTTTTGATGTGTACGCTAATTAAATTACCGGCACTTGTCAAGAAATCTTGCATCTTCATGTACTTTGCTTTCAAGAAAAGAAAAAATAATTTTTGGAGTATTGTTATAAGTCTGAGTTTTACTATAAAAGTGCAGGGTTTGTTTACTCGCCGTTACTTTCCTCTCACCTGCTCTCCTGTATCTCTAACCACCTCCGCAAATACAGACGTGTGTTTCATCTCGCCAAGTCTCTTTAACAGGTGGGATGCTCTTATTCTGATCAGGCGTGGTTCATTCAATAATCATATGGGAAAATGACAACTTTCCGCCAAGCGAGTTGTTGCCATGATGAAAATTTTATTGTTAAAGTATTACGCAAATGAATTTAATCCAATAAATAACATACCTGTGTTGAGAGAGAATAGTCCTTTAGCATTTTTTCGTTGAATAAAGTTACTGAGCGACATTTTTCGAAATCGGGTTTTTCAACAAAAATTCAACAAAAAATATGAGAACTTTTGGGAATAGTATCCAAAGTTCAAAACAAAATGTTTTACGCCCCAAAATATTGTTAGTCTGCTACCAGATATCCGTGTATCTTCAATTTTAACCCAAGGTAAAAAAAAAACTATTTCTTAGATCTCTATTATTTTGCAAAGCTAATGCAACCGTACAAACATCTACCGAATTTACTGAGGACCTCTTCACTGAGTTTCCTTGAAACCTACTTACCTGTTCTGTCTTCAGAAGCTTTTAAGGCCCAGGTGGCTGCTCTTATTCGTTTAAATCAAGATCACATCATATTAACTCAAGGGGAACTTACTTGGCAGGAGATCTCGTATTAAACTGCTCCTTTTTGATTCCAAGAAGAAAATACACGTAAAAAGTGTGGTTTTGTATTAAAATGATATATTTTTTTAATTGACTTCCCATAATTACCTATTTATAATAATGCTCTTAATTAAAAAAAAAAACACACTGATATTCACTTTACAATTACAATAAACACTTTACAATAAATGCTTGTTTATCGTCATATTTTCAAACGCCTTTTTCTCAGTTTCAACTTATCGTGATGATTTTTTGGGATATCATCCCTGTGTTGAGCTCTCTTCTCCTTTAGTCGTTTTAAAACGGTTTGTTCATCGACAAAATTGTCTTTTCTTACGCGTCAGTACGAGTATTGGATGTTTATAACAAAGCATATTTTTATAATTGAATCTTTTACATTAACATTCGGCGGTTCTATCATACATTGGTGGCACTAATGTAGTTTATTCTTAGAAATCTAAATACATTTTTGCAGTCATAGCGTTCATAAGATGACTCGTAAAATGTTGTACACCATGAAAACATTAAAAAAGCATGCTGATATGAACCTGTAATTTTAAACGGGAGCGCAGAAAGGCCGCAGGGCTCTTTGCTTTACTTTGCTGATGAGGGAGGAAGGTAAACAGTCCCAGAAAGATTAATTCGATCTTCTTCTACTCCCGCTGCTCTCCTAGGAGCTAAATCTCCTAAAGTAAAATTATTTAATCCAAGTTTATCAGCACCCCAAGTGTTAATTTATTCCTCCATAGCTAAACGCTTTACTTAGGCTAATTCTTTCAATCTTGGCGCCGTGCCATACAAATGCAGAGTTGCAGAAACAGTTCACCTTCCTCTTTGAATTTAAAGCATATTAGAGACAACTTATATCAGTATACGAGTACACGTACTCTGTTCACTGAGGCGGAATCAATCTCACAATCAAACGAATATATTTCAGAGGAACTAACGAGATGTGATTTGCAGTCTAATTAGATTTATATTTGGAAGTGTCTTGTACTTTCAATTTTGGAGTTACGATTCATTTTAACGCACATCACTCTGTGGCGTTTTCAATTAAAATGAAGTATACGAATCATTTAGCGAAGCCATTACTTATAGTTGGGTTACAATGTTAAAAGTATTAAGGTTTTATCCTCTTAGTTTTTAAGTTTCTTCGAGACATTTTATCAATTGTGAAACACCCTTAGAGTTATTTTTCACATATACTGTTGATGAATAGATTATGTATTTTGATTAAAGTAAGTATTGCACTTTAATTTGTTTCAGTGGGATTTTTAATTCCAACGAATAAGGATTTTTTTTTAACACTTCTTGATGAAATGGAAATTTTATCTACAATAAATGTGAGATTTTACCCATCTATATGGTCGTTCTAAAATATCTGTCCCCTTTATCTGCAAACACGCGTTACAAGATTGTTTTGTAAGAAGTCCACCCTTTCAACCGCCGTATGTCGAAAACCGAGGCAAGTCAAACACAACTATGAAAAGCCTTTATGAGACGAATATTTTCGTGTATTCTGACCTTCGCCATCTGGCAAGGTTAAAAAAGTAACCCGGAAAGAGTTTGGAAAAGCGTGGGAAAAACTAACATATTTTCGTTTGATGCCTACATATTTATTTCTTGATAATAGTAAATGAATTTAATTTTGGTTCGTCTGTAATTTTAAACATTTTAAAGCTATATTCCTAAGTTTATTTACTAAAAGTACGGAATAAAAAATCGTTTAAAATGAGATTTCAGATATTTTAGTGTAAAATTGAAGACCGTTTCAAAAAAGTGAGTTTAAAAAAATAACTTAGTGGATATCACTGGGTGAGTTATGTTAAAATCACATGTTTTTAGTTTTGTTTTCCAAGTTTAACCGGAAGCAACCAGTGCTCTCTAATGAATACAAGTGCTTCTTTTATTGCCGTCTTCGTTTCGTTGCAATTTAAATGCTCCTACAATTTGCGTTTCGTTGGCGCATTCATTGTATTCAATTAACATTGGTAGGTTTCCAGCGGATGGGGGAGATCGGGGTGAGGGTTGTGGGTGGCTGGCAGTGGGACTGGAGAGGGGGAGGGCCCCTTAATTAATATTTCATTAAAACATACAAGTCAAGGGATACTCTTGCGGGAAGCCAAGAGCCGTGAATGGATTCCTCTCTGAAAGATAAGCCAACCCTCTTAGGGATATCATAATTTTGAGTGTAATTTGTTAAAAACTGGCCGCCATAAGTTCGACATTGCTAAGAAATTTGTCATTGACCTATATGAAAAAGCATGTAGTAATTTATAGAATATCAGTTGTTTTATAGAGTTACGTCAATCCATCTGTTAACCTCAAGGAACTTTATTTTCTCTTTGAATACTTGATAAAAATATCAAAATATGATGCACGTAAAAATGTTGTTAATTTTAAGCGCGATCAAAATATCCTTAACTGAACGGAAAAGTTTTCTAAAAAGAGCAAAAGTATTCATCATGAAAAGTCGGTGAAATAAAGTCTATGTATATTGAAAAAGTCTTAATCTGTCTGAACGGAAATCCAGTTTTTTTTCTTCACTACAAATTGAAAAAGAGAGGTATCCCAGGAAAAATATTTGAATAAATTAAAAACATCTTCTCGTAGACAGCATCAGCTGTATGGTAACGTAGATTTTCCTTCGTGCAATTTTAAATATGATAGCCAAGAAAAATGTTAATAAAAATGAGCGATTTCAGTTTTTGACAGAAAAGGCGTCTTCAGATCCGCTGTACAAATAATTGAAACTACCCCCGTAACATGCAAATATGTAACAGGAAGAAGAAAATGTTTCTCAAATAAGTCTTTCAACGTCGAGGAGGGCGGATTAAACGAAAAAGCTAAGTTAAGCTAAATTTATGTTTTAAAAAAAAAAGTCTTAAGAAACGCTAGTTTATCCCCTGGTTGCGAGGCGGAGAGGCGGCGGGGTGAAGGAGAGCGGCAAGAAGCGGAGGGAGAAGGGAGGGAGGAGTCGGATTACAAATGGAAAGGAAGCCTCGCTCGTCTTCCGCAACTTTGTTTGGCGAAGTAAGTATGAGTTATCCTTCACGCAGGCATTGCTCATTTCCTTACCAGCCTTCTACAGGACGGGAGAGAAGGAATGAAATGGAAACGCGAGATGAGAAAAGTTCCAAAGAACATTCGAGGGTCGCCGGTCGGCGTTAGGAGCCGAGAATTTATTACAGCCGCCCGCGTCGGGCCCGGTAAGTGCAGGGCAGCGGGCTGACCTGCGCCGCGACGCCGTTCTGCGGACCTCCGGCCGAGGTAGGGATCTCGGAACGCGACTCCCAGGCCTTGCATTGACCTGAACACATGGAACACGTGTAGTGATAAATAAGTACTTTTCTTGAATTCGATAGGTGTAACTATTTATAATAAACCTTTGAGTAAAGTTTCAATGTTTACGGACTTTTTACAGAAGTATTTTCGGTGTCTTTGGGAACGCCTTTATATAACGTTATATTTTTTTAATATTTATAATTTTGAAACTGATAATTTTTAGTGGAACTTCATTTTAATGAGAATGTAGAAAAAAAAACTTTGCAACTTTTCTCCACTTATTTATATACCAGTATGCCTGCTATAAAATACATTAAGCAACCAAGATGGGAAAATCAAAGACGAAAATCAGAAATAATCAACTGTTAACAACAACAAAAACTGACAACAGTAGATATTATATTAAAGAATATCCACAGATTCATCCAACTTACCACAAACCCACCCAAAGGTAGAAATATTCAAATGTAATTGTAAAACTGTTCCTGTCAGCAATAAACCACAAATATACAATATTATATAGAGCCAATAGCGCTCCCTCCGGACATAGATGATATACATACCGTCAATTTATTGGTCTCAAGATGTCTGTTGTAAGGTGAAACTAGTCGAATCAAAAATGATTAAGTGGAAATAAGTTACAAAGGTTTTTTAATCATAAATTCACATTAAAATGGTAAAAAGTCGACCGATAGTAATAGAGGTGACATATTAACCTCATTTGATCTTGCTTATTAAAGTGTTTTCATGACAGAATCTTGGGAAATTTGTTTTTGGTAATATTACGGAGAAGTTTTTTCATAATATATCAGTAACATTTATCTAAGATAACGCACAAAACTTTCGTTCGGGGTGACATTAGAACCCCCTTAGGAACGGGAGTGATAATAATGTATTAACTCAATTTACGGAATCAGCTACGATTTTTTTTTCTGTTTACTGTTCAACTCCTCAGAAAACGTAAATTATTTCAGATGTAACTTTGAAAGAAGAGCGAGGCCAAAAACATATTGAAAACATTTTGTGATTAGTTTTGCAGCCGCGCGTCTGTCTCGTTGCTTCTCCAACTCACTCTAAACAATAACCATGAATATTCCACACACGCTCGGCAAACTTTGCTTTGTATTGGGCGAAGGTTTATCGGAAGGTATTCTTGAATACCCGGCCTAACTAATATAAACGATAACTCGGAACATAACGTATTGAATCCGGCAGAATCAGAGGGGCATTGATGATTTGGGGAATTAGTTTTGACGTGTTGTCTAATCGTTATTATCAGGAACTAATGAATGGTACATGTTGTTCTCATCGTTCCTCCATTCCGACAAAAAATTCACCGTCTAATTGAAATCACGAAATCCGTATAGAAAATTACTCATTTTTATTTGCTTACATATTACGGGATTTTAAAAATATTTTATCTTCATACTACAAAATTAACATACATTTTTAAGAATATTTGTATAACTTTATATAATTTTGATTATGCCTTAATTAAATGTTGTTAACCTTTCCAACGGTGAATGTTTTTTCTCGTCTTAAAACGCTTGTTTATTTTGAGTATATGATTTTTCCCTTATTTAACAGTTTTTCTTAAAACAAGAGATCAAAAACATCTTTTTTTTAAAATTAAAATTAATTAAATAAATAAATGTCCAAATTGATAATTATTTATTTCTACTAGTTTGTTTATTGTCTTTACTGTTAAAAAAATACTTTCATCGCCGAAACAGCTGGCACGATAAAGCATTAAATACACTAGAAGAATAATTACTGTTAATACACTGTGTTTTATACATTTTCATTCAATCAAAATTATTGAAAAAAGATGGATTTTTAAAACTACTGAAAGATTCGTTAAACTTTAAAATCATCCCCCTAACAGCGGACAGGAATTTATCAAAAAGTCCTGAAGGCAAAAAAACACAAAAAAAACGGGGGGGTTTCCGGAGATAAATATTTGAATTAATTCTGATTAACGTGTAACGAAAATTGAATATATTTTCCGAGAATTCAGTCAAGATATAAGTAGTTTATATTTTAGATTGATAAAACTGACCACAAACTATTCAAATTCTTACCGTAAAACAATTTCCGAAAATTTTCAAATCGGTTTTCAGCTAAAAAAAAAGCGGTGGGGATCAGATTTTATTTTCTATGCAATGCATTACTTACTTCTCGAGATATTGCTCGGTAAATTTTGAGAACGTAGTGATATGTTCATGAGAATTGTTTCAAATAAACACCTCAGGCAGAACGGTCTTCGTTGTCGAATGGTTAAGACGCTTGATTACGAATCCAGAAGTCGCGGCTTCAAATTTAATTCGATACATAATTGGTATTTCACAATTTATTATTTTAAAAACAGCATAAGGTATATTTGCGGTAAGTTTCAGAGTAGTAGATACTCCAAGTTTCACCCTGGTGAAAGACAACCGTTCAATCAAAACGTTGCTTGAAATGGGTTTTGCCGTATTTGGTGACTAGATCTTAATAACCAGGTACTTCCTAACCTTTCCTCTTGTGTTGGGACTCTTATGTGGAATTCATTATTAAAAAAAAGGTATTCAGATATCGACATGCGATTCTAACTTATTGTCTCATTCAATATCATGTAGTGCTTTTGCAGAAATTAATATTGTTCATATCGGTTGAAATGGTTTGATACATTTTTTAAATTAAAAATAATTGATGAGTATTTTTTTCGTTCGGTAAAGTTTCAATGTTTTTAATAGAGAATGTGCATCAAGGGTTTATTTTCCGCACTTGGATTTGTTGCTCTTCTCAACGTGGCGAACTGTGCCTTAGTATTACTTTAATCTCCCGTTCACGATTCCCTTGCCTCCTGGGTCGCGAGATATTTTATATATCGCTGTTCTTCGAAGATTTCAGTAGAGTTTAGCCTTCGGTAGTCACACTGACACACTTCAGCAGTGTTATGGAAGCGGGTTGTTCTGTTCATTTGACTATGATGGATGTACGCAAGAAATCCATTTAAGCATCTCTATTCCAATAAAAGTCATTAATATTGCTGTTTGTATTAACAATGACAACTTTATTCTATTTGACAGCATATTGTGGTAAGAACTGTTTTAATACAACGTTATGTTCACAACACATGTGTAGGGTTTCTTTTAAAGCATAATTTTCTTATAAAGTAACGAGGCATTCAACCTTTGCTCGAGGAGTGGTTTTATCAGAAACATATTTAAACGAATGAGAAAGTTTTATTCGGATTTCTAAAATACTCGTATATTTTTAAATTATATTTTCGTTTCACAAAGTAATAATATTTCTAATAACAAATATGCCTTTGAGGTTTGTTTGCTTGCACTTCGATGTCTAAGCTCTCTCAATGCGAGATTCTGTGTCGCGAGACAATTAACATATTTCCAGTTGAATTTAGCGATCGATGCTTATGAAACACTAATTAATATTTGTCTTTATGTTGTGCCTCGGAACGTGGTTTTTGTATTCCATTGAATTGAATTCGTGTGTTTTCTGGTGAAGGCTTTTCTATGCAGCAATCTGTGAGCCAAGTACAAGTTTCCCTTGGAAAGCACCCTAGTACCCACCAACACAATAATAGAGAATTTTCCGGGGGAAATTTGTTTCTCTTTTAAAATTGAACTACGGCTACATTATTTGCGAATGTTTTGATGTTGTTACCAATGAAATCCTATAAAGCTCCGCGAATTTGAGTTCCATTCATAAATTTGATAATTATATCGACTTCAAAGCGAAATAGGGTTTTCTTCTTTTACCGAACAAAGCTTTAACTTTTGTTTGCTATATTCGGAAAGCTGTCATACGTCCTACGCCAGGCACTCGGCTGGTATTAATCAATATCACCGATATTCAATAATTCTCCGAAACGAGGAACTCGATTTCAGTCTGCAAAGCGGTTTTCGCAAATAACAAGCCCGTTTTAGTCAATCAAAAATTATTAAACCACGTTTTGAATATACACTTATTTTACGTTTATTGAGAGAGAAATCATTTTTAAACCGAAAAATAAATTTGTTCAAAATAACTTACAACTTTGAGTAATTCTAATTGTTTTATTAGAACCCCATCCCTAATAAATATGTTCGTTATATATTTAATTCCATTAGAATGTTAGTGAGCAAAAATTAATGACTTGGGTAATAAATCTCTTAATTTCACTATGAATGAGTTAAATTGTAAGTTTAAATTGGTTTAAAATGACTCAATGTTGCTACTGTATTACTCATTGTACGTAATGCTATTTTAAAATTTCTGAATTCATTGTTAAATTAATAATTTTGTAATTTGATTTTTTTCTGTTCTTTAATCAAATCTGGTTTTCGTAAACATAATTTTTTTTCCCTATCTTTTTAAATATAAATAAATGTTTTGTTGAACTCCTGTATCTACTTAAATGTTTCCTAAGTGTATAGATAATTATGTATTCTCAAACTTGCTCTGTTTTCTATTACCTTCATAAACGTAAATTAATTACATAAATTGTGTACCTGTTTGAAAATATCTTCAATCATATCACAATAAAAACGTCGCCAATAGGTTTCTGCTGACAAACTATAGAAGTAGTTTAGCAAAAAAATTACCTCTAAATTTACGTGGAAAAAAGAATGGCTAAAATATTTATTTATGACAAAATATTTTCTGGTATTTTTTTATTTATATTTCAGATTCTTTTTATTGCTCAGACAGTCAGTTATTTAGTTATTTTATTTCATGCGAGCAATACGATATGATAAATGATTTTCATAACTAATCAATGTTCACATTTTCTGTAAGGCAAACAAAGGTCAAACTGGTCAAATTACGGAACAAAAGTGTGTGAAAAATCGCATACAAATTGATTTCAGTTATAACTTACATAATTTAATTACATTATATTCAATATTTTTACTATTTAGTTGTACTAATTTTAGTTTTTATTTTTAGTGAGAGTTGTTTCGGCGTTGATGCCATTATTAAACTGTGGTTAGGCCACATGAAAACGACTTAATTTTATGAGTTTTAGTTTACTGTTTAGCTACTAATTACGGTAAAAATCAAATTATCTTGAATTTCTTATTCTGTGAGGTACTTTTCCCCGTTTTATGATTACAAACTATTACTTATCTAAAGGAAGGTTTTTTAAAACTGTTAATAATAAACCTTTACCCAAACCTAATTGTTAATTTATAGACCTGCTTAAAAGAAAAACAAACTAGCAGAACTAATTAAAAATTATATTAAATTTAATAAAATTACTTTATAAAAATTTTAAATTGATTTCCACAAATTTAACACAAAAACTATGAATAAAAATTCAGTAACAATCTCCAAGCAAAACGTAATGTGAAATATTTAATTCTATTCCCTATATTCGTTAGAATCTAGGGGCCTATAAGCCAAAACAACTTGCTTCTGAAGCCTCCCACTTTCAAGAGGGGAGCCCCGAACAGAGCCTCCTTAAGTCTCTTATGTTCCGGGAAAATCCATTACGTCAGCACATATTGTTCTTGCATTCTCATTACAGGCTCCTCGCGCCCCTCGGGCTCCTCGAGATTCTCGGGCTCCGGCCCGGTGTTGCTATCAACTATCAACTGGGTACCAACTGCCAACCCGCAGTGTAAATGTAATTACAACAATGGGGTTGTAATAATTTTGTACAAAATTTAGTGTTGCCATTATTTTTCATGGAATGCAATAATGATGGGCTCATTTTTAAAGCACCGTTTCGTGAAGAAAAAAAATACCTCAAGGGCGCTTTGCAATATTGACATTCGTGGCACCCGAACCGAATTTCTCTATTAATATGATGAAACATATGTCTATGGGGTTGCATTTATTCGAAATAATATTACTTTATTGCTTCGTTATTTTTTCTTGAGATATCATCATAGTTAATACGTTTATATTTTTAATCGGCATTTCAAAATCAGCCTAAACAAAACTAGTGAAGTGTATCATACGTAGAAATAAGGTATGCCATATACACGATTTTATGATAAAATCATTTTCATAGGGGAATCAATGAATACACAAATTATGTATAGTAATTTAAGCAGCCTCGGGGGATATTACACAATAAATGACGCTATAAAAATGATCCAAGTATAATAATTATTAACTGAAATACTTGTTTGAAATGATTTAAAAAAAAAACAAAAAAAGCGGCTCTAATAATATTATTGTTAAAACGTACAGTTATTTTTTTCCAAAAAAGAAAATCTTTATGAAAGCCTGCGCTATAAAACGAAATATCTACATATTGGCAGTACGCATTTACTGTAGACACGAGGAGATGTCAAGGAGTAATTGTGTTTGCGAAAGGTCACCCAACCAAATTTGATTTTTTACGTAATCCCCCTTACTTACAAACGAGGTGTTAATGTTACGCGTGGTATAGCGAAACACTTTCCTTATAACCTCGGCTTACGCGTCTAATTTAATGGCCCACGTCCGGTGTAACTAAACCAACGCTGAACCGGCGCACGAAACTCTAACAAGTAAGACGGTAAGTCAACAGTTTATCGGGTTTGGCTGCATTATATGGGAAAATATGGATATGGAGTCATATTTAATTATAGTTCTACTTTAGTATTACTATTATATTCCTATTGATCAACAATTTGCATGTTTGAGGGGCTTAGAAGCAAAGGCAGCAATCTCCTTCATTTTAAAATTATTTCTTGGAAAGTTGATTTAACGTTTAATGCACTTTTCTTTTGTGAATATGTTGATAAATTTAGGGACAATTGTCTCAAATTGTTCCTAGTTTAATGTGCACTAACATTTTGGTACATTTCATTCTCAGTTTTTTTATAATAATCACTCAAAAGTTGACAATGCTACAGAACCGTTTTTGGAGTTTGCTGCCTTTGCTTCTAAGCCCCTCATTTTTTTTACATTATTCACTAATGTATTATGCAAAGTATGTGAAAATGTTCGATGAGTGCTTTTAATAAGTTGATTGAATGTGTTTGAAATATATTGAATACCGACCCTGATTTACATTACCCATACTACTTGTACGTATAATATTGTGTTATATCCTCTGTATGCGTACGGAGTATTCTCACTGCATATCGTAGTTGTTTGAATCAAGAGTATCCTCTTACAGCATGTGAATGAATTACGTAAAGCATCTTTGTCCCACGACGTAGCAAATATTTATTTCACACGAGCGGCAACTTGTATCGAAGTATCTCCCTGGAAGCCGCCAGACGGCGACGTGGTGCTTTACTTCAACTATCAAACGGTAGAATTTCGCAGCACGGTCTGTCTCGTGTACCTACCTCGTGCAAGATGTATGCTCTGGTGTAGTAAAAACACAAATTTGTCTGGCAAGCTCTAATGCCGAGGGTCCTGTTTTTTTCTGGTTATTTTGCTTTCGAATAATAAAGGACTCGAAAGCAACGCGCGCTGGGCTAAATATCTTCGTGTCCATCTGTCAAATGGGTTATCTCCTTAACTTGGATTCAACTCATTTTAACCCTGGATTACAAACACTATTTTATGTGTGCTTATTACAACCCTTCGGCTACACGTAGTAAAATAATGATAAATACGTAAAACACACTAGTAATTGCAAAAAAAAATATTTATGTAATAATTAGGTGTTTCATTAAAATATCTACATGATAACATATACGAGTATATTTATCTAAACCTATTGATTTAAATAGAGTTTTAAACTTGTCAGAAACAATCAGTAACCGTTATGTGAATATATTAAATACTGTTTTTTTTACGTGAATACCGCACAAGAGTGTCAACTGCTCTCAACCGTCTAGAGCCAGTGAGACCATGGCATTCCCAATAGGGTTATGTTGTGAGGCTAAAGATAGTGGGGAGGGGAAGGAAATGAGGAAGGGTAATGTTGGGAATTACCTGGCTATTCAGATCTGGTCACCAAACACGGCTAAAGCCATTTCAAGCAACGTTTCAGTTCTGAATGGCGGTCTTTCATCAGGATGATAATTAGAGTATCTGTATCGTGCCGCAAATATACTTTATTCTATTTTATATCAATTAAATTTATTATGACACACATTAATTAAATAAAATTTATTTGCGCACGCCGGGTTCGAACCCATGTCCTCTGGATTCGTAGTGAGCGTCTTACCACTCGACCATGCAGGCCGTCAAATTTAAAAAAATATATAAAAGATTCCAAATATAAAAAAGTCACACGAATCAAACTGTCTGAAGATAAAAAATATTATTTCAAATATTAACAAAAAAAAATGTTTGAAATCACTTTATTTTAATACATTTATCGACCAGTTTTGGAAGTGCACTTCCATCATCAGGACACAGTTTCGAATTTGTCGGGTTTTTTAAGGGTTTTTTCCGAAAGCAGCCGCCGATCTTACAAAACCCTAGTTCTGGTGCCTAGTTCCACAGAGCTTTGTCCACGGTTGATTGTTTATTGCGTTTCTCTCATACTCCATATGGCCACAGATAAGTCTCCACCTGCGGCCACGTGTTATCTTGGTTTGTGACTCCCGCGGTCCGGGTAATGAGTCCCCGGGGCCGCCCTACGGCATCTGATGTCAGATGATCCTCGCCCTCCGCCCCCCGCCCCCCATCGCCAAACAAACCCCGGGCCTGGGCTGGAAGTGCTCTCAACAAAAAATAAATAATAGGCCCCCTAAACTGCTTAACTAAGCCCCATAACTCATCTGCTCGTGATTTCGTATGTTAATATAAAGTTTGGATCCTCATGTTGCTAGCAATATTTCATTATAAAAACTTTGGCAAATGTATGTATTATTTCATATAATTGGGCAGGGGCGCGACCTAAAATCCCGGGATCACGGTCAAGCTTTTGTTCGCCTTTCGTTTTTGGTACACGTTTCAAATGGTTTGAATTGATTGAAGCACTGACCCACCATTGGCTATGTTCTCGCTGGCCGATCTTTTTTCTGTTTGTTCTTTAGCTAGAATGACTATTCCGATTACCCATTGCTTGTTTTTTTTTGTTCTAGCTTCGCAAAGTTTTTAGAGACTATTGCAACGGAAATCGGGAAATTCGTAGAAAGTTGTTCAAATGAGGTTAAATCAAAAACGTTAAGTCATTTCCTTGTTTGTAATAAAACTCATTGATGTTTTCTTTGCTAAAAAATATACGGGCGTTGACTTATTTGACTATTGCGCTAGTCGAAAAACTAGAAATATATACAATCAACGCATTCATAATACTTAAACCAGCTAGTAGCCGGGTCGACAAAATACGTCGGGTTACCACCCAGGCTTCGTGGATTCAATTCCTCTGCCAGCTAAATCCCTCATATTGCACTACCGAAAAAACTTATTATAATGCCACTAAGCAATTCAATTCTCTGCCCAGCACCATCAGAAACATACAAACCAAAAGCTCCTTTAAAAGCAATATCATTACTCACCTTTAAAACCAAGTTTAATTTAGTTCTTAATATGTAGATTCTAGTATCTTCAAATTTGTCATTTACTTATGTTATTTTATTTTCATTATATTTTAGATATTAACATGTTACTATGTAGCTAATAAAAATATTTTAGCAAATTGCCATCCCAACACAGGTTTATGCCTAGTGAGATGGGCAATTTACCAACTAATAAAAAAATGTATGTTCTAGTAAAATAATTTAAAAAAAAATACGATAGTAGAGTAGGATCTTTTCAAACATTGTCAGGTTATTTGTATCCCGGGGATGTTTGTCTTTCTTTTTGGAGTAAAAAAGTAAAAAATCATTTAATTTTCACATTTGTAAAAAAGGAGGTAATTGCAGACGTGTAAGTGTAACATATATGTTTGACTTTTCAGGTCTAGTTAAAGGTATTATTCAAGCAACGTTTTTACTCTAAAGGGTGGTTTTGTGTAAAGGAGTAATATTTTAGTGTTTTTGTGACTTTTTTTGTGCATTCGAGTTTCACATACCCTTAACCAGCCCCCGAGGGTAACTACCTGAATGTTTACTACGCTACTGCCAAATATTAAAAACAAAAAAAACTCTAGAGAGGTTCGTCAGATAATTTATTAAATATCCCCATAAGAAAAGGGTGTAGGTCGAAAAGGTTCAAAAAGAATCTCCGAAGGTACCTTTATCACGACAATCAACATTTTGTCGTCTCGCTGGCATCCGTTTGAAGGGGCTTACGTGCGTGTATTGAACCCCGCGTAATGTTCACAACAATTTGAATGAAAAGTAAGGCCGCGCGCGGTATCGTAATGCGAATCGATTATGAATGTAACGATGTGCCACAGCCGAAATCGCTTTATAGTAATTGAGTCATGACGTAATTCCAATCATTAATTTGTTGCCTTAGGTTTGTACACGTGCGAATAACAATTATCACTGATCCCTTTGACGTTCCAACCAAATAACATTATAATTTTTTTTATTTTTTTATTTCATCCCGAAATATGATTCGCAATATGGAAAGGCTGGGCTAGGAAATGTTTCAATCTTTTGCTGATATTATAACACGTGATTATTTTTTTAAAAATAAAGACTAACATTAATAATAATATTTGGACGATTTGTATAGCGCCGTTTTTGTGCAAAAATTCCCGGGTTACGAATAACCTGAAAGTATTTGAAAAAACTCCGACTATTTATTTATACTGGGCTTAACAGATGTTGTCACTTACGTAAAAACATCCAGTTATAATAATAAAGTTTTATTCCAGAAGGTATGCAGGAGTAGTGCAATGCAGTACCTTCCATAATTGATCATAATACATAGTTATAATAATAATAATAAAATAAAAGTTGTAATACACACACTAATAATTGAAAAGAAAAAAAAATTAACATAAATTCATAAGAAAAAAAAAGAAATTGAAATAATGCATGTACAAAATATTAATGGAGGATATAAGGTCTCATTTCTGCAAAACGCTATCAAGAGAGTCCATCCTGGCAGCGTTAAGATTGTTGTGGTCAATCAATGGTCAATCACGTGCTAAAACGCTAGCTGAATAAGTTGTTCTTCTTAGTAGTGAATGTCATTTTTTTATTTAAAAAAAAAAACCAGTTCAAAACTATCATCATAATAAGCAAAAAATGTTGCTCGTGCAATGATGGAGGACGTAGCTAGCAGAGGAATCGGACACACGGTGCTTGGGTGGGAGCCCGTCGCATTTGTCAACTCGGCTACTAATTTATACGTACCGATTTTTCGAAGTGCGTAGGCACTTATTATTTAAGAGAATTTTAGCGTTTCCGCTTGCTTTATTGTAAATCTAACATTCCAACAAATAAATCAAAGTATTGGCACAATCAGTCTAAAGCAATTTCGCTGTCCCTCTCCATAGATTATGTTAGAGTCCTGTTACAATACAGCTCAGTCTGCCAACTTGTAGTAATTGTCTGATTTTTTTAAACCTATATAAACGATGTTTTAAGATTGCATAAATAAAACTTGGATTATTTTGAATACCTATGTTTTATTACGTGAGCTGCACATACATGTTGTTAGAATAAAATGTCACATTCACAAATAATGAAAAAAGGTTCATTCAGATTCAATTAGTCAAAAGTGTAATATGAATAAAATATTAAGTCAGTTTAACATTGAATTAACCGAGTAGGTACCCAACCTTTATGATTCCTCTTGGCCTTTACTATCAACGGGTGGTCCGTTTAATAAATTCTCCTATATTAACAAACAATTTGCAATCTTTGGAACAAAGACGCCAGGTGAGAATGGTGTCCTTATTCTACCGGTATTTCAATGGAAGATGCTCCGAGGAACTTGCGTCATTCACGATCCCTTTGACACCGGTGCATAGCCGGAAAACTCGTCAAACGCGCGCCCAACGTTTGTATGCGGTTGACATTCGATACATGAGAACGGGTCGCTTTTACGACTCGTTATTGTGTTCAACAGCTTAGCTGTGGAATGATTTGTCGGCCTCTAATTTTCTTCCCTCCCACAAGAGAGGCCTCTTCAAGACACCGATTCACTCCTTCCTTTCCTCAAAAAGACCCTCCAACTGAGAGTAATGATTTTCTTCTGTGTAGAGTTAGTGTAAAAAAAGAACTATGTTTTATATTTATAAGTGGGGATGGTTTTAATTTTTGCCGTTTTATGATCATCAAATTTGTCGATATTTCTTACCTTAGAAGGAAGGTAGATTTAAAACGGATGTTCGGAGGATGTAACCATTTTTATCACACGTGGTTGCATTCAGCTTGTGTCGCAGCGGTGGTCTGCCAGATTGCGCACGTGTTAATGTGGGTTGGTGTAAGTTGTGTAATCTACTAAATTGCATTACTAACACGTGGTTCTATCTTGAGATGGTATACGAGGTGTAGACAGATATCAACAAAAAGTAAGCGCCACAAACGCAATTGGAGTTAACTTTATCAAAATCTCGGAGAAAAAGATAAATTATTTCATCGAGACAATAAATACGTGAATTAAATCACATTGGTGTTCATTTGCTAAAAGTCCTCTCCCGAAGTTGTTAACTTGTGAAAGGACGAGAGGTTAAGTCAATTGACATCTTATATGTAATTGTGACTTCATTGATAGTAAAAAAATGATCAGAGATCATTGGTAATTGATTGGTGTAAAATGGGTTCCGCAACTTCAAGTAGGTAATTGAGTTGGTTCGCTAACAACTTCGTAGAGGTAGTATGTAAATGTAATTATCCATGTTAGTATGAGGAGCGTGGGTAGGTAGGTCAGTAGGTCGGTTGGTCGGTTGCCCTAATCACCTAACAACGGCCCTCAAGTTAGGGAAATTACCCATGGAAGGATATTTATGCGACGAATTAAGGAGAACAAATCTTACCGAGACGTGGGCCGAATGCGAGAGCATTGTGAATGAAACACGACCCGACCCAGAAATTACTGATCTTGTCTGAAGTTATGGTTGACATTGACATAATGGTTGTGTGCGCCGGCTGATCGTTTGTATTACTTATGGCGAGCCGAGGTGGATTATATCGTTTTTCGAAAGCCGCTAACAACGGCATGAAGTATCTAATGGATGTTGTCGGATTTTTCTATTTCTAAAAAAGTTCACGAACAAAACAAAATAAGTCCCTTTCATTATTTGTTCATATACGAGTACATGCCACACACTCGCCCTCTTGCTGATTTTAGTAAACACTTTTTCTCGTAGACACATTAACAAAAAAATAAACTGATAGCTGAAGCATCGTGCTAATTTAATTCACCCTTCAATCAGGTCCGGACGAAGTCGCCAAGGCTAACTTCTCGAATGTTAAAATCTCGGTTGACCAACTTCGGGGAAACGAATATTATGAAAAGCGAGCATTCGAAAAAAAATCGTAAATCGTTTCTAAAGATATATTTTTTTAAAGATACTGAGGGTTAAAAAAAAGGTTCTTATTTTACGATGGTGGCTCCTAAATATTTAGATATTCATAAATGCTTGCTCTTTATTTTTTATTCCGGCTTTCGAAACATGATCATTCGGGACTTCTGTTCTCTCGATTTTGGCTTTCAGTAAGTAAGCAATAAGCCCTATGCCATAAGATACCCGGGAAAATTTAGCGGCTTACCCACTGCTGGATAACTTGGTATTTTTTAATATTTTTTCTCGATTTCGATACGAATCAAATTCACAAAACAGAAAATCTTTAAGTGAATTTGAATTTTTGCCTCAACTTGAAAACTTGCTTACAGAACCCTCTGTTAAAAACGAAAGCGAACTTTGTTGTTAATGCCGCGACCAGAGTAAGGATGCGGTGGTAACAAAAAACAAATAATATCACTCCCATCAAACTGCCCCCAACTTCCACGTTATTTCACAAATTTGTTTTCAAAACATGTTTCAACAAATTTAAACTTCGTTTTCGTGAGATTGTTTTTTTGCCATTAATGTTAAAGGTGGATACACAAAACATTCAACATGGATTAGGCGGTGAATACATGAAAACTTTTTCTTTACTCTTTGGATTATTCCCGAGTAACTGATGTCCACCCTTGTGAAACTTCTCTAATGCTTTAATTGCTTTGTCTATCTAAATGTGTAATTTTCTATCTCCTTCGTTATAAGAAACACTGAGTCTGTCTTTACTTCGTTTTGATGGGAGACCGTAATGTAGAATCTTAAACTAGCTAGTTAGAATAAAAAAGGAATAATGTACTGTAATTACATGAACCAAGTCTTTTTAAGTAACCTTTTTTTTCACGTTGATATTTCAAAAAAATCGTTTATTATTTTCATCAATTTGGAAAATCTTTGAACTTCCAGCCACTAATTTTTTTATGTTAATGTCACCTTTAAAATGGAAACACAAAGTAAGTAATATAGAGTCCGATAAATTCGCAGTTTTTTTTTTTAAAGGACCCAATTGTTCTTTTTTACTAACGATATATTTTATTTTATTTATTCTGAAATGTGTTGCCTTGTGAACTTACCTTTTTCTGCCATTAACAGTTGGATAAACGTTCAAACGAAGGAAATTATATACTAGCCGGATATGATTTTGGGTAGAGTGGTCGATAAGAAGGGCGGGAGGACAAAACTAACAGGGGTGGCTAATGTAAATAGTAAATATGAAAGCCTACTCTGTACTCAGGTTCACTAGCTTTATATTTGTTCAGCCGAAGTCAATGCAAACACATCCTTCGTACAATATGGGTAAACACATTTCTGTGTTACATTGTGCTAATGACTTACCTTAAAGTGGGTCTACTTTACACCGGGGCGGTTAACTTTGCATACCATTTTAAAAGCTTTGAATATCGCGCCGTAAGCAATATACCAGATAAGTTTATAGTATTGTTTTTTTGTGTTAAAGTGAAAAACTAAAAAAAAATTTATGCTCACTCCATATCTATTTCAAATTAAATGAGTTCTTTCAAAGTTTTTGTACGCACATTCATATTATTTGATGAATCATTTGGGCATTTTGATATGCATTTGTATAAAGCACGCATAGATTTTCTATTTTGGAGTGATTCTGTTCGATCTGATGCAATATCATTTCATAAAAAAATCATAGCATTTACTTTAATTAATTTTAAAATATGCTAAATAGTATTTAAAAGGTTTTTAATTTGTACTATCTCTTAATTTAAAAAATCTGCCTACTAGATAAGCATATTATAATCATGCTCGAATTTTACAAACGTCAACTTGGTGTACGATCGTATGCGAACTATTCGAAGGCAACATTTTAAGAGGCATAAGCAATACAAACTAAAGGGAATGATGTAGAGAATCGCCTCGGAATTCTTTCGAATTCCCAAAAAAATTTAACAATTTAATACTGACGAAAAAACATTTAAGTAATCCTGGACATTTAACAGTTTTTACAAAGTATAAAGATTCGATATTCGTTCATGCATGAAATGAGTAAAAAAATCTTTTCAACGTATTAAATAAATTAACCGGCAATAAATTGAATATGGAACTTCATAAAAAGAAACAAGCCGTCGACATCTAAAATATTAATAATAATATTTGGATAATTTGTATAGTGCCGTTTTTGTGAAAAATCACCTCGAGGGCGCTATGCAAATCTTAATTTCTACTTAATATTAATTCCAAGTTGATATAAATATACAGCAACATACTTACCTGGCAGGTCACTTCTGGCAGGACGAAATCACCATATCATAATAACTTAAGATTTTACTGATTTTTACACACATATATATATATATATATATATATATATATATATATATATATATAATATATATATAAATATATATATATATATATATATATATATTTAGAGTATGAGAGCAAATTTAAAATATAGAATATCAGAGGTGTTTTTAAATTTTTCGTAGTGAGAAATAGATTTTGGTGAAAATCTTCTAATGAATTTAAGGAATGAGAGTCTGAAAAGTTTTCTTGGTTTGAACAAAGATTTTATTGGGCCTGTTAAATCTTGATTATGGATATGATTTTCAGAAAAATGGGTTTTGAGTTTGGCTCTGAACTTTGGCGAGTCTTTTATTACTCTCAGATCATGTGGTAGTCCATTCCAGGCTTTAGAACCTGACACTCCGAAAGCGCGCTCTCCGAACTTAATGTCTGGTGTGCGCTTTGGTTCCTTCAACCTTCCGATAGCCGATGACATTGCCGATCCAAGGGTTGACTGTCGCCAATTGGAATCTTCAGGAATACAAATGTAACCAATTTAAAAAAAAAATCGAGCTGCAGTAAATGATAAGACGACTTTGCACGAATATATTAAACATTTAAGTGAAGTTATTGAAGATGTACCCCCTTCCAATATACACATAAAACTTTGGTGGATCGAATTAAACTAACGAAAAAATAAGTTATAACGGAATTGGAATTTTTTATTTACATGACTTCCACACTCCAACTATGGTCATCTTTGGGGATGCTGTGTAGGAGGCCTTTTTGAAGAAACAAAGGAGTAAACCTGGGTCTTAAAGAGGGCATGTTTTAGGAGGGAGAAAACACAAAGGCTGGAAAATTATTACGTAGTCGAGCTGTTAAACACACGAACAAGTCGTAGAAGCGATCCGTTCTCATATATCGAATGTCGACCGAATCGCGTTTGACGATTTTCCCGACTATGCACCGGTGCCGAATGAATAAATGACGCGAGCTCATCGGAGCATCTTCCATTGAAATACCGGTAGAACAAGGACAGCATTCCCACCTTACGTCTGCGCTTCAAAGATTGCAATCCATTTGTTAAGATAGGATAATCTATCAAACGGACCGCTGGCCACTCAGTAGGTGGGGGACGCACCCGTCCCCGAGACCTGGACACAACTCAGCCCGAGTACCTGGGCACCCCTGCTAAGTCACCACTTGGGACGACCTATGGCAGAGGTGCTGGTCATCCGATAAATGGTTCCCAGGGCGGCGGTACCCATACCCGCCTACCAAATTGAATATCCAGAGCGAATATATAATTCTTCAAAAGCTAGTTTAATCACTGATGTGCTGAAGGAGGGCGGAGGGATGCATTGTTACCACCTTATGTGATTTACAAATCTACTTATTTGAAAAATGCTTGGACTTAAAATGGTGCTAAGGGATAACTTTTCGTAGAGTGGTTGGTTAGATACTTTAACTTTCAACGATTGGTTTGAAACATTGATGCTTCCGCAACTTTAAATGCTAAAATCCAAGACTATTTTAGATATGGATAATCTGTCTTCTGATTTACCAAAAAAAATAAAATTATTTGCTGCTTCTCAAATAACCTCCCTCTTGAACTTTGTTAAATTATTTACCAATCACCATTTGCACATAGGAGATTCCACTCAACAGAAACCAGATTACTTTCTGTCAGATATAACCCTTGCCAATTCGCAGGAATCCCATTTATCCAATCACTCGCAAGCAGTTAGATTGGAAATAAACAATCTAACTTCACAACACTCCCTTCAATATATACTCCTTACACTTCGGGATCCGTTTTGGGTCTATTTCTCTTCACGAATGAGTCGCAAAAATAATCGAGTCATTTGGTATTTAATCTCACCGCCCGGCTGACGATCAGTAAGTTGAATTTTACTGCACACCAAATGAAATATACGGCCTTAACATTGGCACAACTGAGTGTCCAGGAGCAATCCCTCTCTGGATGTCCTCAAATAACCTGAATCTGAATTCTTCAAATACTGAGTTTCATTGGGCAGCCACAATTAGACGCTAACACTTTATACGAGTGTTTACCTGGATTAATTTTCGTAAAAAATATATAAATAAAATGGGTTATTAGCACTGGGTTTGCTCTATTTTAAACAACTTAGTCAGTAGGTACTTATCTTGGAGTAACAATGTATGGAGAGAGAGCTAATTATTTTTACCTAACCTATACAAACTTGCGATAAATCACTTTCTCCGGGTTTTTACGTCGTACACCATGAGAGAGAAAGAGTCAACAAAAATAACACACCGCTTTTAGTACTGTAAGGATGATACTGGTCTCCCGCGTCTCCGGGGACTCCGCCCTCATGTTTTCATATGCGACTAAACTCCACACAACTAAACGGTTTTCTAGGTTATATGCTTTATTTTTGTTGATAACTATACTGTGAAAAAGTGGTTATACGAATAAACAAAAACATTTTGTTGACATGTGCTATAAATGGATGTATAAATACCCAAGCCTTAGTCCTAGCCACGCCCAGGTCTGCCGAATCCGGCCAAAAACATCAAAAACTGACTACACTGCCTTGGATAGGTACCACTCTGTGTACTTTAAGGTATTTATTAACTCACATATAGTCTAACGTCTTGATTAATGTAATAGCATCTACGCAGGTTTTTCTAAATGCCAAACCAATAAATCAGTAAACCACAATAAGTGTTTGACGCCGCGGCAAGGCTAATCACCGGGGTAACCAAATATTCGCACATTCCGGAGAACTGCCTTAGAAATTTTCACTGGTTTAAGTGCCCCAAAAGAATCCAATGCAAATTGTGCTGGATGGTGTAAGCCATTCGTTCTTTTACTCCTACATATACGCTGTACCCGACGGAACAGGGCACACAAGTAAACTGTATAGGGGACGGTCCCAATCTGTGAGGTGCTCCAAGGGGTCTCGTTGCCGAAGATGCTGCGGGTCTGGTCCAGAGAGAGTGTAGTCAGGCGGTCCAGGGGGGCAGGCGATGGTCAAATAAAAGTCAGGAGTCAAGTTGAAGGCGATGTCAGGGCGAAGATGAGTCAAGGTGAAGTGATGCTGGCGGAGGATGCTTGTGATCTGCCTTTTCTCCCATTATTGCGCAATATTTCATTGCCTTTGGAGCGCACAGCCGAGGCGTAAGAGCGATGTATGGGAGGATTTAGCATCCTCTTTCGCTCTCTCCCCGGCCGGTTGGTAATTTTGTGGGACAGATTTTAGCAATCTATCCCCTTCTCCTTTCCACCAGCTTTCACCTCAACTTTATTTCGCCCCTCTATCATTTTTATTAGATTCACAAAAGAAGTACAAATATACAAATTACAAATAATGCCCGGTTTTTTGGGGCTAAACTCTTAATAACTAACTTATCCTAACATTTACATACATAAAAACATGACAGTTGTGTAGCTGGGGGCCGAGTTATCACCCCGGTATATTTTATTTGGCCGGGTGATTAACCTGGCCCTCGTGAAAGGGTTAAACAAATCAATTTTTCTCCGGGACTCGCTCGCGCAAGAATCGTTAGGTCGGCCGGGATCAGGCGCGCTACGCGCCCGTCATCCCGCTGGTTGCTGCCTCAGTCTGGCCGACCGAGCCCAAAGGGCTGATTCCTTCACGTCATTCGGGCTTATCAAGCCGGGAGAAATATACATTACAATGATTAACATTTCTAAATAATATACAATAATCTTAACGCTACACATTTGTCGTGGACCATGTACGTCCGACACACTCCCCTCATGGAGCTTCGCTACATTCCCCTTCGGGAGGCGTACTGCGTTCACGTACGGCGGTGTCCCTGGCGGCCGGTCTCTGGGTCGCGGGGTGTTTGCCGCGAGTGACCTCTGGGGGGTCGAATGCTCCTGGGGCGGCGATCTCTCAGCCGTCAGTCAGTGGGTCGGCTCCTGGTCGGCCGAATACTCCTGGGGGGCGGCAATCTCTCAGCCGCTTAGCCAGCGAGTCAGCTTCTGTGGTCCGGATGCTCCTGGGAGGCCGCACTGTAATATGCGGCGGTTCTCTGCGCCGCCACTGGAGTCCCGTTGTCTGTCGGCGGGCTGCTCGTCGGGGCGGCGGTCTGGGTTGGCTGCCTCAGAGGCGCCATTGTGGCCGCCGATTGATCGCCGCTTGTATGATGGGCGCAATCCGTCACGGCCTTGTCCGGGCTGTATAATGCTCCGGGTGCTCCCGCAGCTCGGTCCGTTTCTGTGGGCTCTCCGCTTCGAGACGGGGGGCCGGGGGCTGCGGGGTTGACTGCCTCAGTGCAAGTCAATATGTCCGCCGATTGCACGCCGCTTGTTTGAAAGGCGCAATCTGTCGCGGTTTCCGCCGATTGCCCGCCGCTCGCTTGATTGGCGCAATCTGTCGCGGTATTTTCCGGGCAATAGGGTGCTCCGGATGCCTCCGCAGCTTGGTCCGTTTCTGGGGGCTCTCCGCTTCGAGGCAGGGGGCCGGGGGCTGCGGGGTGCGCAGGGAGAAATCTCAGTGATGCAATAATTTCTAGCATCTGCCGATGATGTTCTTCCTCTCTGCGCTGTGTACGCCGTCTTTCCGCACGCAGCTCTCGCCGCAATTGTCGGACGGTGTCCTCAATCGAAGCCTCGCTTCCTGACGAGGCTTCATCAGCTGAGGGGCGGACTTCAGGTTGTAAGGCTGACGTCCTTGTGGTCCATTCAGCAGCTTGGACAAGGGCGCGGGCTCGTGCGGCGCGGACTGCTGTGCTGCTGGTAGGGTTTTCCAGGTCTCCGAGTCGTCCCGAAGGATCCTGGAATCCGGGGGGCGCTATCCCGGCCGCCCCGGTTGTGAGATCATCCTGGCCAGGCGTTGACTTTCCGTCTGACGTGCTCTTCCCAGAGCGTAGGGAAGGCGCCATCCTTGGCGCTGCTTCACAGATGGATCCGGCTCGTGAAGGACCAACTTATGTACCCGACGTAATCAGGTACACAAATAAACTGTAATAGGGTAGCGGTCCCAATCTGCGAAGTGCTCCAAGGGGTCGTCTCGTTGTAAGGGAGACGACGGGTTCAGCTTGTAGGGCCTCGGCTTTCAAGTGAAGATGCTGCGGGTCTGGTCCAGAGAGAGGTGTAGTCAGGCGGTCCAGGGGGGCAGGCGATGGTCAAATAAAAGTCAGGAGTCAAGTTGAAGGCGATGTCAGGGCGAAGATGAGTCAAGGTGAAGTGATGCTGGCGGAGGATGCTTGTGATCTGCCTTTTCTCCCATTATTGCGCAATATTTCATTGCCTTTGGAGCGCACAGCCGAGGCGTAAGAGCGATGTATGGGAGGATTTAGCATCCTCTTTCGCTCTCTCCCCGGCCGGCTGGTAATTTTGTGGGACAGATTTTAGCAATCTATCCCCTTCTCCTTTCCACCAGCTTTCACCTCAACTTTATTTCGCCCCTCTATCATTTTTATTAGATTCACAAAAGAAGTACAAATATACAAATTACAAATAATGCCCGGTTTTTGGGGCTAAACTCTTAATAACTAACTTATCCTAACATTTACATACATAAAAACATGACAGTTGTGTAGCTGGGGGCCGAGTTATCACCCCGGTATATTTTATTTGGCCGGGTGATTAACCTGGCCCTCGTGAAAGGGTTAAACAAATCAATTTTTCTCCGGGACCCGCTCGCGCAAGAATCGTTAGGTCGGCCGGGATCGGGCGCGCTACGCGCCCGTCATCCCGCTGGTTGCTGCCTCAGTCTGGCCGACCGAGCCCAAAGGGCTGATTCCTTCACGTCATTCGGGCTTATCAAGCCGGGAGAAATATACATTACAATGATTAACATTTCTAAATAATATACAATAATCTTAACGCTACACATTTGTCGTGGACCATGTACGTCCGACACATACGCTTTTCTTATATGCCTTGTATACTTGACTTATATACTTGTACGATCTCTCTCTTCACTAGTTGTACTGCCAGTCGCTATCAGATCTATAAACATGCCTTCTTCCTATCTGAGACTAGTGCTTTAATCTCGTGATCCCGCTATGCTCACCTTTATTTCTACCTTGCGCGTGCAGTAGAACCATCCATGGAAAGTAATCAGTGTAATAGAAACGCCTACTCATACCTCTCGTTAGAAACCTAGTTCTTGAGGTGACCAAATAGGCATATCAAAGATGCATCGGTCTCCGATATGTTGATGAGATGACCTCTCATGTGAGGTCTCGTCTGGGGTGCGTCTCAGCTTTTGAACAAATCCGTGTTCCAAAAAATGTGATCTTCGAGCTACGAGTACCAACGTCAAAAACCATTGTAAACCATTGTAAACATTTGACACATAACCTACTCAAAGCTGGGATAACTGCAGTAAAAAGGTGATATGTTTCCAAGAATGAACTATATATTTTTATATATATTTCATTCTTGATATATTCTTATATATATATACGAGTATATACATGTACCTCGCGGTTTTTCATTTATTGGATTGGTTATGGGGGATTTTGTTTTTGTTAAAAATTTTCTTTTCCTCTGTAATTGAAATAAAAATGTGAATAAATGTATTTTTGTGAAATATACTTATATAGATTGATAAATATACGAAACTGTAGACAAACTGCTATTGTAGCAGTTTAACGGGACTTTATTGTAATACATAAATGTGTAACTTTTTGTCTTATGTCTCGCAACTTACGCCTGATACAAAAGTTTTATACCAAAATGTTTATTAGAAGGGATGAAGTGCGTAGGTTGATTTGAGTTATACTTCTTAAAATGAACGCACTCGTACAATTTTTTTGGCGTTGAGAATTAAATAGACAAGCAGTTTGGTTGGGTATTTTAGCCTTGCAGTTACAAATATATGTATAAAAGTATTTTTCCCTTTGATCCGTATGAAAATTCGACATTTTTATCCGAAAACGGAGTTTTTTTGACAACTTTTTGATTAGCAGGTATTTAATTTTTTCCCCATTTTTTTCTTAGATATCTAGATAACATAATGTTGATACTCTAACTCTAATCAACATCAAAATAATTGTTTTAACCAAGCACTCTTCGTACCATACAGTCTGGCTTAAAAAAAAATGTTCTCAGTTTCAACTGCACATAATTTTTCACATAATATGTGTGTATTCAGACAAACATTCTAATTTGTTTTATGTGTATATTAATGTATAATTTTGCTTTATATCACAATACCTGCATTACCATATGATAAATATATAATCGTTTAGCAAATTCCTTCAAGTAAGTGACATTAAAATAGTCTGCGTATCACTAATGTGACGTTCTTCAGCAGGCGCAAGAAGCCGGTTAAGCCCTTGATAAGAAGGTAGAGAATAAGTTGGTAAGCCGCAGCCCTCAGTGAGGCCGTAAACCGGAGGGAGGCGTAAGGGATGCATCAAGATTAAGGGTCGGCTTTCGGTCACGGGAACATCTGCGACCGTATTACCGCGGCTTGTTATAGCGGGATTTCCCTGTTTCCGTTTCAAGGGGTTTGTTTTCTGTTTACCGAGACACCGCGCAAAACAAGCCATTCCGTGTCGTCATTCTTGCCGAAATAACCATTTTGTTTTCAATGCTTATTATTTCATTCACTATTTCACTTGTTCGACGCGTAATTAATTGTAAATATACACCAGCTCACAAATATTAATCGTAGCTCTTGTTGAAGGCTTTTCCGGCCGTTGATTTTTATTTTACATTCAAATCTATTGGAAAGTAAAATAAAGGTCAGTTATTATTGACATTTGTTTATGATTTAATTATTTGAATCGAGGTGTTAATTTCATTTGAAATATAACTGATATTATGTGATCTTACGGTTGTGAGCTTACAAAAAAATGTATATTCTTTCGAATCCGGATTTGGTGAGCCCCTAGTAGTTTATTAGAAGTTAGTTCAAGTAGTTATAATACATACGATCTTCAAGCTATCGGCGTTTTATAAATCCTTTTGAATTATCATCTGAATCAGACTTTATTTATTCAACTACAGATCCCAGTAAATATACACATAACAAGACAGTTAAACGTCATATTCTGGAAGGTTTATTGGTGACATAACATTACGCACTTGATAAACCTAAATATTTCATATAATTCCCTGGTCACGCCGGGGAAATAAAACCCCAATAAAGAACGTGAACCACGGGGTATATTTGTCTGGAAACAATAATATTTTTTATCACCCTAGATTCCGATGGTAAAAAGAGGCGCATAACAAAACACACACCTGGGCGTATCATCGCTCGGGTGGCGGGTGTCGGGTGGCGGGCGGCGGGTATCCGGGGAGCAGCAATGCGAAGAGTGATTTCTTTCATCCCTTACGGACACTCAAAGCTTTGAATTATGTATGGAATGGTCCCCTCGGGCGAGACTCATTACCACAATCTTCCTCGGATAATCTCCTTCCCGCCTGTTTCTAACATGTTTATAAAATACAAAGATAAAATAATGGCGTGAATATTTTTTTTGCCTTCCTTCCTTGTTAATACCAATACCCATAGTGCTTCTTTCGGAAAACAAATGGTAGGGTTAGTAAACTCCAGAATATGAATAATCCACCTCTTTATCTGTTTTTATTTATGTTTTTGTCAAAGGTAGCTCTTTCATTCGTGCTTTTTCCGGGAACACATTGATGTTTTATGCAAACGTACTCTGTGCGTTTGTGTCAAATTTTCTCCCTCATGTAATTCTGCATTTATATTTTATAAGATTCAAAAGATTTCTTTTGAACATTTTAACAGTCGAGTCGGTTGATGTTTTCTTTTACACATAAAATCAGGTATCCGTAAAAAATACGTATTTCTATTTCGTGGGTCTGCAACAATTTTCAAGTTGACGATTATTATTAAAATAAATACTTAAATTTAAAAAAATTATAACACATTTAAATTTAATGTAGATATAATTCTTTATTGTTCCAAAGCTTTTATTAAATAATAAATTTCTGTTATTATGATCATGAAATTATTGGATAAAATCACTGAACACACAATAATCTTTTTTAATGATGGAAGAATTAGGTTCAATGCTGTGGGGTGGATCATAAATATAATTGAGAGGAAATTAGTTTGTAGCTTTATTTGCACAATTACCATTGCTAACGTAATGTTTCCCATCGCTTTACTCGTATGTTTTCTAATTCAAACACAAGGTTGGTTACCTCGCAACTTTTCAATTCAATCGTAAAAAAACATTTTGTTAATTGTACCATGTTTTAAACGAAATTTCTCATGGCTTAGCGAGTAAAGTAGAAAAATCAATTTTGTTGTTTTTTTGTTTTTTCTTCAGATTTTTATTTCCTTAAGCAACGCATTGAGAGAAGTATCAAGTACCAAATATGTATTGAAATGTTGGGAAGGATCATGTTGCCTCTGAAAAAATAATGTTAAATTATTATTCAATGCGATTGTTAGAAGGTGTGATTTATGATCAAACCGACATAAATTTTCAACCACTATTCATGTAATCGGATCTCATTATTTTGACCTATCCATTTACCTAAAATTTTATTACAATGGCTGTTCTTGAATAGCGTCTCGACCTATTTTAACAGTTGTAATAAGATTCCTTCAGGATCTGCTAATAAGGTAACCGCGCAATCAGATACTACCCACCCCTCTCCCTCCACCCCCTGTCCCGGTTCTCTCCGCCGCCGACCGCGACCCCACCAGACCTTCACCCGGAAAGCAGCCCATTCATCTTGTGGTTCTTCCAACCTCCTCTTATTCTCTGTGCTCCTGTTCAGAGAGTTTCAAATGTGATACTTTAAAACATCTTGGAAATTCTCCTTCATCGTCTGATTGAGGAGGGATGGGGGTGTCAAAGTGGTATGCTGAGATTATTCTACCAGTCGATGGCACCGGAAGTCCGTCGGCGCAGCACGAACATGCCTTCGGGAAACTGGTGAAGCGGTGGAAATGTGTTCTGCTGATTGTTCACATTCCGCAATCGCTTTAATTAATTGATTAATAAGAAGGGTGGCAGTTAATATTGACTATTTTCTGGCGTCGATTTCTTCAAAATCTTCACAGCTAATAAGATGTTAGGTTTCTCGTCGTTATATACTTGCTAAAAAGACGTTTGAAAACTGCAATGGCGGGACCGTTGTTTGTATCAAATATATGACTTGTCCGGTTAACAGAATTACCAGATCTTTTTAAACCTGTGTTTATGTTCATAATAATGATAATTAATAGTTTATTTGAGCGTAACAGATCAGTGGGTGCAATTCTCTGTCCGTCGTTTGAATAATACATTTACATATATAAATAAAAATAAAACCATATAAAAATATTTTTAATGCAAAAATAGTATGTTCTTAAACACGTTATTTTTTAACACACACACAACCAATAACAACCCTCATCCCACCCGCTGAAGATAAAGGCGCCTTGTGAAATGGTACAAGAATGACCACAATTTATATAAACGCTGCATTTAAGTGTTGTGATTTTACGGCCGTCGTTAGAACGCGTGGTAACTCATTTACACAAAGTTTGTATTTAGTGGAAAATACAAACCTTATTACTTCTTCCACACGAAAGTCCAAGTTATAACGAATGCACAAAAAGTCATAATATCCGATTTTAGGGGGAAACGGAAGCTCCCTTTAACCACCGAACTTCTGAAGCTCCGCGGAGAGCAACGAGTATACGCCAATGCTGTACATTTAATATAAACCCAGTTAAAGGTTTTTTACTTCATATTTTTCTCTGGGAGGAAGGAACTCGACTGAAAGCTTCCTGAAAGCGGCACTTATTTTTCATTCGTTTATGAGGAAATTCCTCCCAGTTATGTACTTCTTTCGGGGAATCTTTTCTTCTTCGTATTGTTTTTTATTCTTCCTATTACATTTACAACCTCCTCCGCCCGGCCTACCTTAGGGAGAGGCTTCTGTTATCGCGGCTGCGATTCGAAAGAGAATCTGCATTTACATTAGTGGTAAGTACAACAGACTTAGATATGCATTTCCGAATCAATTTCGCATAAAAAAGTCTTCGATAAACTACCTTTTACCCAAGGAAAATTGCGAATTGCAATTTAGCTACACGAATAAAGATAATAAAGATTGCAGCAAGTTGTAATCGAAGTAATCAATAGGTTTTAATAATTAAATAATAATATTTGGATAATTTGTATAGCGCCGTTTTTGTGAAAAATCACAAATGATATTTTGATTTCGTCGATTAGATTATTTCATTATCATTTCAACCCACAAAAGGCATCTCCCCGTCATATTTTTTTTTAATTTGCGTTATCTCGAAAACCCAGTATTTAAAACTTTTTTTGAAATAAAAATAATGTTACCTACTTCACTAGACTAAAGCCCGCTTTAGCGCACAAATTCGAATGGTAAAATTCGTATACAATTGAAAGTTTATTTTCCAATAAGCGGCGGGGATATTCATATTGAGTTATAAGCTAAAGTTCACAGAATCAACGGAAAGTTAATAATTGTTCAAAATATCCCCCAAGTATGATCTGATTTGCTGCGTGTTGTTGAGGAGGGATATAGCATTACTGCTTTTTTGTCATAAACTCCTGAACGGTGTATTATTAATACCTGACATCCTGGCGGAAATTGGATTTTATGTCCCTGATAATTTCACGCGTGGCCGCCAACACAGGCTTCTGTTTCTTCCCAGGTGCAGAACTAACTTACCAATGGTGATGCCCCTGGGAAGACTAACTAGAATTAATTAACTGCCTCGCAGGAAATTTGGATATTTTTTCACACGAGCTATAACAAGTTTAAGCAAGAACTAGCTATTAAGTTCTAACAATATGTACTTCTTGAAAACTATTTTTTGTTTTTAAACTTCTTTTTACTTTAATCTTTGTGTAATTATGATTACCATGTTTTGTGTTTTTTGCAATGTTTTGGTGTAAAACTGTTTTTGCAAATATAAAATAAATAAATAATCCATGAAAATATATTTATAAATAGAATTTTATTTTGAAGTGATTACTAGTTAATTTAATACGAGTATTTGATATAAAGGGCTCGAGGTGAAGAGAGTTTGCGGAATATTTTTCTGCAAAAGATAATTGGACGTTAAGAACATTAGTTTATGTTTTTATTTTTTCCAAAGTGAGATATTTGCCGTGGTGATGACTTTTTTGAGGATATTTAACCAATTCATAAATATTTTGTCAACAGTTTTTTTTACAATCGCTGAAAAAGGGATTATTATTGGATGGGGGCAAGGTTTCCCAAATACACTTCTAATGTTTTCTTTATGACTCAGATTCGTCCCACGCGACTTTCCATTATTTAAAAGAGTTCGACAAAGGGCAAAGTGTGCTAGGCGAGATATGACGCGGGTTTATAGCAAAACGATTTCCACTATTTTCTTTAATCAATTGATGAAGTGAGGCATGAAATTGGCAAAGCACTAAAATTGACTAAAAGCAGAAAAAAATATATTATAGGGAATATACAGCACCCTATACGGAAGATGTGAGGGTAAAAGATTAGATTGAATAAGACATGCTTGGATAATTACATAATAGATACACTTAAAGTGTCGTCCTAGTGAAATCACCATTCAGAACCGAACTGTTGCTTCAAACGATAATAGCCGCATTTAGTGACCAGATCTGTGTAGCCAAGTACCATACTCAATCTTTATCTTTTCCATCTTCTTTTCCCCACTTCCTTCAGCATCAAACTTAGGATCTTCATCCTGAACACCTGGGAATTCGTAGTTGATCGAAACTCCCCAAAAACCGCACTTCCAAAATTATTAGAATCCCCCCATTAGCTTAAATCCATCCAATCAGATAACTTCACGTAAACTACCTACCACAATCAACGCGCGTACTTCGTTTTAGACGTAATTAATGATTTTCACTTAGACCTTGACTTCTGGATTGAATGGACACGCGTAAGTGGTCAGTTCGCAAATCCTCTGACCATGAGCAGTGAGATTTGTCCGAAACGTCAGGAGTTTAAAAGTTTACAAAACTACCTTACGCGTGTTATCCATGAAAAATATTTTACATCTTACACATTTGAAAAACTTTATATGCATATTGGTAACACGAAATTTAACAGCAACATAACGATAAACGAGAAACGAGGAACAGTTCTTATGATTAATACCTTAACGGAGAGATAAAAAAACTTACTTAACACCGAAGTATCTACCCTGCGTAAATATTTGCGTCAAAATTGAGTTACTAAAAAAATGTTCATTATTCAAGTTTTTTTTCGTTTCAGGTTTAAAAGCTCCTCTTAATGTGGAATTGGTTTAAAAAATGAATTCAGAAAAAATAAACCAACAGCATGTTATTCTATTTATGAACTTGGACGTTATTAATGACTTTTCATGTCACATTCGTGAATATTAAATGCAGCCTGTGTGGAGTTGATGTAAAAAAATCGAGTTTAGGATTAATGTAAACATAATCCAACAAAATATTGCCACGTGATTTAACATGTTACAAAACGAAAGTTTCACGGAATCAATGCTTAAAGCCCGATTTGATGTGTTTTGACAATAATCAATAATGTTTGGAAGGTACACCCAATTAGGATATTTTGGTTTTTCGTAAGATTAGTTTTTGTGAGTTTTAGAAAATATTGACGTAAATTGGTATAATCGGTGATTTTAGATGACTAATAATTTGAAAGATTTGTTTTAAAAATGTTCAATATAAGATTGCCACTTTTATAACATGAGTTAATTCTTATTATTTATATTTTTTCGTTGTTTTCACGAAGTTATTATTTGCTTTCGCTGAGTTACTAATTAAATTAATATTTTCCCCGACGTCATGACGAGGCCGTTGCCGCCAGCAAAATATGGAGAACAAATCGCTTTAAATTTATGCAATATTACGACACAATTGTTTAGTGTGCCCACTGTTTTTTGGTTGTTGTATTTGAAACGAAAAATTAGAAAATATGCATCTGTCTAACCCTTAGAGTATATATACTCGTATATATATTGGTATCAATCCAAGGCAGTGTAGTCAGTTTTTGATGATTTTTACCTGACTCGGTGGACCTGGGCGTGGCTAAGACCAAGGCTAGGGTATTTATACATCCATTTATATCACATATCGACATAATGTTTTTGTTTATTCGTATAACCACTTTTTCACAGTATTGATATAAAAAAATATAAGCATCTAACCTAAAAAAGCGTTTAGTTGTGTCAAGCTTGGGGGCATAATAAAAAAATTGGGCGGAGTCCCGCAGTGATCCAGGAGCCCAAGATCATTGTGACAGTACGTAGAAGCGGAGTATTATATTTGTTGTCTCTTTCTCTCTCATGGTGTCCGACGTAAAAACCCGGAAAAAGTGATTTATCACAAGTTTGTATCTGTTGGGTAAAAATAATTAGCTTTCTCTCCATACATTATTTCTCCAAGGTCTAACCTCTAAATGTGGTGATATACATATTTTTTAAAACCACGAAAGCGGTGTTTAATATGTCGGCATCAGGGTTGGCTACTATAAACTATGATCATTGTTATGATAACATGCAAGTAGTGCTTTTAAATTATTTTTTTAATGTGAATTGCGCACAAGAGTCCCAACTGCTCCCAACCGTCTGAAGCCAGTGAGACTATAGCATACCCAATTAGGGCATGTTTTAAGGCTGAAGGTAGTGGAAGGAGAAAAGAATATGGGAAAGAGGAAGGTTTTGGAAGTACCTGAATATCTAAATCTGGTAACCAAGACCGATAAAGTCATTTTTAGAAATGTTTAGATTCTTAATGGTAGTCTTTCATCAGGGCGATACTTGGATTATGTTCCACTCTGAAACGGGCCTCTCATATCCTATGTGTTATTTTCAAGTAATAAATTGTAAAATAACACTAATGAACTAAATAATATTTCTTTTCCCACACCGGAATTTACATCTGTGACCTCTGCATTTATAGTTGGGCATTTTAAGCACTCGACCACGGCGGCATGAGTGAAAACCTTCGATTGAATTTTTTGGTCGGAAATTTTTTTTTACCCGATAGAAAAAATTCATTATTTATTAAAAAAAATTTAAACCGACAAGTCCGAAGTTTTTTCCATCCTCCAATATTTTTGTTCTTAACTAGAGGTTTCCACTATAAACCGTCGATATACTAAGATATAAACTCGTACATAGGTACTTGAAGCATACAATAAATGGTTATTTATTGAAAACACAATCTTTAATCTAGTCTTCCGTCTTCAGGGCATTGAGGGATTGATTGATGATGTATGTTAGGGTTCCTAATCCACTTGAGTCGAAGTAATCCGATAAAAACTGGGGGTTCTCTCGATCTGCCGTTTATTCCGTGTTCTCGTGTTCGACCGAGTCAAACACACTATTGAAGTTTTTCTGCCATGTAAGCAGTTTGTCGACAACAGTTCAAATCATTAAAAAACTTTTTCGCCCCATTTACAAGTGTTTCGTCAATAGTTCCAAATAAATCATTACCTGCCAATGCTTACATTACATTACACGCAGTCCATTGACATGTTTAAATGTATTCTGTTTGAATGCTTATTTTTTCTTTATATTTTTTTACGAAAAAAAAACATTTGTATACTTAAACATAAATTTACTTAAAGCGTTTTTCTATCCCAATAAAAACTCACGAACGAAGTGCTTTGGTGACACGAAACTGTACAGAAAGTTCTGTTGCATTTTTTTAGACTAACAACTATGTTTAGCCCACAATTTATATTCCATTTTGATGAAAGCATTATACCTTTGTTTCCGTTGAAAAATACCATTAGATACCTTTATTTGCAAACATCGTAATTGTTGGAATAAATCACATTGGAAAACTTTATTTCTAAAATACGTTTTATACTGTACTGTGGTAAATAGAGTGATAACATAATATTACGCAAAAAGTTTTTGCCATTGAAATATTGTGGAGTCGAACAAGCGAAAGGGACAGCCATGCAATCTGATAAAAAATGTTTGTTCTCAATCGTCTAAGGGTTCAATTTTACTGAAAACTAAAATCTATGGAAGTCGGGTACTTAAACTGGAGCATTATGTTTTACATATTTTTGATACTCTACCAATTTAGGTACTGTTGTGGATTCTTTGGTACTAAAACACTTTTGTACTTTCTTTGTATTTATTGCATAGTATGAAGTTTTACAGGGTAATGTCTACACCAGCAGCGTAGTGTTACTCCAACTGATATTAACTATGTGTCCCAGACTAATTGAATCTTCAGAATGAATCGTCTCGTATAGTGGTAGAATAATCAATGTCTACAAGGTATGGCAATATCAGTTGGGGTAAAGTTTAACATAACATTTCTTGTAGATTAATACCCAAATAATTACATAATAGTTCATCATAACAAAAATAGTTAATGGGTGATAACAAATTTGTGGGGATAATAGATAGTCAGCCGAATAGGTTCAAAGTGTTATCGCTGTATGGGTAGGTACTCGTACATAACAGTACGTGCGCATTTTAAATTGGGTCGTTGATGGTAAATATGTATTATACATAAGAATCAAGTTCAGTCAACACTTATTCTGATTGGAATTAGCAATGGTTGATTATTTCTGGATCTATAAATAATGATGCACATTTTACATTCCCCCTCGACAAATTATTAGTTAGTGCTTTCCTTGTATTTTATCAAGCAGTGTTTATTAAATTACATTTAGCAATTGCAAAAATTGTCCTTTATTACGAATGTTGACTATTTAAACACTGGCTTACCATCGGCCAAACAAAATAAATCTGGATGTTCTCAAATGTTCCGAAGAGCCGGAATGAATATTTTGTAGAGATTTTAAATATATGTTCTCCCTCATTCCACACTGATGTTGATACATGTCTCCCGCTTGTTTAAATTTTAGGAAATTGAACGCTTTATTGCTAAATTGTTAGCGGCTAATAGAAGTGGATCATAACCGTTATTTATATCTGTTTTGAATTACAATGTTTACTGGGAATACCAGGGAACAGGGAACAGAGAAGCTGGAGAGGAGCGGAGCGGGTCTGCGAGCATTGTAACACATTGTTTAATACATTTCGGTTACCGTTATCGTTACATATACCCATTGTTAGGTTAGCTACACGCAGAATTGTAAAATATGCTTTGTGCTCTAAACAAACAACGACTCCCAGATCCGAGGATTACCTGTGATGTGAACACTCGTTATTAAATGTTCAACACAGCATTACAAACGGGTCTCGCAATTTAACATGTTCTAGAATTCTGACAAAGTGTCTTCACAAAGAGAGTAATTTCGCAAATATGTGTCCGGAATTTATATAATCTTTTTCACTGCAAAAATTATTAATTGATCTAGTATTAGTGTACAAAGGAAAAAATACTATTTTCAAAAATTGCCAGAACAGAGTCGGGACAAGGCTGGACACTGGCGAAATTTTAACCTACGATCCTTTCTTTATATCGAGCGTTCCCGCACTTAACGACAACGTTTTTCATTACTCACGGTGCTTTATTTACACTATCTAGAAATTATCTCACTTACAAATAAAACTCTCGCTCATATCGCCGCCAGTAAAATGAATATAGCTTCATCAATGCCACAGCGTAGCGGGTCGGCCAATGAAACATTTATATAGTTTTTGATTATTTACAAAAGCTATATCTGACGTTATGTTTTTTACTAAAACTTTATTTCTGTCCGATGCAGTTTAACCCTTTACCGAAAATACTTCTAGAAAAATAATATTTGTTTAGAAATGTATTTGGAATCATGTAAAAAAAAAAATTTTTTTTTTAAAAGAATTTGGAAAATATTTACTATGAATGTTTTGTTTCATGAATATAAAATGCATTTATGGCCAACATAGCGCTTCATGATGATAACATTCTTATGTTCCAAATGTGGAACAGTATGCGGTAAAGGGTTAAGAACATCGCTCTGTTAAATTTAATAAATGCAGGAAGAAATTTTATTTTTTATTTAATAATAGCTCATCCACCTAGTACTTGATTAATCGTTTAACATGAGTCAATTAATTGTAAGCGAAACTATATGATTTATTTGTAACGAGTAGATTAGCATTGAATTTCAGTTTTTTTTTGTATGGCAATGGACTTCGAGAAAAAACTTAATCTTCTTGTGATGTCCTCTTCTATCAGAGGTTGACGTACACAAGCCTTTTTTCGGACAGCAGGGCTACCTGGAAACAACTCTGCGCAAAGTTTACGAAGCCACGAATAAGATGAAGAGAGACGACGCGACTGTAAAAGATGTTTACTCAATGTTATTGAGACGAACATTGCATAAAGGTATACCTCTGATATCCGCGCTATAACCTTTTCCACTTTCTCCTAAACGACAAGTCACAGAAAGAGTTACACTTTGAACCATATTAGAATTTCAGCCAAATGCTCATTAATAACAAATAAAAATCAACCCAATTTAAGTTTTTTTTTTACGTGAATACCGCACAAGAGTCTTAACTGCTCCCAACCGTCTAGAACCAGTGAGACTATGGCATTCTCGATAGGGGTATGTTGTGAGGCTGAAGGTAGTGAGGAGGGAAAGGAGATAAGGAAGGGTAAGGTTGGGAAGCACCCGGTTATTCAGATCTGGTCACTAAAGCCATTTAAATTAACGTTTTAATTCTGAATGGTGGCCTTTCACCAGGGCGATATTTAGAGTATCTACCACTCTGGAACGTGCCGCTAATATACTAACATTTTATTTTATATCAATTAAATGTGTTATGACACATATTAATTAAGTAAAATTTATTTGCTAGATCTAGATATTGTTCCTAGGAAACTTAAACTGTGAAACAGATTGAGGGTGTGAACATTTAATTTTGTATACGTGGAAGTATCTTTAAGTATTTTCTTAAAATGAAGTGGTTTTTGTTAAGATGTAAGATGTATCCGACCTGTTGCCAGTTACCAGGTACCGGAGAGCAGCCGCTGGGAGGAGGTATTCGGTATATTTATTTAAATTCCCCCGCGGACTGCTGCAATAAAATTCAAAGCTAACGCGCCCGCGCCCAGCCCGCGCCGGGCGAACGCGTTCCTCGCGGACCGGCGCTACCTTAATATTCATGAAATAACTCGGGGGAACAGTACGTACCTGGAATTGCCCTTAAACTATCCAAGTTATTTCAATCTATTTGTGCTAAATCGTGTTTTAAGCCGAACTGGGATATTTATTTTCTGGACCAACAATATAGACTTCAGGTTATTGAGATGTTTGAACCTATAAATATGTAACTGACTTTGATCATATGTTATATCATATACAAATATATGATTAAATTTAAATAAAAGTAACTTTGTTTTGACACCACTTTATTAGATACTATTTGATACATATTTGTTCAATCCTGAAGAAGGTTCAGGTATTCAGGTAGAGCCGAAACCGGTTAGTATATATATGTATCTAATAAAGTGGTGTCAAAACAAATTTATTTTTGTTTAAAATTTAATTATGTCTTACAACAAAGTGAGTGCTTCATGTCAAAGTTTAAATATATGATTCTTTAAAAAAAGTAAGAAACAAACTTGTACCCAAGCAAATAAAAACCGTGAACTATCAATGTTAACTGCATTGTTTTCACCGTGTTTATATATCACCGACTTGCCGAATCGTACACTTGAATCAAAGAAAAATTAACAACAGACTGAATATTGAAGCAGAATTAACTATATACGTTTTTTCTTGCGAGTGCGTATGCACGAACGGGTGTGAACTTTTCAAATTTGGAACTGTTTTCCCTTTTTCTTTTCAAATCCCTACCTACCTAATAAAGTACCTACCTATAAAGCGTTTTGAAGACATTATTCTTTACTTGAAATGGATAGATTGAAGCAACTAATGTGGTTTCTTGTTAAGTCAATCTAAACCCCGTTATTTTTCACGGATAAAAATAGTTACAACGTTATTTAATATCATTGACTATACCCGTTGGATATTGAAAGAAGGGTGAATGCAGGAAACTCTATTAATGGAGGACTGAACGCTGTTGGCGCTTATAAGAAATTGTCCAAAGAAACGAAGCTAGCAGTCCACTATGGAGTACTTATACCAACCCTGATGTATGGCAGTGAGGCATGGAACTGGCAGAGAAAGGATGAAGGTAGACTGAATGCTGTGGAAATGAGATCCCTGAAACGTATGTGCGGCAAAAACCATGTATGACCGTGTTAAAAATGTGGATATCCGGAAAGAATGCAAGACTAATGTAAGAGTAATGAATAAGATCAAGAAAGGTACGCTTAGATCGTTTGGGTATGTAGAGCGGATGAACAAAGAAAGGAGTGTGAAAATAATACATGATGAATCGGGCCACGTGAAGAGTCAGAATAGCAGAAGAGTATGTATGAGACGATGTATGAATGTGAACGAAGCAAGGAGTGTGTGCCTCTGCCTACCCCTGCGTAGAAACGGCGTGATAGTTAGTTAGTTAGACTATCCCATTGAAAAATGCTTCTCTTTTTTTTAGACTTAACAAGATATACCAAATCAATACTTTTCATTTATTTATAAAACATATCATGTCGGTGCGAATAGGATATTTCCAAAATGTTTACTCAACAAAACTATCGGTCTTGAAAAGGGCGTATATTTAAAAGTCGATTCATAAATTGAAATATTGTAAAGTGCCAGCAACGGAGGAAAATGAGAAATGATGAAAGATGGTGACTTTATTATAAGTAAACTTCGGGGATCATTAATCAACTTTAGAACTTTGTGACATTTTTAATATTTCACATAAACGAAACTTTTTTGACACCTTTATGAAAAAAAAATCTAGCTTTGAGGTGTGGTTTATATTTATTCGAAAAGTTTAATGTTGGAATGTTGAACACTTTCGTCTATTGAATTTCTCCATTTTTTTTCTAATCCGATAATTTTATACGCAGTTAATATTTTTTGGTAAATGACAATCTAGAATTATAATATATCATTATTATTTTCTTAGATTGATGATGAGTAATGACGTTAATTAACGTGTCGTTAAGTTCTTCGGAATTTACCTGAATTAAAAACTATGAAAAAGCGAATATGGTAGAAAAAATATTGACGTACTGAGATAGTTCGATTAGCATGACTGGGATACGGATGAGTATTTGAAGAATAACTCGTTGTGCAGAGGTCTAAAGAGTGTTAGAATGAAATTGCACACGTAAAACTTACACATGCTAAACGCATACGACGGAAATTGTACATGGAGGAAATAACATATGGAATAAATGACTCACGGGGAAAACTGCACTTGTTAAAATTACGGACGATGAAATTTGTGTATTTTTTTCAAACATTAAACGTATTTTATTGAACAATGAAAAATAAGGTATTAAAGTTATATCTATACATTTATATTTTTGTGTCATGTTAACGAGTATAATTTTATCCACTCGTAATGTTTTTTTATAGTGAATACCGCACAAGAGTTCCAACTGCTCTTAACCGTCTAGAGCCACTGAGACGATGGCATTCCCAGTTGGGGTATGTTGTGAGGCTGAAGGTAGTGGGGAGGGAAAAACGATGGGAAATAGGAAGGTTGAGAAGTACCTGGCTATTCAGATCTGGTCACCAAACACGACTAAAACCTTTTCAAGCAACGTTTCGATTCTGAATGGTGATCTTTCACCAGGGCGATACTTAGAGTTTATACCACTCGGGATATGATACATATCAATTGAATAACAGTTATTGGCGCACGCCGGGTTTGAACCCGCGACCTTTGGATCCGTAGTCGAGCGTCTTGACTCGACTCGACCTTTGAAGTCGTCAATTTATTTTATATACAATTTCTTCCACGTGTAATTTTTGTTTAACCGTTCTACTATTAATATCACGGTAAGTAAATATTTGTTATTCACTTATACTACATTAAGAAATAGTTTTTTCACCCCCAATACATGTCGACATGAAGGCATGTTTCAGCTGAACACTGAGCACAGGAGTCACACAACTGTGTAGTAGCGTTGTGACAGTTTTGAAAGAACTGTTTCAAAGAAGTACTTCTTTTGACAGCAGTCCCAACTTCATTCATTTTTCATTGAACAAATACTTCAATTGAAGTTGGTTAAGTTGGTACTTCCGATTGAACAATCTATGGCATCTACTTCGAACTTCAATTTTTCATTCGTTCGAAAGACTGAAATATTGCATCATCCACAGTTCAATTGTTCATTCCCTTCTTCCTTCGATTTTAGTTCGAAGAATGAATGAAGCAATGAAGTATCTTTTTAGTTATCCGTTCCCTCGCACGTACTCGTGACATTTGCTTATGATTTCTTTGCTTGTTTTGTCTATACGACACTAGTTTTTCCGAGTGTTTTTGGTGATTTTGAATTGTGAACGAATTATTTTGTTGAACTTTTTATAATATCTCAGCTTACAAACATACCTTTCAATCTCTACCTAAAATTATGACTGGGCCGTTCAACGAGAAAGCAAAGTGAAATATGGGTTTATTTTAAGGAAGATGAGGTTTACCAGGCCAAATGCAACTTTTGTTCTGAAGTTATATCCATAAAGGGGGGAAATGCCTTTAATATGAATCGTCATTTGCGCAATATTCAGCCTATTGCTAACCAAACTGTCAAACTGAGTACTGTACAGTAAGAATATTCAAATCGTATCTCAAGCCCTGAAAGAAGTTTATATCGCTCTTACAGAAACTGGAAATTTTGCTAGTACTTCATTTGCTTTTTGCAAGTTCCTTTTGTGCATACTCATTGTACATCATCCCTTTTAAGTCATGAAACAATGTCAATTCAAACCTTGAAAACTCTTAAGATTCAAACAATTTTCACAGCTGTCATCCCGTAAACCATAGAAGAGAAACCAGTAATAGACAAGCTATAATTTTTGCCATAGAATAATGCACATACATACATCAATTTATGTGGTTGGAGAGCTGCCCCGAAAATATTATTATTTAACCCCCCCCCTCCCCCCCGACGAGGAATGCTGTGATTAATATGTTACTTCAATTGAAGGGTTCATCGTGAAGGGTTCATTTTGAAGAAGCATCAATTCGTGAAGCATTCACAAATCTGTGAAGCTTTTCCCATCGCTACTGTGTAGTGATTGGAAACGTGCTACCGATAATTGAAATTAAATATTCAGAGTTCTTCCAGAACACTGTCTTGATTTATTTTGATACAAGTCAGAAACTTTCAATGAACGCTGGAATGGAATATTGAAAGGTTATTACTGATTGTATTTTTTCATGAAAAATCCTTAATGCTTTGTCAGATAAATGAATAAAACGAATATGACTGCTTTAATAAAATGTAAAAAACATCAATATCAATTGATTTAAACGAGTTTTTTTTATTTGAAAAGGAACTTATTAAACTTTTTATGTTTAATTTGTAGTATGCCATATATTTTTATTCATAATTTAAAACAAAGTTCTGGTAGTTTTTTTTTAAATTTATTTTTTATTATAACCGCTGTTTCGGCGTACAAAGCCACTGTTAAATTGTTATTAGGCCACATAAATGAGTTATTTATAATAATAATAATAAATGGGTAACTTTTATAGCACCGTTTTCGTGGAAAAATCACCTCAAGGGCGCTTTACAAATGAATTTATCCAACCTATAACTTATCACTTGAACTTACAACTAATAGCTTACAGTTAAGATTTATTGCTAATGACATTTTTATTATTTACTTAACATCGTGTTTATTTGCAATATTGTACATACATTGTCCTTCACGCTAGGAATTCACCTGTGATGTGGAGGACATTTTTCGAACTATATGATAAAACAATTTACAATTAAAAATACAAAAGAAAATAAAGCCACTTTAAAACAAAAACAAAAAAAGTCATACAAATAAATAAATGACCTAAGTAGCACTTTTATTGTTAATGTAAATAATTAAAAATGATGAGGATTGTAACCAGTTCCAAATATGTTTATTATTATTACAACTAATATTTTCAACTAGTGACTTACAATTAGGACTTATAGCTAGTAAGTACGAGGCCTATTCAAAAGAAAAGGTGAATTATGAATTTTCGCGGGCTGTGTACATTCGATTATCGATTTTTGTTGTTGTTATGTTGTTACATTATTTTAAAAAGTAAAAAATCGAAGAACACACAAAAACGTGACTAACCTTTCCAGTTGTCAAAAACAAACCACTAATCCAAAATGGCTGATAATGCTAACATATGATAAACATACGTGTACCAACATAACAACAAAAAAATCGACAGTCGAATGTACACAGCCCGCGAAAATTCAAAATTCACCTTTTCTTTTGAACAGGCTATGTATATGGATAAAGGTTTTGAAGTGTGTTATTTTTAATTGTTTTTTGTGCTCAGTTTGTATTAAAAATGAATACATACTTTGGTAGGTACTTACTGAAATAGATAATATCGCCGCACAAACATTCTAACCTTTTGTACTTTATCGCATATCATCGTCCAGTATGCAATACCACAAATACGTGTTTTTCCAAAAGGGGTATTTTGATGCCGTTCGATTCATTCATAGTCAATTCAATCATTCTCTGCAAATGTTCATCTATAGAATGTCGAATATTTGCACCAAACAAATTGTGTGTTACACACGCAGGGTAATATCGCGAAATGTAATATTTGACTTTATAATGTAACATAACTGTAGTGCGTATACGCACGTAACAATCAATATACTAAAATTATAAAGTTTTTCATTTGAAAATGATAAGAAAACAGTTTTTTTCAAAAATATTTTTTTTAAGGTTTCATCCACAACTCGTACAAATAAAAACACGTATTGTTTCTACGTCGATCTCACCACAAGATTCTACTACAATATATTTATTACACGTTTTTTTATAACTTTTGACGGTGATAATTCAGAATCTTGACGGCCTTCGTGGTCGAGTGGTTAATGCGCTTGATTGTGAATCCAGAGGTCACGGGCTCAAATCCCGGCATGAGCAAATTATTTTTGTTTTAATATGCTCTATTTCACATTTAGTTAATATCAAATAATATCAAGTATATTTGCGGCACGTTCCAGAGTGGTAAATACTCTAAGTATCGCCCTGGTGAAAGACCACCAATCAGAATCGAAACGGTGCTTAAAAAGGTTATAGCCGTGTTTGGCGACTAAATCTGAAAAGCCAGGTACTTCTCAACCTTTTTCTTTTCCATCTCCTTCCCCGCCGCACTACTTTCAACCTCACAACATACCCGAATTAGGGATGTCATAGTCCCACTGAATCCAGACGGTTGGGAGCTATAAAAAACCCTTAAACGATAGTTGAAGGTTTTTTAGTTGATCAAGGCAATTTTTCAAAGGAAGCCCCCGACTATTTTTTCATTTTACCCCTGCATAAAAAATAATATGCGTTATCTTGATTCTTGACACTCATATTTTTTTAACCTTTACCTTTAAAAAGAAAGACAAACATTCTTGGGTTACAAATAACCTGATAATATTTGAAAAACTCCTACTGCCATCATAATAAGCGGAGGATGTTGTTTGTGCAATGATGGAGGACTTAGCTAGCAGAGAAATCAAACCGAAACCGACGCGTTTGTCCACTCATTCACTGCAATGTTTAGTTTTATTATTAGTAATAAAAGTATTATATGAGTTGGATATTACAGCTACCTACTACTGCCTAGTACCTACCTTTACCTACGTAGTACGACACTTGAATAATAAAATTATAACACCTGGCTTGCGGGGGTATTAATCACTTTATTTGATGGGCACACTCGTATCTTTAAAATTTCATGATTATGAATGTAGGGATTAGAAATTACCTTCTAAAAAAAACATGATCTATAATAAATTTGTAAGTTGATAATTAATTGGCATCTTTAATAATTGATTTGATTTATATGATTTTTTCAAACGTCACTACTAACCGGTATTGATATTGAACGTACACAAACTATTTAAGCTTTCCGTTCTTATTCTTATTCGTAACCAACGAGAACTACTCAATCCAAAATTCTATTTAGTTGTAACAATAACATCAGGACTGAGTCTTTCGGATACTCGCTTGTATCTAGATTGTATGCAGTTGGTAATACATACGCAGAAGTGGCTGAAGTATTTAACTGCACGGAATTTAAATACAAGAAGGCTATAACATCATCTATCTTTAATCAATAATATTTTTTGTATTTAAATATTATTTTTTACCACTCTACAACTATTCTTTATTTTGTTTGTGCATATAATGCTTATTTTTTCACTGTCAATTGTAAATCTTTAATTTAAAAGCCCTCTCGGGCGTATACAATAAAATAAATAAACAGCCACTCATTTGGATCTCCTCTGTGTAACGCGACGAGCACATAGTTAAATTCGCCCTTAGGTTTTGAACCCTATATTTTCAAGAGGCATTTCATTATAAACTAATTTTAAACCATTTAAATTTAAGTTTATTTAATTAAAAAGGGATTAAAACATAGTTCCTATGAAGGTCTTAACGCCGTTAAATACATGTGTTGTAGGGGTTGATGGAGAAGGTTATTTGGGTTAACTGTTGGAATGTCTACAAATTAATATTGCGGTTCGTGGTACTGGCGAGAAATGCCAACCACAACAATGTTTGAGAAAACGAAATACTTTTGCACAAACCATTTTAGCAATCTTTAAAAAATCTGATGCTTACTTTTTCTACACCATACCAAATAGCACCATGACAAAGGAAGCATGGCGAGTTGACCAAAATAAAGCTATACCTTGGAAACGTACTTACTTCTTTTCAGTGTCTCTTTTATTGTGCAGATTTCTTTAACCTTCCCCTCACTGTGCTAAATTGTTATTCGCGTTCCGGCGCTGTGTAATCATTACACAGGTAATAATTAGCGATTTTAAATCAGTAAAATAAGAATATTAATACCCAATCGCTTAAACTAATCGTATTTGATTTCAACAGTGATAATAACTGTAATTTAAAAGCTGAAAACATGAAAACACCATCGGCTGACGCTCACAAAACGAGTAAGAGGACCACTTTCAAGCGATGCCCAAAAGCGAAATCAAGTAAGAGTGAGATGTGAATAGCGTCGTATATCCCCACACACTCTTCGCGTATCTTCGCATCCTATAGCGGATTCTTAGAATGAATATACCTACATCCATACTAGCACACGTTTGATGGTGTTGATGAATCTATTCCCGATTTTCACAAAATATCCCACATGTGCCCGATAAGTGCTTATTAATATGAACACTGTTTTTTCAATCAATGCGTTGATGTATTATGGAGAAATGCCTAAAATCTGAAGCCACTTTTATGATGGTTATAGAGATATTAAAGTTATTAGAAGCAATGTGTAGTCGTTACACATCATAGTTAAAGAAAGGTTAAAAAGGCAGAGATTCCCAGGTTACGAATAACCTGTCATTCTTTGAATGCTCCCATTTTTGTATTGTAAGCAGAAAATGTTGCTTGTGCAATTATGAACGACTTTACTTGCAGAGAATTGCATCCCCAACGCCTGGGTGCGAATCCGATGATTTGGAATACTCACTTACCAATAAGTCAGTACTAGTTTGTCAAGCTTATTGTTTGAGGGATATTGAGATGCCGAAGATTGAAAATGTTTGTGAGGCAGATAACTTTACGGAGCTTAGGTAATTTAGTGCGCCCTTGTTCTATCACTGTTATATTTATACACAGTAGGTGGGTTAGGGTAATGGGGTATAATGGTACAGTAGGGTTTTGAAAAACCTGGCTTTTCAGAAATAGTTCATAAGCATAGAAAAAACCATCAAAGGTGATCTCTGAACAAGAATCTGAGGATCTTATTGGCATGGTTTATAAAAGAAAATATCTTTATCCAATAAATCCGTAAAGTAATAAAGCAATCCTATTTACTTCAGCAGGACAAACTGGTTGGTGTAAACAACTCCATCCATCTAGTATCTAACTAATCAATTAATTACATTTACATTTTTGTTCAATTTTCAAGGACAGCAATCACGTTATTTCCTGACATTATAATTGAAGTGATGGTATTTTTTGTTTTAAATCACTCTATTATCAACTAGTTTCTATTAGTCTTATTTTAAAGTTGTTACCTTTTACCTCATGTAACCCTTACCTTTTTTCCTCCCCTTTCACCATATTTGATGCTCGGTCAGAGTATCAATATTGATGATTTTTGCCTGACTGGGCGCGGCTAGAGCTAGGGTATTTATACATCCATTCATGGCTCATGTCAACATAATGTTTTTGTTTATTTGTATAACCACTTTTACACAGTATTGTTATAAACAAAAATGTAGGATATAACCTAAAAAACCGTTGAGTTTTGTCTTGTTATGTCGCATAACAAAACGTAGTCGGTGGAGTCGCCGGCGACGCGGGAGACGAAGAACATGCTTACATACCTAAAAGCGGAGCTATATTGTGTGAGAACTTGTCTTATCTTTCTCTCTCGCGGTTTACGACGTAAAAACCCGGAGAAAGTAATTTATCGTAAATTTGTATAGGTAGGGTAAAAAAATTTAGCTCTCTCTCCATATATATTCTTGCTCTGAGATTTTAACCGAACTAGTTGACACGTGTTTTTGTTTAATAATAAAAAGCTTTAAAAAAAAATATGATTTTATTTAAATTATTTTGGTTAAGCTTGCCGCGATTTGAACCCGCGGCCCCTTGACCGTGAGTCAAGAATTTTGCGGCTCTGCTGGGTTGGCGATATTCAGTCCATTTTGTGATATCTCCCGGGCAGGAGATGATTCGTCCGGACATGTGGTTTTAATGGGTCGTTAAAGTAAATAAATCCATCTCTTTATAGCCGGCCTCACTAGTCGCACTAGTGACCCCGCCGACGAGAACTTTACGACCCCCTCCTTAAAATACGAATTATATGAATGTCACAGGACGGCCAATTAACCCGAGCCTTGGGGCTGTTTTGAACTGGTAGCTTCAATTCATGCCTAACCCAGGCGAACGATTCTCCGATAGCTTTAAGCCGTTCCCAGCTAACAAATAAGTTAGTATTTGTTTAAATTGAAATATATTTACATCCATATATTACAGTGACAATACAACGCTTTTCTTAAAGCAAATACTTGTGTAGAAAGCGGAGTGTACATCTTGAAAATGTTCATTGTTATTTATAGAAGTGACGCAGGTTATATTTTAAAGGTTGTACATTATTAAGTTATACATATAATTAGAATGAAGAGAATAATCGTTAATAATATAGATACAATATTTCCTGATTTACATACATAGGTAATACGTAAGTGCCATGGAAAAATAAAAATCATAAAGGATTATTTTATAAGATTGTCGTTTTTTGGGACTTAAGGGTCAGCACTCAAAAATACACACTTCTTGGCTTTCTAGTCCAAGCAATACTACAAGTTATTCATCTGTTAATTTTGTATGGGTAGTTAGACAAATGTCTAAGTTTTTTAAGTAAATACAATACTTAAAAAATCTTTTAAATTCTTTATGAAATGCATGCTAAAATTTTAGATAACGTTAAAAAATGCCTTTGCTGCTTTTCAGACTGAATCTTTTACTGATATTTAGAGTCTTTATCAACCTTCCCGTCCCTCGTAAAGAAAGGAAACTAATAATTTGCTCAAAAGATTCACAACTTCAATACAACGCAAGAGTTTTCGTATTCCGCCTTTTAAAACCACAGTTTCGGATTACTTACATTAATGATCAAAACATCAATTTGCATTTACCTTTCCTCAGTTCATCCTAGATACGAGACACTGATGATACCGAGGAAATATTAAAAAAGCGTTTAAACTGACGAATAATTCAATACTCCCCTTATTGACAAAACAGCCTCTATCCCTGATCTCCAGGTGGCGAGTGGCGAGTGGTAAGTGGCGAATGGCGAATGACGAGTGGCGAGTGGGCGATTGGCGAGAGGCGAGTAGCGAACAGCAAGACCCGTAGAATTAGCATACGGCAATGGGATGTTCGCGGTCAGTCGTTTCACTAATGGCCTCATTCTTCGGGTCCCTCTGAGGGGACATGGATCAAACGAGTGGAACTGGAGACGGGAGATGTGAAACTAAAGACCAGCGGGGACTTTTGCTTGTTAACGTCATTAATCTGAGATGGTTTATGAACTCGTGTTTTAATGAAGAAATTATGTCATCTGGTTGAAAACATACTCGGGTTGAGAAGACACTTATGAGTTATGACACAATTTAATGGGTTCATGCGACCTTTGTATTATTTGCAAACCTATTTTTTTTAGGTGAATGTCTTTGATACACTTCAGTTTATTTTAATTTTAATTGACACAGCCTAAGAATTCAACTGACTGGAGCCGTACGACATTAACGCCCCTGATTAGTGGAAAGAGAATCGCAGGGACGGTTTCCGAAATTTGGATTCTCCACGGCGATATTGAAAGAAACGAAATAACAATATCGACGTTATCCATTTGATTTGCGTAGGTGCGTCCATAGCGCTAATAAGTTATCGTATACTCGACACCATCACTTCGTAAGACAGATTTCCTGTCATAATATTCGGATTGTTAGAGCATTGGTGGTATGAAATATTCTTCTTTAAGATTTTTGCATCGTGACTCCTTCGAGAGTAATGCACAGTCGGCAGACACGGAAAAAGCTTTCTCGTTAGTAATAGGCGTTTTTGTGTGGCTGTCTATTCAGGCATTATATTTCTCCCCTCTTCCTTGAAATGTAGCCCATACAGCATCCTCGATGACGGCATCGGTCCTAACGTTTCGCTCAGGACCTTTAATGGAATTCCAAAATATCTAGCTTATGAGTGGTGACTGTTGCCTGGACAAGTAACACAAGCCAGTTTGATTTAAGCCGTACGTAGCTTTTTTCAGTGTCTGTGCATCTGTGAAACGTACACTTATCCAAATAAAGTTCCAAGAGACAATGTCAATTAATACTTAAAATGACCTAAACTCTGTTGATAATTTGGCCCTGGTGAGGAAAACTTGAGAATAAATTTTTCAAAGTTTGCAGACACGTCTCTTAAGATTTAAGGCCTTTGTAAAAGCGTTAAATAGTTTGTATTAGGGAAGATTTGAGGTGATGAAGGTTCTTTGTTTAACCCTGCTTCATAATGTTTTCCTCGTTTCAAAATATCAAACGATTTTAATTTAAGATTGGAAAGTATTTTGTTTCTTCGGAATAATAGAGCGTTTACTTTGTATAATAAACACATTAACCTGGATAATCTCTTGTTAAGTTCCCCTTAAGCCTTAATGATCCGCCCTCTCCGCCTACCCCCTCCCACCTCCCACTTCCCCGCCCTCTTTACAACCCCAACGTCCGGGTCCAGAGGATGAATTCGATCCCAGAAACTTCCGGCCATCTTAAGTTGTATATGGTTGATGGCGGATGGTGTTGGCAGAAGTCTCCAACTATTCTAAGACGCTGAGCAGCGAATTATTTATTACAAGAATCTATTACACTCGATGTTTTGGTATGGTTGTTTTCATCTTACATTTGGGATGATAGTGGCACACATTTTATCTGACACACAGAGTTCACGAAACGCTGGACAAAACAGAAAAACAATTCTTCACTCGTTAACATTCTAGCTACTTAATATTACTAGTTCGTAGCAGTTCAACGCCTTTTCGCCAAAATAGTCTCATTGTATCCTTGCAAATGTGTCACAGGGCGTTGAACTTGTGTGTTCAAGCCTCTGAAACTCGCCCAAGAGCATTTGAAAAATTGAGTTCTTAACATTATTTAAACAGCGTTACAAATGGCCGCCCCATCTGAACTGTAAGTTGCTTATCTCTCGGGACCGAAGTAAGGGTCTGGTGACGCGGGGATGATGTTTGCAGGTCCCGGCCAGCTGGGCCCGCAGACCCGAGCCCGATCCCGAGCCCGAGCCCCAGTCCCGAGCCCCGAGGCGAGACTATTAGTCCGTCAACATTGTTAGAGCACGGGTAGTTGGGGAAGGATTGCTCAAACAATACAGAACCACTGTCTTCGTAGCTTCAGTCCTCCACTTCGAATCGAAACACAAACTTTACTAGACCTTACAGGCAGTGTTATGTTCTACCTGCATTTATTATTACAACGGGGGAATAAAGGCAAATCGTCAGCACGTTATTGCGTCAACAGTTTATTTTGTAGAAACTTTTCTATCCTTTTTTAAATTGATAGAAATTGAAATAAACATTTTATAACCAGCAAAACCCTAACGTAGCATTTTTTAGTTATAGTAACATCATTCAGTTTACAGCGCTTACAGTAATTTTGAGACAATCTTCCTAAGAAAAAAAAAATAGGACACGCCAGAGTAATTTCGAATTATGAATGAACTTTTGGATGCCAGAGTCTAAAATACTTTCCCTCGATGTTTTCAAAATATATTATTTGACTTAGAAATATATTTTATTTTTAATGAGCGTCGCATATTTCACTTAATTTACTCTGTAAATGGGTATATATAAACATATATTTTTCATCTTAACTCACTAAGAAATTATTATTTTATAATATACGCTAAATACTATGTATAAAAACCTGATTAAACTCTTTATGTGATTTTACATAAATATGGTGCTTTTTAATAATCAATTCATATTTATAAATACCTAGAAGAAAAAATATACCTGGAATAAATTAAAAAAAAAAGATCAGCACACGCAAATATAAAGGATATAATTTTTTGAAATGCTGTCATAAACGTTAAACTTCTTTTATACGTAAACGGTTTACGTCAACATTAAAAAAAAAACTAAGAAAGGAGGTCCTTTGTCAGAAAATACACATTCTGTTCGAAAATATTTTTCCCACACAGGAAAAAATTTTTTGCGACAAAAGCTCGCCGCTCCTTGAATATAATTATTTTTCATGTCTCAAACTTTTATTGGTGAATGGGAGACCGAAACGTGAAGTGATTTTTTAAATGTTAACCGGATAAAACGGCTTCCGAATTTTTCCAGAACAATTATAAGTTTTCCAGAAAAGACAAAGTTTCCGCCGCACGAAAAGTAATATTGTTAAGATTTGAATATCTCGAAGGCACCTTGAATTTTCTCGTCTCTATTGGAAAAGAGTTTGCGAAACATTATTGGCGGAAAAGAAACAAGATTTTCAATAAAGCTACGGGAAATTTTTAATTGTGACGAAAACTTTATTAAGCTTCTAACAAAACACTCTTTTTAATACTGTGTATTTTACAGTGAAAAAGAAAACATTTTGTTTTCTACGCACTTCATCAAAATGTATTTCAAACTCTTAATAAATAATCAATTCTAGTTGTTGTGGATCTGTGTAAAATCTTTTGATTTAGGAAACACAATTTTTCATGAAAAAACTTTTAAATCAGATAATTAAGCACTTGCTTCTTCTTTTTGTTACAAATGCTTAAAACGTCGTGGCAATTAAAATAAAATAATTTCATGTTCTTTTTAAACAACTCATTCTTATTATACTCGTATCGCTAATGAACGCAAATTTTAACGAAATAGCTCCTCGGTCTATGAAATAAATCTTTAAAATGGAATTACCCTGACTTCTAAAACACAAAACATCAACATAACATTATTTTAAAATTGGATAAGCAAAAGGTATAGAATAAAAGAGTTTAAAAAGTTAAACCACATAATCGTACAAACTATGACCGGATAGTAGCTGAGTGGACAAACGCGTCGGATTCCCATCCGGGCGTCGTGGGCTCAACTCCTCTGCTACCTAAGTCCTCCATCATTGCACAAGCAACATCTCCCGCTTACTATGATAGCAGTTGGAGTTTTTCAAATATTGTCAGGTTATACGTTACCCGGGACTGTTTGTGTTTCTTAAAAAAAAATTAGAAATTGACGAATTCTCAAAACACGTTTTCACAAAACACAATAAACTTAATAATGCAATATGCGTTTTGTAAAATGAGTTCGCCGCGATATATCACATTGTGGTATAATAAAATCAAAATTTCACACTATAATTTTTTGTTTACCCAATCCCGTAATGGAAAATTGTTTATAAGTAAATCATTTGGATAACCGACCTTAAATAGATAATGTACTCAAGTCTTCGTGCCAGCCTTGCGTGTGCATGATAATAGTATAACTAAATAACACTCCAATGTGGAAGACATACAACCAAACCACTATCGAATATTTTAAAAGAAATCTGTGATATATTTAATTCATCACTTTTTCTTAATTATTTCATCAAAAAATATTTTATTTACATTTTTAGTGACTTTTGAAGTTGTTGGATAATATTATTAACAGGGTAGTTTCTGCCAGGCCTTAGACCGGAGGATATCCTGTTGGGGATAGTTAGTGTAAAATACCAAATTAATATTTAGGATGAGATATGAATCACTAATGAATATTTTATAGATTTATTAGTTTATCTTTCATATCAAGGGAGGCACAAAGAAGACTGTTTTATTAATACATGTAGTTGTTTATTATTACTCTCAAGGTATTGGATGAGGTTAATATGTTTTTTATAAAATTAAGATATTGTAATTGTCATCCGGTAATTTATTATTGATTCTTATAGACATAAAAATATAAATATTATATAAAAAAATATTATTCCAGATATTAAATCTAAATATTTAAATATTTTAAAGCAGTCGTTTTTATTAATCGAATATTTTTCACGGCCCCATTTCACTTTTAAGTAATTCAACATACTCCAAATGTCAAATCGTAGACCTATGATCGGCAAGTAGACATCCATTATTCTTAAGTAATGTGAGTGGCTGGATGTTCTCATAAATACATCGGATCACTGTTTAAACAATAAAAACAGCGTCTTATTTTGCTGTGTATGTAAAATATAAAATAATAATTTATTTTGTATGAAAAAAACATTTCTAGAAACCACGGAAATATCGTTTTATTTTATTTTGTTCATTTTTAAGCCGTTTTAGCCTTTTTTCCTGAAATATATCGCTATTTTTCCAAATCCACCTCCGTTCTTAAGCCTTCCTTCCCCTCCCCCTGCCCCGGCCTGCTGCTCGCTGGTCGCTGCCTGACGAGTGTCCGCTAATCACCCAACTGGCTGATTCAACAAACACCGCGCAGATTCGCAGGGAACATCGCGGTGGGTATGTAATTATCTTGCTGGAAGCAGTAATAGAAGCATTCAGCTCCGTCAGGGGGCGGTGGGAGTGGGAGGAAGCGGAGAAGGGGTAGAAGATGGATTGGCCGGCCTGTTTTTTTATTAGAAATAATCCCCAGCCTCCGAACGGATACAATATAACGTCTCCGTTATTCGGGTACAAAAGAAGATTTTTTTCCACGTATTACGTTCGGTACTGTTTTCGGAAAATTTAAATCAAACCTTTGTCGTGTTTTGATGTTTTAATCTATTTCACCTCGATGCCGGTCTTCGTAGTGAAGTGCACTTTACTAAACTGAGACTGGAGGTCGTGGGGTGGTGATAGGATTTATCGGCACATTTGAATACCCGAATGATGTTTTCAATTAATTGCTCATATTCGACCCCAAAGACGAAAACAGATTTTTTTCTTCCCCCTTCTACCCGAAAGTCAAATTTGAGAAAAAATCGTTTCGGTAAAGACTTCAAAGCTGTGCGGAATGAATATTTGAAAATATTCATTCAGAAATAGAAAATATATTTAAAAAACACTGTCTTTTAATTACAACATGGTCAGATATTTTTGTTGTTATTTGAAAATTTTAATTAGTCCTTTAATCACGGTTTAATCGTGTTTCATAATTGTTTTTGTTTCTAGTACGATGTATCCTTTCTCTGCGAGAAAATGAAAATGAATTTACCGTGTTTCCACTGAAAGAGGTACACAGCAAGTATAACGGGCAAGAACATGACACGGAATCGCACACAATTTAACCAACAGGAATGATTTCTAAGCTCGTACCTTTTCCTCAGGTCTTGTTGGCATAGGAACATTCCTTGAAATAACAACCGAGCCACCTGGAGGAAGCCATTGTTACCCCTTAGCCCCGAACGTTCATTCCTCGCTTTTATTTCTCAACTTACACTTATTTAATAGAACGATTACCAAATACAATAACCAGAAAGCAACGAAATTTATGGCACAGAAAAAACAATTCTCCGTGGTAATGAGCAAGAACGAACTTTTTTCGCGGGGAAAATATTTAACTCGGACATTTTTCCCGGTCTATTAAAATGGGAAGGACTTTTCTGGGTTTCAAACTGAAGGCATTTAAATGTGGTTTTTTACTCCAAAGCCGCGGAAAATCCCGGAGGAATAATAATAAATGATTGCTGTTTATAATAGCTGTTTGGGCATAACTTTTAGCATATTCGAAGAATCGCGTTTGATTGAGTAACACAGCTAAAGACGTGGAACTCGCCACGGGTTCGTCGAGACAACACCGGCATCACTTTCACACTGCATAGTTACTTAAAAACATTTTGATTATTCGCAATGTCACAATATATTATTTTATTTAATTGTCCAGGTGACAAACCGACGTCAATTGTGTACCTAAATTATTATCTATTTTTTAAACATAATATAGATCTATTGCCCGCCTCACCAGACAATATTGATGATAAAATGTAATAAATTAACCGTGGTACGAACATTAAAAATGATCACAAATGGGTCTTATATAGAGTATGTACCGATCATCTATTTTTTTTACTTTGATTAATTAGAAGACTGACTGTATCAGAAAATCTTCTAAAGAAAGACAAATATTTCTGGGTTACGAATAACCTGACAATATTTTTAAAACTCCCACTACCATCATAATAATCGGAAGATGTTATTTGTGCAATGTTGGAGGATTAGGTTGCAGAGGAATTAAACCCACGACCGACGTCCGACAAACATCCGACGCGTTTGCACACCGGTCGAAATGCTCGGCTACTAATTTGTATAGTGTATAAAAAACATCATATATGTACTAGTAATTAATCAAGTTTGATATTTTATCTTCTAAATGAATAGTTATCTTTAAATATTAAAGATGGCAGCACTTTCGTTTGTAGCTAACACGTGGATGTTTCCATAACAAGTGTGTACGACAAACGTTTTACGGTATTAATAATATCAGATATTATTTGCAGTTTCTAATGTTGATTAATAAATTGGTACTTGCAATGTTATTAGTCAAAAATGATATAGATTCTTCAGTAATGAAAACTATTGTTTTTAATATTTGCCTAAAGAGAATACTATTGAGAACAACATAGAGTGAGATTAGTTGATATCACTGTGTAATGACGTCCGTGTTACATTCCGGCTTACTGTCAGATGCGGGTACTAATAGCGTCGGTACCTCTAACCTCCGACCAACCCTTAGCCCGCCACGCCCACTGATAAGGGTAGGCTTTCTGGGAATCCTAAATTATATTCAAAATAGACAATCCGCCCGCAACACAATCGATGCCGAGTAAACATTTAAAGAACCCCGTAATGGATTGGTGAATTGGTGGATGCGGTGCGTGGTGCGTGGTGCGTGGTGCGTGGTCTAGCCACTCGACAGAAGGGCTGGTGGTGATGTGCGACTACTGGGTCAGGTATTTTCACGTTATTTGATTACTTTTTCTGATTGAAATTCACCGGTCTGTAGCGCTCGTTGGCTGTGGCAAATTTAACACCCCAGGGCAGTGAATTAAAAAAAAAACTTTTATTAAACGTTGAAAAATGTTGAAATATGTTGAAAAATTCAAAGCATTCGGTTCCCAATTTCGCGTAGCAGGCTATTCCCTGTTAGCTTAGTCCTCCATCATTGCACAAGCAAACATTTTCGCTTAATTCCAGTATTACATAAAGTATTCAAAATAATACTGGTAATAGCATTTCACCCTTAGAGTAACCTAGAGACCTAACTTTGCGAAATTTTGTCCGCACTTTTTGACCAAGCAATGACCAAAGGGTGTGGCCTAAACTCAAAATCACTGTCACAAATTAAGTAAATTAGGTATTTTGTTGTGAGTAGGTAGTTGTAAATCATTAAAAAGAATGAATGTTATATATTTTTTTTGTTTATTCAAATATACATTAATCAATAAGATTATTAAAATCTTATTTATAGATAAAAATATAAACGAATTAAATTATTAGTACAGAACATTTTATAATACATATTATAAAATGAACTTCAGTCTCCATCAACAAAATAGTTTACAAACAAAAGTAAAATAAAAAAAAAATGTACGGTGATAACAGATGTTAAATCATTTTCTTAACCTTGGGTAAGAATATATGGAGAGAGATCAATTTTTTTTTACCTATATAAATTTGCGATAAATCACTTTCTCTGCGTTTTTACGTCGTACACCATGAGAGAGAAAAGAGACACAAAAAATTCACAAAACATGACACCGCTTTTAAGTATTGTAGGGATGTTTTCCGTCCCGCGTTATTTTTGTAAGGAAATTTCGAATGCAGATAATAATAACAGTGAACTTATATAGCACAGTTTTGTGATATTTCACGTCAAGTGCGCTTCATACTTAATTAATTAAGCTAATAATTCTAACTAACAAGGAGAAAATAATATATAATATGTATACAAAATTAAAACTATCTAGATGCATATCGTTATCATAAATCATCAGAGAACAGGTTCAGACATGGGTACAGTGCATGTGCACATCAGATTTTAAAAAAAACAATTAACTAGAAGCTAAGGGTATAAAAATCCAAACGTATGAATTCATGTTAAATCAAAGAAAAAGAAATTAGATTTTTCTCGTCTTTTTTTCATCCTTTGGAAATCTAAAAATAATTAAATAAATAATAATATTCCAATTTTGGCATAGCCCTGAATCTTGGGACGCAACCGAAATTATAAATATAACTAAGAGATAAACACTATTCTGTCTTTATCTGTTTGCCAACAATTTAGCGTTAGTATCATGAGAAAAGAAAGAGACCGGGATAATTTCAGAAGCCGTACAATATGGGGATTCCCCCTTGTAATGGTTTCTTATGTGACAACTAGTAAATATCTCTAAGTTAAAAATATTACGAATCACTAAAACTCATTTCAAACGGAAGTTTATTATATTGGAACGAATAGTCCAAAAGATTAATTACCTATTGGTGTAAGTTACTAGTTGTTTTGTAGGTTAGAATGTTAAATATTTGAGATCTAACTAAAAAGACGATTTTTATGGTACATACGTGTGAAAACTGTTTGTTTTTTTGGTCCTTTTGTACTTCGATTGGAAGCAGCATATGGCCATGATGTTTTTGCTAGATATCGGACAAAAAATAACTCAAGTTTTTAACTATTTACGCACTTTTGACAGTCCGTTCGCCTGACACTCCAAACGTGAATGAAGTTCGTGCAGTTCAAATATCGCGGACATGGTATTTAACCCGCCCAAAATCGTGTATTGGTTTCAACAATTGTTTGTCTCTTTTTCTCATATGCGTATAGAACCGAGCATAAAGAGAGAGCTATATTTTGCGAGTTTGTCAACGATTTGTCACAAATTAGTACGGTCTCTTTATATTGTTACTCTGAGATTTCACCTGTTGTCTGTGATCATTTATCATCCGATAATTTTATTCTGATAGAATATTTCTGATATCACACATTCACTTTTACACTCGAAACGTTTTAATGTTGTCTCCATTCTCCTCGTGAACAATTTAATTTCTTCACCTGCATAATTTAATGTAGCTTATCTAAAGTTTTCTTAGTAAATAATAAAAAAGGTTTTAACACCACGATTGACAGTACAGAATCCTTCGCTGAGGACAATTGTCAGTTTTCGTCACCATAGAAGTAAGTCGATACACGCTTTTGGATTAGAAATCAATCAATTTGATTGCCGGCTGATTGTCTTAGCCACTGTACTTTGTTATGGTGCTGTCACTGCCGCTTAAACAACAATAAAGCACTAATTATTTCATAAATAATCGGATGGAAAATTAGAATAAACATGTTTTTCCACAATAGTCCTATTGAAATAAACTGTTAGATCATATTACTGCTCGGACATACTTGCACACGCGTGGATGAGCTCTCTTTTTTTCAAAGGACTATTTTTATCCCTTTTCACAGAAAAATATTTTATTACCTGCATAACTGTCATATAATTATAAAATATAGCTCTTGGCTCTATAGTCGATACATATTAAACATCACAGAATATAACAATTATATTTTTATTTTTTTTACTCATAAACATTCGTTTTTCGCTCATTGAGATAAAACCGTGCTTTTTTGATAAGGCAATCCTATTTTCAAAGAGCTAATAAATATTTGAACTATTCAAATTTTCTTTTTAAACATCGGTTGTGTGTGCTGGCATATACTCGTATAAATGTTTTTTAAAACCCACCGTCCATGGTAGAAACGAATCACTATAACTTCACGGGCGAATTGTATCACGATAGTTAGTTACTTAGTAGGAAAAGCTTTCTTTGGAGAAAAGCAGCATTGGAAAGTGATACATTTATTGAAGCAAAATGTCAATTTCCTTTGTAATGCAAAATGCATTGATATTTGTATAGTTGTTTGATTCTGGAAATGTCTTGGGCCGAGCTTCGAGTGTCATAAAATAAATAAAGTTACGCAACAAAATTTGAGCGATACTTCGTATAAAAGAAGTACACTCGTAGAGTTGGTTGACTATCATTTTTCAATCAATAACCAAAACAATTACACTCTGATCTTAAAATCATTGAATTCTCGTCAATATTTGTATTTTGTGTCGGATTAATTTCGGCATCCCCATTTGCGGAAGTAAATTAAATTACTGCGAATTAATCCAGTAAGAGTGTTGCTGCAATAATAATTCCAGGTGGCAGATATTAATTAGCCCCCTCCACTTGGTAGGAGGTGACTACCCACCGCCAACGCCACCCCCACCCGCATCCACCCCCACTGATCAGTCCCTTATAGTCAGGTAGCCACAAGCTGTAATAATTAATACAGATTATTCTGAAAGTTATAATTAATTTCACGAGATTACAGAACTGCAGAGGTTAATGCGTACCCATTACTTTATGCCTCTGAAACAACCATATATATTTATTTATATGTACTGTGGAAGAAAAAATATTTTTAATGAAATGATGTCACTTCGTGTACATCACTTCATCAACTTTTTTTCTTTTGATGTTTCTTTGTCAAAAATCCTCATTTTTTTCTAATATTAATTATTTGACTTCAAACTAATTCAGAATTGTATGCCATTACTGTTGCTGCACATGGAAATGCCTAATGCTTTGACGAACGCACGAAAAGTTTAGTAATCCACTTTACGAACAAATTTATGTAAATAATGCATAACGATGTATGAAATTTAAATAACTAAGCCGTATTATAATGGTCAACGATAAACAAAAAGCACAAAGAAGCTTTATTGAATTGGAAACTGAATAAAAATGTTGTGGCGGTAGCCGAAGTAATGGAATAAGAAAATGGCTAAAAAAACTTCTGGAATTGTAGAAGCAGCTGTAATATGATTTCGCTGTTTAGAACAGCTTTTTCCGAAGAAAAGTATGAATTTTAGCAGTAAGACAGCGAAGGTATTATAATCGTAGGTATTCCCTTACTAGGGGAGTTTATCAAATCAAGTTATTTATTTCATTATATTATCGAATAGTATATTACAATATCTAACATCTAGCAAGAAACAACAACAGGCCCACCAAAATTAAAACAATCTCAGAAAAGAGTAGTTAATGCAAGTTTATTATGTTTATTTTCATTCACCTACTGTACTACAACTCATCTCTTGCAATATCCCCTCCCTTAGAGTCAGAAATAATGAAACGCTCTTCCTCAATCATAACTCAACTAATTAAGGCTACCATTCTCCATTGTCCCGAATGTGTTCACTGGTCAACGTAAGTCAAAAACTTTTTTTTTGTTAAAGACCACATGATTTATATGTCATTAAATACTAGATAATTTGTTTAATTGTTATGACTCCTGTTATAACCAGGTCTTGACTTGACTTACCACTTCTACTTCATTGTCTATACTTCATCCTTGTCTTTAGTCTTTGCTTGAGTCATATACCATAATTTACTTTTAATTTTACGTTATTCTTCTAAGTTCGTGTTACTTATGTTGTAAATCAAACATTAGTCAGTTAATAAATAAATAAATTTCCACAGGATCAAATTTGTGACCTCCGCACTAAAATCATTTGTTCCACCATAATATCACAAGAGTAAATTAACAAAAATATATATATATGTAATTATAGAAATCTAATGTAAGTAATTTCCTTTCTGTGAGCACCGTACAGGATGTAGTGTGCAGTGTATAGTGCATAGTGTGCACTGCCACGATGCAATATTGCTGCAATTAGCTCGCGGTTCGCTATTCGTTTCCTCTAGCGGAATTCTGGAAGCCCAGACGGGAACAGATACGATTTTCGGAATCCGCCAGCCGATACAGATATTCCCATCCGCCATCCTTACCTAATCCAGGTAGGCCTTTCTGAATATCTCACTCGCAATTTCGTACACGAATATCTACATGAACACTACTTATCTCCTAACTCGACAGCCTCCGTGGTCGAGTGGCAACGCACACGACTGTGTCTGGTCGTGGGTTTAAACCAGGTTCCAGCAAACACGTTTTATTTAATTAATATGTGTCACAAAATATTTAATCCATATAAAATAATATGTAGTATATTTGCAACACATTCTAGAGTGATAACATACTCTAAATATCGCCCTAGTGAAACACCATCCTTTAAAATCGAAACGTTGCTTGAAATGGCTTTAGCCGTGTTTGGTAATCAGATTTGGTGATAGCTAGGTACTTCCTAAACTTCCTCTTCTCCATCTCTATCTCCTTCCCTTACCAACTATCTTCAGCCACACAACATAACCCAATTGGGGATGCCATACTCTCACTGCCTCTAGGCGGTTGTACGCAGTTGCGACTGGTGCGGTATTAACTTTAAAAAATCTTTGCGCTACTAGATTAAAAATTCACAAAGTTAATAACCCCGATGACTTCAGTTTTAAAACTAACTCCTTTTTTATATATTCGCGGTATCTATTATATTTTTTATACACATGTACATATTATAAAGATGTTTGCTCATGTACTTCTATACAATAGACACAATCATCAAATGATGTACCTACCTACATAGTATTTTCCATAATGTTCGGTTTTACATGATCCATCAATATTATGGCCAACAACATAGCCATTTTTATGAGCTTAGACAGCAATGTCAGCACTTTTCTACGATATCCAAATGTGTAGTAAATTTGCTTAATATTTTCCCACAAAACATTGTTTTAAAAGTGGTTTTAACGTATTATATAAAACATATTACCTTTATATTTTAACCGTTCGTCGTCAACGCGAAAATACCTCCCATGTATAAAAAACGTAATTGTTCAGAAGGAAATTAATAGTAGATTTTTGAGAATTGCAGGTTTTTTTTTTGAGACATCAAAAATGCGCTTCGTAGTTTTAGATGCAATAATGTATTTTCACCAGTAAAACTTGAAGTACAAATTGAAACTCTACGCAATGTCATATTTAACTCATTTTTGTAAAGTTGACCACATGGGAGGTATTTTCCCGCTGATGACGCATTGCTTCTCTTTTGATATTTAATATTTTACAATTTTCAAATTGTACAAAAGGGAAGATTTAATTGGTCATGTAGGGATAATTCAAACGGAAACTTTATTTAAAAAAATATGATTGCAAATTATTTTTTGACTGAAATTGATATATTGTCTTCTTTGATTTTCTTGATTTATGAGGGTAGTTTATTAACAACAACAAAAACCTTTGGTGGGCGTAGAGGTATGGGGCAAGCAAAGCATTTTATATGGAGCCCTCAATATAAGGTCTACCATACATACATCTAGTAGAAATAATACACAACATGTTGTTAAAAACATTTTTATCACAAACACAAGCACACTACGAATAATATGTTAATATCACAAAACCCTTACCTTACCAGATTTATTTTTCCTACATTACCTGCTTAGAAATGAAACCACTGCCACTGGTTAAATAAACTGATTAAATGTTCAACGAGGCGTACCAGGCACATTATAATTCTTTACGTATGGTAGAAGCCAAAAACACAAATGCAGTTAGAACTCACCAATTATTCGAGCGATCACAACATGTAGAAAAAATCCTATTTTTTAATTTAATCTTTACACATAGTGATCATTCAATCTTTACTTTATTAATTCACTAGAAAACTTATTTTTCGATTCTTCCCATACACTATTCCCTATTTTATTATTATACTTGCTTTCGTAAATTAAGCCTCATTAGACCAGAAAAAAATGTTTAATGCAAATTATTTTGTGTATGTCATTAGAAATAAATAACTTGTTGACATTGGAAATAAAAATTTATATCAAGGTGAGTCCTATAATTTTCAGTTTCATATATTTTTTCAATTTTTGTATAATTATAGCAACTTAATCTTTTTTTCTTTGCGTGTCTTTTTCATATTATTTAAATGTTTATAATATTGTTTTTATAATTAATAATACACGAAAAAACATCAATAATCAATCGTAAGGCTTTGAAAAGTAATTTTCATAAATTTTATAATGGCTAACTATTCGTAAATTATCGATAAAATCTTTAAATAAGGAATGTAAAAAAAAATCTAAAACAAGAATCGTTGGATAATCCTGAGGCTTTCTTAGTCTAGTTATTATCTGCGCTTTGACAGATCGGATCCTTTCATGTGATTAATTAAAATTAGGTACCTACCTAGGTAGAAAGATCAATTTTATTAAACCGAACTACTTTCGTACACATTTTCTAATTTCGTGTAATTTTCTATTGGGGGTCAATGAGGAACTTAAAAGTCTGCGAGCCGGCCTGGCACCTCACGTCGTTCATATTGATATAAACTAGTTGATTTTTTCTACATTTACCAACTACTTTTATACCTTGTCCACCATTGAAGAATATGTAAATCCTCCGGTCACAATTTAAATTTGGGAACACGTGTTCGTGAAAAAAAAATGGTCCCAAAATTTTCCCACCTTCTCACGCATGGAAAATTATTCCTTTTTCTCAAGGCAGTGTAATATGTCATCGGAATATTTGATTGACCACGCGACCTCTCCGATGCAAATGAGAACCGGCAGAGTTTTATTTGAAAATCTCAATAATACGCGCAGCTCGGGAATTCTCTCCGGGTCCTGGAGCGGGCCCATCCCGGTTAGTTTTGCATTTTTCCCTCGACGAGTTAGGGTCACGAACACACACCTAACCTAGCGGCTCCCGATACATGCCCGGGGACACCCACCCCCAGCGCCTGCCTCGGGACCTTCACCCTAAAAACTTTAATAACACAGTCCATTTCATGCAGCCCTTCAAGGCGACCATAAAAGTTTCTAAGCCCAAATGTTTTTCTACGCTTTATCAACATTAAAAAAACACCCGAAATTTATCACAGATTTTGTAGAGATACAACCCGAGATTATGGCATTCATTATTCACCACGTTCTAAAGCGTTTATTTTTTCCACCGTCTAATAAGGAGACACGAGCAAACAATGTTAAATTATTTAGATTTCACCAAATTTCATCCCTTTTTTCTGTGTATGGGTGTCGACTAAACGGTCGGTATGTCTTTTCGGACATTTGAATTATTATCTCTGTTTTAATGCATAATAATGGCCGAGTTGTGCATGTATTTATACACTGTGGTTATAATTTCATCAGTAGGGAACGGTCATAATTATCACAATTCTGGAACACAACCGAATTTATTATCATAATAGAATCAATGAATTATGTAGTCAGGTAATATAAAATATCTATTAAATTATTTTGATATCTTGTTGACATACATAGCAATCCGGATGAGTTATTAAAACTCACTCTGGGACAAGGGAAATTAAAGAACACATGAATTACAACAAATATACAATACAGAGTAATCAACAAACATGAATCATAATAAATCAAACAAATATATAAAAAAATACAGTATAAAAATGCGGTATTAGTATTAAGATAAAAATTCAACTAATACGAATAAAAATAATACATGAAAAAAAAACATTGAAATGCTGAGAATAAGGATGTTTTTACTTTACCGGGAAAAGAAAACTGAAAAGATATTTTTATTTTTAAAGCATTACTTTGTTTTTTTTTGTTATTAAGTTGACTTTTTTAAATTTATGTAGAAGAGAGTTATATAATGTGTAGGCAATATATTCCAAAGATTTTATCCCATACTTGGTGGTGTGTGTAAGCGGAATGTGAATTTTATTGTTATTTCGTGTGCTATGTTGGTGTTGGTGTCTTGGCTGTAAAAGGGTTTGATGTTAGTAAACGTTGTTTGCTGAGTAATTTGTAGAATGGTGCTTGTGATCTCATGTTTGGGAAGGATCTTGATTGGGAGGATGCCGGTATCTGAATAAATATAATAGAATATAATAATAAATATATAATTAGATATTATTCATTGGCACAGTACGGAGAGATGAAATTTTAGTAAAATAACTATAAAATAAAATTCCACATTTAAAAAGTTGACTATGTAAAGAAAAACATAAATGTTACAAAAGGTTTTAGCTGTTCAACTAAAAAAAAATACCGATTTAAGACCGTCAATTTTAATTGTCCATAAAATATTACAGTAGGTATAGCCAAAATAGGTTTTACAGGTGCAAAGAAACCAACATTCGCATTACAGTATAAGTATAAATATATATAGATAAAAAATAAATACATATAGCCTACGACCATCCATAACTAGCCCCGAAGTAAAATAAATGACGAGAATGGAGATAAAAAATTGCATTTATAATATACATATACCTATTATTAAATATATATAACAACAAAATATAATTACTATGACACCAACATTGCCAATTAAATTATTCCAAACATGAATATATTATTTATGATTGAAAATTACTGATGAACCAACGACTAGACAAAAAAAAAATATCGTTCGAATTCGCTTACCTTTCGTTGAGAAATGATTTTCAATTTGCATAAAACCTTATTTTAATTTTACAGGCTTACGTAAATTGTCGGAACAGAATAATTTCGTGATACTGTTTTGTTCGACACTAATTGGTAAAGAGTCTTGCTTTGAAATATTTTTGATTACTTCGCCGTGCTACAAAATGTTTGTGTTAAAAAAATATCTTGAATTCGTAATATACATTTGTGAAAGAAGTAACACGAAATTACTTTTTAGTTAACTTTAACTAGGTGGTTCAACCAGACAAATCTGCGCATCCATAGCTGCGCTGGAAGAAAAGACTGAGTGTAGATTCAATGAGGAATGTATCTATTAACAAAGAATGACGGCGTGTGCCGATAATAAATAATAATAAAATATGCAACACAAACCATTTTTTTTTCATTACATTATTATGGCTGGTTGTGCATTTCACATAAGGACCACAAATTCATAGGTTGGAATAAAACTCTTTATTATTTGTTTGCATAAATATATTAGTTTTTTTTTTTATTCAGTGGTTAGTTGGTAAAATCAATTAAAGATAATTTCATTTCGAGAAAGCAAAGAGCATAAAAAATAGATGGAACTACAGAAAAACTATTTTTTAATATGAATACAGCACAAGAGTCTCAACTGCTTCCAACCGTCTAGAGTGAGACTATGGCATCCCCAAATATGGTATGTTGTGAGGCCGAAGGTAGTGGGGAGGGGAAGGAGATCGGGAAAAGGTAGGTTGGGAAGTACCTGGCTATTCAGATCTGGTCACCAAACACGGCTAAAGCCATTTCAAGCAACGTTTCGATTCTGAATGGTGGTCTTTCACCATGGCGATACTTGAAGTATCTACCACTCCGGAACGTGCCACAAATATACTTTTTATTATTTTTATATTAATTAAATAATACTAATAAATAATGTCGCAAGTAAATAGGTCTCGGTGGCACAATTGACAAATGCGTTCTCTCGGATAGAGGAAAACTTCGAGTTCGAGACTTGATCGCAACCTAAACTATTATCTTATTACATATTCGTAAAAAGCATTTACTTTGTGGCTTGCCATATTTATAAATAAAACAGATTAACATTGTTTATAACCACTTTATTATTTAATATTATGTCTACCGGTTTTGGAAGTACCCTTCCATCATCAGGACAATATTAAAATTCGATTTTAATATTGTCCTGATGATGGAAGGGTACTTTTGAAAAATAAAGTGGTTATAAACAAAGTTTATTTGTTTTATTTATTATCTTATTGTATTAAATGTTTTGAAAATCTTACGCGTAGTCGATTAATTTACGATTGCTTCAGATGTTCATACGGATAACTGCAGAAACGATGCATATCAAGTTAAGTGTAAAAATGTATTTAAAAACGATGTTTTACGCACCACAACATCAAGTGACTGTAAACATTGCCTTCATCAGGGTAGTATAAGAACAAAATAAAGCAGTTGAAATATTGATTATTAAATTGAGTTCTGCGGACATTCTGATGGGCCCATGTTGGTACTGATATATATTGTTTTGAATTCCAATTACGCAGATTGTTTACCATAGCTTCAGACTTTCGAGAGTTTTTGAATCGGGAGTTCCAAAGGGAAATCAGTTAGGAGAAGTCTACCAGAGCTATTTCGAAAAGCTTGAAGAAGGTTCGTGTGTAATTGTGATAACTTATTACATTGCCAACTATTTCTCCCTTTGTCCTTAAATGTTAATTACACAAAAACAATTGCAATTAATGAAAGTTTTTGCCACTGTACATTACGCTTCATATTAGCAGTGATATTCGTCAGCCTGACTGTAAACCTCGTAACTTCGACCACTACCAAAAATGAGGTATGAGTGCAACCCTGTAACTTATACAATCAAACATTGTATATTAAATGCAAAAATGTGGTTTTATTCCAAACAACATGGGTTAATCACCAATATGAATGCATTTATTTTTGTTTGAAAAGCTATGTAACTAAAAATAAAATTCGTGAAACTTTCGTATCTGATTTTATAATCTGAATATTGCTGAAATTAAATTTCTGAGACGTATGTGCGATAAAACTACATATGATCGTATTACAAATGTGAAGATATTAAAATTAATGCAAGGCTGATGTAAGCGTTATTTTTAAGATTGAGAAAGGGTATTTTAGATTGATAGAACATGTCGAGAGGATGAACGGAAAAAGGAGCGCCAAGAGAATATAATGACGCGAAAGTGAACGGTAGAAGAAGTCTAGAACGCCTGAGGTAGACATGGCACGATCCAGTGAAACAAATACTTGATGTATTAAAGTGAATGAAGCAAGCTAAGTGCGAAGATAGATGTGTGTCTCTGCCTAAATTTACAGTACAAAATACCATTCTCTTGAAAGCTCATATTTTTCTTCGAGTGATATAATTACGTTTAAACATTTTTTTGTTTCTACTTACCTACTCGAAGCTTCTACTCTACCCTAGCTTAAAAATAAATGCTACTCAGTGTGTATGTTTTACATCGAATATTTTGAACTTAATGTTATATCAAAGAGATGCTTTGATTGAAATCCCGCAATAGAAATCACAATACAGTTGTGAAGCAAATGCGAAATTTGTAATATCTGAATTGTGTATGGAAACAATATTTTTTACGAGGTCACTCGCTCGAGCTGTAGTCGCAATAAATACATTTGACATGTCAGCAATTCTGTCACGTCTCGTGGAGTGGACCACGGTTCAGAGATCCCCCGGCCGGGACCCTATCGCACCCCAAACCATAAAACCTCCCCTTCTCCTTCTCCTTCCCCGTCTCTCCCTCGCCCCCTTGTCAACCCATCCCCGAATACAATTTGCAATAGCCCTGTCCAGTGTCCATGGCCACCGAATATCAAATTGCTAAATTAATGCTCAATTTCTAATGCTGTTTTTGGTTGGAGGCCGTTCCGAGTTTTTTCATTAATGCCCGAATTGAATAAGAACGGAAAGAAATTATTATGTGTACATCGGCTATCGGTATAAATGCCTCGAAAACAAATTTCATTTGAATGGAAATATCGAAGTATGTAAATATAATGTAATAATAATAGTATAATGTAGCTTCAAACTGCTCCGTAAAGAGGTGACATAACAAAAAGTTCTATGAAATGTTCCTTCTTCTTCAAATTGAAGATGATTATCATCATTAATACAGAGTGAATACTGCCCTGATTATAGCAAACCTTCGAAAGCAGAGTACACCAGGAGAATAAGAATTATCGTAAATAAATAATAATCAGATGAAAGAGAAATAAACGCTTTCTTTATAAGCTTATTTATAAAGGGTGGGGGTTCAATCATCACACTAATAAAATTATATATTATAACGGATATAGGGAGGCTGCCTGGGGCTGTAGCACGAAACAATAGCTTGCCAAAGAAAGACGGAAGACAAGATTGCGTTTTCAATAAATAACTATTTATTGTGTGATTCTAGTATTTATGTATATATACTAGTATATCGACGGTTTATAGTGAAAACCACGTGAGAAAAAGTTTAAAGTTTTTAATAAATAATGGATTCTTTACGAGTTTTTATTTCTGAATTTTTTTTGTGACGAATAAATAAAATTCAAGGATTTCACTCATAAGTAGCATAAAATGAGACGGCCTCCGTGGTCGAGTAGTCAAAATCCTTGACTATGAATCAAGAGGTCACAGTTGTAAATCCCAGCGTGAGAAAATACATTTAATTCAATTAATTAGTGTTATTTCACAATTTATTACTTAAAAATAATACATACGAGTAGCATATTTGCGGCACGTTCCAGAGTGGCAGATACTCTTTGTGTCGCCCTGGAGAAAGACCACCATTCAGAATTGAAACGTTACTTGAAATGGCTTTATCCGTGTTTGGTGACCCCGGATCTGAATAGCCAGGTACTTCCCAGCCTTCCTCTTCCACAGATCCTTATCCTCCCCTTCACCTGCAGCCTCATAACATACTCCAATTGGGGATGCTACAGTCTCACTGGCTATAGACGGTTGGGAGCAGTTGAGACTCTTGTGCGGTATTCACTATGTTTTTTTTTTAACCTATTGGTACTTTACAGGTTTATTTAGCAGAGACTAAAACTCTTAAAAATTGAATTTCACTTCTTGTATCGACATTAGCAAAATCCGGCCCGTGCCAGCGCTTCGGTTAGCATAATAGAGCCGCGTTGCGTCGCGCGACTTGCCCGCCAAACTCATTCGCCATTATTCAAAGCTGTGAACCGTTTGAAAACATTCGTTCCGGTTAGTTCACGGCGGACGAGCGGCCGGACAGGCAAATCGGACTCCGGCAAAAAAATTACAGGAAATACATAATTCCAACCTCCCCCCCTCTCCTCCCCACCCCAAACCGACACACTGCTAGTCACTCCTTCTCGAATCTTGATCATCTGAAGGCACGATACTGATTTTAGTGTGTTTTTTTTTTACCTACAGTAACTGATGTATTCAACCTTTTACAAATACTGAAAACCAATATCTTTATTGCAAAGATAGTGTTTTAGATAATGATTACTAAATTAAATTGTACATAAATTTAATACTTTTTAGTTTGTACATATTTTGTATATTATTTTGCTGTTTATGTATCAAAAAAAAAATCATATCTAAAGTGCTTGTAAGTATGATCAATAATTTTATTTTATATTTCATCATTTACTATTATTAAATTGTATATTATAAATTAGAGGCGTGCACTCCACGAAGGCACATACGCACTGCCTACCCTGCTATACTCGTATAAAAATGTGTATGATGTTGGACTAAATAATTTGAAATTATTGCAAAAACTAAATATACAATTTCAAAAAATACGCCCAAAATTTAGCTAACTTATAACGGGCCAAAGGTAGTTACCACATATGCTCAAACGCCGCCACGTCAGAGTAGATTATTCTATATTCACTAGACTACACAAAATATGTATGCTGTGAGTTGTAGCGCGTTCAAGTGGCTCGTTTGTGTTAGTGTCTAAGGCAGTTCTTTTACAGAACAAAACCTCTTGGTACCTTTTTCTATTAATCCGCTGTTTTTTCATACTGCCTACCCTGATCAAAAACTCTGTACACGCCACTTTTAGACATTCTGTAAGTGACTTACTATTAGAAATATTAATGTTTAATAAAAATCAAATTACGTAGCAGAAACACAAGAAGTGTATGGCCATTTCATGAAAAAAATATTTCTTACCAAGTTTGTCTCTAACTCGTACATATAGAGACTCTTTAGCCTTGGTAACAAATATTGTTCTGTGGATATTTTAAAGATAAAAACACTGAAATACAAAGTAAGTACATAAATGTTATTTTTATAAGTACATATACACAAATCATTATCCTAGGAACACATTAAATACAGTGCTTATCCAGCAAATTAAGTAAAGAGCATCCGGAAAGCAACTTATTATACAAAACGTTAAAAAAAAATTTCATTTAAAGTAATTCACGTATTAAACATAGTATGCCATATTATATTAATTTGTTATTTATCACATCAGTAATATTAAAATTTTCATGTACCTACCTTATTATGAGATTTTCTATGTAAAATTGTATGTTTCCTATAAATAATGAATAATTGTGAACCGTGTAACTAAATACTTAATAATTAAAAGCCTTCGAAAGCGTAAAATAAATAGTAAAACACTTGCAATCTCAGAGCAATATTACACAAGAGAGAGCGCTGCTGTAGTCAGTTTGATGAGCTTTGCCGGACTCGGCTAAACCTGGGCGTGGCTAGGACTAGGGCTAGGGTATTTATGCATCCATTCATAGCACATGTTGATATAATGTTTTTGTTTATTCGTATAACCACTTTTTCACAGTATTGTTATAAACAAAAACTATAGCATATAACCTAAAAAAACGTTGAGTTATGTCAATTTATGTCGAATATCAAAACTTGTGGGCGGAGTCAACGGAGACGCGGGACACGAAGAACACTCTTACAATACTTTATAGCAGTGTGATAATTTGGGAATTTTTGTTGTCTCTTTGTTTCTCATGGTATACGACGTAAAAACCCGGAGAAAGTGATTTATACTTAGTTTGTATAGGTCGGGCCTAAAATAATTAGCCCTCTCTCCATATATTGTTACTCCAACCTTGCGATAAAATAAAAATGTTTGAAAAACCACTTTTATCTTCAACTTTAACCAAAATATATTTTAAGTGTCGCAAGTTTTTTTTCTGGCAATAAGATTACTGAAAAAGTCTACCCAACGCTATCGAACTAAAAAAGAAGTCTGATTGATCTGCTAATTAACACGTTTTTCCGGCAAGGTTTCGCTAAAAATATATATACTCTTTTAATAAACTCGCATTTTAATATGTATATTTGCTTTATATCGACCCATCTGAAGCTACCAAATGTTACAACTATATTCCTCTTTTCTACCGAAACACCTTGTTTTGTAAACCAGATGTTTCACATTATTTATTATATCCTTTTACATGCTTGCGCATTGCCTAGCTTTCACTATACGACCTTTACGTGAATAGTCCTTGTCTTCCTCCTTCAAATGTAGTTTTGTTTGGCATAAAATATGCAATAACACCTGTAGGAACACCCGTCATCCGGAAAACGGGAGAACGTAAAAGATTTGCACAGGAAATGTAAGAATGAAAGCAAACTATTGCAGTTATACAGCCGCCAAGGTAGAACTGCTAGCTCGCCGTGTTTTGGTATGGCGCTTTTCGATTCCCGTTACATTAAAAACGTTTTGATTCACATTGTTTTGTGTACAAAATTGATATCAATTTCTTAGATAATTTCAATGTTAACAAAAAATATACATCCGGTGAGTGAAATCCACGATACGAGACCCGACATTTTGTTGATATACTCGTATGGATTGTTGGGTTAATTGTTTCAGATTCTTCCATACGACAGAAGATGACAATTAAATGATAAACGGTAAAGATTTTTTTCCATAAGATAGCCCTTTTACAATTCGTCAAAAGTTCACTCCGAATCTATCGAAAAAAATAAACATAAATTTCTTAAATATATCAACTATAAACATAATCAACCCATTGAAAACGTAAACTGTAACTACTCCATGAAAGAATTAAACTTATTAAAACTTTCAGATCGATGAATTATTTTTGATTTGAATTTTATTTTTAAAATTTTCAATGGTGTTATATTATGGTGTTATATTTATATTATGTAAAAGCCCACTTGGGCGTATGCAAAAAATATCATACACACAATACTGGAATTATATAATATATTTTTTGTTACTTCAAGTACTGAGTGTTAATAATTATAACAAGTAAAAAAAAAACGTTTTTTTTTAAATATCATTTAAAGTTCTTTAAATCAACCGCTAAAACCTTAGATGATTACTTTTTTTTTTTTTTTTTAAGTAAGACAAACATTCCCGGGTTACGAATAACCTGACAATATTTGAAAAACTCCTACTGCCATCATACAAAGCGGAAGATGTTGCTTGTGCAATGATGGAGGACTTAGCCAGTAATTACATTCGATGTTCGTTGTTCAGATCCCCGCCAGGGCTTATATTTCTGATTCATGAAAAGAGTATCGAAGCAGTTGAATGAATATCCGATTCCCTCACAACGGGCTTCGTCGCGACATTGTCAATGGATTTATTCTGTATCCATTCCGCGTCATCTCTGATTCCCTCGAACATTCGCTCGTTCGTCTCCTATCTTCTCAAGTCCTCGAACCCTCCCGATCCTCCCGATCTACCCGATATCTCTCTGATCTTTCACTGCTCCACTTCTTATTCTCTAGGAGGACGCCAACCTTGTTTAGTTTTAGAAATGTCGACAAAAGCAGCGGTTGCCAAAGCGACTATCGGAGCTTGGCGGCATTTCCGAAAGCTCGCTGGAAAAATATGGAAATTCACCCCTCAGTGTTACTCAATAGGACTCCTAGGTCAAGTGGCCATACTCTACATTGTTAAGGAGAGTTAGTGCTTCCACCCTTCACGCAGAGTTTCACTTCAGTTAACGTCTTACTTTCTTGATATTTTAACACTCAAAAATAAAGATTACATATTTTTTTACGAAATAAAAATCTATTAAAGTTATAAGCAATATGTGCACGTATTTACTAAAAAAACCTTTTTCATTACATCGCTTTAAATCTAGTTTCCTCAATATAGTTTTAGTAATGCAGAATACAGGTCACGGATTACACACCTTATTTCTTTTCTTTCGGAGCATTTAGAAATAGCACAGCGAAATCACCACAATGTAAAGAAATATTAACGGAGGCATTTTTAATATAAGGAACAGCACTGCACACTAATAATTTATTCCCGAAGGAGTAAGCAGCCACGACGGATGGGGGATTCATCTTCATTTAATTTCATAATACTCCGACGCGATGGAATGGGTGCAGTTCATTAATGCTTTTAGCATAATTAAAAATAACGAATACCTTTAGGAAATATACGATTGTAACGTTTATCAACGATAGAGGAACGATGTTTTTTCTTACCTTTAAAATAAAAACACCGGCATTTTTAATTTAAAAAAAAGGTTAAAAAATATTTCTTCTATTTATCAAACTACGATATCAACATTTTAGGTATGTTTTATGAAATATTTGTGATTTATCTTAAATATTTGTTGTGGAATGGCTTAAAAAACGATATCATGATTTTTTTTTAACCTTACTAAGTCCGGAAAATTAGTGAAATGGCTCCCGTCGCTCTCTCGGGTGGAATTATAAAATTCAAGAATTTGTCATCCATCGCTGTAGGAAGCACAAATTATAAAACGATTATCTCTCTTAACTAGATTTTTTTTTAATTCTTAGAGATAGATAGACTGCCTTACAATTCTGTCTTGTTTTCACAACTTGCTTCGTTCAAACTCGCGCATCGATTTATGCATACTCTTCTGCTATTTTGACTTTCAACATGACCAGACCATTTAGTTTTCTTTAATATTTTAATATCGACAGTGAATATACAAATAATGTGAAAATATTTTGATTATTTTATTTATTTTCGCTTAAATATACATAAAGGCAAGGAAATAAGCCTTAAATCCATAAAGATAGAAAAAAAAGTTTTTAATAATTTCAATTCGCCTTCATCTGATAGTATTATTACGCTAAAAAAATTTCTGCCACGTCCGATAAAATATTGCTGACGCATACAAAAGTTTGAAATTTTCTTCCGATTACGTCTGCGATACGATATACTCACTATGTTTCTTTTGTTGAGTGTCGTTACTAAAACAGATTCTAGCCTCCTTTATATCTACACTCCGTCAATATCGAATAGACCAATGCGACATAGAATATAGATAAAATATAGTTCATGTATAAAAAAGTTTGAAATTTTCTTCCGTTTACGATCTTAGACGATATACTTACTATATGTTCCTTTTGATGAGTGTCGCAACTAAACCAGTAACTAACGCTGCATTTTCAAACGCTGTTTGAAAGAAGATTCCTTCTTTATTTCTACTCAACCTTAAAACGCAATGGCGTCCATACGTCAGATCTGACAATTTACTGGTTCTTCCCAATAAATAGGTTAAAAAGCGAAATCAGGTGGAAAACAAACGTTTTAAAGGACAGTGTGCTATTATTTGTATCACTACATTGTTCGCGGGTTGTGTTTGTTGCTGTTTTATATCAGTTTATTACCTTACTACATACCCTTTAGTATAATAACGACATCTTTTTAATATGTTTTTTAAACAGTTATGACATTCGAGGTTAGATTTAAAATTTGTTGGATTCTAAAGAATAATCTTAAACTCCGAGACCCTATACCCATATACGAAATATACATATAGATTGTGCTAGGATGGAAAAAGCTGAAAACTTAGAAGAGAATGTGGTTATCCAATATGATGAAATTAAGCAATATATCAATTGTCGATATCTAAGCACCCTAGAAGCTGCATGGAGAATTCTGGAAAATCCTTTACATGATCAATCTCACTCAATTTTATAGTCATTCGATAGTCAGTCTGTTTAATTTGTAGAAGGACGGGAAGAAGAAGCTCTCAGGGAAGCATCTACAAGAAACACCTCTTTAACAGCGTGGTTTCAATTGAATAACCAACATGTAGAGGGACGCTCTTTTCTATATCAAGACGTACCAAATAAGTTTGTGTTTTCAGATGACAAAAAGTGGACAAGACGACAGCGGGGAGGCAACAAAGTTATTAGACGATTACCTTCGATTTCTCCAAGAAATATAGAACTTTATCATTTAAGACTAATCCTTCTAAAGTGCCTGGAGCTACATCCTTTAAATCTTTGCGAACTGATGCGGCGAGTTAAATGAAGCTAATTGACGACATAGGAGAATGTCGTATTTGATGCCTAAACCTCTCCGACATCTATTTGTTTTAATATTAATACAATGTATCCCTTCAGATCCGTTACAGTTGTGGAACGATTTTAAAAAAATGCATGTAGGAAGATTTTTTCTATCATGATGTTAAAGAAATAGCTATTATTTTTTTGTCTTTCAAACATACAGGGTATGCTTATGAAGGAGAATTCATCTTGCGGAATGCAGGGCTTACCTGAACCCTGTGAAAGTTGCAGTTTCGAACAAGTAACTGATTTTACTGTAATGTCCGAGAACACTTTAGGTGAACTGATGGCTGCAAAACTGAACGACGAATAACGTCAAGCTTACGATTCTATTTTGAATAAGTTTTTTTCGGGTGAAAATGATGACAATAAATGTTTTCCAAAATTATAACGGAAGCAGATATTATCATATGGGATGAAGCACCGATGGCTCCAGGGGTTGCTTTAGAAGTAACCGTACTGTACGCGATATAATTGGAAATGATTTAGTCTTTGGTAATAAAGTTGTCGTATTTGGCGGGGACTTTCGACACATACTTCCGGTATGTCGACGTGCCCCACGATGACAATTAATTGCTTTTGGCCTTAGGAGATGGTAAAATTCCTACTGTAGAAGGAACATCAGAATCATCTGAGCTTTTTTCCAATGTCAATATGATTCAATGTATATACGGCGACAGGCATACAGATGCTGATGCTTTATGGATGACTCAGCGAACCATATTGTATGTTCGTGCAATTAATTAGGATGTACTCTAACGATTAGAAGGACCAATGAACACTTTTCATTCTGTTGATATCATCATTAATGAACAAGGAGATTTAGATGATAATGAGCAACTTCATTTTCCTGTTGAATTATTAAATTCTATGGGAGAAAGAGGAAGCATTTTTTCTTTCATTAATTACTAAGAAAATACAATTTATTCTTTGAGTTGTCATGGATGAACGAGATTTATGTTGGAGTGAAGGGTGTTCCTCTCATTGTCCGCGGTGTTCAAAATAATGCATTTAGAATATTAATTACAAGAATATTTTTTTTGTATGCTTAAATATTTGAAGTAAGCATGCTATACTGTGCATTGGCAGTAGTTACTGTTGTAGTTGTTGTTGTCTTATAATAGGGCTAAACCTTATAAGTGGTCGCCAACACTTGAATTGGGCGCAGCCCAACCAAAAGCTGCCCGCAGGGTTTAAGGGAAAAACCCGCGGGAGCGGGTTTTTATCTGCTAGTTCAAATAAACGTAGTAACTAGCGTTGGGAAAAACTTCAATGTTTTGTGAATGCTTCACGAATTGCTAGTTCTTTAAAATGAACCCTTCGCAGTGAACACTTCAATTGAAGTCGAACTTTTTAGTCGAATTTGAAAACGAAAAGAACTGGAACCGATTCCTCGCCAAAATAAAAAAAATACTAATCCGTAGGAATTTGAGAACGAACAGAACTGGAACTGGTTCCTCGCCGAAAAACACGTACTAGTTGGTAGAGATTTTAAAGTGAAAAGAACTGGAACCGGTTTCTCGCTAAAATAAAAATCACGTTCCTTTAGATCGAAGTACTTTGAAGTCGGACTTCAATTGAAGTACTTGTAATGAAGTGCTTCTTTATAGGCTTTGAAGTTCACCTTCACAACTGTACTGCTGCAAATTGAAGTAGTTCTTTATAATCTAACTTCCGTTGAAGTATTTGCTTAATGAAATGAAGTTAATGAAATGAATGAACGCTAAAATGAACTACCAACTTCAATTGAAGTATTTGTTCAATGAAATTAATGAATGCTAAAATGAACTACCAACTTCAATTGAAGTATTTGTTGAATGAACAATGAATAAAGTAGGAACTGTTGCCAAAAGAAGTAGTTCTTTCAAAGCGGTCACAACGCTAGTAGTAACACATCGAGGCAGAAAGAGCTTTGCCTCGAAAGGCCGCTAGCATTATATCAGATGGGAGAAGGCTCAAGGGAGATGAGTTTTTTCATAATATCTAGACTCATATTTACAAACAAAATGTACAAAAAGTACTCAGTTTTAATTTGATCGTATTATATTTACACGTGTAATAAATGAATAATAGACAAAATACGAGTTAAGTTTAAATTCAAGCATGTAAGTAAAAGGCCTCTTAAACGTTAGTTTAAGGGGAAGGGGAGGGAGAAAGCGTAAGCCGACGCGGTATAATACAACAAAAATCATTGTTAAAAATAAATTTTATTTGTATATGTATTATCTTCTTTTGCCTTTCCGAGTGGAAGCGAAGGAATCAGCTTCCGACGCCTGGATTATGTCAATTTAAGCTTAACCGACCTAAAGAATACTCCTTTACCACTGGTATTTGATTATTGAATCAGTACGTATAGATGAGCGATTTTCTCTTTTACACTAGAAAATTTCGTTTTTGGAAACAAAAGTATAACAAATACCCTTTATTAATGGAATTCATTGTCCATTACAGTTTCCTAATTTAACTCTAGACAGACTTTCTTCCAAATACAAAACACGAGAACAGGAGTACATACAAACGAAGAGGTAAATAGCGACTGTTTTAATGGTGGGATTTATTGCGAGTAAATGGAACAATAAAGGTGCTATTTTTATTGCCAAAGGTTTCACTAGTATTATTTAATTCCACAATGGAATGGAGTCTAGCACACTTCACCTTCCGCCCTGTAGCCGGAGAGAGAGAGGAGAGGGTAGAGGGTGGAGAAGATGTGAGGCTGGTTGTATGAGGCTGTATCGGCGATTAGTTTACGGGCAATCAATCGCCTTAACGGACCTGTTCACCCGCTCGCCTCGCCTGGCTGCGCCGGCCGCGGATCGCACAGGATCGCGGAGGATGAGATAAAAGAGCCGGTTAATGAGCTTTCCATTACTTTAAAGACCAATGAAGCAACAATGGAGAGGTTTAGTATCGACGCCAGCGGAAAATGAGCAAATAAATGTTATATGATTAAACAATACATTGTAGAAAAAATGAGTCAGGAAATAGAATTCTGAAATTGTGCATTAAGTTAATGCAAAGTGGATTATTTTTAATACATTTGCCGGTTTTTGGATTCGAGGCTGCGATAAAACACCGAATGTGTTTTCAGCTTCAGATGAATTTTAAAAATAGTGGACTGTAAAAAGATAAAACTATACTACTTGATGGAAGTGTCTAATTATGAACGTGGACAGATAATGGAGTGAAGCAAGTAAGGAAACCAATTCACTCACCGATGAAGTTTATGTTTAAGCTCTTGATTCTTCTTACACAACGAATCACAACACTTAACTCGATTTTACTTAAAGAACAACCAACTAAACGACGACCAAGCGAGAAACCAACGAACGAAAAAGTTTTTTCAAATAACACTGTTTTCGAACAAAGTGTTGTTGAGTAAGGAAATCGAATAGTGAAATGGCGGGATAAGTAGAAACTGGATGAAAAACAAGAAGGTGGGAACCTATCAAATTATCATTTTGAAATCCAACACCGGGCTGGTGAAAATTCTGACAATACTGGGAATATGCATCATAGGAATAAGACATTTTCTCTTTATTCACCGGTTTCTATTGTTAAACGTCTCTTATTGCGGTTTGTCGAATATTAATATTCCGCATGTTGATCAATAAGATAAAACACAAAACTGTTATTGATTAAGGATCGCATAGTGTTATTTTTTATAGAAGTTCAGACGGTATCGTAACGGAATTCCAATATTTTATTTATACGACTCGTTGAATCGAGAGTTCAAGGCTCGTACGCATTTTCCTGACAAGATTCATTGAATTGAACTTTTGGAATTAAAAAAAAAAGCTAGAGATTTCTCAATGATATTTGATTATTAATTTGGGCAAACCGGACACTGCTTTAGAATATTTATAAGATCGGCCAGTTTTTTACACACAAAATGTCAAATTAAATGTGGCCTTACTTCTGTTAAGTACATCCGAGAAGTCACATTTTTTAAAAGTTGTCTCCTGCATGAATTGGTCTACTATAAGTACAACGAACATGTTGATACTGATCCATTTTAAACTTATGTAAGGATATTTACTAAGCACGAATCCGGGGTAAGATTTCTATAAAATATAACTTTCATTGAACAAAACAAATTTCATGATTTGATTTCGAAGCTGTTCTTATACGAGGATGTGAATTCATTACTTTGAGGTTTACGTATTAGTTAATACGTAAACGTAAAAATTATAATAAACGTAATAAATAATATTACGGTGAATGTTAATATTATTTTTCATGATACTTTAATTTAATGTTCTTTCTAGCGTTTATTTATTTATATTTTATAAAAAGCATAATTTTACGATTGTAATATTAAAACGGAATGCATGTACTTTTTAACGTTTCATTAATGGAATATTCAAAATATTATTTTCTTCGTCGTGAAAACAGTTGAATTTTTTATTTTTTCCCCATCAAATTAAAAAAGAAGTATTGTACAATTATTTTTTTAAATTTAATTTAAATTTTAAACAAAGTACGTAAATTAAAAATATAAAACGATTGAACCCAGAAGGTGCTCCCTGTGTGTGGGTCATACAGAGTAAAGAGAATTAAAAGTAATTGACTTACAGGTTGAAAATAAATAACTACATTATATACATTAAAAGTCATTTGATATTACATTTTTTAACTCCACCATTATTATACGAGTATACTACTTTAAAAGTAGTGTTTTTTGTTCTTTAGGTAATGTATTCAATTTGTAACTAAGGTATCAATAATTATAGGATTGTTACGATTTAAAATGTATTTTTATTTGTATCGTATCCACTGTCATTAATTTTAGGATTTAGTGCCTTGCAACATTACTTACTGTCAATGTATCTTATATGGAATAATTGATGTATTAAAAGTGTTTTACGGTCAGTGTCTGTTGTATCATCTAGCATTGTGTAACAAATGTCAACATATTTTATATTATTCTACTTGTACTCACTGTCACATACCCCAGAACAGATTCTAATGACCTAGTGAGGTAGGTAACGTAAAAAAATAATGTAAGAAACAAAAACTTAATAAAAACAATAAATAAAAAAAATTAAAATAATAATTATGAAGTAAACAGACATAGTCAAAACATTAATATCTCAGTTGTAGCAAAATAAATATAAATATATATAGATTGAGCAAAAAGACTAAAATTTTTAGCTAAATACAAAAAATAAATAATTTTTTAATAAGGTTTCAACATTTATATCATTTATCAAATCATATTTATTTATTTTTTGTATTTAGCTAACAATTTTAGTCCTTTTGCTCAATCTCTTTCAAAGTAATATAGACAGACAATACAAGACACTGTGTCCATTTTACCGATGATTCACCGCCATGTAAAGCATTGTTTGATTTTATAAAACAAACTTTAGTGAAAACAGTTTTATTCAAGTTGTAAAATGTGTACACGAGGTTGTTTCATTTCAACGCCGAGAAGAAATGTAGACCGAACTAAATATCTCTTCGGGGCATTAATTACGTTGCAAATCCTTTGAGAAAATAGCAATATGAATTACAATTCATTTCGAGCGTGATTAAAATGTTCACAAAAACACTTGTTTAATTTTTAAGCTCGAGGATAGCAAAATCTCTCTTTTCTTATGTTCGAACTTGGAGAGTTGTTAAAAAATTTTAAGTGCGTAATCAATGTACGAGTACGTAAAATGTCGGTCGGGAAAGATTAGTTTGAAATGCGGTCCAACAAAGAAAGGGCCCAACAAAGAAGGTAGAAGAGGTTTGAAGAATGGTGTTTGAGGTGGAACACAATGGGAGGAATTTGCCGACATCTTTTAATCTCATTTAAGTAAAAGCTCAACTCGAGATTATTTGGCCGCATTTTCGACTTAAACAGTTTCGAGTGGAAGATTTCCGACTTCAGCTGCATTGAATGAACCGAGCTTTTATGCCTTCGGAAATTTGTGAACACAAAAAATAAAATTTATCTCCCCACTGAAATGTAATAAAATGACCGGTGTTTGAAGTAGAGCAGAGCCGGGACGACATTGGACAGTTAAAAAAACATGCCCACGAATCACGCTGATTTTCCGAAATAAAATCGTGAATGGGTACTATTGGACTTGAATCATAATGGTGCCCTCGAAATAATAACCGTGTTTTCCCTTAGCCGATTTCTGAAATCGTTCCCAGACCAGTGTTCGGATTTGAGTCGACTATCGTTGTGATCCAAGCTATGGCATTCAGTTGAGGTGAGAGAGGAAGAATCCCGATGACCGATTCTCTCTTACGCAGCCACAAGTACACTCTTCCATTTCCTACCCTAGTCTTGACATATTTTGTTCTATAATGTATAGTATCTACTAATAACCTCGTATCGTTACACAGGAATATATTAAATTTCTTCCTCAAGGCGTATATTTTTCTGATAATTCTGGACAGGGAAATAATAATTTATTTTCTCTTACGTACCTAGCGAAAAATGTTCGAACTTTAAAATACCGTACATATTTCGTTTTAATAATTCTCATTCGCCTATCTTTGTAAAACAAAAATAAAACAAACGCTCAAATTTATTTAATATATTTCCATAAAATAAAAATACTTTATTCAAATTATTTTTTCGGAAAAATTTCATCCTATTCAAAAAACCTATAAAACTATCCGTAGTTAATTCGATAATTTGCCAACGTAGGAACATAATACTGTATTCACGTCGCAACTACAGTTGTAGAGTGAACTGGGGCAGGAGGCTGTAGGCTGTAGGCTAGAGGATGTAAGAGATGGGAAGTGATGCGAAGCTGATTGAGCGAAAGTAAATCTAGAGGCATTGATTCAGGCGCGCGCAGAGATAATATATATTCGTATATTATATTTGTTTATCCGTGTACCATTGAGCAGTGGCGTGCTTTACAAAGAAACCAAAAACCTAGGCAATACGGGCCCAAAACATAAAACCACGAATGTGTTTCTGTTTTGTTGTTGTTCGAGTTTATATTTATTCAAACATAATTATAAATAATACGTAACAGAGATAATACATTAAATTGCAAGGTTAGTCACGTTTTTATGTGTCCTTCGATTTTTTACTTTTGAAAAAAATGGATCAAAGAATATGTGATTTAATAAAACAAATTTATATCTTTATTCCACTTTAATTTTATGACTGGACCGGTTTCAGCCTATGACGGCCATTTCAGACTAGTATGTTGTTAACCTGCGGCTTAGATACTATTTTTGGGGATGTCAGGGGTAGTAAAATCCCCAAAAATAATACATCCCCAAAAATAGTATATAAGCCGTAGGTTAACAACAACATGTACTAGTCTGAAGATGGCCGTCATAAACTGAAACCGGTCCAGTCATAAAATAAAAGTGGAATAAAGTTATAAATTTGTTTTATTAAATCATTAAAATGGAATTCCACCACGAATTAACAGTTTCAAAATTAGAAATAATAAAGAATATGTATTAAATTTTGCGTTGTAAATGGAATTAAGTGCTCCAACGCACTTAAAATGTTGACTGTGGCATTCGGCGAGTCTACTTAGTCTCAAAAAAGTGTTTATAAGTGGTACAAGCGCTTTACAGAAGGCCGAGAAGATGTTAATGACGATGAGCGTCCTGGAGTTGTGGAAAAACAAATAATGGATTTTATTCTTTGATCCATTTTTTTCAAAAGTAAAACATCGAAGAACACACAAAAACGTGACTAACCTTTCCAGTTGTCAAAAACAAACCACTAATCCAAAATGGCTGATAATGTTAACATATGATAAACATACGTGTATAATCGAATGTACACAGCCCGCAAAAATTCAAAATTCACCTTTTCTTTTGATTAATGGAGGACTGAATGCTGTCGACGCAAATAAGAAATTGTCCAAAGAACCGAAGATATCAGTCCACAATGGAGTGCTTATACCAACCCCGATGTATGGCGGTGAGGCATGGAACTGGCAGAGGAAGGATGAAAGTAGACTGAATGCTGTGAAAATGGGACGTATGTGCGGTAAAACCATGTATGACCGTATTAAAAATGTGCATATCCGGAAAGAATGTAAGGCTGATGTAAGTGTAATAAATAGGATCAAGAAAGGGACGCTTAGATGGTTCGGGCATGTAGAGCGAATGAACGAAGAAAGGGGATGTGAAAAGAATATATGATGCGAAAGTGAATGGAAGAAGAAGTCGAGGACGCCCGAGAAAGACATGGCACGATCAAATAAATCAAATACTTGAATCGGGTAATGTGAAGAGTCAGAATAACAGAAGAGTATGTATGAGACGATGTATGAATGTGAATGAAGCAAGGAGTGTGTGCTAAGACAGAGTTATATGGCGGTTCGTCCTCTCTGCCCACTTCTGCGGGGAAACGGCGTGATGGTTAGTGAGTTGGTTAGTTAGTTATATTTTATCTAAATTTTCATTACAAGAATATACTGTCATAAATAAACTGTGGGGACTCTTTTGCGGTATTCAATTAACCCTTTACAATCGGTTTCATACAAGCGTAAGTTTGTCATTAAAAAAAAACTGATACAAAATTTAATCCGTTTTTGGGAACGGACCCGGTGTCAATCGAACGTGCGGGAACCCCTCTAGCCAGGTGAAGATGCAGGGTCGTGTTTGAACTAGCCAGTCGCACTGGCCCAAGGGATTATACTTAAAAGATTTATTAGTTTGGCATATTGCAATTTCGAAATTTCTTCCACCGGTGGCAAAGGGTTAAAAAGCCTTCTTTATTAGATTCAAATATCCTTTTCACCCGTTTTCCGTATTAAAATAATTTGTCAGTCAATTGAGTCTTTAAAATTACACGCGAGCCATTAATTGCTTAGTGGGAAGTGCGCCGCTGCGAGTAGCTATGCCTTTCTGTTCGGGCACAGCGAGCCCTCGTTATCAGCGATTTATGAGCCCTGGAATATGTCGCTTAAAGTGAAAATGCTTAATGCGTAAAATGCCTCATTGGGGAGCGTGTAACATAATCGTTATGTCCTGTAAATTTATTTTGAAACAAGTGCTAATGAGTGTTACGCCTGAACTTTGTGTGACAGATGACTACGTCGTGAACACAACAACTGTTTTAGATAATAATCTACAACATCCTTTAAAAATTCCGAATTGAACTTTTATCTTTCATATTTAAAACTCGAAAACGGAACTCCAATGATGTTAATTTGCACTTGACGTTTTTAAGAAAACGTCTCGATTAATGCTCAACTATTGTATATATACCCACAATGTATACGGCCTCCGTGGTTGAGCGGTTAGGAGCTCGACCGCGAATCCAGAGGTCGCGGGCTCAAATCCTGGTGCGCACAATACATGTTATTTCATATGCATGCTTTATTTCACATTTTATTAATATAAAATAATACATTTCATATTTGCGGAACGTTCCAGAGTGGTAGATACTTAAATTATCGCCCTGGTGAAAAATTACAATTCAGAATCGAAAGGTACTGCCTAACCTTCATTTTTCCCATCTCCTTCCCGCTACCTTCAGCCTCACAACATACCCCGATTGGGGATACCATAGTCTGACTGGCTTTGGACGATTGAGAGCAGTTGGGACTCTTGTGTGGTATTCTTCACAATTAACTTATCCTTCGAAAATTCCATTAAAAATCATAGCGGCATTAATTAGAAAATAATCATCTTATCAGAATATCAACGTAATATTTATCAGATATATTTCAAACAATGATGTTTATGTTACCCTGAAGATTATCTTCCTTGTAAAGGATATGTCTTTCAACAAGTTTTAATGAACAATAAAAAAAACTACCCGAAATCGATGGAGTCATCTATTGCACATCTGCAATATGAGATTTTTTGAGGCTGGAGGAAATTAGTGGGCCAAAAAGGAGTTGCAGAATACGTGGCTAATGAACATATTTCATACTTGACCCCTGGGGTCAAAGCCGCCTTACCCATCTTACCGCCCCATAACGACGTTTCATGTCGTCATAGAAAGCTTATTTTTTTTAAATCTAAAAAAGTGGTTTAAGGAACTCAAAATTGTTCTTCGATTTGCAGAAATTTACCGAATCGTTAACTTTAACTCCAAATCAAAACATAATAAAAACACTAACATTGCATTTATGTAGCTCAGCTCTGTGGTATATCACCTCAATTGCGCTCTACTAGAATAAACTTAAAAATAAAGACTTTGCGACCCCATTCAGGGGTCATTTTCTCCGAAATACATTCCCCGAAATAAAGGTGGTCCATTTTAGAAATCGCTTACCAGAATATTGTGTAAATAAAATTGGAGCACTGCACGATTTTCAGCAATAAAGCCATTTCCCCGCGTTGAACCAACTGTTAGCAGAGCGATAATAACGAAGCTTGCTCTTTTGCACGTTCAATATTTTGCCAAACATGCGGGGCTATTGAAATCGCGAACTTTTTTCTAAAATTCCAATCAGCTGGTGACATCTATTGGGGAGAGGCTCAATTACACCGACGGAAAATACTCGCTAAATGCTTCCGGAACATGAAACCGGCTGGAATTTGTTATTCGGACAGACGACGTGGGACAATGACATTTAGTTTACAATTTTTTTTGATTTACATATTGATCTTATTTATTCATTTAAAAATAGTGCATGTAAATAATAATACATACAACCCTTATATTAATATTCCTTCTAATTTATGTTTTTAATTACTTTCTTGTTATTTCATATCATTTGGTAATTTTTCAAATATCTTTATAGCTCCGTACACCAATGTTTTCCATTCCACGTCTCGGGCCAGGCGCGCAAGGGTGACTTTTGTAACGGCAACAGTTTCGTCACCATCTCCAAATCTATTGGAGTGTATGGAGGTCTGCGCACACAGCGACGTGACATTAGAGTGACTTTTCAGTTCCACTGGTCGGCGACTTTTGAGTGACAAAACTGTCACCGTGTCTGTAGAGAGTACTTTCGTATGGACGCTCGCGCACGGGTGACAAAATGTCATTCGGTGACTCATCCACCTGTTCGAAATACATTGCCGGAATGACAGGGTGACGGGTGACAGTCACTCACCGTGTGCGTGCTCGATTGGAAGACAGTGACAGTGACGAAACTGTTGCCGTGCAAATGTCACCCGTGCGCGCCTGGCCTCATATTTGTGCCTATGCTGGAAGTTTTAATTTTATCTCAGAAATTCAAGTGATGCATGTCCATTAATTATTTTGTAGATCAAAAATACAGTGTTGAAGTAAGAAAATATTAAATGAAAATACATACATTCCCTTGCCTTTTGTAAATCTATTTTTATTTAATACAATTATCATAGCTCTATATTGGCATTCACGTCATTTAAAATACATACTAAATAAAAAAAATACTCTTGATTACTAGTTACTTTATAATCGTGCGTATTATTTCATAGAACTTTAAAAAAAATATGATCAGTTTAGTCATAGTCATAGATGAAGTTTCAAAAGATTAAATGTACTATTAATTGACATCAAAATATACAGACAACCAAAGCTACTGAAATGAAATAATAAACCCATTTAAAAATATTTCTGACTTAAACGTAAATGCGTAGACCATTACGCTATGGAGGCCGCCGTAATGATTTATGCATGATTTAATTAATCTGTGACGTTAAAAGATTTTCCTCTGGATTCGATTATCGCATTAATATTTAAATGCGACCTCGCTGGCATTCTTAATAAGGCAGGGTTCAAATGAAATTACGCGAGCAATTTTTTTTTTCACTCAATCAACTGCTGGAATTCAAAGTAGCTAGAGCCTCGTGTGTTTTCGCGCCTTTCTCAGCTTTGAATTGTTATATTCGATATATACACATCATAAATGAAATGAACCGAATCAGAACCGAAGGAAAGTACATAAGATAATAAAGATCTGGGTTATGTCATCGCACAGATGAAGAGATTTAATTTGGAACGATTATTTTTTATTTCTCCAGAAAGTATAATGACGAGTAATAAAAGTGTACATTTCCTTCGAGTACCTACCTCACGCGAGCAGCTCGAGGCAGAGGCAAGAAGGAGCATTGTAACAGAATTCGCTAGATTGCGCCGGGCCCTCCACTGCACACTTCATCACGGTCTGGACACACAGAACCTGGATTTCAGGGCGGGCGGGCGGCAGGGACACAAAGCCGAGCGCTCTGCAAACACAGAACAGGGCAAAGGGCCTGTATTCACTTATTCAGGAAGCGGCCCTCCTCGGCAATCGAATTCTAAACGACACTTACCGTAAATGATTTTAATTCAAACTGTTTTCTTCTTTTAAGATTTGCTATATACTCGTATTTAATTTATTTATGGTTTTTTATTATTTTTTTGTTAATAAATATATTTTTATAATTTAAATGAAAAATGATTTTGTTTTAAGCCACTTTATTTTATATATATTTCTGCATTCGACCGGTTTCGTTAGTGTTAATGTTTCGTTAGGTTAATGTACACATATAAATGTTTATATGTGTACATTCTTGAAGAAGTTTGAGTCCAACCGAAACCGGTCGAATGAAGAAATTTATATATGATTAAAATAAAGTGGCTTAAAACAAAAATAATTTTCATTTAAATTATAATGTCAAACCACAAAGTGATTGCTTCCTTCGATATATTTTAATAGTTTATACCGCATAAAAGTCGCAACTGCTCTTAACTGCTCTCAACTGCCTAGGACCAGTGAGACTATGGCATCCCCAATTGGGTTATATTGTGAGGCTGAAGTTACTGGGGAGGGGAACAAGATGGAAAAGAGGAGGGTTGGAAAGTGCCTTATTTTTTATTTTTTTTACAGTGAATACCGCACAAAAGTCCCAACTGCTTCTAACCATCTAGAGTCAGTGAGACTATGGCACCCCAGTTGGGGTATGTTGTGAGGCTGAAGGTAGTGGGGAGGGGAAGGTGATGAGGAAGGTTGGAAAGTACCTGGTTATTCATATCGGGTCACGAACACGGCTAAAGCTGTTTCGATTCTGAATGGTGGTCTTTCACCAGAGTGATATTAAGTGTATCTACCACTCTGGAAAGGCTATATATATCCTGGCTATTCATAACTGGTCAATAAACACTACTAAAGTCATTTCAACGTTTCGACTTTTAATGGTAGTCTTTCACCAGGGCAATACTTAGAGTATCTACCACTCTGGGATGTACCGCAAAGATACTATTTATCATTTTACATTGTTGAAATATAATTTATTTGAGCACCAAAAAAAGCTTTCAATGACGATATGAAACGTCGCTATGGGGCGGTAAGAATCTCGGCTTCGGCCGAGGGGTCGAGTATGAAATAGGTTCATTAGCCACGAATTTTGCATTCTCCCCCTTTTCGGCCCACTAATTTCCTCCAGCCTCAGAAAAATCTCATATTGCAGATGACTCCATCGATTCCAGGTATTTTTTCATTGTTCATTAAAAATATTTGAGAGACGTATCCTTTAAAAGGAAGATGATATTCAGGGTAACATAAACATCATTGTTCAAAAGATATTTGAATAATATTATGTTGAAATTTCTGATAAGACAATTAATTCTTTTTTAATTAATGCCTCTATGATTTTCAATGAAATTTTCAAAGGATTTGTGAATTGTGAAGAGTACCACACAAGACACACTATGGTATCCCCAATTGGGGTATGTTGTTAGGCTGAAGGTAGCGGGAAGGAGATGGAGAAAAGGAAGGTTGGGCTGTACCTTTCGATTCTGAATTGTGGTCTTTCACCATGGCGATACTTACCACGAGTATCTACCATTCTGGAACGTGCCGCAAATATAAAATGTATTGTATTTATAAAATGTGAAATAAAACATGTTTATGAAATAACATGTATTGTGCGCACCCGAATTTGAACCCGCGACCTCTGGATTCGTAGTCGAGCGTCTCTACTTTTCGACCACGGGGGCGTCTCGAAAGCTAGTCAAGCTTGTCTCCCTCACAATTAATTTGACTGAATAACTGGTTAACAATGCATAGCTTGTATTCTCCTCCGGTGTGCCCATGATATTTGCATACTTTGAATTACTTTCGAAAATTTATAAAACAATACCTAGAAACTGTATATTGGTATGTGTTGTAATTTCATTTAGTCTATAACTCAATGGGTGAGACCAGGTGGGTGGGTCGAGCTCCAAACCAACAGTTGGTTTACCGACTTACAATTTTTTAAATTTTTAGTTATTTCGCTGCGAAAAGGAATGTACTTTGATTTTTAAGGTTGCTGGCTTCAGTAAATGAATAATATAATAATGAAGATTATAATAATACCAACCGCAAATCCTGGCCACTGTTGATAAGCGATTTGAGTAGCATGACAAGTACAAATTCTATTGTATAAAAATATTCAGAATGGTTGAGACTCTCAGTATCAATTAGAATCGAAATGTTGCTTGAAATGGCTATATCCGTGTTTGGTAAACAGAAAAAAGCTAGGTACTATCCAACCATCCTCTTTCCAATCTCCTTCCTTTCCCCACTCCGTTCAACTTTACAATATACTCCGACTGGGTAAGCCATAGCACCACTGGCTCCGTGCAGTTGGAAAAACTAGTTGGAGTATATGTAAACAGTTCAACTTTTGAAAATTCAATACACACTTACAACCACGATGTTCTCGTGTCCCAAAAATCATAAATCGTTGCAAAAAACACACTCTTTGCACAAGCATTTTTTTTCAAATATAAAATAAAGACCAATCTTTAAAACTTTTATCAGTTTTGTTTATGACTCTCTTGAACCTTACAACCTATCTACTTGGCGTGAGACATTAGCCGATGGTTAAGTGTTCTCGGGTCACTTTAGTTGCCGTAAATTAAAATCTAGTTTGTAAGATGTCAATGGTGGCAAGCAACGGTGAGGGTTTTTCGGGAAGGTGGCATTATCTTAATGAGGGTGGAAGTATTTCTTGTAAGGGATGTTGTAGCTGGCAGCGCTGCCATTACACCATTTCACCACGCACATCCGATTATTATTAAGGAGATACATTGGAATGATTCGAAGCAGAAAATGTGTTATGAATAAACCGCTGAGGGAATATACACCTTTTGTTTACAAATACAATTACAATAAATCCGCATTTACCTTATTTATGTTAACATTTTTCCATTAAATTAATTTCATAATTTTGTTGTCTTTAAAAGTACTACTAGATTATTCACTCTCTTTATGTGTATACATTGCTAGCGCCCATGAATGGGCGGTAAAATTGATTGAAGTTTTTTTTAAATAAATATAGAAACATAAAAACACATTGGTTGTTTTCAGGTAATGTATTTTTTAAATTTATAAATTGATTCCTTCTCGGTGAGTATAATAACGGGATAAAATGGAATGTCTTGTATTCAGTCCAAAATAGTTTTCTCTCGATTATTTTCAGAATTGAGTATTTATGAAAATGTTTTCTTGGAACCTAATGTTTCGTAAAAATATATTTAAAAGAAAATTTGAGAAAAAATCACAATGAATGATTCATGAAACAGTGTTCAAACTTTTTGAATTCATCGAAGTTATATTGAATTTATATAATTGCCTAGATGATTGGTATTTTTATGGTTATAAAATTATAAGTGTCACTCGTCTCAATTCAGCGAGGTAATTTAAAAAAAAAATAAAAAATCATTCGATAAAAGATGTTCAAAATTCACATACGAGTAGATAAAAATATTTGACAAAAATATAAATCATTTTCATTGTCCTCCTAGAGCTATTACAAATTATATTTTACTCTAAAAGTTATCAAACCATTTTAATTTGGGGATCATTACCTTTTGAAAGGTTCAAAGGGGTTTTAAACACTGCCAAACTACCTTTTCTAAATTTATATGAAGGTTAGTCATTATTGATTTCAAATAATAATACTCAACTTATACGTGTTTATTATTTACAGGTAAGCCGATTCTCACTAGCTATTACGCTGCATTACTCGCGAGTACGCCGAGCTGAAGAATGGTAAGCGAAAATACTTTTTTGTAATTGTTTTTTTTTAAGGAGCTTAAAATGTGTTCAACGCACTGTGCAAAGAAAATAAGCCGTTCATTACATCACCGACACGCAGAATCTAGAAACTTTGGGGAGGGTCGGAGGTCAGCGAACACACACACCAGCGCAGGCCTAATAAGGGCGAGAGTACTCGCTATAACAAATAGAATAACATCCCCAAATTGACTGAGCCATCAATACAACGGCCAGCGAACAATTCGCAAATGAAAGCCGACGTTCTCCACTGTCTACGGCGTGTTCGGGGATTAGGTCCGTAATGTGGGGCAAACAGAGGGGACAGGACTTTGCTCTTAGTAGGAAAGCGAATAAAGCGTTATTTCGCTGCGGAATTACACCGCTTTCTGATTCAGGGTTTCATTTTCCTTCCAATCATTGATAATACCTACAGATAACGAAGATAGGCGTTTACGCAATCGTGATCATGATCGCACGTCATCTAAAGCTGATGTGACTCGTTAGTGTTCTCCTAAGGCTCGGTGCTGGCGTTCACTTTTCACTGGCCGGGGGAGTTCTGCTCTAATATACTCGTATGCCGCGAATTATAAACTCCAGGATGAGTTTGTGTATTTGGGAAGTATGTCTACGAGAGACGGAAAGGCTGATGAGGATATTGAAAGAAGGGTGAGTGCCGGAAACTCCATTAGTGCAGGACTGAACGCCGTTGGTGCTAGTAAAATGTCTAGAGAAGTAAAGTTAAAGTGCTTATTATAAACCCTGATGTATGGCATTCAACTGGCAGATAAAGGATGCAAAAGTAGCTTGAATGTTGTAGAAATGATCCCTGAGGCGTTTGTGCGACAAAACCACATGTATTATCGTGTTTAAAAATGTTGATATCGGGAAAGAATGCAAAGCTGATGTGAGCGTAATGAATAGAATTAAGAGATGGTTTGGGCATGAAGAAATGAGTTTTAGAACACTATATGACGCGAAAGTGAATGGTAAAATAGGTCGGGGACATGACACGATCAAGTGAATCAAATACTTGAGTCGGTCTATGTTAAGACTCAGATTAACAGAAGAGTATGTATGAGACGATGTATGAATGTGAATGAAGTAAGGAGTGTGCCAAAACAGAGCTGTATGGCGGTCCATCCTCTCTGCCAACTCTTGCGGCAAAACGGTGTGATGGTTAGTTAGTTATCTGTTTTTCCTTAGCAGACTGTGTTCAATTAGGTGTAGCAAATGATGGATGTGATCAAATTAAATTAACCTCTAATGTGTATCAACGAAGAAGAAGTGCAATAAAGGCCTTCGTTTGCCAAAATAAAGGGTAATCTGGCCCTAAATTTAAAATACGGAATTTCTGTCTGCCACTAGATATTTACTCGTCATTCGCTATTGTTGTTCACAATTTTTTTAATGCCGTGTTGTTTAGTTAGTACACGTAAAAAATAAAATAATGCATATGAATTTTTTTTTTACAGGAAGCTTCTTGGTTAGACATAGTAATTCAATATAAAATTATGTTTTGAATGACACAATTTCATTGAATATATTATCGTCAACTAGATTCAATTTCATCAGGACTGTACGAATATATACTAATTACATAAATTAAACAAGGCATTGAAATTTTAATAGAGAGAGATATTTACTCTCGGGGCTAGTAGCCAAAAGGTATTATTTTATCAGCGACATGAAACGCATTTCTACTGAGTATTACCTCTTGAATGATGGAAAATATATATTCAGACTGGTAGATAATTCATAGATGGTATCGCCCCGGTGAAATACCACCATTCAGAACCGAAAAATTGCTTGAAATGACTTTAACCGTGTTTTGTGACCAGATCTAAATAGCCAGGTACTTCCTAACCTTACTCTTCACCATCTTCTTTCCCTCCCCACTATCTTCAGCCTCACAACATACCCCAATCGGGGATTCCTTAGTCCCACTAGTTTAAGATGGTTGGGAGCAATTGGGACTCTTGTGCGGTATTCACTATACGAAAAATAATGAAAATGATTTTATTTTATAAAATAAAAAGACCTTAACTCCTTTTTATTTGAAGTCTTAGTGTGTAGTGTAAGTGTATAAGTTGTAAAGCGCCTTTGAGGTGATATTTCTTTCACAAAAACGGTGCTATAGAAAATAGCCGATTATAATTATTGATAATAATTAATTAATTTGACACACCCACCTTTCACAAATATATTTTTTGTTCATGTAATAATCATCGATAAATATAATAATTACGTCACTTAAAAAACAAATTGTTCGATTTTTTTTATTCTTGTAATATACAGGTATATTAAAACCTAAAGTGGATTTCCAAAAATTAAACACAAAATGCCTTGTTTTTTACTAGCGATGAAGTTAAATGCAATATCATGTCGATTGCACTATCATAATCTGTTTTTTTTAAATTTAAAAGTGTTGGAATCCATGTATTATTTAGAAAATATAATTACTTTATTAATAATAAGTCGGGAAATATTTGCCTGCAATAAAATCCGCCTCTCGTAAAATTTTTCATCATTCTTTTATATCTTCGTGTTTCCTAAGGTTTGCTCTCTTCACTGTATCCAGCTGCCACTGATCAACATTCCTCTGCCAGGGAAGGGGGGAGGCCGGAAAAGCTGGAAAAGCTTTCCCTGTAGAGTTTACAGCAACTTTGAATGATAGGACTGACCGCTATCCCATCCCTTGTGAATCGCTAAGAAACGGAGAAAGCCTTACCTTTTGCACTCAACTTGCGCTAAGGATTTCATTGTTAGTGAGAACTGTTTCACGTTCTACGAATCACTAGCCGTTTTCCCACATGGCCGGACTTATGACCGCATCCAACTCACGTTTTGATAAGTTACTTGTTTTCACAAGTTAACCGCTACGTTAATATTTTCGAAAACTAAAAAAATATTCTACCACACCCCGGTCGGCACTAAAATACTGTTTTTAAAATCATCACATACGCAGTGGGTACATATCCACTAAAACATTTACAATAAATCAATAGCTAGCTAGTACCTACATGATAAAATAAGCTGAGTATAAGTTTCCCGATAAAAATTACGTTTGGACGTTATTTTGTTATTATTGAAATTGTTTCCAAAAAAAGTATTGCACCGTGTAAATATTCCAAACCTTATTCTATTAAGTTTCTTGCAAAACAAGTTTGGCAAGATTCAGAGGGATGTAAAACGTGATATTTTTCTGTTTTTTTCTACAAAAATCAAAATCCATATTATTATAATAACATCAGTAATTGAAAACCGACTTCAAAAATGTTATTTTGTGGAAACTACCCAATTACCGGTTATAGTAACTTTATTTGTGTGAATTTCTAAGTAATGCTATGCTTACAGTTGTTTTTTGCTAAAAAATGATCAAACTGAGCGTACGCTAAGTCAAAGTGAATTCTGAAAACCCGTTTTTGTGATCTTTATTGCATGTTAAACGTTAATCTCGGATGAAATGTTTGATTTTCATAAGAATTAGGTGAATGCTCAATCAAAAAGGATAGTGATATAGAATTGATTGCCAGTGGTATTTTTTATTTAACTCAGCGTTCACCTAGTTCACCAAAGTTTTAAAACAAATTACGTTTAAAATAAAACTGCGCATCCTGTTTTGTTCGAAAATAAGATAAATTGATTTATTCTTTAAAAAGACTCATTTTTTCTGGATTCTGTTCCATTTCAAAAATCCGTAACAAAGTGACACATTTGTCGTAGCTAATGAGTGACGTTACTATTTGTCACAATCTGTGCTTCAAAAAAGGGGCCCTCCATAAAAGCCTTTTCATGTTTCTCTGATACTGCCATTTATTTTATATTGGATTTTGGAGCCTTATTTTTAAGCACAAATAATCATGATTGCTGTAGCATGTGTTTTCTATTCACATATTTTCGAATTCCGCTTAAGAACAACATAAAATTTGAAGTAATCATTCATAAACTAGCCAAACCTTACCAAACCTAACCTAACCAACCGTAACTTTTGCTCGGTTCATACAAAATAATGTTTTATTTACCAATCCATTTACAACAAGTATGGACTTTGCTAGACATCCGTTTTTTAACGTTTTTCTGCAAGGTTTAACTTCGTTAATATCTCGGAACTACCTCTCAGGTGGGAATTTAACGGTTCTACACTTTTGACAGCTCCTGATATAAGGTTTTTTTTCCTATTTTTTTCATCGGAAATATTTTATTAAATTTGAATATCTTAAAACAATTTCATAGGGTACGAATTCAAAATGTACCTGCGTATTTAAGCATTTTCAATTAAATTTAATGTATTTAAATGCATACTTTTTTATATTATCATCTAGTTATTGCTGTTGGCTAAGATATATTAAGAATCCTATTTTGAAAATAGTTGACTTTATTCCAAAAAAGAGATGCATGTAAAATGTACATGATTTAAAAAAAATATATATTCCGCAACAAATTACTATTTTTCAATGAATTTTCTACTAACTACATAATAGTACAGTAATGAATGTATAGATACAGAGAAAATACGGTAAAATGGCAGTTTTTTAATACTATATCTAGTAATAATTTTCCATAATAAGTTCACATTTGCAAACGCTCTCCGACCTTTGTTCATAATCCGACCCTTGATCTCGCATTTAAATTTATTATTGTATGAATGCTTTCAAGAGGTGTATGAATGCTTTCAAGAGTAAATTAATATATTATAATGGCTGCGTAAAAGGTTATTTGACCATCGTTGAGCCAAAACTAGTGTGCCATAGTTCTCTACATTTCTTTCGTTTATCATTCTTACGTCTTCTGTAGATGAGATAATCTCCACATCTTGCAGACAATCTTTCAGTTTCCGGCTTTCGTGGTCTACCTCCAAACTGTTTGCTGCGGTGTCTCAAGCTAGTCACGAACTTCGGTGTCACATCATCTGGCATTTTTTCAATATGCAATCCCAACTTGGCTAATTAGTGTTACGGCACGGTTTTTACACCGGCCTAAAATATAAAATGACGGAGCTCGTGAGTCCCAAGGATTCACTTACCTTTTTAAATGCCCTCCCAGCCAGCTCAAGCGTATAGAACGGCTTTTTTGTGTGTGAAATTCGTTTATTTTGATTTAAAGAGGACCTTCTTCGTTGTTAAAGATGGGGGTTACAAAAAGGACCCATACTTGCAGGGTTTAAGGGATTTTAACAATAATACACTTGCAAATGCTCTCTTGTTTTATATTTGAGTATATTGGTTCTACGCCCAGGAAAAGCTTGATTGACTTGGTGGATAATGTTAGAATTGGGTACTTGTAGAGACAAACTATAATACTAAATTGTTCAATTATCACCGATACTGGAAAACGCGTGGAACCTGCGCGCTCGGAGTCCTGCTGTCCAGTCTGATAGCCGAGAAACCCCGCTAATTCGCTCATCGATGGCGGTTGCTGGGTATCGTAGCGTCTCTTCTCTATCTCTCGGCACTTGATTCTCTACAGTAATATTTAATTAAATTTTACAAAGCCGTCCCATCAACTCTCAAACTCTCCTGGCCGTTTCCAGCTGGGCTCGTCGTCGTTCTGCCCCCACTTTTTGGCTTTTCAGGGGGGGAAATAGACAAAACATTACACCATAATAAATAGATTTTAAATAGCGCGAAAATTCGAAATCGGATTTGATCAAATTTATCGTGCTTCATAACACTAGGTAAGCAGAGAGGACGGACCGCCATATAAATTTGTCTTGACACACACTCCTTGCTTCATTCACATTCATGCATCGTATAATACATTCTCTTCTGTTATTCTGACTCTTCACATGACCCGATCCAAGTATTTGATTTTCTTGATGGTGCCATGTCTTCCTCGTGCGTCCTCGACGTCTTCTCCCATTCATTTTCGCATCATATATTCTTTTCAAACTCCTTTCTTCGTTTATTCGCTCTACTTGCCCAAACTATCTAAGCGTCCTTTTTTAATCCTATTCATTACGTTTATATCAGTCTAGCATTCTTTCCGGATATTCACATTTTTAATACGGTCATACATGGTTTTACGCACATCCGTCTCACTGATCTCATTTCCACAGCATTTAGTCTACTTTTATCCTTCCTCTGCCAGTTCCATGCCTCACTGCCATACATCAGGGTTGGTATAAGCACTCCATTTCGGACTGCTAGCTTCGCTTCTTTGGACAATTTCTTATTTGGCCTTTGGGAGTTATTGAATCTCACCACAAATGGTTTTACGCTCAGTGTAATTTATTTATTTCTTTACGTCAATTTACGTCCTACGACCTTATGTAACCACTGTTTTTTTGTTTTCTTTTATAATACGCAAGTTGTTTGCTTCTTGGACTATGTTAGTATACTTGACCGATATAGGTTACAAAGTGTGTTCTACAATATATCGATTAGGCTAGCGGAGAGCCGTGAAAAATCACGGGATTTTATAATTGTAGGATTTGTGAAGCTGAATTTTTGCACTCTTCTTTTTAGATAGAATATTTTTAAAAAAAATTACCTAAAAAAACAATTTTATAATATAAATTTATTTATTTTTTGCAAAAACCCCGATCTAATAATAATAATAATATTTGGATGATTTGTATAGCGCCGTTTTTGTGAAAAATCACCTCTAGGGCGCTATCTACTGCATGGAAGGCAACAATGCTGACCGCTGTACCACCAACTATTGTAAAAATGGTGTTATAAATTCATAACATGTGACTTCAATTGCCTTGGCAAGTTCCTCTTCCCCATCTCCTTCCCCTCCCTACTACTTTCAGCCTCGCAACATACCCCAATTGGGGATGCCACAGTCTCACTGGCTCTAGGCGGTTAGGAACAGTTGGGACTCTTGTGCGGTATTCACTATAAAAAATAAAAAATAAATGTACTGAAAATAAGAATTACGTATTATTGAATTTGAGGATGTTACGTGCTCACATCACAAGAAGTTCACACGAAGTTGTATATTATAAATAACATATTACAAAAATCATGCGGGCGTAAAACATTTACCCCTCTATTATGAAAGTGCGCGTGGGAAAACCTTAAGCATTTACAGAAATCAAGTAAATTTAAGCTCTTTATTAGCTCGGAGGTACGTTTTCACATTCTGCCGGCCGGAACTTTTCAATATTCCCCTAACTTCGGTTCCCCTTCATCTATTGGCAACTACCGCGTATCTCTAGCCCCGCGAAGCTGAGAGCGGACTGTAAAGAATATTGTTTATGACGGAACTATGGCCGACGTAATAACATTACCCGGCTAACTTTGCCCACGTGTTTCGCTTGTAAATTCACGGCCGAATACTTGCACGTGTATTTCTACACGCAGAACAAGACTGAAAATGGTCCTATTTACATATTTTCTCGGAGAATATATTGTATCTGGTATTTTATCTTTTCCAAGTATCTCATATATTTACGTGCAAAATAGACCTGCTTTTGGTGGATACAGCTTAGTTTAACAAATCCCCTTTTATGATAATACTTGATTTAAACACGCGCAAGTGATATTTGTATTCTGTATCCTTATTTATATCAATACGGTGAACAGTGTTTAAAAATACACGTCTCGTATGATGTACATGGTCGGTTAGTGGTCGAGTGATACAGAGCGTCGGATTCCAATACAGGTGACGCGAGTTTAATCCTCTGCTAGATAAATCCTCCATCATTGTACAAACAATTTTTTCCACTTATATTGATCTTGGTAGAAGCAATTTAAATATAATTAAAAAAGTAACATGGGATTGCTTGTCTTGTTTTTTTTTTAAGAAAAATGACGATTTTAGAATTGTGAATAGCGTTTACCCAAGGTAATTTCGTTAATGAGCTATGAGAAAATATCAGAAACTATAAAAAACTCTTGCGCCACAAACCAAAATCAACATTTGGTTAGCAATAATTCGGCCGGAAAGCGATTCTTGGCAAAGTTTTAGTTTCCCGCCGAGAGCTGTCCCGGCCGGAACTGGCTGCAAGGAAACTATCACCGCCATCTCTTGTCTGCACTTGCAAACAACTGGAAACTAACTGAACACACGTATATTCACTTCTTCGCTTCTCGCCGACGGGAAACTTTTCAGGCCAAAATAACTATCGAGTTTATACGTTCCCACGCGCTGTAACCGCGGATAGAACATTGCTTATGATTTATGTGTATTAAAGTAATGATAACTTACTTTACAAGGAGCAGAGCTTTTAAACTTTTCTTCTTTTTCTTTGTTTGGCCGGATAGAGTTGGCTGTGGTTATATCGGGAAGCAGACAAATTTCGGTTATTAAATTTCACTAGGCACAGCTCATAAGAGATCTACATTGTAGGAGTGAGGAAACACAGAGGCTGGCAATGACAGCCAAGTTGTAGAAGCCTTCAGCAGAGGAATGAATCACAGAAACAACCTGTTCGCATGCGGTGAATTTTTAGAAATTTTAAGTTGCAAACCAATACTCCGATTTTTATTTTTTCTTCATAAACTCGATCAAATTTAGCTTTGTCAATTAAACATGCATTTATAGTGTAAATAATATGTACATTTTTAAGTAGCATTACGCTCATTCGTCAAATGCATTGTACATGTTTTGCATAAACATTTTGACATTTTTAGTGCATATAATCCAATGTCTAGTATAACAATCATCTCGGTCTGAAGTGTTGTTGCGATTCACTTTGGACAACGCCGGGATGCTGGGTACGCAGGTGGAGTGCGCATCGGACATGCGCACAAGAACAGGAGGCCTTGCATAGGTACTAGCCATTCACACCTTTCAAGATTGTCAACCTCACAAAAAACAAAACTGAAAATAAATTTTTATAAGTTGGTTTATTTATTGAATTCGATTCTTGAGAGTATTATTTAATATCTGAGGCAAAAGTAGACGATCCGAATATTCGCACGAAATGAATATCGGCGAATGCTGAAAATGTGCCAATCGCCTTTATTATTAAGGGTATGTTTCCATTTTGCAAATAAAATATTCACAAGGGAGGGTTTTATTTACCGAGGCTTTGCCCTAAGCCCGTTGCGCACGAGAGGGAATATGGTATTTCATGTAATTAATTTTCACAGCTCGAGTGACCTTGTGGGCTGCCACATGTTATTTTGGGAAGAGTTTACTGAAAAAATGTAGTGAATGAATATTTTAGACGAGGGATTCATTTCAAACTGAAAGGCTTTTTTTGATATGTTGTAAAGTTTTTCGTTTTTTTAAGTAATATAATTTTTTTAAAGTCCAGAATTATCTCAAGAGGCGAAATAATATACTAGTTTGTCAAACTCTTTTCAAGCACTCGTTTTGTTTTTTTTTATCGATTTTGTCATTAAATATCATTAAACAACATTTCTCTGTTCATATTAATTCACTGAAAGACCTAATTACGCATAAATACTCTAAAAATAACGACCCGATAGAAAATGAACGACTTATTCCTGATTGGTGCTTCCGTGAAACCTAATTTTGCACACGGTCCGAAACCGTAAAAAGACAAAACCAAACATTGCCATTTGTCTCAGTTTGAGCTTAAATAATTGATGGGCTTAGGGGACAGAAGAATAGGGAGAAAGTAAAGGAAACGAGGAAGTGAGGGTAGTGGGACGGTGGACAAGGCTCTTTACTATTTTATGGATTCTAAATAAATTAAAGCTTATCCTTCTGAAGGCAGAACGGCCCTGTCCCGCCGATACTCGATACAAAATCTCCCTGCACGAACATAAAAATGAATCTTTAACCAATATGAAGATGTTTATAGAATTTTGTTAATCTAATTTTATACATTTTTTGCTTTGCTTCTAGGCAAGGTACAGTTAAAGTTTTTATCTTGCCAGGGTGAGAGACTTGGTACAATATTGCACACATTTAAGATTTGTTAAATATACTGGTATTTAGAGGTTGCGTAGGTTCTTTTAAATCGAAACAATAAAAACGAGCTTTATCATCCCTCTGTTAACACGTAGACAGTGTTAACTTTCTGGCTAACAATATTAACAATACATAATTACCTTTTGTGAGTACGTACGTACGTACGAATGTGAACTTTTCAAATTTGGAACTGATGTTTTTTTTGTTTTTGAGAAAACATACAATTTTATATACATTTTGATATATTAAATAATTAAATTGTTGTATTAACCAGTGAAGTTTCCGCTATAAACTATAAAGCTACAACAATTGGTTTTTTTATCTAAGTGGAAGAAAAAAATTAAAATGTTTAAATAAACAACATTTGTACAGAAAAATTGAAAAAGAATACAAAAAATCAAAGTTCTGTTCATTTAGTTTTTAAGACACGTTAAGTTAAATAAAAGTATATATCAGACATAGAAGAAGTTGAATAAAACCATATCATAAATAATTTTTTATATTTTTTATTTGATTTTTTGTCACATACATTTTTTTAAAATTAGAAAGAAAAAAAGATTACAAAGTAAAACATTAATTAAAAAGAAAAAGAAACATATTATAAACAATAAAAAGAAAAAAATAAGGAAGAACAATGTAGATATAACAAAAAATCCCACATAGGCAAAAGCCAGTGCGTTTATACTAATATAAATAGGTTCTCTATAGCAATATAAAATAGATAAACAGTATATAATTACAATTAATAAAAGTTACATTTTCAAATTAAATAAAACATTTCAATTTTTTTTTTTTTTTTTTTAAATCACAGCAATTAAGTTAGTTAAAAATTTTAAAAAATATGATTTAAGTGGGGGTTGGTATTTTTTGTTTTAACCAACTTTATTTTATTTTATTTTATTTTTTTTTATTTTATTTTATTTTATTATTTTTTTTCAGATTCAAAAATCACAACAGATAAGTTAGTTAATTTTTTTTTACAATTTAGCACTTATAGTATGAAGAGGCTGGTATCTTTTGATTTTATCAGTTTTTATTACATTTTTTGTATGTATTTAAAGAAGTTGAATTTTGAACACTTAAAATGTAGTAAGTGAATTATACATTTTGGGGCAATGAGTATGCATGTCTCTGCGCAAGTCTAGTTTTGCAGAGAGTACCTCAGTACATTATTTATTCTGTTGCTGTAACGATTTTCATTTTTTGCAAATTGTTTACCTCGCATGTACTTTTAGGCACTGAATACAATAAATTTTTCTTATATCTAAGAGATCAACTTCTTGGAATAATTGTATGGAGGGGGTATGTAATGTTTTATGCAACATTATTTTTTATTATTAATTTTGAGATATTTCTAATGGCTTAATATGAGTATTATAAATACCCCCAACCGATTATTCCATAAGATATGATGACTGAACCAATGCATGGTACACCAATTTCATTATTTTTATGTCATGTATTTAATCGTTTAAAAATGTAAGTTAAATATCTTAGTTTATTTACAAGCTTTTCTACATGATTCGTCCATTTGAGTTGACTATCTATTGTAATTCCTAAATATTTGACTGTATTTCCCGATTTCATTTCTACAATTAGAGCATAAAATAGGGTTGCAGTTATTGTTATGGAACCTTATATTTAGGTTGGTTAGAGGTGCAGCCTTTTGGTATTATAGAATGGAATATAAATAGTTTTTCACAGTTCAGAGTTAAAGGTTTTTGGTTGAGCCATTCTTTGACAATGGAGGTGCATTTATTAGCATTTTTTCAGTGACTTCGTTCAGGATTTACCATGTACACTGTGATTGCAGTATCGTCAGCATATGAGAATAGTTTTCCCGAAATGTTAATATTACAGAGATCATTTATATAAATTAGGAACAGTAACGGGCCGATAACTGTTCCTTGTGGAACCGCTCTACTTTTGGTTTACTAATATGAGCACCAATTTTTGTGCATTGATGGCGATAAGATAAATAATTTTTCAAAGGGAGAACAGTTATTTTAATTCCTAAATTATTAAGTTTTCCAATCAGTATATTATGATTGACAGTATCGAATGCCTTTTTCAAGTCTAAAAATTGTATTTTTCATATTTGAGTCAAGATTACTGTATATTTTTCGTTAGATTAAATAAAGCATCATCTGTACCAAGACCTGATCTAAAACCATATTGATTTGGGGACAAAAGTGCATTGGACTCAAGAAACTCTAAATTTGTATCTTCATAATTTTTTCTAATATCTTAGCAGAGTTATCAGCGATATGGGTCTGTAATTGTCAGGTGTAAAAATCGATCCAGATTTATAGTTGGAACAATATTTGAGGATTTAAATGCGTTTGGGAATGTGTTTTTTCAAAGCAAAAATTAAATATATGTTGCAGAGGTAAGGATATATGTTGTTTAATAGATTTGATTGTGAGGCAGCAATTCATCGGGTCCATTGGCTGTGTGTTTGTGTTGAATTATCAATGTGTTTATGATTTCCGATTCAGTTACACGTTTAAATTGAGATAAAATAGGGAGTATTTACAGAGTGAGTGTTAATTAGAGTCTGGACTTGTTTCTAAATGAAGGATTATTATTTATTAAATCTGAGGCAACGTTTAAAAAAATCGTTGAATTTATTTGCAATTTTCCCATATCCGTAATAACTATTTTATCGTCTGTTATTTTTCCGTAAGTTTGTACTTTATGCTTTCTATTTGCGATTTCGTTTATGACTTGCCACGTTTTTTATAGAATCATTATCGGCTATTTTAGTAATTGTTTAGTGTAGTATTCTTGTTTACACCTCTTTATAAGTATATTAAAAAATTTCTATAAATTATATATTGCTGTTGTAAATTTGCATTAGGTGGTATGTTGTTAGTCGTACAGTATTTCTCATGTTTTTGTAAATTTTGTAAAAAGCTTGTTCCTGTGTAAACTTGAAACTATCAGTCCACGCGTAATCCATGGTTTAATTTTTTTGTGTTTTCTTTTTGTATAGGTGTTTGGTTCCTAAACTATTATTTATATTATTATTTAATACTGAATAAAAATTGTTCAATGACTGATTCGGGTCATCGTTGTAGATAACTGTGTTCCAAGTTTCTTTTTTAGATAATCATTCAGAGTTTGATAGTTGATTCTACTTCTTTTCACGTGTTGGTCTTTAGTTTTATTATGATGTTTTAAGGTACTGTGACTGAAAATGTTGGGTAGTGGTCGGTTATATCAATTTTTAGAATAGCTGATCTGGGAATAAAGACTTTGTTGGTTTTTAATAATATATGATCCAGGCAAGAAAACAGCACGGAGGCCGCATCTAGTAGGGCCACTTATACAAGACAAATATCCTTCGCTATACATAACATTTAGATATTCATTGGCAATTGGGTCTAAGATAGAATGTTCAATGTTGATATTCATATCACCCACAACAAAAGAGAAATCTGATTGCTTAAAATTACCTTCAATTAAAAATGTTCAAGTTCAGTGACAAAGGATTTAGAGTCTAAGGAAGGTGAGCGATATATGGCAAGTATAGAATATGTTTTATTATTTAACGTGAAGGATAGATGGATGGCGTTTGAATATTTAAATTTCGGTATATCTATTAAAAAACATCAGATATTTTGTGCTCTTTGTAAAAAATAGTTAGACCGTCGTGCGAAGTGTGGTTAGAGGGAAGTGAAAATGTCTTATATCCAGGAATAGAATATGGAATTGTTTCACGCATTTGCGTTTCAGTGAGAATGATTATATTAAGTTCGAATTCTAAGGAATTGAGGAAAATACATAACTCGTCAAAATGTTTACGGATACTTCGTATGTTTAAATTTATCATATTGAAGTCAGTATTTCCTTCACTTATGTAATTATTTAATTCCATTATGTCTTCACATACCTGTATGTATGAGCGAATCTTCATTTGTGGTATCCATTTTCACACAGCGAGATTATACAATCGATCTTAGAGTTACAATTTAATGTAATGGGATGTCGTTGGCGTCTTTGATGTATATTATTGGAGAGTCTTGAGTTTTCCTCAGCAACACACGACCGTTCTTTGTCCACGCAAATTTGTACCCCATCGATTTCGTCGATCTAGCTAGCCAAAAGTAGCTGGTTGTTGGCCGGTGTTAGCTTTTCGTTGATGAAAATAGTTTTTTTTCTGAGGATGAATACTTTAGATCTTTTGCCGTGAAGTTTCCGTTTTTTTTTTTTTCTGGGTTAAAATTCTATCTTTCGCTGCTTTTGAATTAAACTTTAGTGTGATCGATTTTTCGTTGAATAGCAGTTCACGATGCTGTTAGTACGAATTATGTCTTCACAGTCTAGTTTTTTAAAATGTATTCCACCGGAATGATAGGGTTCTCATCATTTTTTATTTCTAGTCCTTGGATTTCTAAGGAGGTTTCAAAGAAATTTGTTCGATTTGGTTGACCATTTGTTTTAAAGATTTGTTTTCATTTTGTACTTCTTTGAGTTTTTGGTAACATTCTTTCTTTTCTTCCCTCATAATCATCGATTTTTTTTGAAAAAGAAATCAATTGCCTTGCTTATGTCTGTTAATTCGCACTTAAGAAATTTTTTTTAATTCGGCGCTCAGCTTCTCTATACTTTTTCATCACCTGATTTTGTCGTATAGCAACTGTCGCACATGTACGAAAGTGAGTGTGGAGATTTTACAGCGAGCGATTGAAGATCCGTTCTACTTAAACCACTGCATGCATTGTGAAATAAAAGATTGCACTTTGCACAACGAACATCTTTTTCACCATTTGTTGCCTTTTTGCAATGAGCACAGTGTGATTTATCAAAGAGTGGCATTTTAAATGATTGTTTGGGTTTTAACTTCACAGTAATATTATTGTTGTCACAAATATGAATGCTCGCGGCTGTCAAATTCCGTCACTATTTGTTATTGATTTTTTCAGTTAACAAACTAGTATAATGGCGTAAAAATAATAGCACTCGACACAAGTATTTATGCTGTGTATTCACTTTGTAATTTTAGAAAAGATTGGACTATTTAATGTAATTTAAATGACTGTTATTGCTGGAGCGATCAAAAGTGAACTTTCCAATTAAACCATAGAGAATTTTTCTAAGAACCATGAAGAATAATACATCATATGATGTAACCCGAGATGATTGATATAAACAAAAAATAAATAAAATAGAAACACAACATACTGTTTATAAAATAGAGATAATGTTTAATGAAATGATCAAATTTAAAAAATAATCTACTTTAAAAAAAAAAACCAACAATAATGTATTTTAGTAGACTTTATTCTATATTTAAATGGGTGGATTTAACAACTATTTTTTTTCTTGTCACGTTAAGTTATATCCCGTGATTTTTTACGAGTAGCAACTGGTATTAAAAATAATACCGAAAGTTATTAGATGTAAAATTTCTTCCGACTTTTTCCTATAGATGGCTTTAGCGGTATTTACGTGATATGCCCTTAATGAAACTTGGGAAAAGTGAAATCGGAAGGCAATAAATATATCCATTAGGCTCGTGGTTCATGCAAAATGTTTGTTTTATTGTAATAATTAAAATTTTCAGCAATTGCTTTAAAAAATATGAGACAAAATGGAAATAAACAATAAACATCAAAAAATCATATGATTTGTAAGGTTTGAACGCGCACGACGGTATGACGTTGAATGGTGTACCAGGGGAGTGTCATTATATGACACCCACGTGGATGGAAGGAGTTAGTGACGTCGCGTCGCCGGAAGACACGGCCTTATTAAATTATTCAAGCCCTTGAAGCACGTCATGTCAGGTGTCGGGATAATTGACCATTAAATAACGATTTATCATCAGAAAGATGCGAGTAGTGTGTATCGGACTAAATTTATATGCTGATGTCCACCCTCTCTGCCTTCCGTTAGGATGAAATAAAGAATAAAGTAAACATAAATAACGGCATTAAAAATATGTATTTTAATAACTCGTTTGTTTTCTCAACCGAAATTGCAATTGAAAAACTCACGTGAGACTCCTACTAGCGACAGCCTGCATGGTCGAGTGGTAAGACGCTCGACTACGAATCCAGAGGTCGCGGGTTCGAACCCCGCATACGCAAACAAATTTTATTATTTTATAATATATAGTATATTTGCGGCACGTTCCAGAGTGATAGATACTTTTAATTGACACATTTAATTGATATAACAAAAAAAAACAGTATATTCAGACCACCATTCAGAATTGAAACGTTGCTTGAAATGGCTTAAGCCGTGTTTGGTGACCAGATCTAAATAGCCAGGTACTTCCCAACCTTCCCCTTTCTCATCTCTTTCCCCTCCCCACTACCTTCAGCCTCAAAACATACCCCAAATGGGGATGCCATAGTCCCACTGGCTCTAGACGGTTGGTAGCAGTTGAGACTCTTGAGCGGTATTCACTGTAAAAAAAAAAGAAGTCCTATCAATGTTCTTGACAGAACGAAGTTTTGTTATCATGTTCTTGAAAATCTGCCAGAAGAAAACAATTTTTTTTTCAAAAATTATCTTTGTATTCTTTTATATCTTGCCTTCCAATACTCTTTAAAACAAGGAGTTAGCTCGTTTTTAGATCTCGCTAGATCCATTAAGTTAACACACAATATCGTCCATGTTTTCAAATAAAATGAAACTCTTTAGTGATGTATCACTTTAAATTCAAATTTTAAAACAAATAAGGTTTTAGAAACATAGCAAAGCAACGTGTTTTGTTTTTTAGATTTGATACACTTTAAAACCATATCAACGTGATTAGGAGACAAAAATATATTTTTTAAACACAGCGAGTTTATTACCACTGTGGTTTTCTTTTTATTTCATTTTTAATTCTTAGGGAGTACAATTTTTTTTTACCGTTTTGTTTTTACGTTTATACAAGTCAATGAAGAAAGTTTTTTTTATTGTAAGGTAAATGTAAAAATATGATTTATTAATATTAACTCAACCATTTCCTAAGTTCCTCGTAAGCTGATGCGGTTAAAAATAAGTAAGATGGATCTATTTAATTTAAGAGACACGAGCTAAAGCTCAGTGTTAGTAAATTCTTTTATAATTAGATATATTTAAAGTTTCGCCGGATTAAAATAAAGTTCGTCCCGAAACGCTGCAAAACATTTCACCATGTGTCCTTAATTTTGTCAGATTAGGGAGACTTAGTTCGCGTCAAAGTCGTCTCCTCATCAGGGGCGTAGCGACCGCTCGGACGGACCCAGCAATTGTCAAGTTTCGTGCCCGAGTTTGAAATCAAATGTATAATGTTTCAAATGCGACCTGTTTCTTAATTTGAATTTATTTATACGGCGTATTACAGGCCAGGTGTCTTTTCATATCTTACTTTTAAATGTTTAAAAAAAAGATAACATTTAAATGTGACTGGGAATTATGTTATAATAGTAATATATTATGTTGTTGTACAATTTTAACTATTTAAAAAAACTTTTTATTTTCAAATTTATTTTTAAAATCTTATATTAATTGTAAATTGCGCCTGCTCTCATCACAGGATTTTCTAGCGAGACAGGCACTACTATTCATATATTGTAATGATAAAAATTAAAGAACAAAAAAAAAAACTTATCAGAATAAGCAAACACTTTGTGAACTGACATGATTAATTAAATTAAAAAAACTAGTTATCACCCGCGAAAAATCACGGGATGTAATTTGGCTAGCCAAGAAAAACGTTAGTTCCAATTTCAAATATAGAATAATGTCTGCTAAAATACATTATAGGTATATACTTTAATAGGTAGGTAAGTACTTGAAAAGATGTTTTTTTTAAATTTGATAGTTTTAATTAACATCAGGTCTAAATTTGAAAAGTTTACACTCGCAATGCAAAGTGTGTTGTTCAGTATATAGTATTTCCGCTGATAGCTTCGTTTTAGGCCGTCCTTCTGTCACATCTGTCGTTTGTGATAAAGGGGTAGAGATCGCAACAGAGCCATCCGCAATAGTTATGCTTTTACTTGATTTCAGTATTGCCAGTAAAACGAGGATTTATTGAATTCATATTTTATAAACACCGTACCTAAATATTGAAGGATACTCACATTATCACACTGAAGGGTCGAGTAGCTATAAAATATGAACTAACAGGCCTGTCGACACACTTAATTAAACCGGTCTTCGCATTTTGCCGATATCGCTTGCATGAACAACACCGTGGCTTAGTTAAGCAACCTTTTTCCATGGAACCTGTACTAAATAAATAAATACTTTCGCAACGAAATTAATAACTTGGAAATGCAGTTAAGTTTTGCTGTAATCTATCACCCTAAAACGAGCCGCTAATACAATATTTATTACTAGTTCAGTCTTGATACACACGTCAAAAGGGACATGGTGAGTAAATCGCGAAGCATCGTAGTCGGAATAAAATTTGTTACTTTTTTACGTGTGAGCGAAAATTACCAGTATTGTTTTTGCAAACATAAGTGCCCCACGCGGCATCTAACGAATCGTGTACAGATGACGGATTGGCGTATTAATACTATCAGATTTAGGTGTGAAATGATACATATTAAATTAAACCTGCGACTACTGAATTCGTAGCCTAGGACCTGTAGCGCACAGAGGTCGTCTCGGATAAGAAAATATAACGATTTAATCTTATCGAAATACGAAGATTGTCTGTTTGCATAGAAAAGCTATTGGGATACTGCAAACACCGAGACAAATACGTGAGAAGATTTAAAAATATTTTTTATTCTTCGTAGATTTTTCGAGGAAACCACATTTAAGCCTATCTCGGCTATTGTCTTGCGTCATCATTAGAGTCGACCCCTGGAGAGAGACTACCTTTCAAATCCGAAATGTTTATGAAACAGCCTTACTTTTGTCAAATATTCTTATTATTCAAATAGCAAAGTGGGTAGGTACTTCCCAGCTTTCGTTCTGACTTCGAACAATAGTGGCATTGTGTGGCGCAAAATAAATTAAAACGAAATTATTCTGTAAGATGGTCAATAGTTATTTATTTGGTGGTTGATATGATTAGTCCCTGCACATTTAGCGCAGTTAATACATACTAGCGCAGATCCGGGAATAATCGTGGGATATTTATTTATTTATAAATTAACTGATTAAAGTCCAATTACAAAAAAGACATATAAAACACGAAATGAAAAAAAGAGCAACAGAGAAGGAATAGAATATACATAATAATAAATGAAGCGATTACAAAAATAGGACAAAATAAACATCAGAGAGAACATTCAAGCCATGGTCTGGTCAAAGTTTTGATAGAGTCGTAAAGAATGATGAAAATCATTTACACTGCTCCCAAAAATTTCATGACCATGGCTTGAGTTAACAAGTCTTGACATTGGAGAATCATACCCATAATTAGTATTGTGATGATTGAGGAACAGCAATTAATTATGTAGAATCGAACCCCCATCAACGGCACATAACAACTATGTTGACCATTACACCAATAACTGTTGTGGAAATGGCGGCATAAATTCATTATTTGTACATACTGTAAATAATAATTTTGAATTTTAGAATGTTACGCACTCACATCACAACCTGAATTACACTGTTTTATATCATTTTAAAAGATTCTTTAATGAGAAAATTTACAAAAAAAAATGCATCTTTAGATCTCGGATGGAAGTGCCGGCCACGTCTCGGCTTCCGGCTGGCCCCGGGTCCTTGAATCTGGATTCCTCGCCACGCCAATGTTTCTATTAGTCTCGAGGCTGGCTTAATTTTAGGATCAAGGGGGGGGGGATTTTGGGGTTATTTTCATGAAATTTTCAGAATATTCAGCGCAGAATGCTTTCAGTTTACCGAGAGGAGGTGCGCGCCTAATGGAGCCTCGGAAGCCTCAGACCTCGAGGAAATTATTCATTACGCGGGGAATCTCGCCTCTTTTACATGCGAGCTCAGAGAGTTGCGCAGTTAGAACTACTTTGTTGTTTAGGCTTCGGGCGATTCGAATCAATGCCAAGTATTTACTACCACGAAGCTACTGTCACGAGCTACAGTCACCTTTTGACGCACTCATATTGTCATTACAAATAAATAAATAAGTACATTTGTATGTTAGTACTATTCAATAAGACCGGCAATCGAGATATCTGGTAGTGTTGTATTTATATGAAAAACATTAAGTAAAAAAAAGTCTCTTTGCAGCCTTATAATTCAAGCAATACTACAAATGATGTATCTTTAAATTTATCTATACCTAGTTGGTAAAATGTCTAAGGTTTCCAGTGAATAAATCTTTGAAACTGTAATCTTTTAAATTCTATGAAAAACATTCTGAAATTCAGCAAAAGGTGCTGTTTGAAAACCAGCTAAGACATTTCCGAACGTTTCACTTAAAATTCAAAAAAAACTAAAAAGATTACTATTTTAAAATTGTATTCACTGGAAACCTTAGACATTTTCCTAAGTAACCGTATACAATTAACGTAAAAATCATGTGTAGTATTGTTTGTATTACAAAGCCAATACGTGTGTATTTTTAGATGGTAGCCTTATTTTGAATCCACTGATATATCTATGGTTACATTAAGAAATTAAATAATGAGTTGGTAAAATACGATCACTTTTCATGTGTGTTCGATCAAGCTAAAATAAAATACACTTAACACGATTTCGATAATGTATACCTAAGGGTCGTAGGTGGAGTTTCAGCTGCGTACCGACTGACACGTTCTTTTAAGTTGCTTCTCTATTGAAAGCCGCATCACTATGGAGACTTACCGTACAATGAACATCAGCTCTGAGACCATTAGTGCATAGGCGGTGTCCTCTGGCCCCCATACCTGAGATCCACTTTTGAGAATGCTACGCACTAAGCTAAAGTAAAGCAGCCTTATCACTGCAAGATTTTTCAACTCCTTTGAATTGTGAAGGACAAAACCCAAAATTTTTGTGGCTGATTTGCAGATCTTTTCAATGTGATTATGAAACGTTAAACGAGCGTCAAATACTGTTCCCAAGTCCTTACAAGTAGTCGTAAGCTTCAGAGACGTAACATTCATCAGTGGATTGGTGTTTGGGTGTGGAGATGTTATGGTAGGGGAGTAGTTTAACATTATGTTCGTATATTTTTTTGATCGGTAGGATATCCAAAGAAGGAGATCATTTTTACACTCCCCCATAATTTATTTATTTATAAAAATTTTGATGTAGTACCCGATTTTTTTATATAATATATTCTTCCAGGAGTTGAAAAAAACTCAATATGGACAAACAGGAATTATTACTTCATAAAAACAAACAATTTTTAAAAGGGAAAGCACAAGTAAATACAGTAAAAGAGACTCATAAGAGTGAAGATTAATCAAACATCATAAAAAGGTACATTAAGAAAGAGAAACTCACACAAAGGTTTTACAGAAAGGATATATCACTGTAATATAAAGTTGTTGAGAAAACATCCTTTAAGTGCTTTTGCCAAAAAAAAAAAAATGTTCCCAACTAGGAGTTTTAATTTATTATGTAATGCGTTGTATTGTGTACGAGTATATGCGATGTATTATAATGAGTTGATTCCCAAATTTGGTTGTATGAGTAGATGACGATAAGTGTATTTGAATTTGCGAGCGTATCTTGTGCTGGTGTATATCGGAATTAAAGAGTGGTTTAATGTTGGTATGTGAAGAGTGTTGAATTATTTGTAATATGACTGTTTTAATTTTATATTTCGGAGGAATCGTACAAAGAAAAAATTGTGTCTATGAGTATATATCTTTAACATGAGTATCCCATGGTAGGTGGTATATATTCCAGACACGCTATTTTGATTTTATTCTATCGTCTTCAAATGTTTCCAGTTTTTGTCGATTCCCGGTGACTTCAACACAAACGAAACCTGCTTTTGCTTTAAGGTGTCAGCCCATATACTTTTTGAATACTCTCAGCTACTCCCACCTAACCGAATACGGAATTGAAAGATGTTTGAATTCCACCTGTCACCCGTTGGCATTACCTCATGCCTAGTCCCATTAGAGTGTAGGATTGTGAAAGCTACCTTCATAATTTATGTTGGCTATGGTGAAAATATAAATACTTTTGTAGCTAATATTTTGATAGAAACCATTAACCAGCTTTATTTGTGTTCAGGAAGTATAATGCAATTTTTTAATTTTTTTTAAGAATGACAAACATTTCTGAGTTACGAATAACCCGACAATATTTGAAAAACTCCTACTGCCATCATAAGAAGCGGAAGATGTTGCTAGTGAAATGATGGAGGACAGCTACCGACCGGTCATACATATTGTGACTATTGATATGAGGCTAAAATGTTAGGATTTATCCGATTCTTTATGTTTTGCATTGCCCATCACCCAATGGAATTATTTTACATCAACGGTTCGACTTATTTATTAAACTGTTTGTAAAGGGATTAGGTATTTCAATTCAAATCACGATTAGCAAAACATAATGGTTTTGAACATTCAAACAAGACGCTGTATTTGACAGCTTCTCATAAAGCACCCGAACTTCGAACTTAAATTCGTATTTCATTCTCAAAGCGCCTTTAATCTTATCTCGGAGGCTAATGGGTATTTGTCAAGTTGGGATATAAAAGCACATATCGCGGAGCACATTATTCCATTGGAGCTGACTGGAGATAACAACTTTGATCCCTCCGAGTACCAATTATGTACTAAATGGACGCCATTAAACTGAATGGAACTAGTCCAGAATACAACCAAAATATCTGATTTTTACCAATTTGGTTCCTCATTCTCATTACTAATTTTGCATTTTTTTCAAATTGTAAAAACAAACTAGTATCTTTCACAACAAATTCAGAAAGCCCATTATGAAATGTGTTATCATGCCCTTAAATCGAGCAATAAAAACATAAATAATTTTAATAGAATATAATAAATACCAACTATAATTTTGCCAATATCATGTCCTCTAAGTGCAAAACTGTATCTTTCTGGAAACGATAAATAAATAAAATAATTGTGTTTTCCTGAAGTGACCTGCCAGGTAGGTAAACTTCTGTACATTTTTTGCTACATAATAAAAATAAAAATTAATATGCCATAGCTTATAATATAGTTAGTATTAAGATTGAGCATAGAAATTAAGATTTGTGCAGTGACATTGAGATAGTTTTACACAAAAACGAATTACTCAAACATAGTTATTATATTATTTTGACTACATTCAACATTAGATGAAAAAAACAAAATCGATTCATACACCTAGATAATACTCGTTACTTTGATTGATGACTGGGTCACTTCTTTGGGAAAAAAGAAAAATTGAGTTACTAAAATAAACGGAAAGTAAAAAAAAGAGTTATTAAAATAAACAGAGAGTTATTAAAATAAAATAAACAGACGAACTCCATGGTTGAGTGGTAAAAAGCTCGACTACGAATCCAACGGTCGCGGGTTCGTGCGTGCGCCAACAACTTTTATTTAAGTAATATGTGTCATAACACATTAAATTCATATAAAATAATAAAAAGTATATTTGCGGCACGTTCCAGAGTGGTAGATACTCTAAGTATCGCCCCGGTGAAATACCACCATTCAGAATCGAAGCGTTGCTTGAAATGACTTTAGCCGTGTTTAGTGACCAGATCTGAATAGCCAGGTACTTCCTAACCTTCCTCTTATGAATCTTCTTCTTCTCCCCACTACCTTCAGCCTCACAAAATACCCCAATTGGGGATGCCATAGTCTCACTGGCTTTAGACGGTTGGGAGCAGTTGGGACTCTTGTGCGGTATTCACTATAAAAAAATATAGGTATCTACAACTTATTTGCCACTTAAACCTTAAATACAACTTAAACTTTAAATCAACTAATTTATATAGTTATCTAGGTTGCGTTATGTTAAAAAGAAGTATTAAACTGAGCCTATTTAGTACTGTGAATAACTTGAATATCGAAACCCTTGTCTAAAATTTTGTGAAAGCATCTGATAAAAGGTTCGGTTATTGTAATTAAATGAAATACTTCAAAAATGATTAAAATGTTGCCTCAAAAATTTAAGATTGAGTTATTTGTGGCATCGTTGCTAAGAGCCTAATGGAGTACAAACAATATAAAGTCCATTATACGTTGTGCGAAGGTAGGTTCTCGGGATTAAGTAAAGCTGTAAAATTTTCGAAGAAAGTTTACACTTTGTGGCTTGACATTATAATTTAAATAAGAAGTTATTTTGTTTTAAACTGATTTTTTATACTGTCTTGTCCTCTAGAAGGTTGGGTCCAGTCATAGACATAACATACAAGACACGTCATATTCATACAAATATTACGAAAAATGTAGCACCACTAGTTACGTCTTGTATTCCGTTTCACCCGCGTATGAAAAGGATAGCCATTCAAAGAATATGTGTGTACGGATGAGATAGCTAAATAAACGTTCCACGCTACTGTTATAATCAGGTATTGCGCTACTAGCTCTGGTTGTCTTTCACACACTTATGTATTTCTGCATTCGCTATCTCACACCGTTTTCATGAACCTTTAAACCTTGTGAATAATCGTATTTTTTTTATTAAAATAATAAGTGATTTGTGGGTAATTGTGAATGGAAAGAAACTCCATGAGATGTCTTTTTTGCTCCCGAATGATTTTTCCACCTCTCAAGGCATTTTTTTTATTTGGAAGGAGCCTACAGTGACGCGTTTGTGGCAGCTGGTGACAGCTTGTGTGTCGAACGAATGTTTGTGTGATACTAAACGCAGTAAATCTCAGGTATGTCTCGCGGACTCGGCTTAGTGCATCCACGCACGTTGTCTCAGTAACGTATCTACATTATTTAATTAATCTAAGGGTCCAGTAGACTTATTTGTATTTTACCAAAGTGGTTTAAAGCTAAATATTTTATCATTCAAACCGTAATTAAACTGCTCGAAATGTAGATACAAGAAGGGTGTTATATCATATATCTTCAATCAATATTAATTTTAATGTAATCAAACAAATACAATGCAGGTAATCTATATGTTTACTATCATTCTTGCTTTTCATTTAAGTAAGTAATTTTCACTTGTACCACTGTTAAGTTCACCTTTTTAGGTAAAAGCCCGCTCAGTGAACGATGTTGAATTAATGCGCCATTAAAAATATTGTTGATCTAAGCCGTGTTTAGTGATTCATAATTGAACTTCCCAAAGTGAATCTTACTTAGTGAGTCGCGAGGGAACTACCGACATTCATAACTGTTTGTAGAAGGTACATTCGGGTAGTTTAGGGTTCGATTTCCAGCAGAGTCAAAATTTTATTCCCTACACTCCTTTCCCTAATGACATTCTGACTAGTTTTTTTCCAATAAAGGTGAGTCTAGGATATGATAGAGCCAAATTTGTTACATTATTAAAAGGAGACCCTCTGATTTAAATAAACATACAAACTAAGTGCACATCAGCCCGTATCTTGGTAGGGGTATGTAGTTTCTAGACTATGAATGCAGAGGTCACGGGTTCATTCCCGAAGTGCGCATATAATTTTTATTCAATTAATATGTGTTATTTCACAATGAATAAATATTTAAATAATTTGCGGCATGTTCCAGAGTGGTAGATATTCTCAATCTTCATCTTCCCGATTTCATTCCCCCCTCCCCAGTACCGTCAGCCTCACAACATATCCCAATTGGGGATGCCATAGTCCCACTGGCTCCAGACGGTTGGGAGCAGTTGGGTCTCTCGTATGGAATTTACTTAAAGATACGTGGAAACATCACACTCTTATGTCGCACACTGTGCTTACCACCTTTATGCACTTTCAAACAAATACTCACCAAGATGTGTTACTGGCATTGAAAAATTATAAGATGTCAATAAACACATTCCCCCATGCTTGTACACGAGGTGTAAATGTTACGGGCGGTGTAAGGTTGAAATAGCGAAACTATCCTTAACCACGGCTTATGCGTCTAATTTAATGCCCTACGTCCGGTGTAACTAAACCAACGCTGTACCGGCGCGTAAAAATCTAATAAGTAAGACGGATTGCATTTTAAAAACCCACAATGTTACCAGTAATCCCTCTACCAACTCTCCCCCACCACACGAAGGAGAAGATGTATTACGAGTAACCATTGTATATGTTCACGGGGTGGTTTTTATCGCCAAACGGCGCTCTATAAAACTGATTTAATATTATTGTTTTCCTTTTGTGTAATACGCAGCTCCTCAATTGTAGAGTGGTTCATGCCAAAGTACGAATTCCTATCCCGGCAGCGCGATCCAATTATCACGCGACACTTGATCTTATTAGCATCAGCCTGGCTGTACTTCTAAACTTCTTATCTGCGAGAATTGAAAATAATTTATCGCTAACGAATCAAATTATTTGCAGAGCATTACACTCCTTGTAGATTTGTACTCAGAATATCTTCAATTAACTAAATGCGTTTAACCAACCGAAACCAATCAAGCTATTAGCCGATTAACTTTAACAGAAGTTTGAGTATTCAATTACTAAATAGATTTGAAAATAAGCGCTTCGTGCTCCACGGCTGGAACATAATATATCTGTGTGTTAGTTTTGTGATAAAATAATTAAGAAAACACCTAAAAGCCCTTATTCAATAAAGATTACAATATACAATAATAACCCTGTACCTAAAGTGCTTTAATGACTAAACAGCGCTGCAAAATTGCCAAATAATGATGTTAAAATTAGTAACTTCGTTGTGGAAAAACATTAAAAATGTTAAATTCGTCGTTACACACCTTTATTTGAGTTCAAAGCTGATTATGAGTTTTCAGACATAACGGTACCGCATTCACGGGCAGAATAACAACCAAAAAAATACATTTTCTAAAAAATGACTCAAAAGTAGTATTTACAACTATTTGAAATTTACTGTTTTTCGGATACGCGATGTTTTTAAAGAAAGAAAATAAATTGATTCCTTTGAAGAAAACATGTTGCTTATTTGTTTCCAAACAAAACAAGTGGTGAAGTTCTATTACTCTGTCCCTGGGTGATATGGCCTGGTGCACACGTCCGTTTTTTGTCGTATCCCGTGCCGCAATTGCGGAGCCGCAGCGGGTAATGTGTGCGCCAGGGCTAAGAGTCTCAATCGAATGAACTAATTTGAATCAACGACAGATAAAATCTTGAAATTCAGTATTTCTGTTTCCAAGCAATCAAACTATATTGGTTAAATTATTGATGGTTGAATTTTTAATATTATCTTTCTGAGCGACCAAAATATTATTAGCAGATTTATTTCTGGTTTCATTTTATTGGCTCTTTACGTACCTTCATATATTTTTTTAAAAGTTTTCGTGAAATTTATCATAACTTGATGTAAAAAAATAAGAATTCATCCCAACGCGGAAGCGGTAAAAGTAGTTTCTCGCCGTAAGCTCCGTCCCGAGAGCGAAGTTCCCCGCTCAGAGCTCGGAGCTCAGGTGGGCTGGGCAAAGCTGCCGATGAAAGCTGAGTGATGAGCCGCTAATTAACAAAGGAATTTCCAAGGCGAGTCCTAACGGGGACAAACTCGTGACGTAAGAGCAGAAGATCGTGTTGACTTGGCACAATTTAGTAAAAGCGTTTTGATGTCAACGCTGGTTTCAATGAATATTAATTATTCCTGCATTTTGTACGACAGAAAATGCGTTCATAACTCCCCGCCGAATGGAAAATGTTATATGCAAATGAAAAAGGAAAACGGAATACACTTTGTAAAATATAATTGGCATTTTGTGTATTTTCTGCCCTACGGTATTACATTGAGTTGGCATTTTTTTTTCTTCTAGTATTACCAAGCTCAATAATAATTAAATATTTGACAAGCTTTGTGGATTTTTAAATTGGTATTAACCTATTTATTCCTTGTCGATCTTTGCAGACGTTTTATATAAAAAAAATAATAAAGTGTTTATATGAAGAACCTAAGTGATTGTATTTTTGATTTTTTTACTTTCGAATCACTCCAATTAATTATTTTGTGCTTCGATTTTTGAAACAGCTAGATACAATACAAGATTTGATTGAAGCCTTTAGCGTTGAAATGATTATGTCTATTGAAAGAAACACATTATCACAGCGAGACTTTGTGGGGTCAGAAAAGCTATGTAGTAGAGCAGTTACCCGGCTAGCAGGAAAATCCCGCAGTGCAAAACCCGCTCAGACACCAATCCATTCAAACCATTAATAAATACAAATTAAACAACTACAACTAATCTTTAACACCGCGGCAAGACTTATCACCGGCGTATTAAAATACTCCCATATCTCAGAGCACCTCAAAAATCTTCACTGGCTTAAATGTCCCGAAAGAATCCAATTTAAGCTTTGCTGGGTGGTATTCAAATCAATTAACGGAATGGCTCCGGCGTATTTATCGGAATTGTGTATTCCTGAAGATTCCGATTCGCGACAGTCAACTCTTAGATCGGTAATGTCATCGGCTATCGGAAGGTTGAAGGAACCAAAAGGCACACCAGACACTAAGTTCGAAGAGTGCGCCTTCGGAGTGTCAGGTCCTAAAGCCTGGAACGGACTACCACATGATTTGAGAGTAATAAAAGACTCGACAGAATTCAGAGCCAAACTCAAAACCCATTTCTCAGAAAATCATATCCATAATCAAGATGTGTAAGCCCAATAGAATCTCTGTTTATACCAAAAAAAACTTTTCAGACTCTCATTCCTTAAATGCATTAGAAGATTTTCATCATTATCTGTTCCACACTACGAAAAACTTAAAAAGACCTTCGATAAATTTTATTTTAAATTTGCTTTCATGCCTTAAAATATATATATTTGTTGTAAGAATCAGATAAATTTAAAGTTATTATGATAAAGTGATTGTGTCATGAGAGAAATGACCTGCCAGGTAAGTATGTTGTCGTATATTTATATAAACTAGGAATTAATATTAACTGGAATTTAAGATCTGTACAGCGCCCTTGAGGTGATTTTTTCACAAAAACGGCGCTATACAAATTATCCAATTATTAATATTATACCATAAATAAAAATACATATTTGGTGGGTTTCAAACCGATTAATTTCAGCTTCACTGAAACTTGATACACAGAGCCCTCGAGGTCGTGCCAATGAGTTACTCAGTCGACCACTGTGCCAACGGAAGTTAATTATCACATGAAATATTTATAATAACATTGAGTTAGGAAGAAACCTTTTGTTTCGCGCAAACAATCGTACTGCTTTCGTTTGATTTGAATATTGGATTCCCGGGGGACATGGGATCAGCGAGGGTCGGGCTGTAGCCGCCGAGGGGTAAAGTGGCCGACGCGTCCCGACGGCTCGCTGTAATTACTTTGTCATCCCTTAAAACCCGCGTTAGCCTCCGCTGGCCTCCTGAACTGTTAATTGTAAAGCCTGCCGTCTACTGGAGGGAGGATTTGGAGGACCAAATTGCTGAGTGGCAAGTTGAGGTCTCGCTACAAACTTTTTGTAATTGAAATATTCAATTTTATCTCCGAATGTTGTTTACATGAAAGTTTGCTTGTTACGAGCTGCGTGCCGCTGTTTACTTTCTACGGTTGATCCGATGACAGTCTTCCGCACTTAATACATTATGTCGATTTTTCGTCTGTGTTAAATAATTCATTTTAAACAGTGAAAAGTTATACCACATTCTCTTTTATTCATACTTGACACGACACGTTTATAAATAAACACTTTTATCGAGTAAATTAACCGATAATTGCCTAAAATTATACAGATTTTTACACGAAAATAATGTAAGTTTATAATACACTGGTACTTTAGGAAAATCTGGAACTTTTTGTGGTTAAATTTGTCCTCTTCACATTGATTTTAGTCAAGCTATTAGCACCCCACTGTGTAAAAACACTGTGCATAAAAGCATATATAAAACAAATATAATCTAACGTTGTTAAATAACAAAGAGAGTAGTGTAACGGTCCGTAATCTCTGCCTACATCTGCGGAGATATCACGTGATGGTTAGTAAGTTAAACTTTACCTTTCTGCTTAACCTTTGTAATCTTTCATATTGTTGCATAGTGCGGGAAGTGCTTCGAGGTATGAAGGGTACAGCGTGACACTTTGTGTCGTGCCGTAAATATAGACTACCTACTTAACTTCATACTTTTATATAAGGAAACTGCGGTTTCATAGCTAAACGTTCCGTATAACGAGTTACATATCTACAATCAATAATATAGTTATATAATAATACATTACATACCTGTATACAGGCAGTCGAGTGAAGCTTTAGCCCCATACGGAGTTTTTTAGGTTTTAGTTTTATCTCCGCTCTACCCTACTACATAAATTAATTAATAGAAAATTCATTTACATATTCGTAAAAAGCATTTACTTTGTGACTGGCCATATTTATAAATAAAACAGATAAACTTTGTTTATAGCCACTTTAATTATTCAATATTATGTCGACCGGTTTCGGAAGCACCCTCCCATCATCAAGACAATATTAAAATTGACGAATGTATGAATGAATAAATGAATTAATATGAATTTTAATATTGTTCCGATGATGGAAGGGTGCTTCCGAAACCGGTCGACATAATATTGAATAATAAAAGTGGTTATAAACAAAGTTTATCTGTTTTATTTATGAAAATTCATTTCACTAGACACTTACCGCATCATGTTTTTTAAACATACACAGAAAGATTTTTTTAAATATTCCGTTATGATAAACTCACACAGCCAAGGACTAAGCCAGAACTTTTCGCAGCCACAAAAAGGCTATCTTGAAGTTAGCACAGTGCTCGCTATATAGTATTAAGATAGCTTCACGTGATATGACACCAAGCTGCATACAAATGTAATAAAATAAATGTATATGTATACGGTTTAAAGCAACAAAGTGCCATTGAATATTTTTGAAATATCCCAATGGTCGGTGGGAGAAAGAGGAAATGTCTAAAAAAAGCCCTTTGTTCCCTGCTCAAGTTTATTCTAGCAATAAAAACTTCGTTTGAAAAGTCAATAAGTTGATAAAGAGACATTTTGAAGAAAAATAAGAAAGAATTTATGATTTTTATAAATGAACTGAACATTGAAATCGAATAGACATCTTTTACGAAACGTGAATAATAATCTCATTTTAGTTTAAAGATTTTCTTTCTCGTTCTCGATGTTATCATTACCTTTATCTTCTGATAAAAATCACATCTTTTTAACGAAAGAAAATTCAATTTGTCTTTTCATCTATTTTTTCATTCAGAATAAACCTCTTCTGAATTCCAGGATCTATTCTAATGCCGATCTTTAATAAAAGGGACAATAATTCAGAAAAAACTAAAAACATTTTAATTTAAAAATAACACTTAGAACTGCTTGACCTTATGCTTTACAGGGTGGGCGCTAATATTCCCTTCTCGGAAGGTTATGGCTTTGTAGAAATCATTTTTAGTAGGAGCGAAATTATAAAAAAAACTGCCTAAAATCTTTTGTGCGCAAAAACTGTAAATCCATTATTCTTTATATTACCTTTTTTATTTAAACTCTACGTTTTACATTTTTAAAGCAAAACAAATATAGAAAAAAACACTAATAAAAAAGAGACAACAAATGTTTTGACGACAGTAATAAGTCTTCAAATTAACCACACGCGTTAGTTTCTAAATTTAAATATCCAAACGTGCATGACAAAATTCATATTTGAAATGTGCGTCCACGTGGTTTAATTTTGCAGAGGTATCCGCGGAGTAGAATTTAAAAATGAAAACAACTTTTATTTTGCCAGATTACAAAGAAATAATATTATTTATCGTCTCTTTCTTTAGGTAGTAATACACAAAAGTGCATGCAGTGCATCAATACCTATTTCTAAAATAACCTGAAAAAATGCGTAGCAATATGCTCTTCTAACTTGTGGTTCAATCTGAGTATGCTCAAAAGAAAGGAAAAGTCATGATGAGTAAAAATCCATTTTAATATGTTAATGAGCTACCAAAAAAATCAATACAACTCTATTATTGCAATGAAATCAGCAATGAACATGGTCCTTAAGAAATTACATCAGCGTCACACGTAATTTTTCCCACAATTTTCCGATAAATTGTATTCCAGCAAAACGGGAGAGAGAGCTAATCATGTCGGTACACATTTGAAAGACGCAGAAAGGTATTTGCGTTTATTTACAGGAAAAAAAATCAAGAAATAATCCGTGATTACATTAGTCGCGTTACATAATTTGATTTGGAAGACGTTTGCTGAGGATTATTTGTTAGGCAAATTGAGCTTTTCCGTTTCTCTTTGAATCTTTTACGAGGGTTGTTGGTGGGGGGGAGGGGGATAGTGAGGCAGGGGGGGGTTTCTTCCGGCCGGGGGAGCTTTTGGGAAATTTATTGGAAATTTCACCCTTGATTTAACCCTTTCTCTGCACGCGGGCTAAAGAGACGTCCGGGAGGATTTTTGTTTCACCCCTCACGCTGACAGGTATCCTTAAGTGACTTCTCTTCCAAGGAAGATCGTGTTAAGGTTTATACCTTATTTTACTACAGGACTGAATATTTTACGCTTGTTTTCTTTGTGTAACTCTTTATTTACACAGGGGTCCTCCGACTTCTTTACCTTTTTAGTGACCATCGTTTAAATGCCACGGGGCTGTGGTCTTAGGTTCACTTTTATTGTTTATTTTTATTCTCCCCTGTTTCACATCTTTTTCATGCGCACTAAAATAATCCACACGGATGGCGTGCATAATCAAAGCAACAAAAATAATTGGTTGAATTTTATCAAACGGGCAAACGGAATAGGTATTTCCCCAAAAAGAATGTCGTGTTTAAGGGGTTTAGAGCTTTCGCTGTAAAGATATTTTACATAGATATGGTGACTCTACACTTGTCATTATGACGATGAATGTTTTGGCATATTGCAACATTTATTGTAGTTATTCGATACTATGACTGATTTCATCTTTATTATGTTTTTTTTTAAATAATATTTTCAACTGGTTTTTTTCTTATCCTTTTAGTGAGTAGCTTTCGTATTACACTATTTATTATACATGGTAAAAGGTGCCAATGAACCGTTGAAGGAAATAAATAAATAATAGACACCAGCCCCTTCAGATCAGCGTAAATTGTATTTCCCATTTCAGTACTGAGCGCCTGACTTGTATACTTCGCCACCTCAGTCTGAGCGGAAGGCCATTATTGGACCTCCCCTGGCAAGACACCTGCCACCCCGCGCCCGCACCCCGGGGAGGAAGGGATGATCTACCACCCACGCAGGGTATAAAGCACTATTGGGCGGGAGAGGACTTACAACCAAATTTAACGGAGAGTCTAATTTCTCCTCAAACACAAGAGGCAAAACACGTTCTCCACAAAATGTTACAACTTACACAGGTCATGAATAATAGTGATTTGCTTAAGTTTTGAATTTTCATGTTTTCAATAAGTCTATAAAGAGATCCATCAACAATGTCGATGTCCGTGGCGGGGCTGAGTGTAGTTTATCTGGTTGCTGCCATGGATTGAACTCCGCTAAGTAATTCACAATTTTCAGAGTGATGTCCGTGCAGTTTCTACAGGTCGCCAGTACATAATCATGATAATTACACTGAATTTATGTAGCTCAGTTTTATGTAAGTTCATTTCAAGTGCGCTTCACCTAATATAACAAAGATAAAATAATATGTAACATGTATACAAATAAAAATTACATAAAATCATGATCGTTATCTACGAGTCATGAGAAAAATAGAATCAGATATAATCGTGTGTACATCAACAGATTGAAAAACAATTTACTAGAAGCTAAGGGCGTAAAAATCCAGATGAAAAGTATGCCTAAATATAAACAAATTTGTTAAAGCAAAGAAAAGGAAATACTATTCAGGACAGTTACTGCGTTGGTGCTTAAAAAAACATCAATATTTAAGTATTATTAGTTAACGATTCTAAAAATGCAAACAGTGTGAATATAATGAAAGTGCAAACAGTGTGAATATGTGACAAGTAACGAAATAACAAGAAAATATTTTAAGATAATGAGTATGGGGTTTTCAGTAGGACATTGACCACATTGATATTGAAATAACCGTTAATAACAAATTAATAATATACGCATGTAAATAAGCAAATTCGCATTTACTCGCAGCTTAGGTTATTCGAATAACTCAACAAATTTTATGTCCAGAGGAACCAAGCAAACGCTCGGTCAAAAAAACATGGTTAAATGTAATCGAGTTATCCTTCAATAGGTCTTCCGCGAAGAGCCCTTTTTTTGCTACATTTAGTTTTCTGGTTTTTTTGTCGTTCTGGTTGAATTTAGTGAAAGCAATTGTGAGACATCGTTATGTTTTTATTGGTGAAAGCGGTTGGTTATGAAGAAGTAGAAGTCTTTTTAATTGGCAATAGTACCTATTATATTTACAAAAAAGTTTTTTTAAAGATTTTCAAGGACTTGGAGTATAATTTATTTAAATTATTAATATTCTTCTTTTATATCACAGTTATTCGAAAATACCACTTCCCGGAACCCTCTATCGGCTATCAATATCAAATAATTCTAAACGCCCCAGATTGTCCTCGTCCCCGCAGAGCACAACCCAAACGTTTACTGACCAAATATTCATATCACGATTAGAAGAAAGCAAGTATTATGTAAACATAAGTAAACGAAAATTTTAAGTCTTCAAAGTTCACCCGACGCATTCTAAAGCTCTGGATGCTGAGCGATTGTAGGCCTTACAAACATTATTCTCCTCTCAACAAGCGATGGATGCAGATGATGCGGAGACCACCTTGAAGCACGCTCGATTAAAATGACATTCACTACTAAGAGGAACAACTTATTGTTACTCAGAGTGGTAGATACTCCAAGTATCGCCCTGGTGAAAGACCATCATTCAGAATCGAAACGTTGCTTGAAATGGCTTTAGCCGTGTTTGGTGACCAGATCTGAATAGCCAGGTACTTCCCAACCTTCCTCTTCCCAATCTCCTTCCCCTCCTCACTACCTTCAGCCTCACAACGTACACTATTTGGGAATGCCATAGTCTCACTGGCTTTAGACGGTTGGGAGCAGTTGAGACTCTTGTGCGGAATTCAAATAAAAAAATATATTTAAAAAAATCAGCTAGTGAATCCCACAGCTAGATCGGTACCCTTTTTAGCACGTGGAAAGTAAGTTATTGGCCACATCAATCATAACGCTGCCAGGATGAACTCCCTCTTGATGGCGTTTTGCAGAAATGTCCTCCATTAATATTTTGTACGTGTATTATTTTTTTTTTTTATGGATTTATGTTTATTTTTCTTTATTATTATTATTGTGTGTATTAATAAATAAATAATAAATAAAGTTTTATTCCAGAAGGTATGCAAGAGTAGTGCAATGCAATACCTTCCATAATTGATATGAAAAAATAGTAATAATAATATTAACAAATAAAAATAAACAGAAATTCATAAGAAAAAAATAAATAAAATTAAAAATATATATTTTTTAAATAATACAAATAAAAACATATTAATTTCGATTTAACCGAAAATTTCGTTTTAACCGAACGTCTTAAGGAAGTTCCCCAGTTCTCCCCTGCGGTGGATACACAGTGCCCAGGGCCAGGCCAGTCCCCAGTCCCCAGACAGTGCCACGGTGACAGCGTCCCCCCAGTGCCACAGTCCCTCTAACGACATCGTGAATATTCACGAATCACGGCACAGCACTATTTGCATCTCCGAGTAAACGTTTCCTTCTCGTATTTGACTTGCCGAGGCGAGTGTCTCGCAGGGCTGATACCGGGGACAGGGACACTGGGAGCCAGCAATCCATTCTCCAGAGCTTTCTCCAAGAGTTCGAGGGTTAACACTTCCCTCTGATTTCACGACACATATAATTCGTATTACAAATAAAAATAAGATAAATGCCGTTAGCTGATAAACTTTGAAAGCGAGTTATTTATACATTCCCGATAAACACGTGGAAGTATTTGGGCAATATTCTATGTATTTCATAATATTTTTACAAAACCATGTAAATATTTATAATCGATAATAAATCGTCAATATGGTATAAAATATATGTGTTTTTCATATTATCGGTACAAAACCATGTAAATGCTTAAGTATAACAATACCATCATTGCCGAGTGAGGTATTATACCCGGCATTCTCCCAACCGTCTAGAGTTGTGAGGCTGAAAATAGTGTGGTGGGCTGAAGGAGGGTGGGAAGAGGGAGGTTGGGAAGTAGGAAGTACCGGGCTTTGCAGATCTGGTCACCAAACACGGCTAAAGCCATTTCAAGCACCGTTTCGATTCTGAATGGTGGTCTTTGACCAGGGTGATGCTTAGAGTATCTACCACTCTGGAACGGGCCGCAAATATACATTTTATTATTTTTATATGAAATAAATGTGTTATGACACATTACTTAAATAAAAGTTATTGGCGCACGCCGGGTTTGAACCCGCGACCTTTGGATTCGTAGTCGAGACTCTTACCACTCGACAATGGAGGCCGTCATAATTCAGTTGAATTAAATTTAATATTGTTATTTTTATTTAGTTCTGTTATTTTTAGGCCAACAGTTTTATAATTGCCTTAAACGTCGAAACAGCTGTAACTAAAAATAAAAGAAAAAAATAGCACAACTAAATAATGATAATATTAAATTTAATTCAATTGAATTATAAAAAATGGTGTTCTACAAATTAAACACAAAAACTATAAACACTTATATTTATAACACACTATAAAACATTGTTTGGTTTACATTACCTACCTCGCTAGGTGTGACCTGTTCTGAGCCTAGAACATTTCAAGCAAAGATTTATTTCTTATACCAAATATATAATATATGAACATCAAGGTTACAGAGATTTATCAATTTAACACAACAATGCAGGCAGTAATGAAGATCGCGTCAGTGAGGAAAGACTCTTTGGAATCATCAGGATTTCCTTTATGATTCTCGCCCCCTCACTGATGCAAAATATGTCGATATCAGAAAAGATTTTGTTCAGGAGCAATATACGAAAAAACTATTGACAGGTTAGTATCGCTAGCAGAAAGATTGAGTACTTACCCACTACAAAATGATTTATCTCTCCATACAGTCTCGCAGCAGCCTGAAAAAGCGGGTGGCGGCATACCCTTCTCTTCTGTGCTGCAAGGGGTGAAATTCGAGCATAGCCAGCAGGAAGTTCGTTGATCTACTCAACGGATAGCGCCCGCGATCTCTCATGCAGAGAAATCTAAAAAACTAGCGAGGATTACAAATAGCCGAGCCACTCTCCAGCTCGCTGGACCAAATAGATGCATAATATTCTCAGAGTATGGATATCTTGAAAAATTCCGACGTTTCGGAGAACAAATTCTAACATTTTTAATGCCGACTGGCCCACCCCCTTGATATTAACACATTAATAAGCTTCCTTTCTTTATGTCATGTTGTTAAGATAAACACAAATTTCTCTCATATTTAAAACAGCACTATTATGCTCACAAGTAACAAATAAAATAAGGTTTTTTTTCATTTTGCAAGAAGCCATAAACACTAAGATTTATGGTACAGACCTTTTCACCATGCCTGACTCGTGTCTAAAAGGGAGTAAGTCGAGTGCCAGCTGTGAGTATCGATCTTGGCTTGTCCGACTGTTAGTTGATGGAATTATCAACCCGGCTATCGACAACCAAACATGATACAATATCCACCTTAGACCTTATAAGATACAATGATCAAACAATTTGTTTTAATGTTTGCATAATTTTCTATAAATACTAGCAAATGATCGACACGGTGACTCGCTTTGCCTCTAAAGAATCTCATTTCGATAATCAGAATTAACCAATGTACTCTTTTATTATGGAATTTCAAACTCTTAATGAATGAAGTATCTCAGACATTAAATGTCTCACTTGTAGAATGCGGGTGATTTAGGCATTTTTGTTGTGGATATTACAGTTATTTCATTCTTCCACGACGATGATTGCAAGGTGTTTTTTTACTGAGATATATGTGTATTTTCGCAGGTGACATGTGCAGCCCTTAATCCCAGCAACCACGCAAAGAGCTCTCGCGTAGTTTGATCCTTTTCATTGCATCCCCTTATTGGCCATTTTACACACTACTTGCCGCAGTTCCCATTTGCGTACACCGGCTTGGAATTTTCCCTCGCCCGGGACGTGGCTTCACCCCTCACCGCGCCTACATTTACATCCCTTACGTGGTGTTGGGTTCTTTCTTTCGCATTTGCCCGCGCTGTTATGCTCATTAATAAGGCATCACGCTCTCAGATCCTTGGCAAACAGTTTGAAATAATACTTCCTAGACGAAAATGACACTGAATAATGTTCACATTTTAATAAATACATGTATCTTATATCAATGTTTACACTCGATAATATTCACATTTTAAGATATATGTATTTCGTATTGATATAAATTTATGAATTTAGCACTAAGTGACTAAACTTTCATCTTTACTTAATAATTTATTTAAATTAATACATTGAATCTTTCTTCTTCCTATTATTTTTCTTTTTTTTTGTTCTGTTTCTTTGCGATGTTTACACTTTATAATGTTCACATCTTATTATTTATGCATATTATATCGATGTTTACATTTTATAATGTTAATTTAATGTACGTATTTTTAATTTGTTTTTTTATTTTTATTTCGTTGACTATAAGAAAAGAGTTACACCCATCAGTCGAACCCTTTTTTGTTTTATACTTTATTTATATAGTAAAAAAAAATATTTTATGAATTTTGTATTGAAATACATTTTCATATTTAAATATTAATTTTGTTGGAAAAAATGTTACTTTGCATTGCACTTCACGCCGTTCGTTGCTAATAAGGTGTTTATTTTTTCTGTTTTATGCACTTGGGTAGTGAACAAAATACGAAGTCGCCCCGATATTAGTTTTTAGAAACTTTTTTGTAACATTCAAAAAATTTCTAAAATATGTGGGGCGAGTTGAGATGATTTCACATAAAAAGGTGCAATATCAATAATGTGTTTTACCTATTACAAAAATAGGAGATTTATAAAAGTCATAAATATGTGTTTTGAAGTGAGCGTATTTAGTATTTCGTTGCGTTTCTTCCCCTCCCGCTCTCCGCCCCCGCCCGCGCCGCTTATTCTGCGCGAGATTATTTATACGGAAGAGTATTTTCCCTTTGGGCTGTGTTTTTGCGTTCGCTGAATACAGAATGGTCGGAATGTCTCTTTAACTCCACCTCTTAACTCCTGAGGAATCTAATATATAAATTAGAGGAAACGTGTTGTCAACAAGTAATCGGTTCGCACCAATAAATTAGCGGTGCTCGACTCAAACAAATTTCATCTCACTCATTCAAAGCCTTCTCTATTTATACCTATAATTGGATTACCTTTCTCAATGCCATTGGATACGCACTAAAGATCCTTTGTTGTGAATGGGAAATTTAATTTAAAATCTTCAGTACCTAAGGTATAATCAGGTGATAATGATGGGCAAGAATGAAAACAAGATATTTAAACAAGATAATAATTAAATTCCCGAAGTTTTTCTAAGGTTTGAAAGTTGTTGCCTGTCGGGTGGAACTTTTGAAAAGCCAAAATAAATCTCACACTATTGTATTGATTAAAAATGTAATAATACATTGTTTTACGGCATAATGTTAATGATTTTCATGTCATCGCATATGAGATATGTATAAACTTAGTATTTAGGCCGTAATCTCACATGAATTAGTTAATACAAGCCTTTTTAAAATTTAGGACCTAAAATTTGTAAATTATTTTTATTCCCTAAAACATAATTACTATACTTTATTACTTTTTTCACTTATTGAATTGATAAAACCGATGAATTTTCATATTTTATTCAACTTCCAACCACAAAACTTCAGTGTATATAAATATTTTGTAAACACGCTGTCAATCATTCGAAACGATAAAAAGATATAATGTTATCCAGTCAAGTTAAAAAACATAATGTTTTCCAGGCATTTATTTTTATTCGCAATCAAAAAAATGGGTAGTACCTAGGTACCTACTAACGTTTAAATAATCAGATAAACCGATCACAGATTAAAACAAACAAAAAACACTTGACATTCTTCTACTTGCTGTTTTTGACCGACCAGAGACCGGGAGATACAGCTTCTACGAGAAACACCGCAAATCAGTTTTTTGACACAGTTGCATTAAAGTGCTTCCACGTGGATTGATTTCTGAGAAATTTCAATTGTACGCTATACGACGTTGTTGTTATCAAATGTGTTTTCATTTACGTCACGAGAAACCCAACTTATTTTAAATTGGTGAAGTTGATTAAGTTTTTCCCTAATTTTCTGAAACTTTACATGTTAGTTTGATATCAGAGTTCGTAAGCATTTGAAATGATTTCATTATTATTTTAGTGCACGATTATTTTCAATAAAAGCTCATTCTAAATTTTCTTGCTACTAATTAATTAATGACGTAGAAACGTAAACCCTGACAGAAAAAAACAAATAAATCAGTAAAAACGTTTCTGATTTCTGTAAATAGACCAATACATTACAATAATTATTTTTATAAAATTAAATAAATTTGTTTTGCCGGTAAATGAAAAACTAGCACAAGGTAAAACTCATGGTCGATGAATCCGTTTGTGTAGCTTAGCTACTACTAAACATCCCCATCGCACTGCAACTTAAATTCAAGGGTCAATTTTGTGGTATAAAACTCCAATAGGAATATTTGGAAAAAATTGAGGAAAATAAAATTCACAAGACACTAAAACACACATGTTATACCTAAATTATATTTGTCTTCGTAAAAGTTTTTAATTATTTCGCATTTGAATAAGAATCTCAAACTTGAAAATCTTTTGACCTCATAGCTGTCCGCAACATGTATAAGATAATAACTAATTACAAAAGAAAACTCATTTCAAAATATTGTCATTTGTTTTTTTCTGTCCCTTTTGCATCGTTGCTACACATAAAGGGTAGTCATAGACCTTAGATACATTATTAACTTGGCAAAACACCCTTAAGGTCACAATTCAAAACAGATTTTCTTTTACAGCTGAACAGAAATGTAAAACTACATATATATATATATATATATATATATATATATATATATATATATATATATATATATATATATATATATATATATATATATATATATATATATATATATATATATATATATATATTCTGTGAGAAATATTTATTTTGTGTATAACCGTAAGGGTTTTCGTGGTGCCCCTGTTCACCTCCTGATACGTCATGCGTACTGTGTCCCCACCATGCCTGACTAAATATAAATGGCTGCTTCTTGCTTATTTGCCTTCACGAATGTTTGCCGCCATCGCATTGCAAAGGAGGAAACGTTTTCCGCAGGAAAAACACGAGCGACTTGTTCCTGCCGCCGTTATAAAGGCCAGGGAAACCTTTGACATTAGACGTTGGAGGCCCGAGATCGGCTGATACGGAAGGAGAGTATTGAGAATGCCACGACGCACACATTTCTTGGGTAAACGGATGAAGTCAACATTCCTGGCAATCATTTGTTTGATAGATTTTAAATATCTTCGGATTGTATTAATATTAAACGGTTCTGTGCAAAAATAACTAACTATTTATAATAATTGTACGTTATACACTTAGCAGATGATGGTCGTCCCAACCTGGGGGTCTAGCACAAGCACATCGATAATTAAACAGAATCGATACGAAAAACTAGGCTGTTAAACTTTTTATCTATAACCCTAGTACCTACGTCCAACGCTGCTCAATACATACAATGTAATCAATGTGGACACCCTGACATTTTTTTTATCTATGGCGTAGACGCTTGAAGGCGTGTTCATTTTGCAAAACTGATTTTATTAATTATTTTAGGCATTTTCTGATTATTTTTTCACTAATAGTCATCAGATATTACCGGTTGATATCGCGGATAACTGTCTAAACTTCGTTTTCCCAAGTTACAATCTGTCTCCGTTCATTAAAAAGCAGCCAATAATGCCGATTTTCGCAAAATTTTAGGCATAATGTTTATCGATACGTAGACAAGCTTATTTTAGGATAGATTAGCTGCTCCAAAATAAACATATTTTATTCAACGTGAGCTCTAACATGTCGTTGGCGATCTGCGGTCGAACTGATAAATGTTGATAAAAAAACCAATATTATTGATAAAACATTTATTGTGTCGATGTTGGGCTTTCATCTTAAGACCCCCAGCTGGTTTAACTATCTGGGCACAAATATAATGCCCTCGACTGTACACCTGTCCACTGTGTGACGAAGGTGTCAATCGGAATTAGATGAACTTCAATTAAAGTGTGTATTGTAAAATTATAATAAAATCATTATTAAACATAGACTATTAAAAACGCTGAATTTCTAAGTAAATACCAATATCGATATCTCGGGGACTCCTACCGCGCGGAATGCAGCCTCCACAGGCTCTATTGTATATTACCTTGGACGCGATCCATCCCCTGATGAAGATAAAACACGAAGCTGATTCCCTTCCACCCCTTGAACATCTCGAAAGTACTCATAATTATATTGAGCCGACGGCCTCCGTAGCGTAATTTTCTATGCGTTAGACTGTTTTAGTCTGGAGGCTAAGGTTCGATCGTAACCGAAACGCAAATATGTATTTTATATTTTCATATATCTTGTATCTGCCACTCTGAAACCGAGTACATACGAAGAAAATTCCGTATTGCGATAACAATTATCACCATTACCATGCAGAATATACAGAAGTAGTAGACCGAATGCTGTAGAAATGAGATTCCGGAGGCGTATGTACGGTAAAAACTATGTATGACCGTGTTCAAAACGTGGATATCCGAAAAGAATGCATGGCTGATGTAAGCGTAGTGAACAAGAGTAAGAAAGGGACGCTTGGATGGTTTTCGGCATGTAGAGCGGATAAACGAAAAGAGGAGTTTGAAAAGAATATATGACGCAAAAGCGAATGGAAGAAGAAGTCGGGGACGCCCGAGGAAGACATGATACGATCGAGTGAATTAAATACTTGAGTCGGGCCATGTCAAGAGTCAACATTACAGATAAGTATATATGAGACTTTGTATGAATGTGAATTAAGAAAGGAGCGTGTGCCAAGATAGGCAGTGCCAAGTATGGCAGTCCACCCTCTTTGCTCTGAAACGGCGCGATGATTAGTTAGTTGGTTAGTTTATATACAGAGAAAGTCGTTACTTATTAGTATTGCGAGCTCGGTTTCAATATCCCCTCAACAGAAAGCCTTCGAATGTATCGTATACGTTCTCCGCTCCTTCGGGGTTTTATTGAATGTTATTTTTAGCTTGGCAAGTGAGGCGAATACATCACGTCCGCTCCGGAGGGTCGGGTAAACACACCGTTATGCGAGTCTGGAGCAACTTTGCCACTGGGACAGTGGGCACAATGGTCAGTGGTCAGTGGTAGAGACTCGATATTCCTGTCCCGGTTAAAAGGAACCGGTTCCAAAACGGTCACTGGAACCGTCGATATTATTTCTCTGAGGAACCGGTTCCTTTTTTTGGAAAATAAAATTCGATGTCGTTTGTCCGAGGAGCCGGTTCCTTTTTTGTGTACAGTAGGTTTTTGGCAGAAAAGTCTATTTGACGAGGAACCGGTTCCACAGTTCCATTTTTATTTTGATTTGATATTACTTTTTTTGGGGAGGAATTTTTGTTGATTCGCTAGTACTTTTCGATTTCAAATCTTTACCTACTAGTGCTTTTTTTTCGGAGAGAATTTTTATTGATTTGCTTGTTCTTTTCGATTTGAATATGAAAATCTCCTTTGCGAAACTTTTCTGGCACCAGGAACCGGTTCCAAAAAGAACTGGATAAATAACCGGTTCCTCGCCAGTCACCGGTAACTGGAACCGCAGGTACACCCAATTTCCGATATCAACCATCCCTGGTCAGTGGCCAGTTGCTTATTCTGTGCGGACAGTGGGAGGGAGCTTTCTCGTTATTTTTGACGCTAGCAACACTCGTATTGCAGTCCAAATGCCATTCAAATTGATACCCCGCCAAGAAGTTACGATTGAGCGACGTTATTCAACGTGAAGTTAGGCAACACATTTTGAGATATTTGCACATCCCATAAAAAACGTTTCAGTGAAATTTACACGACCTTCTGAAGCGTAATTTGTTTATACAAATCTTTCGAAAAACATTGACTTAAGAATTCGAGAAACTACTGTTAGATGCGATGTATCGTTCGGGTGTTTTATTTGAATAAAATATGATATTTTTTCTAATTTAAGGATTGAAATTGAATTAAATCAATTTGTAATAACTAACTGACCATCACGCCGTTTCTCCGCAGGGTGGACGGAGAGGATAGACCGCAATACAACTGCGTATTGGCACACGCTCCTTGCTTCGTTCACATTCATACATACTCTTCTTTTATTCTGTCTCTTGACATGGCCCAACTCAAGTATTTAATTCACTTGATTGTGTTATGTCTTCCTCGGGCATCCCCGACTTCTCATACCATTCGCTTTCGAGTAATATTTTTTTTTCATAGTCCTTTCTTCGTTCATCCGCTCTACATGCACAAATCATCTAAGTGGCCTTTTTTTAATTCTAATCATTACCCTTACATCAGCCTTGCATCCTTTACGGATACCCACATTTTAACACTGTCATACTTGAAATGGCCTTAGCCGTGCTTGGTGACCAGATATGAATATTCAGGTACTTACCAACCTTCCTCTTCCCCATCTTATTGCCCTCTCCAATACCTACAGCTTCACAACATACCCCGATTGGGAGTGCCGCAGTGGCATTGGCTTCGGGCAGTTTCGACTCTTGTGCAGTATCCACCTAATTGTTGTTTTTAATCACTTGGCTTGTTGGCCTCCAAAAAGATTGCCTCAGCTTAATTAATCTCACAAAATTCGTAAATATTTTACATATCTTTTATTTGTGATAGTAAAATATATTGTGTTAAACCTGATTCCAACTACAATTTTTTTTTGTGCCTTTTAACATATTATTAGCATTCATAGACCCACGCGCAACGGGCTTTGTTTATGGAGTGAAAATAATTCGTTAAATCTTGAAAGAATATTAATTACTTTAGTCCGAATGCACCAAAGAAAATTTAAATAAAAATTATTAAAAATCGTTCTTGTTTTGGTCTCGTTTTCCAATGCCTTCGAAGTCGACCGAAACTGCCAAGATTTATGAGTTCTCCATGCAATTTCTTTCGGAATTTGCAGCAATGAAGAAAGTTTGAATTAATTACGGTTAATTAAAACTCTCGAGCTTTTGTGAAGAGTTTGCTCAGCGAAGGAAAAAAAATCGTCTAGACCAGAGCTTTCTGATAAAGATTTTAAATACAACCATGCAGCAAATATTTGTTTGCATGAGAGAAATTCATCAACCCTTCAATATTATACTATTTTACCTACTACTGTACTTGGTTAACTAATTTTAACTAATTCGATGGAATCAAGATGTTAACCTACTCCATGAAATCAAGATTCATATCTATCCATTATACAGGTTAGCTAATGTTTACCTACTACTGTATTTGGTTAACTAATTTTAACTAATTCGATGGAATCAAGATGTTAACCTACTCCATGAAATCAAGATTCATATCTATCCACTATACAGGTTAGCTAATGTTTACCTACTCCATGGAATCAAGATTCATATCTATCCATTACACAGGTTAGCTAATGTTTACCTACTCCATGGAATCATGATACATGTCTATACATTACACAAGTTAGTTAATGTTAACCTACTCTATGGAATCATGATACATTACACAAGTTAGCTAATGTTAACCTACTCCATGGTATCAATATACATCTCTTTACATTACACAGGTTAGCTAATTTAACCTACTCCATGGAATCAATATACATCTCTATACATTACACAGGTTAGCTAATGTTAACCTGTGTAATAGTAATACATGTCCACATATTACATTGTTAAGCTAATGTTGACCTACTCCATGGAATCAAGATACATATCCATAGATTACATAGGTAATCTAATGTTAATTTAACCCATGTATTCAAGATACATACCTGCCCAGTGGGATCATGACTAATGAAAACTATTGAAATATAAATAAATACGATCTCTTGATATCGTATTATATAAATATCTGAAAGTTGCAGTTATTACGAACATTTCCTACGCGTTGTAAATATGATCAACACATAATCTGCCCAAATGAAAGCATAAAACATGATAAACCGAAATTATAAAATATTTTCGCTTAGTGAGGGGATTCTTTAGATGATCGACTTTGCTATTATTTGACTTTCAAAACTAGGCTGGTGTGAAATGGTCCCCAGGAAGATCCTTTGGACCAGATTATAGTGAAAACTACCTCCAATTTATTGTTAATTTTATAGGTCCAGTCGCTCTTACAATTCCAGGCATCTTATGTGACATGTTTGTATTACTTGTGTATGATGTTTTGATAATCAACTGCATAATTATTAATTCAGTGTTTTATACTAGTTAATAGCCATTTTAAAAATGCATTTCATGTTCCTGGCACGACAGTTACAAGATAGTACCTACCATATTATTGTGATAATTCTTTTCAACCTCGCCATATTATACTCCGATGCAACGAATTCAATACCTGGGAAACAAATACCAATGTTGTTTATATATTTAGTTCGTCAATATCACAATATAAACATACCTTAGTACAGTTTTTTTCATCTAGTAGAGCTAATTTATTTTATGAAACTATTTAACTCTGGGGGTAGCTGTTATTCGATACTACTTTTTTTCTTGTACAGTATTTTTGCACTGTTTATGAGTATATCGCCGCCGGAAGGACAAAAGAGCTGAAGTTTACACCAGAGCACTTTAAAGTTTTTTGTTTGTTTTACAATTAAATTCACAAGTCTTCTGTACCTGGTTGGATTTAGAAATAAAGTTGATTCAGGTAACGCAATGCTCTCACTGAGTTACCTGAAGCGACAACAAGCTAAAAAAGTCCCAAACTTGTGTCGTTTGAGTCAAGCCTTCTGCCAAATGATAAATATACTTTAGATGGCTGAGGGGCCATAAAAGTCTTCAGAATCAAACGAGAGTCAGATAATTCGATGCAAAAAAAAAGAACCGATAAAAACAGCACATTTGACTCATTTTTTTTACCAAAGTGTCGCTTAAGCCCTTTTGGCTTTCCAGTAACGATATTATTTTTCGAAAATTAAAATATTTGTGTAAAAGCCTTTGACGGGCGTTAATAAATAAATACATAATTTAAGACCTATCGGTACACTTACATAATATCCGGACACGTCGTCTGGAATTCGAATCTCGTGAGAATCTTTCTCGAAGAGGCGACCAAACATGAACAGGTATATTAAAATCCACCCTTAATAACATGTTTAAATTAGATCAGTCATTTAATTCAGTTGCATCTGAAATGGTGAGAAAAAGCTACGCCTGATTTCCCGATAGTAGTCTCGATGTATAATAAACCGCTTTGCATAATTAAGGGATATCAAGTAAGCACCAGTGCAGTTTTTTTCGTGACTAGACACGTTTTTCATCCGCACTTCATTTCCTTCTAAACCGTCGTGGTACCTACTGATAACTACTCAGGTATTAACCTTTCCTTAACTATGATGGGTAACGACTACACACTGCTTCTAATGACTTTTATATCTCTATAACCATCATGAATATTGGCTTCAGATTTTAGATATTCCTCCATAATACATATATTAACGCATTGAATGAAAAAAATAGTGTTTATATAAATTAGCACTTATCGGGCGTATACGAGAGATTTTGTGAAAATCGGAAATAAATTCAATTTTTACCTGTGTAATGATTACACAGCACCGGAACGCGAAGAATGATTTAACACAGTAAGAGAAAGGTTAAGATACCTGATTTTTGAGAAAAATAGAATGATCGAGTGATTCATTTAAAAATATATATATAGCGAAAATCGCATGGAGGGGAAGGGTATGGGAAAGAGAAAGCCAAATTTCAATTCTGAATCAGACATAAAATAGAAAACACGTCATATTTATACAAATCTTACGAAAAATGTAGCACCACTAATGTTGCACCACTAAATGTTTCACCCGCGTATGAAAAGGATAGCCATTCAAAGAATATGTGTGCGCGGAAGAGATAGCTAGATGAAGCGTTTTTTGAAGGTGTGTCTCGTTGACTTGGATTAGTGCAACCAGGCGCGTTGTCTCAGTATCGTATCTTCATTATTTAATTCATCTAAGTTCTGAATGGTGGTCTTTCACCTGGGCGATACTTAGAGCCATAAACATAATACATATTATTTTATATTAATTAATGTGAAATAACACATATTAATGAAATAAAAATTATTTGCGCACGCCGGAATTTGAATCCGCGATCTCCGGATTCCAAGTCGAGCGATCTTAACCACTCGGCCACGGAGGCCGTCAAAAGATTCTAGACCGTTTGAACAGTATTGTGTTGTACAACAAATTTGCGTTAGCTAGTCTTTCATAAATAAACCTGCATATTGATATCTTTATAAGTGTAGTGAAGGTATGTTTAGAAATAGATAAAAAAAAATATTTTATGATCCAACGCAATTTTGAAAAAAATATGGTTCATGTGTCAATATAAGCAAAAGTGTATATTTTTAAATAGAAATGATTCAAATCTTATGTAAATTAACTTATCAATGATTATGGAACACGCTTCAGAGCATCGTTAAAATTATCTAATTCTACATCTGGGATTATTATAGAAGGTAAATAAGTCGATTGTTCTCAACAAAGTGGGAATTAAATTCTCCGATATTATCCAGCAGCGATTTTGAGGGAACAATGGATTCGTTTGTGATTAATAAATGATGAGGTCTCTAGCGAGAGTGTGCGTCAAATTTCAACTTACCGATCGCTCAGCTTGATTGGTGAAAGCGCCCGATGTTAAAATCCAGACTGTAGCAATAATCCGTTTTACAGTTATTTTGGTAATATTCAGTCTTCATATTAATTAAAATGAACGTGATGGAAAGTGCATTTCGAAAACGACAAAAATAATTATAACATGGACTATGTAATTTGTCAAAATGTATTCATTGCTCTTGAAACCGTTTAGAGAGTTATAAAAATTACCAAAATAAAATTTTGTTGGAAAATAGTGAACAGACCTTGGAGCAATAATATACAGGAGGAATCTCTTCTGCAGTCAGTATTGATGAATTTGCCTGACTAGAGCTAGGGTATTTATACATCCATTCGTAGCACATGTTGACATAATGTTTTTATTATTTTAGTATTGTTATAAACGAAAATATAGAATATAACCCCAAAAACCGTTGAGTTATCTCCTGTTATGTCGCATAACAAAACGTAGTGGGCGGAGTCGCCAGAGACGGAAAACATGGTTACATACCGAATGGTGGTGCTATATTACGCGACAACTTGTCTTGTCTCTTTCTCTCTCACGGTTAACGACGTGAAAAGCTGGAGAAAGTGATTTGTGGTAAATTTGTATAGGTTGGGTGAAAATATTTAGCTCTCTCTCCATATAATTATATTCTTGCTCTGAGGAACAGACGTTAACAATATGAAGAAAAAAAACAGAGTGTAAAAAAAGTTTAACCTTTGTGTGACTGAAGAAAACTACACCTTTTTAAAATTGATATGAAGGTTTCTTTTACGGTATATAATTTTCTGAAGTTTGCTCGACCAATTTTATGAGGTAATACATTTCGACTCAGTTCAATACTTGGGGAAGTGAATAGGAATTTCACCCAGTACCATCTTTTCTCGGGGTTTTTAATTCAGTAGGTAATTAAAAATAGTATTAAGGATACAGGTGATTGAATTTGAATACAACAGTACATCATATTTATCATTTAAAATAAGATAAAATAATTAATAAATATGGACAAGCTTCAAATTCCATATAAAACACATGAGGGTACCCGGGTACCCCTTTAGTCATCAGAAGGTGTAAGTTTTACTTCAGCGTTTTCCACTCACATACCACCCTCCATATATCCAACGGTTATGTTCAATTGTACATTTACACTATTGTGGAGAAGTTAAAAAGTTTCAGCCGGTTAGACTTACTGGAACGTTAAAAAATCTATATTGAAAACTGAAAAGAGTACCTGGGTACCCTTTCAGTTACATAAAATATAATTATATTTTTATGGTAACGTTTATTGTTCACAAATATCAAGAAATCATTTGCAGTTTCTACATTACAGTATTTTACAAGTAACAACCGTAAAATAATTCTAGAAAAGAACAGTAAAAATCCACGTTAAAAGCCTAAGAAAATAATTTTATTTAGCGCCCCCCGGCTTAAGTTAAGTTTAATTAAGTTTTTGCTGAGCATTGGCGGGCGCTCAATCGTGGGGAGGGCCCGGCGAACGGGAAGCAGGTCATTAAGGATAATGGCACATTAGCGGTATTACCGGTATAGCGCCACGGCAGATGGCATTTCGTTTTGAAGACAGAGGTTAAGCAATGTTCATTGCAACCATGTTTGGACACTTTTAAATAAAAATATTTTACACTCACTAACTTGCACGCAATTTTTCTGCAGGGATAGACAGATGATGGAACGCCATACGATTTTTTCTTTATTTCATCACATTGTACACCATTTCATACATAATACTATACTATGCCATACTATGCTATACTATGCCAAACTATACTATGCTATACTATGCTATACTATACTATGCTATAGTATACTATGCTATACTATGCTATGTTATACTATACTATGCTATGCTATACTATACTTATAGCTAGGGCGCTCTCGTGGCTACCAGTGGCTTTTTATAATCGCTCTTAATTTATCTCGAAATTATTGGGAAATTCTCATTTTTCTCGCTGTAAATACATTTCAAAATAATTGAAATATATTTTAGGTTAAGTCCATAAAATAATATAATTTTCTTTCACTGTTTCGGGCTTAATTCAAGTTTTAAGATAAAGTTTTAAATGTTTTAACTCAAATCTGTTCTTCTAAAACAAAAACAGAATAAAGCAAATACTTGTCACGATCAAGAGAATCAAATACTTGATTCGAGTCATGTCAAGAGTTGAAATAACAGAATAGTGTGTATGCATGTGAACGAAGCAAGAAGTGTGTTCCAAGTCAAAGCTGTGTTACCGTTAGTCCTATCTGCACATACCCTCAAGGGGAAATGACGTGAATTAATTATTTAGTTTTTAAAAAAATATTAATATAAAATGTAGTTCATTTGTTCGTTAAGTTCTATATTTAACCGCCTGCAAAGTTAAATGTGTCAAGCTGAAGTGAGTAATCGATCGCTTGAAAATATTTTTATTATCAGAATAATAAAAAAATGTGGTGTCTTCAGTTCCTCTTTTGGCCGCAGCGAAGATAACTATGTCAAGTTGTACTTAGCTCATCTAGGCTAACCGTTAAATGCACAATTAAAATAGCTTCCAGTGGTTGGAGATTATTTAATACAGGCGATTTTGAAATTACATTTTTCAACATGCTCTATGAGTCATGGACTATATTTCGTTTTTCTAGGATGTTTATTAAAAATAATTTAAAATATTTGTACTCTTGTTTAAAGAATTTTTTTCACGACCTATAATTTCATACGTACTTACAATTTGGTTAATGCTATACCCTTGAAGTAACAATATATGGAGAGAGAACTAATACTTTTTACCCAACCTATACAGATTTGGGATAAATCACTTTCTCCGGGTTTTTACGTCGTACACCATGAGAAACAAAGAGACAACAAATTTTCCCGAATTATCACACCGTACACAGTATTGTTAGAATGTTCTTTGTGTCCCGCGTCTCCGTTGACTCCGCCCACACGTTATGATACGCGAAATAAATTGAGATAACTCAACGGTTTATAAGGTTGCATATTATATATATTTTTTAACAATACTGTTCAAAAGTAGTTATACGAATAAACAAAAACATTATGTCACATGTGCTATGAATGGATGTATAAATACCCTAGTCCTTGACACGCTCAAGCCTAGCCGAGTCCGGCAAACCTCGTATAAACTGAATACAACTCTCTCTACAGCGCTCTCTCTTGTATATTATTGTTCTGAGGCTATACCCAAATGATATCTCCAAGAAAGGATTCAATAAAGCTAATATGAAATATGTAATAAAAAATAAAAAGAAGAATGTAGGTATCCTTCGACTAGTTAATTGAAAACGTCTACCCTACCTGGTATGCTTTCTTCCTGTTTAAATATAAAAACGAACGTAATTCATAATAAAATGTTTTACGAAACAGGCACTTAATAAACCTTCATAAGTTTTGTGCATTAAATTTTGATATGAAGTTTCCGCATAAAGCTTGAGTGCTTCTCAAAAATTAATATATTTCGTCATGGCGTATCATCGCTTACATCGCGGAGTTCTTCAAATAAATTACATCATCTTGTTAAAACACGCACTTTATCAGCATAGCTCTTTAAGACGACGTAAGCACGAGAGCTTTTACACCTGGCTGCTTAAAGCTCGGAGGGAACTTTGAAATAAACCGTTTGCAAAAATCTATGGAACTTTTGTTTACTGTCCCATTAATAAACTTTGTAATTAAAACTCCGGGCATGAGTTTAATCCCACATCAACATCGGCTACTATTTTTCCCGTGTTTTTATGTTTCGGGTTTTTTAATTGGCAAAGTTATTGAGCACTTTTTTCTACAGTGTCCATTACCGGGGAGAAATATGCGAATTTGTTTCGCGGTGCGAGCATCATTATTTTTCCATGGTAATAACCAAAACATTTAAAGTCTTATTACTAGCAGTGCTGGGCATAATCTATATATCAATTTGGAAACTATCGATATTTTTAAGAATCGAAATAATTAGATTAAAAATATATATTGTTAATTCATATAGTTCGCAAAATTGGAGTTGATACGAACGACACATACTTAAAATTGGGTGTATTGGTGCACATTGTATACCCTTTCGACAGTAGTGTAGTGTCCTTGAGAAAAGTCACCGAGGAACAGCCTTTTGTCTTGTTGTCGCTTTTTTATTGTTATTAGCGAAAAAGTATTCTTATATTTTTATTAATTAGTTCGAAAAACACCGAAACAATCAAAGTTATTTCTCATTTTTTAATTCAAACTATTTTGAACACAGATCACTACTATCATTAATTTCTGGGAGCCATTGAAAATTGCAAATAAGCAATACAAAATTAACCTACCGTCAATATTTACTTTGCTAAATTTGAACTTATTTGAAATTAGTTTGGTTCCCTAAACTTTACAATGCACATTACAACACTATCAAATTAACCGTTTTTTCGATAATACCCACCACACGAAAACATAGTTCTTATCCATTGTCATTTTCTATATTTTTATCGCTGTAGAAATAAATATGTACCTAAAATGTTTGTTCTTAAGATTTTAGCTTTTATCTCACGAGTAGAAATTATTGGTCTATCATTTGTACTCGTATACCATTTGATTACTTCAAATAGACATGATAAAATTTATTACTAATTAGTAATTATGCTGTTTTCAAGAATACAAAATTTTTAAATTTATAAATACATAACGGGCATCTTCAGACTGTCTGAAGATGCCCGTCATAAGGTGAAACCGGTCAGGTGGAATAAAGTTTAAAATAATGGAATAAAGTTAAAAATTTGCTATTATTAAATCATTAAAATGGAGTTCCACCACGAATGAACAGTTTCAACATTAGAACTAATTATGTAAGTGTTACTATGGACAGTTTTTTTTTTTAAGATTTAAAAATAATAAATAATTGATTACGCAACACCTCGACTCAAAGTCTTATGCATATGCTATTGCTCTCTGGGAGATCTCAGTATTTTTAAAACTTATTTAAATATGTAAATAAACAAAGTCGTTTTAGATAACAATTCCGACTCCAGACATTTTTCCACAACGACCATGACTCCATAATACATTGTGTATCGCAGGAGAGATCTGATCATACTAAAATTTACGTAAAATCGATCTCAATTTCGCTTTGTCTCGGCCTTTCTCTCCGCTGCTATCTCCGCTCATCCTAATCAGTGCACGTCCCACGGTAATGTTAATTCATTCCTGATATCTTCGATCTCTACTCCATCAAAATTAGGCTCAACTTAACCAATCAATAGTCTAGAATGTCCATAAAGGAAGTTTGCGGTGTGGTGGCATCTTATTATAACAACTCTTGTAAAACTTGGATCATCTTCTGTCAAAGTTGGCGGAGTCTGTTTGTGTTTGGGGCCTTATCGTGTGGCTCGGGGCGCTCCGCCCCGTATGGGGGTCCTAATTACCCCTCTAATAGCTCGGGAAAGGCTCATTGCTTCAGCTGGCTGCGCTATCTTCATTAACTCCGCCTGTCGAGTTGTGGCTCGACATCGGCATATTGGAGCCTACTTTCACACACGGAGAGGCTTCGTGGTTTAGAGTCTTGGGCCAAGGTGTAAACTATTAACATTGATGGCCGCTTTCATTAAATCAAAGTTAACGTTTGGCGCTTACGCACACTGTCGGTGTCACCAACGCTACGGAACGTAATTAGCATGCAAATTCCGTGCAAATTAATCTCCGCTAAGCGGAGAATTATCAAAGTGACGTCCACGTAGCTTTTTTAATCATTAATTTATTCTGACGTCCGTGTAGCTGTTTACGAGTTTGTAAGTTACATCAAAGTTAGTCACCATGTATGTTAACATTTGGCTCAAATGCACAAATTTGGCTTCACAAATGCGGTAAAAAAAAAACAACTTTATCTTGTACAGGTTTATACAGGTTCAAAACTTGTGCCTTGTATTTTAAGAGATGCCAATAAAATAAGTATTCTTTAGCATTTTTTCAAGATCCGGATCTTCATCAAAGGTGTTTTTTGATCCACACATCTGCAGTAAATTTCATAATAATTTTGAGAAATTACTTCATTATCCTTTAATAATAAAGTTCACATTGTTGATTGACAAATAATACCACAGTGGTTTAATCCGTACCCCTTAAATCACAACCATTAAGCTGCCTCCAGACCCTCCCACCTCCACCCCTTCTAGTATTTCTAATTACTATTTGCGGCGTGTGGGACGAGTTAAGCAGTTATTATTTAAGGCAGTTTCCGTCATTAGCCCTCGCCGTAAGTATTAACGCAAGTAGAACGCCTTTAACTGATAACTTTGCAAACACGTGTGTATCTTCGTGTAGACAAACCAGCATAACCCCATTTGTCAGGAGTAGGGCGTGAAGGTAAATCTGGAGTTGATGGAACTAGAAATAATAACAATATGTACGTGTCTTCAGGTACAAAAACCATCACATCCTAATTGACAGGAGTAGATCGTGAGGATAAAGTTGGAGTTCAGATAATTTGTGAGTACTCACATCTAACTACATACCCATTTAGATAAAACCTCATTCCCTATTTGGCAGAAATCGAACGTAAGGAAAATACTGAGACCAGGAAGTATTTTAATGTAGGAGGCTGGCATAGATTCAGTCGAGTATTCTTATGTTCAATTTGTAACAATGTTATGGTGCAGAGAGATGTCCACAATTTTTATCAGGTTTACTTAATGAAGTAGGTACCCATTAGATTCACGATATCTACGATTGGGAAAACAGTAACAAGACAGGAAAATCTTTATTTCTAGGCATTACCTCAACCGCAGAGGAATTTTCACAATCCATTTAAATTGCGAAGGATACGACTATTTTCCGTTGAAGGGCCTATGTTCTAAATTACCAACGCTGCCTTAGAAAAGTTGAAAGCTCAATGCGAAAAATAGCCGAAATTGAAATTGTTACCAAAGATAATTATTTTTTATGTCAAGTGACAAAACTTTTTTTATTTAAATATTTTAATGCACGGCTGAATGGACGCTTCGTGTAAAAACTGTAATTACTTATTAATGACAAAATTGGCCTTTTCTCATTTAAACAGTTTGAAATTTAAAGTTTCTAGTAAAATCTAGGTATAATGATCATCCCTTTTAATTAAAGAGCCCAATGCGTTATACATTTCTGACTAATCTATTTTTACTAGGCTTTCCATACCTGGCTTTAATAACACGTTCAACCTCATCGCCTAGGGGTTCGGTATAAGATTTCCAATGATTTAACTTGCATGTCTTCCTGTATTGCGGTGATTACGGATATGCGAAGTAATCGCTAGGGGAGGTGACTGCATTAAATGATAAAATCTAATCCGCCCCGAGCCGAGCCGAGCTGAGCCGAGCCGAGCCGAGCATCTGATGTGTTTCACCGGGAACCTTGGCAAAGTAAAACGCTCGTAAAATTCCACTATTCGATTGATTTTATGAAGCGATGATAAGGGAAGATATATTGGTTCGGTTATAAACGTTTTAAAAATTATGCTAGTATTTCAAAATGTTCAAATTGTATTAGCATTAACATTTATACTTACGTAGTACACAATGTTAAAAAAATAATAATTAAAGAGGTTACCAATAACACATTTTCTCCAAAGTAAATTTGGTATGTTTAGATCTGCTGGATAGAAATGTACATTTTTTTAATAACCATTCAATGTAACCAAATGCATATTAAAAACATCGATTTCGTTAAAATATATTATTAACTAAAATAATTACCTTTGTGAGTACGTACGACCGTACGAGTGTAAACTGTTCAAATTTGAAAATGATGTCAATTAGAATTATTAAATTTAAAAATAATATTTTATTTCATTCATACATCGTCTAATACACACTATTCTGTTATTCTGACTCTTCACATGACCCGATTCAAGTATTTGATTTACTTGATCGTGTCCTGTTTTTCTCGGGCGTCCTTGATTTCTATTTCCATTCACTTTCGCATCATATATGTTTTTCACACTCCTTTCTTCGTTTTTTTCGCTCAAATCATCTAAGCGTCCTTTATTGATCCTATTCATTATGCTCACATCAGCCTTGCATTCTTTCCGGATTTCAACATTTTTAATACGGTCAAAATTTACTTTTAATTAACAATCTTCCTGTAAATCTAGAAACTATAGATAATATTCACGAATTTCAGCTTAAATTGAAATATTACATCAAACAACTTTAACAGTCCTTAATAATTGTTATCGTTATTATAATTTTACTATTTATAATTTTTTTAATTCTTATTCTGCAAACCATTATGTACTTAAATGTATTACTATAACTAATTTTACACAAATACTTAGTATCTTTCTCTGCAGTATTGTAAAAACAGAATACTATTTTACTATTTGAGAGGAATTTCCTCACCAAAAACAAGAACCTTGTTTTTTATGGTGTGAAACAGTTTATATATTTATTTTGTAATACACTGTGCAAAAATTTTCTTATATGTTATTGTAAAAAAAACTTATTTTAAATAATACGAAAATCGAGCAATATGAAATAATTTACAGAGGTTCTAACACAAATTTAATAAGAAACAATCAAAAAGTTCAAACTACAGTACATTAGTTTAAAAAAAACACGGGATACGCTTCAGTTTGTGAATGAGTGAAAATAGGTAGGTTCTTTCCTGCATTTTTAAACTAATTCTTTATTTATCTTCGACTTTGATTTGGCCTCTAAGATAAGTGTTGGTAGAAAGCGAACCATATGAATGAATGGAGAATGCCATGTTCGCAGAACAATGTCTCTTTTCAGGAGTGCAGCGTTAAGGGTTCAACTATCAAATATGTTCTTTACCCTTTTCATTGGAATAGGACACAAAGAATAATAAATGCGATATACAAATGATTTTACACTTTACGTAGTTGGCAACTTTTCATAGATTAGTAAAACTCAACCTTTTTAATAATTTAAATATTTGTTTTGACATTATTTTACTCACCGTCCGCATAAAGGAGTGAATTGATTCAGCATTGCATCATCCCTAATTCGTTTCACACAGTGCAAGTAACTCATTAAACGGTATGAATATTAATTTAAATCACGCTTTTTCTCATCGTGATTTAAATTGATGATTTTTGTGCTTGATTTTAATATCGATGTGAAATGACGTACTCTACCTTCGATCATCTTCCAAGTAGGTATAAGATTTCTTTCTCTGAATATATTGAGAGTAGACCCGTTTACATTCAAACAACTTCTAAGCAACATCACGGCTGTCGTTAAAATGCAAAGAAAAAAGTTTTATCCCCAAGTATAATACGATATGATCCGCCGCACACTTCTATCTGATAAAACAACAACAAAACTCTTATCGACACCGTAGATATTATATCTCAACCATTTAAAAAGGCGAAAATCTCTCCGCCCGATCCATCAAAAGTGCTACGCGGCTCACATCATTAAATAGCACTTTTTAAAAATTTACATTTCTATTGCAAATTTAATCGGTACTACTTACCTATAATTTCTTCCCGGTTTTGTTCGTGTTTTTCCACTCTTTTTTAATTGAACAATTGGAAATTATGATACAAACAGTGTGGCGCTTTGTTTTGTTTTTTGATTCTTGAAAATAAATTTCAAAGCCCCATAACCCGTAACAATCGGCTTCATACGAGAGTGAGTTTATCAAAAAATCTTGACAAAAATTCAATCCATTTTTGGGAAGGGACCCGGTTTAGGTCGAACGTGCGGTAACCCTCAAAGCAGGTGAAGAGACATGGTCGTTTTTGAACTAGTCAGTCACACTTGGCCAAGGAATTATGCTTAAAAGCTTAATTAGTGTAGCACATTGCAAATCCATTTTATTCACTGGTTGTAATAAAATACATTTACAATTATTCTTTATGCAATTTACCAACCAAAAAAATGTATGTCCAAGTAAAATAATAAATAAACAAAATTAAAATAAGCTCTTGAAAATGAGACGATGAAAGCTTAAAAAATGCATTGATTTTGAGAGTCCAGTTAGAAAAACTGTTCTTGTATTTTACCCGTCAAGAGTTTTTGCTTTTTCAGATTCTTTTTTTTTTGCCTATAAACAAATAATCGAGACACCTAACTTTTTCACGAACAATTGCGTATTGATATTTTAGTTAATGTTGATAGCCGTGACTAGACTTTAAAGAACTATGGACGTGTTTAGTGTGCGTTTAGTGAAATATTTAAATTTAACAACGAGCTTGCATCTGCAGTATATATTCACTAAGTTAGCAAATCTCTGGGAAAGTCATCCATTGAGTCCCTAAGCCCCGCCCGCTACAGGCGAGTTAGGCACTAACTTCCACCGACTACTACCATAGCTCTATAACTCTGCTCATAGTCCACAGCAGCGGGTAGGTCTGTGAGACTAACTGAACGCCACTTTGGTTCAGAGCTCCTTGAAAGCCCTGTGGTCCCAGAGACCATACGATACAGTTGTGACTGCAAGTCATGAAACATAAAATACGACACAAGTTTAAAAAATATTTTTTCATAAATTGATTAATGCTTGTCTTTAATATCTTAGCTAAGGATTTAATTTTACTAAATGGTGGTAGGCATATTGCACAGTGGTAATTTCGTCCAACCAACTATAAAAAAACTGTAAATGTAGCGTTTCTAGCACGGTGTGAATGTAACTTTAAAATAATTTAGTAAAAACCGTAATCGAAAAGTTTTATTTTTTACACAGCATAAAAGAATACAAATTAAAAATGTTTAGTTTTATTGTAATTTATAAAAATTGAATGTCCTGAAGATATCGAAATACAGATCAAACTTGCAGGCAATTTTTCGTACATTCATAAAATTTTAATCTTGATTCAAACAGAGTGATATTTTGATCAAAAATAAAAAATATATATATTCGTAAAAAGCATTAACTTTGTGGCTTGCCATGTTTATAAATAGAACATATATACTTTGTTTTTAACCACTTTTTTATTTAATATTTTGTCTAATAAGACAAAATATTAAATAAAAAAGTGGTTAAAAACAAAGTATATATGTTCTATTTATAAAAAATATATTTTACTAATAATAACGTAAGTAAGCATCTTTAAGCGAGTAAAAAAACACGGATTCTTCCGAATCTAAGTTCAAAACGTCTTTATTATTTCTCCTCTGACAAACTGAAAAGTTAACATTTTCAAGTCGTACTGTCAGTGTGAATACACCATTTGTTTTAAATCGTTCTTGGCGACGTTGTTCAAATAACTGTTTTCTTCTTCTACGGTGGTGTGGTTGGGTGGCCCATACAGAATTCTAGATTCATATTGCATAATTCTTAACAATTTAGAGTAAATATTATTTCACGAATCTTACAAAAATCTCACATTTTTTAATCAGCTTCAAAATAAATTATAGTATAATTGAATCATTTTTTTGTTGAGTCTACTTACCCCATTGTTTGTGTTTGTGGTTTTGGGTATATTGATGCTTTATACAACATTCGTTGGCAACTGATTTTTCCATTGTGTTCAAAATTGTGCTATTGTTAGCAGAAGTGCGAGCGGGGTTTATGCGCCTGACAAACAAGAAGCGCACAAATGTTCATGTCATCAAACAGCAAAACTGTATAAATGGAAATAAAGTTGGAATAACTTAACTTTAAATTCAGAGTGGAAGCTGTTTAAAATGTTCCCGTTTCTGAAGAGAATGTTTAAAGGATTTAGGTTCAGTTTTCCAGACTTACGAACAGTGTTACAGAATACTGAAAACAGACTGTAGATGGATAGCCGGGCTTACTTGTTCTCCAAGAAAGCAAAGCGAGAAGTTTACTGATTTGCTTGCAACAGGACTTATTTAGGAGTAAGCGGAATGCACGAGGGTTTGCTAATCGTGGGAGCTTACCAGACCCGCGCCACCGGAGCCTAATGTCTACGAAGCAGAGGTCTAGGCAATAAGGCTTTGAATATTCCCTCATTAAAAGTACTAACGTAATGTATTCGAGATTCTCGTGTTGGCTACAGTGGGTGAATGTTTTATACAAAACAATGTCACGCTCAAAATAGTAAGATTTCCAAAATGATGCCTATTTTTAATTGGCTAACAGTAAAACAGATGTTTACATTGAATACATTGATGTTTATACATAAAATGAAGAACATATTGTTACCAACATATTTTTCTGTGATATTTAACTACTTATTTAGTTAAATAATTATTTTGAAGTGTAAAAATACTTACAAGGCAGATTTTTTTTTTTAAACCATTTTTTTATCACTAAATAATATTTTTAATAATTAATAATTAGTAAAAATATTATTTAGTGATAAAAAAAATGGTTTAAAAAAAAAAATCTGCGTTGTAAGTATTTTTACACTTGAAAATAATTATTTAACTAAATACGTAGTTAAATATAACAAGGATGGGCAGAAGGATATACTGCCACACAAATTTGTCTTGGCACATACTCCTTGATTGATATTCATACCATATCAATAAGTTTTCTTGCGGAACAATATCGGCACTTAGCGGAACCGGACGTTGGTGTGAATCAGCTTTAATACGCGTACCTCCTACACTACCCAACGATATACGAATATTTCACGAACCGAGACAGTGAGTTGCAGTTGGCTTTAGTCGAATCCGAACACTGTAAAAAAAAATTTTTGGAAAATTAAAAAATAATTAGCTAAAATAATAAGTGCCTACCCACAGTAAAACATCGTTTATAAAAATTACGATAATTACCGTTTTAAAATCGGTACTTTGATTGATATTACAGGATTTTTAGTTGTTAATAATTTATGCGTTTGTTCCACATATTGCCTACAAGGAAGCTTCTTTCGCAACTTATTTCAAATAACAATAAATCCAGCGACTGTGTATATGTCAAGGATTAGTAGTAATATTGGAATCGGGGAATCTAAGATTGATTTAAACACCAGCTAGTGATCACGCAGATGAGGACCGGCTATGTGGTGCTCAACAAAGTATCGCAGTTCGAGCGGCAGACAGCTATAGGGGGGCAGATACTGATTGATCTCTAAGTCGGTTTTTAATTACATGTATTTGAGCAATAAATTACCCTTCAAGAGGAATTAGGGTGCGTGAAGAAATGCAGGATCTGGGGTTTGACGGGCACCACCCCATAATGACGAAGATACGAAAGAATCCCAAGTCAGTTGAGAAGAAACTGATACTTCGATTATTTATCAAGGTAGGTTATTCGGATCACATTATTTTATCTAGTAGAGATGTAAAAATGTGCGTTTTTATTAAGGTAGTTACGTCTGTCTAGACCACAGATTCTCAACCTTCTTTTGCCCACCGCCCACTTTGAGAATTTTTTTTCTAGAACCTCCCCCCATTTTTTTTTTACCAACCATCTGTCGTGTGCGGTTCCAGTTACCGATGACCACCGAGGAACCGGTTATTTATCCAGTTCTTTATGGAACCGGTTCCTGGTGTTATTTCGAAAAGTACTAGCAAATCGACAAAAGTTTCTCACCAAAAAAAAGTACTAGTCGGTAGAGATTTGAAAACGAAAAGAGCTAAAACTGGTTCCTCGCCAAAAAAGGACTAGTCAGTAGAGATTTGAAAGTGAAAAGAACTGGAACTGGAACCGGTTCCTCGCCTAAAAAACTCACGGACGTGTGGTCTAGACAAAACCAACAAAAAATTTCAACTTATACTACCAAACCTACGTTTAAGTGGGTATATTACTATACAGGGGTAGTCACGTAAAAGTAATAAGATTACAGTAAATCTGAGAGTAGATACTTGTCGCATTGTCGGTCGGAAAGTACAAGAAGTAAAAACCAGGCTCTGTAAAAACGAGTTACTACGTAGATTGAATTTTGAGGCTGGAAGAATTCAAATCATTTCGGAAAGAAAGTCGCCACTCTTTGTAGATCCAAATAACAAAGAGGAGAGTCTACGCTTTTCCACGTAGGCTGCAACGTAGCATCGTAGCAGAAAGTAGGAGTCATTACCGTGAAGACCGTGACTAGGAGTTACGTCTACTACACACGGAAACCTGTACGAGTTATCACTTTTATATGACATATTCCAGGGTTAGTTACTCCCCACTCCGCTTTAATCTGCAACTTGAAGTTGACGCAAAACAAACACAAATACTTTACATGGCTGAGTGCTTCGGGCTTAGGAAGTTGGCGCAGTCCATTGTCCGTTGTCCGTTGTCCGTTGTCCATTGTGTGGGACAATCGTCAGGGCGAGGCGGGTCAGGATTACCCGGGACTTAGAAGAGGGCTAATAGGCAAATTCGTTAGGAGGACCCTCGAGCCCTTATCCTTCGGCCCTTTAACCTTTTGACAACCAAATTATTGTTTGCGCATATAGAACATATTTAATGTTTGATAACACCTCACAAAATTATTACTTTTTTTCTCATATTTTATAAATTATTATTCGTTTATTTGAATTGACATTGGACTTCAGAGGGTTTTTTTTATATTGGTAAGATAAAATAAAGAAAGCACATAACTACACACGAATTAAAATTTTTTTGAACAGATAATGTATGCTATTTGCAATGTAGCATGAATAAATAACAAAAATTACATGTGATAATAAGACTGGATCCCAAACTATTAACAATTTTGTGGAGGGTATAAAGATTGCAACCTAGTGGAAAAAGACGCCATAGAGAAGATTGCCTGCTATTAGAAAATAACCCGACTTTTTGAAATCGCTATGTTTACCGGAAAAAAAATCAGAAACTTCGTGATAATTTGTATTAACACTAGGTTTCTAAAGGTTAAAAAAGGGGAGCTAAATCTCTATTTGCTTAGGAAAATCATGGTAAAAATCAGCTGTGACAATTTGAAAATACCGAAGATTTGTAGTCAAATACTTAACGAAATTTCAAAATATATTTTTTCATTTTGAATATGTCAAAATCGAGCCAACATTCTCGTGTCCATAATATTTTGGAACAAAATCACTAGTTACAAGCTGAGAATTTCGATAAACAGCTTGGCCACTAATTCATTTTTTTGGAAAAAAAATCCGACAAATCGTGTCAAAAAAAATCTTGCAAATGTTCATTTTGTAGGTACCAACAACTAAAACCAAAAAAAAAACAATTTAATTTTGAGAAAGTGTGTTTTTCATTAAATTGAAACCAAACACAATGTTGACTAAAGGCTTACCGCTTATTCTTTTAAAACGTCAGGATAAATCATCTGGATTTTGGAGGTTTTTCAGTGTAAAAATTAACTCCTCGAATTAAACCCATCGGAGTGAAAGAGGCCGCAGCAAGGCCGATTAAAATTAATTCATAATCCGCTTATCTAGAAATTCGCAAACGTGATTAAAAGCAAACATACTCCACGGACTTCACTGAAACGCTGGATCTAATATTCCCACGAGAGGTCCCGTCATATGAAGCTCCTTCCTAGAACACTCCCGGTCATTCGGTTACCCCGGCAATGAAATGCTGAAAGGTCAGTCTTTGTTTCAATATTTACCAAAGTGATAACACAGTAGTAAAACAGATATAAACATTTTTAGTTATTGGCGACGATGTAACATTCAACGGTATGCAATCAGTTCAAGATAAAGGTACCTGCACTTAATGGTAAGACATGTGTTTTTTATTTATTTAAGATAACATGTCTTACCATTTAAACAAAATCGGCTCATTTTTCGCGGTCTATTTTATTCGGTCAAATAAAAGACTAAATGTTTTTTTTTATCAGTTCATAGATCTGTAAGCGTTGCGTCCTACTCCAAGATCAGCGGCTTACTATAACAGGACGGAAGCGATAATGTGGATACGATATTTGGTAAAATTCTTTGATGCGCTCCAATAAGGAAGTTGAGTGAAAAATATTACAAATATTATATTTGTGCATGTAGATCGAAAAACACCGATGCTGAATATAATATAACAGAAACGCTTCATGATTAGTCGAACGAACTCCTACGACAAATGTACCGTTTACGTACGATGCGATGCCGCCTTCATTCTTCCATTCACCATTTTTTACGTAAAACTTCATTTCTTAGAATGATGATAAATTGCAGTAGTGCTTGTATTTTTACACACCGGTATGATGCAATAGTAATACGTATTATCTCCTGACATTTTATAAGGCTTTATTAAATTAAGAGCGGTAAAATTGAAAAAAAAAACACAAACTACAAAATACGCGACTGACAGCTGGATAACGACAGTTTGAGATGTCAAAGATAAATACCGTGTAATGCCCTTCTGACGGTACGGAAGACGTCACGTAACCCCCCGCTCCCTACCTCTGAGATACTGTCGTTTTGGCGGCGTTTAAAAAATTCTAACTTTGAGAATTAATTTAACTACGAAAACGCACTTTAAAAAAATTTAAAAAATGGACTCAAATTCCTTATTGCTCTGTTGCGCAGACAGAATAAAATATGTTTTGCTGATTTATATTTGGCCATATCTTGATCATGGAATCAAGAAGGGTTTTTGCAGTTGTTGGAGGTCTTCGACCAGCAGTGAATATACAGCGGTTAGTGATGATGATGGAAATTTTCTGAAACATCAAGCGATGAAATTGGTACCCGTCAAACGAACTCGTATATCACATACACCACCGGCGTAACATTACAGTCCGTAACTAAATTACACACATACAACTAACGCGTGAATGTTTCGTAGTTAAATCACCTCGAGTTTTAGGCAAAACACACGTTAAGGTTGTAAATTATAACATGAACATGGCATTCCCACACGACCCGGATTTCCGCTGAGCTGTGATGCAGCGTTGTTGATGATGATGCAGCGAGTCCACATACGGACTGATTCGGGGGAGGTGGTGCACTCGGGCAGGACGCCGCCCAGACAGAATCACTCCTGCCAGCCGCAACAGCTAGTCACCAGTCATGTCGACTTGGAAATCATTACAGTCAAGCTACAAATTGCCGTGTACGGCAGCCTATCACTGTCTAGGATCTGTTATCCACCGATATCATGTCGCATTTACATAGTATGTATAATATTACCTTGCGCTATCACCGCTTCCCGTTCGGGCTCCGTGCGTTCCATGCGTTATTAACTTGCGAAATGTTACCGTAGGACCAACATTATATAGAAACGGTTAACCGAGCGGCTTTAGTACCTGCTGCTGCTCTCTGCGCTCCTTGGAATGTAATGATGGGATAACAGCGCTCAGTACTTAGTGCTTGGTGCTTAGCGTGCAATTCAATTGCTGTTTTAGTAATAAACAGCGAACTTTGCTTCTAAGTTTGTTTCGTGTTTACTCACCTCCACGTTCAAGGTTGTCTGAGGTTTGTTTATCGTACACTGCTCAGATACCGCGTTATTAATTCTCGAGTGGATGAAGTTATATTCAGAAAATAAGGTTTATGAAAACCTTCTCATTTTCACCGCGATGGTTTGCCAATGATTTCTCATATCAGATTTCATTAAAAAAACTGCGTTTTCGTTTTATCAAAAACTCGCTCAATAGATTAAATTTTAGTTTTTTTTAAATCGAAGAAAGGCAAATATTTGCGGTTTACGCAAAACTTGAAAATATTCTAAACACTCCTACTACCATCATAATAAGCGTAAAATGTTGCTTGTGCAATGATGGAGGACTTAGCTAGCAGAAGAATTGAACCCACGACGCCCGGTGGGGATTCGACGCGTTTGTCCACTCAGCTACTCACTCGGTCGATTACACTTTCATAATTATAATATGAACAACGAGTGACAAATTCGTTTTTACTTAAGTATGTTTTTGTAACCATTATTGTGTACATTTCTTTGTGTCATAAAGTAAAATTAACAAATATTTTTTCAAGTAAAAATTCATAATTTGTACTTTATTTGCCGAGTATTTTCTATTCGGAACGAATCCCTGCATACAAATTTCAAATAGTCATTCCTTGTTGTACTCCATTAGCAGAAACCGTTAAACGAGACATAAAAATGCCCCAAAAGGTAGCGGAATTCTTTCAGCTAGGAAGGGAATCCCATTCAAGTCCAACAATACCGTTAGCCACACAATACGACTTCGATTTAATTCACGATTAAACTTAACACCGGAAATAGCCGTAAGAGTTATCCCCTATTCGCTCCACCGCTCCCAGGAGCGCCGACTAGTTTAAAGGTGAAATCTCCACCGAAAGCTCGGCCAAACGCTGTCAAGTCGAGTGCCAGGACCAGGCTAGCTATATTGATTCGCAGCGCCGAAAGGAATAAAGCTCGAGGGATGAAACGAGCTCCGCTTCAAATTAATGGTCAGACTTTTTAAAATATATCTCGTTGTTAGCAAGTGGGAGGATCTGGTTAGGTTTTAGTGGCGCATCGTATTGAGGTAGGTTGGATAAATCTCCCGAGCCGCAGCGACCGCGGTACAAGTCCGTGTAACGAACACCGCATTCCTCCCCGCGCATCGTGTTCCCCTGGCACTGGCGCCGGTGCCCCGCCGGTGCCGGTGCCGGTGACGGCGCTGGGCCTTTCAGCGTTGCTGCGTCTGGGGGAAAACCCGACCAAATAAATTAAACCTCTCTATTTATTCGACCAACTTTTGTGTTTACATTTCTCAACTCCATTAAGAAGTTGAGAATTATTCGATTCGGTTTCACCTGGTTTTATTTATTGGGTCAGTAATTTATTACACCTCAATGATCCTTTCATTCGCAAAGCAGTTTTACGGGTAGATTCTTTGTAGATAAAATGGTGCTTTGACTTTAAATGGGTCGGGGCTTAAGAGTTTTCGGGCTTTTCCGATTTGTTTATTTGCGCATTGGCCCCGGCAGACTTCGGAAAATCACTATTCAGTATCAACACCAACTAATAAATTACTTAATACTCAAACAAAAAATAAGCATGCGAGTCCAAAGCAAAAATACTTATTTTTATAGCTTCTTACTGAGTATGAATCTCTGCGACCGACGGTTGAGGGACTGTGGCGTAAATTGTGTGATATTTTTTTATAGATTTATTGTTTTTTGTTGCTTCCACACTCAACAGATTTAAAAAAAACTCTCTTTACAAAGTGAGTGGAATTAATTTATGCATTTCTATGTGTATTATTTATTTATTTTAGTTTTCATAATTACACAAAGATTAAAGTAAAAATAAGTTTAAAAACAAAAAAAAAATGTTTTCAAGAAGTACATAATTTAGTTAGAGCTTAATAGCTAGTTCTTGCTTAAATTTGTTGTAGCTCGTGGGAAAAATACGCGAATTTCCCGCGAGACAGTTAATTAACCTAGTTAGTCTTCCCAGGGGCATCACAATTGGTATCTTAGTTCTGCACATGGGAAGAAACAGAATCCTGTGTTGGCGGCCTCGCGTGAAATTATCAGGGACATAAAATCCAATTTCCGCCAGGATGTCAGGTATTAATAATACACCGTTCAGGAGTTTATGAGCAAAAAGCAGTAATGCAAGTAAGCATTCCCGAGATAAACGCTGTTGGAAACAGCCATGGGTAAAAACCAAACTTTCTCATGTAGAGGAACCGTAAAAAAATCTTTTGAATTTTCTCGACCATTAGTACATAGGCGGTGTCCTCTGGCCCCCATACCTGAGATCCACTCTCGAGAATGCTACGCACTAAGCTAAAGTAAAGCAGCCTTATCACTGCAAGATTTGTCAACTTCTTTGAATTATGAATTATAATAACCGTTCACGGTAACTACAAAGTTTTTTTTTTCTGTAGTGAAATATATTAGTCCTTACCTACCTGCGCTTTTTGAACAATGTTTATTAAAAAAATACTCGCATTTACATTTGATTAATTTTTATTGGTGAAAGTGGCCCTAAAAAAGTTTTCATTATTATCGTGATGTGTTGTAGGCTATCTGTTTGAAGGTGGGTATTGTGTGTGTTTTTTTTAATATTTGTTAGTTTTTTTCTATTTTTATCGCGACGGTCGGTTTACAACCGGTGAAATAATGTTAGTTCTAATAAATCCCAATAATTTGTCCCGCAATGTGGGCTGGCTGGCGGGCGGTGTGCGGCCCCTACTCGCAGTGCTTTATGCGTCGCACTGCAGCTGTTAGAGGGCCCGTTAGTCAGAGGATCGCGCCACCCGCACTTCTGATTCCCGGGACCGATGATAATCTGAGGTGAAAAAGAAAGCAATAATTAGCTATTAAAAAAAAAACACAAGCGTGACAATCAAGATAAATGAAAAAATGACTATGGTTCTATGTTCTATATAAACATTAAGATAAGGTACGTTTTCTTTGTAAGACGGAAATAAACAAAGGGTTTTAGGTACTTTTTAAAATTTCTATCCTACCAAGGAACACGGCATTTCCCACAGGGAAGGAAATAATAATTTCATTTTCCCCTTTGTTCTTCATCGGTATGCTTGACTTTTACACCCTGCAAGGGCAAAAAACTACTATCCGCAAAAACTATACATCCGCAAGTGTTCTTGACTCGTGTATGCTGAAACGTTCGAATAATTGTGAACAAATTAAGCGAAACTGTATCTCAAGATATGGTTTAGGTATATCTATACAAACAAATAGTGATCATCTTATGACACATGTTCGTATACCATATATTTCATAACAAATCATAATAAAACTGTTCATAATACGAGTATAGTAACTTTTCTTTCATTACTCCCTTTTACTTACGACATAATTTATCACATAAAAAAGCACTTAATCGTACCTTGTATTCCTCTTTCTTCTTCCTCCCCTTCATTACTTCCATCACATAATAATCCCCAATATTGGGGATGCCATAGGCGCTCTTCGTATGGGACATGGAACAAGAAAAATCATTTTTTAAAGCATTTAACGTCAGACTCCAGTAGGGCTATAATGAAGATATTATCTTCTATTCGGATGCCGAAATCATTATTACTATCACAAAAAATACCATTTCGATTGTGATGTGAGTACGTAACAATCTAAAATTGTTGTAAAATAATAAATAATATGATTTTTGATGTGATGTGAATACGTAACATTTTAATTTTTTAAATAGTTATTTTATTTTTAGTATGTAAAAAAAAATTATGCTATCGTTCTTACAGTTGTTGTGGTGTAATGGTCATCGTAGTAACCTTCCAAGCAGATGATCGGGGCTCAATTATTGTCCTTGGCAATTTAAAAAAGAAATATAATTTATGTTTTTATTTTTACTTTATTTCTTAAAATGACATTTTTTTAAAAATTAAATCGAACATTTTAATGTTCCAACTGAAAAGAACGGTGCAAACATTAATTTTTTTCTCATTTTATAATATGAAAGAATCATAGCACTCACGATGATTAGATTATTTATGAAGTTTATCGAAACATTACAGAATTCAAAGTTTTAGATTTTAAAAAAATATAAATAAAAAATGCATATAAAAAATGCATTACTTCAAATCCACAAAGAAAAAATCAATTTGGATTCAGTGAGCACCAGACCAAGAACATTATACCAAATAATTACCCCGAAACTCAATACAACATCACTATTCCTACTCAGCAATTACGATTTTCAACAAACTTCCTAAAGAAATAATAGATGTAAACACCTACGAAATATTAAAAAAAACTCCAAGTACACTTTTCAATAAAATAACCTAAAATGTGTTGTATTCATTTTTAATCATACAAAAATAATTTCAAGAAACCCATGATAGTACTCCCTCCCTAAGCACAAGAATTTACTCAATTAGGGAGGTATTTATCATTAACTAGAAACTAGACATTGTATTTAAACTGAATTAATTTTATACCTATTGTTAGTATTCAGTAAAAATGCTTATTTTTGTACAATTGATTGAATAAATTTTAAAAAAAATTTAAAAAATCTGAAGCTTCGCTCTGTAGGCCAACATCTAGTGTCTATCTACTGTAGGAAGGCTTTGCAAAACTCCTTCCACGCTTCTGGGTCGAAAGTATGTTGCCTTGCCATGGCACGTGTTCCGCCTAATTTGGTTATCTCGTCGATCGAGCGTGTTTTAGGGCACTCTTGAGTCCTCCACATTCATCTTGAGGTACCAAGGAATGACGGGTATTGACCATCTCCCTCGCGGCTTATTCTACCCAATTGCCATTTTTGTTTATAGTATGAAATACATAGGCTCGCCTTGAAATGTTTTAAACCTCTGCCGGAAGATGGCATTTCTCGTCAAAAGTATTCTAGTACTAGAATAATTGTACACGCTTTGAACAACGTCTTAAAATTAATTTAGACACTCAATCTTCAGCAAGATGTCGACTTTTATTTGGACGGATTCAAGGTGTTGGATCATTGCTGGAAAAAGTATATCGTTGGTGTAAGTCTAATACCGCGTATGAGCAAAAATCATTTCAAAATACGTTTTTTTTGGCGCTTTCAGTTGAACAGCACAAGCCGCATATATTGGCATATTCAAATTATGAAATTGACCCATCAAGAAACTTTACTCAGTTAAAGTAAATACAAAGAAGCAAGCAAAACCGCGTGAAATGGAAACGTTATTTGTCCCTCCTGAACATTTTGACATTATTTATAAAATTGTCGATGGTATTATAGACAGGGCTGAGTTATTGAACCTTATTTCCTTTCACATGCCAACGAGAACTACTCGATCCAAAATTTTATTTAGTTGTAACAATAACATCAGGACTGAGTCTTTCAGATACCCGCTTGTACCCAGATTGCATGTAGTTGGTAATACATACTCGTACGCAGAGGTGGCTGATGTATTTAACTGTACGGAATGTAGATACAAGAAGGCTATAAACATCATACATCTTTAATCAATAATATTGTGTACTTAAATACTATTTTTTACTACTCTACAACTATTCCTTATTTTGTTTGTGCATATAATTCTCATTGTTTTACTGTCAATTGTAAACCTTTAATGTAAAAGCCCTCGCGGGCGTATGCAATAAAAATAAATGTAATGGTTCTTCCGAGGTATTGAACTTACATCGACGTTATTGCACTTGTTTCCCTATTACTATTATTAGAGATGTAACTCCTGGATAGATAAGAGGTTCCGAGTTCAAGTCTCGGCCGCAGCTTAATCTTTCTTTGTTTTCTTCTGTTTTATATTTCGTTGAAAATTATTATTTCTTAACTATTAAACTTGATTTCATTTCATGTTCCTAGCAAAATGGTTACAAGGCAGTACCTACCGTACTATTGTAGCAATTCTGCATCAACCTCGCAATTCAACACGCCTATGCGACGAATGCAACAGCTGGAAAACACATACTCTGATGTCGCTGATATATTGAACACGTCAATATCAAACTATAAGTCTAATTTAGTACAGTTGTTGTCATCTGGCAGAGCTAAACTAATAGTTGGACCTGTTATTTAATATGTTTTCTTTTATTTTCTTTTACAATATTTATGGAACCTGTTAATTATGAATAATTATTATTTATTTTCATCAAAAATATTTTGTATTTTTTATTTAATACTCTTTTTTATTTTTATTTTATAATATTTTTTTGCACTAATGAGGTTATTGTTTTTTTTTTTAAATGTAAACATTTGTATAAAAGCCTATAAAGGGCGTAAATAAATATTGTTAGAAAATAAATAACGTGTAAAATTACTCTCATATCCTTAAATTCAATACAAATTATTGTGTTGCCTGATTTTCTAACTGTACATTTTTTACTCACTTTCTTTATTTCGCAGCATTTATTTACACTAGGCTAACCAGGTGAAATCTAAAGTGCGAGTAATCCGACCATAGGTAACCTCAGTGGAAGCTTTTCACCATAATCTGTCGACGAATCACCTTTATATATACATACATTTTAATCAAATCCCTGTACGGCACAACAATTTTAGAAAGTTCACAGTGACATTTCTTTCATGCCCCAATTTCAAACACAAAAAACAATTTAATTAAAAACCAACAATAATTTTTCCAATATCATTTCGTCTGGGGGCGAAACTGCATATTTTTCGTTCTCATTTTTTTCTGTGTATTATCTTTGTACAAAGTATAAATAAGTGTTAATATGCCTAGGAATTACGATATGTACAGCGCCCTTGAAGTGATTTTCCACAAAAACGACGCAATACAAATTATCCAAATATTAATATTACTAACTAACTAACCATCACGCCGTTTCCCCGCAAGGGTAGGCAGAGAGGACGGACCGCCATATAACTCTGTCTTGGCACACACTCCTTGCTTCATTCACATTCATACATCGTTTCATACATACTCTTCTGTTATTCTGTTTCTTCACATGACCCGATTCAAGTATTTGATTCACTTGATCGTGCTATATCTTTCTCGGGCGTCCTCGACTTCTTCTTCCATTCACTTTCGCATCATATATTCTTTTCACACTCCTTACTTCGTCCATTCGCTTTACATGCCCAAACCATATAAGCGTCCCTTTCTTGATCTTATTCATTACGCTCACATCAGCCTTGCATTCTCTCCGGATATCCACATTTTTAACACGATCATACATGGTTTTACCGTACATACGTCTCAAGGATCTCATTTCCACAGCATTCAGTCTACTTCCATCCTTCCTCTGCCAGTTCTATGCCTCACTACCATACATCAGGGTTGGTATAAGCACTCCATTATGGACTGCTAGCTTCGCTTCTTTGGACAATTTCTTATTAGCGCCAACAGCGTTCAGTCCTCCATTAATGGTCTTTCCGTCTCTCGTAAACATACTTCCTAAATACACAAACTCATCCACTTGCTCCAAGTATTCATCATTCACAACTATATTGCACGGCGACCTCGTACTCTCTCTTTCAAACACCAAATATTAATATTATTATTAATAATCCTTAAATAATGAAAATGTACACTTTTTTTAGTACTCTATGTAGCCGTGATTTTGTTCTGCCTAGGCCAGCGCTCGCTATTGATGTTTATCTAAGGGTAAGGGTTAAATAAAATATCTTCATCATACACTAATGTGAAATATATCTTCCGTCGCGGCTGCCGTCTTCAGTTGTTAGCGCCGAGCAGTGGCACCTTGCCAAGGCGGGTTAATAAATCCTTTCAAAGGTTGTCTTCGTCGTTTTATAAAAGGCTGTTTACTCGCTGGGAGACTTACAAAGACCAAATCAATACCTACCCCTTTGGCCCCATGGAAAATCAAGAACGGCTAAATCTAATTTATTTTTGTCTTGCATAATTTTTAGTCCATGCTTACTTGATGATGAGCTTCTTTTGTTTGTTTCGAAAAGGTCTCTTTCTTCACATATTATGAAATATATCGTTTTTCAATCATTTGTGAGAGGTGTTTTGGCTTCCGAGAGCATTGTAAACTGATATGTTTATGTTATTTGAGTTTTTTTTCCAGCAAGACTGGGTAGATGGTTCAATAACCAATCTGCCATATTACACGATTTTATTTTAAATAAAAATAAGATAACTAAATTAATTAATAATAGTAAAGTAAAATAATGACTACCTGAAAAAACCCTTGACCCTGTGCAGAAACGAGCGGGCCGTTTGATAGATTCTCATATTTTAACTAACGGATTGCAATCATTGGAGCACAGACGTCATGCGGGAATGTTATCCTTGTTCTACCGGTATTTCAATGCAAGATGCTCTCGCGTCATTGATCCCTTCGGCATCGGTGCATAGTCGGGAAACTCGCCAAATGCGCGCCCAACATTTGTACACGGTTGACATTCAATACATGATAACGGGTCGCTTTTACGACTCGTTCTTATGTTCAACAGCTCGGTTGTGGAACGATTTGCCGGACTCTGTGTTTTCTCCTTCTTTTAACACGGGTCTCTTCAAGACCCAGGTTCACTCCTACCTTTCTTCAAAAAGACCCGCCACACAGCATCTCCAAAGATGACATAGGCCCAGAAGTTAATGCAAAAATATTTGCATGTATATCATTTTTTACGGTCTTACCGCCAAACTTAAAGGAGTGATAAATAATAAACTTTTTGGAAAAATCTATTAACATTCTTATAATAAAGTAATTACATACTAATAATTTATATATTTTTTAACCGTCTAGAGCCAGTGGGACTATGGCTTCCCCAAATGGAGTCCACTAATTTCACACTTTCCCAGATAGGGAAGAGTGGAATATTAGGAATTTGCCAGCAGCTCTTAAATAACTCAGATTTAACTTAAAACGTTATTAATAAATATTTGTAAGTTCTCAGATACTGTGGTTTTAAATTTTAAATAAAAGTACATTTGTTTTGACACCGCTTTATAAGATACATATACCAGCCGGTTTCGGCTCTACCTGAACCTTTTTCAGGGTTGAACAAATATGTATTAAATTAAAACAGAATTATAATGCTTGGGGAAAACATAAAATGGGCTCATCAACTTAGGTGGGGGTTAAGTACGGGAGAGGTGGTAGGTGTGAGGGTAGGGGGGTGGAAGGGGAACAAATTTAAAATTGGGCTGCTGGATAAATCTAGTTGCTTATTAAGTAAGTTGTTATTTATCCAGCAGCCCAATTTTAAATTTGTTCCTCTTCCACCCCCTTACCCCCACTCCTACCACCTCTCCCGCACTCAACCCCCACCTAAGTTGATGGGCCAAATTTATGTTTTCCCCAAGCATTATCATTCTGTTTTAATTTAATACATATTTGTTTAACCCTGAAGAAGGTTCAGGTAGAGCCGAAACCGGTTAGTAATATATATCTAATAAAATGGTGTCAAAACAAAGTTACCTTTATTTAAAATGTAATTATGTTTTACCACAAAGTGAGTGCTTCATGTCAAAGTTTATTGTGGTTTTGTTTATCAAATATCAATTAAATCCGGCAGCGCAGCATTGTGTAATAATTTCTCCGCCATTTCAATACCATCCATTACGGCTGCAATAGTGGAATTATTTCCGGCAGCTTCTGTTCGCTCCACAGTTCCGCCGATTAACTCAAGTCAAAGTTCAGCTGGAGGGCTATAATTGGGAGACATTAGCCCGCCGACTGTATTCATTGAAGCCAATAAATTTCCAAATTATCGCCGCCTCGGTCACGGAATGCTCCTGGAAGTGCTGCGCTCCGGCGGTGGCCTGAACTCCGCTGCTTCGGAGGAATTGTGGACTTAAGTCGTTTATATTGTAAGGGCATTGTTCCTGCTGAATTCTTGGACAGGTTAAGTCGTAAAGCGCCGTCTGTAGAATCGACGCCTTTAACGGCGCCCGCAGCTGGGACGTGTCAGCTGGCTAGCGATGGGAAAAGCTTCACAGATTTGTGAATGCTTCACGAATTGCTGGTTCTTCAAAATGAACCCTTCACGGTGAACAGTTCAATCGAAGTAACAGATCAATCGCAGAATTCCTCGTCGGGGGGGTTGCTAGCGATAAATGTACCAAATAATAGTCACGTTTTTTTCTTAATAGTTTTATTCGGGACAGCTCTCCCAACCACACAACCCACTCCTCCATAATTATACAGTGTAGAAAACTACTTCTTTCTTTCTTCTATGTGTGTGTGGATGAATTGTCTATTACTAGTTTCTTGTCTATTGTTTCTGATGACAGCTGCCCATATGTTTGAATTGTTGACGGTATCATGCCTTAAAAGGAATGATGTACAATAAGTTAGCCTTACAGAGAACTTACAAAAAGCAAATGTAGTAATTGCGAAATTTCCAGTTTCTGTAAGAGCGATGTGAACGTTTTTCAGGGCTTGAGGTACAATTTGAATATTTCTTACTGTACAGAGTTTGACAGTTTGGTTAGCAATAAGGTAAATATTGCGCAAATGACGATTCATATTACAGGCATTGCCTCCCTTTATGGATATAACTTTAGAACAAAAGTTGCATTTGACCCGGTAAACCCCAACTTCTTTAAAATAAGCCCATATTTCACTTTTCTTTCTCGTTGAACGGCCAGCCATAATTTAAGGTAGAGATTGAAAGGTATAGGTAAAAAAGTTCAACAAAATAATTCGTTCACAATTCATAATCACCAAAAAAACTCGTAAAAACTAGTGTCATATGTCAAAACAAGCGAAGAAATCAAAAGCAACTGTCACGTGTTCGTGCGAGGGAACGGATAACTAAAAATATACTTCATTGTTTCATTCATTCATTCATACTACGAATTTAACGAATTACAATCGAAGTAAAGAAGTAAAAGAAAAATTGAATTTTAGATGATGCGATACTTCAATCGTTCGAACGAATGAAAGGCTAACATTGAAATTCGAAATAGATGCCATACATCGGGCAAGGGGAATTACCAACTTAACCAACTTCAATTGAAGCATTTGTTCAATGAAAAATGAATGAAGTTGGGACTGCCGCAAAAAGAAGTCGTTCTTTGAAACAGTTCTTTCAAAACTGTCACAACGCTACAGCTGGCCAATCAAATTACATATATTTCGAAAATTAATAACTTCGTTTAATAATAATGATATTTGGATAAGTTGTATAGCGCCGTTTTTGTGAAAAATCACCTCAAGGGCGTTGTAAAAATCATAAATTCTACTTAATATTAGCTCTGAGTTTATAAAAACATACAGCGCTATACTTACCTGTAAGGTCACTTCTGGCAGGACACAATCACTATATCATAATAACTTTAAATTCCTCAAAGCTGTCTAAAATATTGACTTATTAGAAAAGGTAGTGCAGCATGGTCAACACAATTTTTTAAATTATTGTTATCGTTTTTTTTACATCATTAAGAGGTCGCAGGCTTTAACCCGCCATGCGCAAATAACTTTCATTCAATCAATATGTGTCGTAACACATTTCATGAATATAAAATTATATATAGTATGTTTGCGGCACGTTCCAGAGTGGTAGATACTGAGTGTCGCCCTGGTAAAAGACCACCATTCAGAATCGAAACGTTGGTTGAAATGTCTTAAGCCGTGTTTGGTGACCAGATCTGAATAACCAGGTACTTTAAAACCTTTATCTACCCATCTCCTTCTCCTCCCCACTACCTTCAGCCTCACGGCAAACCCCGATCGGGGATGCCAGAGTCCAACTGGCTCCAGACGCTCGTGAGCACTTGGGACTCTTGTGCGGTATTCACTATATATTTATTTTCAAAATAATTTTTGTATCTCTTGTAAGATGCCAGATTGGGTTTGCATAATCTACCCAATCTTGATGGAATATAAATTACAGTAAATATAGAAATAACTACTATAAAAGTTACAAATTGCAAAACAAAATAAAGTCATTAAAATTCAATAAACGTCTTGCAAAAAAGAAAGAGAAGCCACAGCAGAGAAATATAATAGGTAAAGAAGAGGAAAGTAGAGAAGTTTTAACCAAAACGTTTTAATTTTTGGGCTAGTTGGATTTACTAAAAATAAATATCCAAGACATATTTTTTTAAATATTACGATGACTTCAAAATACGAAATCAAATACATTAATAACATCAATCTACAATAATTTTAATATTATATTTATATATATATATATATATATATATATATATAAATATATAAATATAATATTAAAATTATTGTAAGTTGATTATCATATATATATATATATGGATAATGTTAAAATTATTGTAAGTTGATTATCACATATATATATATATATATATATATAGATAATATTAATATATACCTAGCGTGAGTTTTTTTTAACTCGTTATCTTAGCTGGAAAACATTTTTATATGAGAAACTACGTACGTACTGAAGGATTTATGTGTTCCTTGGCGGATTTAATTCCCCGCGGATGGCGGTGTCTCGCTCTTGGCCCACAAAGTTAATCTTTCAATCAAATAATCTGACTAGTCCAACATTTATCCCAAAAATGTTTACGCGTTTTTTTGTTTGTATTTGTTTTGGTGAATCCTCTCGAGAGCTCCAACTGCTGAGGTCAGTGAAACTGTAGCATCCCCAAATGGTGGAGCAGTGAGGGTTGGTTCACTTCGGACAGGCGGAGGGGAAGAGGAAGTAAGGGCTTTAGAACAATCTGACTATTCAGATTTGAGGTACTTTTTTATTAGTATTTTAGCGGGGCCTTGAGGAAAATATTTTAAGGGAGGAAACACAGAGGCCGGCAAATCGTTCCATAGCCGAGCTGTTAAACATAAGAACGAGTCATAAAAGCGACCCGTTCTCATTTTTTTATGTCAACCGTGTACAAATGTTTGGTTCGCGTTTTGCGAGTATCCCTACTACGCACTGGTGCCGAAGGGATCAATGACGCAAGCTCCTCGGAGCATCTTCCTTTAAATACCTGAACAATTAGGACAGCATTCCCACCTGACGTCTTTGCTCCAAAGATTACAATCCGTTTGTTAAGAAAGGAAAATCTATGAAATGGATCGCCCGTTTTTGCACAGAGTCAAGGGCTTTTTCAAGTATTCAGAGGCTCCAGACCAGAGGTGACTGCCAAATTCAACGGTAGGGCGTACTTTGATTTGTACAAGGTCGGCAGTTGTGAACTATTGAAGCATCTGCGGGCCCTGTACAACACGCCCAACTTCTGAGAGTCTAACTTGACTCTGGCTTCGATGGAGCCCCAGTGCCTTAACTGAACACTTAAGGTTACACCAAGCATTTCAATGGAAGGCTTATTGGGAAGATTAATTCCGTTAAAGGAGACTTAATTGTCATTTAGATTCCTTTTAGTCGTAATGTATACTTTTACGATAGAAAATTAAATTTATTTTTATATACATGTTTTTCTAGTTTTTTTTTCATTTGTTGTCTATGGACAAACTGTCAAACATTATATAAATAAAATAATCACTTATTTTATTCACTCTCATAACACAAAAAAACCCTTCAAAGCTACAATATTTACCTTCAAAAACCGAATAAACGAGCCAAAGCCGAGTGTGGAGCATTTATATTGTTAATATCACAATAACGAAATAAAGTGTTTAACCAAAAAGTGTTTTTAATATATTTTCGATAAATACAAAACATCAAAAACTTCAAGATTTACGACCTCGGAAAGGTCGAGAATAACCAGCACACAATGTATTCAAACATACAAAAATGCCGTGAGTACCGCCGCCCACCTGCTTGGCCACAATCGCCCTTGAGGTGATTTTCCCACAAAAACGGCGCTATAAAAGTTATCCATTTATTATTATTATAAGACAAATCAGGGTAGATATATTTTTTAATTACATTAAATAAATTATATTGATAAAGTTGTACATGGTTGGACTTGTGGCCTTCTGAGTGTAGGCGTGAAATGATATACTCTTATAAAGGGTATTTCATACATCGATGCCGGAAAGGCAAAAGGGCCGAACTGACATTTTGGGAAGTTTACACCAGACCATTTTAAAGTTTTTTCTATGTTACAACAAAATTCATAAGTCTTCAGTACCTGGTTGGATTTTGAAAAAAAAGTTGACTCGGGTAACTCAATGCTCTCACTGAATTACCTAAAGCGTCAAAAATCAAAAAAATCCCAAACCTGTATCCCTTGAGTCAAAAAAAGCTTTCTCCCAAATGGTAAATATATTTTAAATGGCTAAAGGGCTACAAAAGTTTTTAGAATCAAATAGAAGTCAGAGCATTCGATGCAGAAAAAAAACACTGATCAAAATTGCATATTGAACTAATTTTTGACCAAAGTGTCGCTAAAGCCCTTTTACCTTTCCAGCCACGACATATTTACAATCAATCGGCTAGCATCCCACACAGGTGTCGCAGGTTCGATCCTCTGCTTTCATTATTGGAGTCTTTAATTTTTGAAGAAGTAAAATTTCCGCTTATTATGATGGTAGTAAGATGAATTAAAATATTTTGGGGTAATTTGTGATCTACAATTTTTGGTTTTCTTTAAAAAAAGGAACACAATGATATAACCAAAACTGTCTAAAATAATTTGACTAAAACATAAAATAATATAAAAAAACGTAATGTAACATAATTTTTAAAACGGTATTTATATAGGTACATGACAAAAAGAAAAAAAAATAAAGAAATGTTGTAGATAGAGCATCAATAGTCTTTGTGTTAAGTGTGTGTGTATAATGATTTTAATATTTCTGAAAATATTGAAATAAAAATAATTTCCATATGTGTCCGTAGAGAATTTTGAGTAATTTATAATCCCACGAAATCCTGAAAAACACGTACCTTCTCTACAAATCGCGGCAATAGTATTTATTGACATGCAGTGGCGTGTTCACGTTTAATTGTGGTCGTGGGTCGAAGGGGGAGTGCCCTGCAGTGGCGGTTGCTCAATCGCATTTTATATAAAAAATAATGAACGTGTCGCGCCACTGACACGGAAAACTGCCTCAACGCATACCGCTGGATGACTAAATTGCTTTTTTTCTACTCCCACGTCACACAATCATAATTAATGCATTCACGTATTAAATGTAAGGTTTTTTTTAAAACCTAGCCCTTAATTCGGTACTACGTAAAAATACTTCGAAATTCAGGTTTCTGTTACAAATATCTGAATGAGAACAAAATCAAAAAGGATTATTTCCTTAGAGCAAAAACATATATGGAGAGAGAGCTAAATATTTTTACCCAGCCCATACAAATTTACGATAAATCACTTTCTCCGAGTTTTTACGTCGTACGCGTTGAGAGAGAAAGAGATAAGACAAGTTGTCACATAACATTGCACCACTTTTCGGCATGTAAGCATATTTTCCGACACCCACGTCTCCGGTGACTCCGCCCACTACGTTTTGTTATGCGACATACATACTCAACAGTTTTTTAGGTTGTATTCTATATTTTTGTTGATAACAGTACTGTGAAAAAGTGGTTATACAAATAAACAAAACATTATGTTGACATGTGCTATAAATTAATGTATAAATACCCTAGCCCTAGCCACGCCTGATTTAGGTAAAAAATAAAATCCTGACTTCACAAGCTATCCCTCCTGGTATATTATTGAATATAGAAACATATTTTTTGTAAATGTTTTTTTTCATTTTTATAAATGCCTACTCAAATAACGATAAATAGAGCTGTGTTTTATTTGAGAATATTATATTTTTCAATATTACAATAGTGCAGCGCATTTTAATAATTGAATTTTTTTTTCATATCAACTCCAAATAGGCATAGTTTGGGATGCTGAACGAAGGACTTTTTACATATTGACTGTGCAACTGTGCCAAAGGGGCCAATGAGACTAGTCTACCAAATCACTTTTCATTAAAATGCCGGTAGAACAAACAAAACATTTCCACTTGTCGTCTGGTCTGACGTTGCATTCTGCCCGTAGCCAGCTAGTACTTCAGATGTTGCTTCTAAGAAGCTAACTAATTTACTCTAAGCGAGTTGGTGGCGAGTCTCGAGAAGAAAATCCACGCTAAGGGGCACCTGGCGCTGAGCGCAACATAAATTAATTATTGCATTACCACTGAGTGATGAAACCAAAAGAAAAACTGAATACAAAATGGCGGATTTCACTTAGTAATAATAAGTTTATAATTGAATTTTCCTGTTGCAGATGGCGTGACCACCCCGCTACTTCGGACGCACCCCCTCCCCCCCGCCGAGAGGCTTCAGGCTTCAGCAAGGGATGGTGAGTAGAGGATTGGACTGCTAAAACTACCAACTATTTTACTAACTTCCATTGCGGCCAAACACGTCTGGGTCTAGCGCCCGTGGAGGCGGACCACAAAAGCATCGTTTTTAATTTAACAACTAGTTTATAATGATTTCAATTTCGGGAACATGTCCATGGCAGAAGTATTGCGAATAATTTATATAATTATGAAAACTAGTTAAACTTGTGAAGTATAACGACAAATATTTGCTTGTATTAACCTCCTTATTCGAGTCGAATCGACCAATTCCCGGCACAAACCTTCTTCAATGCGATATAGCGACAAAATAGATTTTAATGAAACTGAAATAATAACTTTGTATATAGACTACTGATTTCATTAAAAAAATTATGACCGACTGGTGGTTTCGCTTAGCTTAAAATCTTCAAGGTACAAAATTAAACAAAAAATATAAAAGTTTAATTTCGTACCCTGATGATGTTTAGGCTAAGCGAAATCGGTTGGTCTTATTTTTTTTAAGCTGTGGTCTTATACAAAGCTATTGTTTCATTTTCATTAAATGTCAAAACCATAAAGTGATTGCTTTCTACGAAAATATAAAATAGATTTTAATCGACGCTTGAAATAATATTTTTATTAAATTAAGAATTTTTTTATTTTTTTATATGAATACCGCACAAGAGTCTCAACTGCTCCCAACCGTCTAGAGCCAGTGAGACTATGGCATCCCAAAGTAGGGTAAGTTGTGAGGCTGAAGGTACTGGGGAGGGGAAGGAGATTGGGAAGAGGAAGGTTGGGAAGTACCTGGCTATTCAGATCTGGTCACCAAACACGGCTATAGCCATTTCAAGCAACGTTTCGATTCTGAATGGTGGTCTTTCACCAGGGCGATACTTAAAGTATCTACCACTCTGGAACGTGCCGCAAATATACTTTTTACACATATTAATTAAATAAAAGTTATTGGCGCACGCCGGGTTTGAACCCACGACCTTTGGATTCGTAGTCGAGCGTCTTACCACTCGACTATGGAGGCCGTCAAAATAGAATACCTTGTTTTGAACCACTTTATTGCTATAAATACACAAGTCAACTTATTTCGGTAGTTCTCTTATTTCCTCGAGAGAGTATAATAATAAAAACAAATCTATATAAGTACAGAGTTAATATTACATTTTTTGTATCGATTTTTTAAAGAAAGAAAGAGCACATAAGAGGGGGACAAGTCTTAAAAAAACTGTCTACTATAATAGTGTAAAGATAAAAAAATAACTCTTCTTAGATGATTTCCGTCATTGAGCGGATAAGATCTTCGACTGTAAATTCAGTAGTCGCTTTTTCACATTGAGTTAGTAGAAAGAAAAAAATCGCGGCGCGTTACAGAGTGGTAGATACTCTTAGTATAGCTCTGGTGAAAGACCACCATTCAAAATCGAAACGTTACTTGAAATGACTTTAGTCGTAGTCGGTGCCTAAATATGTATAGCTAGGTACTTACACAAAATACCCCAATCGGGGTTGCCATAGTCCCACTGTCTCCGGATAGTTGGGAGTAGTTGGGACTCTTGTGCGGTATTCACATCAAAATAATAAGTATTTTTAATTTTTTCCCGATGTACCCCTTACCTTGCCCTTCCCCTACCCCCTCCCTACTCACTTCCCTTATCTCCCTTCCCCTTCCCCTTTCCTTAACCTCGTCAGACGCTCCGTCATCCTCTGTATTCGTAACAAAAAAGAGGTTACAAAGTCTCACATATTATTTTATTAAATCGTGAATCACGAAGTGTTCGCTTTCTTCAAACACTTTTTCTTTATCTTTGTGGATGTTTGTGAAAAGCTACATGTATTGAGTGAAATATTTTATAAACTGTTTTAATGTACAGTTGAACTATTCGGTTTTCAGATACCCAATGTTTTTAAAATTTGAAATTGTCTGTTTTTATAAAATTGCAGCTTTTTCTATAAAGTATTTAAAGATTGTTCGGACACTGAACTATTGCAAAGATGGCGTACTATTAATACTAACAGACAACGATCCCTAAAACCGTGTTTAACACGCATAAAATATTATCAGCGAGGTAGTTCGCGAACATTAAAAAGAAGTAAGCTTGGTAAAAACTAGAACCTTCCCTCGAGGGGGATATAAAAAAATGCGTAACTGGCATTCGATAGATTACTCAACGTTAAACAACAGGGCTTGAGGGTTATCACATCATTAACGACAAAAAATAGACTGAAAAGACGTTTCAAAATCAACCCTACCAACATAAAAAGGTTCTGTTCTTCGCCGAAGGGATCAAATCTTTTAAAATGGGGTCCTCCGACCCGTTTGAGTTAGAGTCAAATTTATTAAAAAAAAAACTTTGTGGTCCTTCGAGCCGGATGGAAAAACTAAAGAATGTTGAAAGGCAGCTCGAGCCTTCATTTTTTACTAGCGGATATTAAAAATAACAGACTTCCCATTGAAAGCTCGCGGTGCAAAAGCTTTCTGCGAAACTGTTTTGTGTAAATTGATTTATGGCCTGCGGTTCAGAGGAGCGCCGAACCAGAAAAAGGTAAACTTAAATCGGTGGAAGTTTATTGTTGCTGAAGGAAACGAGGGGATGGAGAGGATCATATTTCTTGCAAATAATCACAAATTGCTCCACTCTGTATTATACAATACTATGTACTCCATCGAGGAATTATTTGGAAGCAACCCACATTAGTTGCACGAGATGTTCGCCCGATCTAATTCATTCGAGCGAACTTTTGGAATTAATGTTGTGGTCTAATTATGAAATTCTTACTCAGCATTACATAGCATTAACTATACATCATTTCCTTCTCGAGTACGTACCACCGTATGAGTGTGAACTTTTCAAATCCCTACTTACCTAATAAAGTACCCACCAATAATGTATTTATTATCCTATTTGTGTAATGAATGGATCAAAGCAATAAATATTTTTTCTTAGCAAGTCAAGTTACTTTCCGTAATTTTTAACAATTTTCATCTAATTTGATAATGATAGCGCTACCAGCTACAACAACTGTACGCCTTATTGGTTTAGCCAAATTATACGCCTGAAAATAACCCCTAACATCATTCTTGATAAATTTATAATCGTTATTATTACTATGCAATGTATAAAAAAGTGGTATCCCTTCAACAAATTCAGACGTCGTTGATTAGTACACATTCAATAACATAACATTTATTTCATTCACAGAAACCTAACACGTTGTTGTTAGACATTGTAATTTAGATATAAAAAGTGTTTTTGTTCAACACCACTTTATTGTACTTTTTTCAGTTCATTCTGAATTTTATTCTATTTTTTTAAATTTTATTATTTTTTTTTTTTTATAAAAATTAAGATAAATATTCACTGGTTACGAATAACTTGACAATATTTAAAAAAATCCTACTATCATCATAATAAGCGGAAAATATTGCTTGTACAATGATGGAGGAATTGAAGTCACGACGCCCGGGTGGGAATCCGACGCGTTTGTCCACTCAGCTACCAACCGCTAATCTTCATCAGGACTGTATAAATATATACTTTGTAGTTTAATATGAACTAAAGCTAGTTGTTAATATGTGCAGTAAAGTTGTAGGATCTGAAGCTACGATGAAACACCGAATGTGTTTCCATCTTCAGATGAACTAAAAAAAAATGTGAGCCGTAAACGATATTTTTTTAAACATTGTAGGGCTTCGTGAAACTGTCAGATTATAACTGTGGAAATAATTCAAAGAAAGGGAAACTAATTCACTCACCAATAAATATTGAACGAACGATCCACGAAACATCTCCTTGCACTTCAGAATGAGGTGCTAGTCTGGTCTCAACTGGTCACTATCTCGAATCTTCGATTGATCAACTCGAGTGTGATAAAATAGAGTCATGATTAGGTAGGTAGGAAATTTGGATAATAAACATGAAAGTAAGAAAGCAGCAAAATATCACTTTAAAATACAACAAAAGTGGTGTTATACAAAACACCATTTTTATAAAAAATAAGTCAATATTAGTACTTCTACTAGGTAAATATGAATAAATTTGACATAAAATACACGCACAATGGATTCCCTCTCACATATCCATGCCAATTGCATAAGCGACGGTGTTGACGCCATATGTAGAATACATGTCTTCGTAGAAATAACCTTGTTATTTCATGGGATTTTAATTTAAAATTTAAATTAATAAAGTCATCTTCAGGTGTGGTTCGTTATGCTGGAACACGTGCCGACATGCTCGTTAGAGGTAGACACGTGGCGCCCTGTATGTATGTAGGTTCTGTACTACGAGGGGCACTAGAACACCCCACACGTCCACCCCACCGCGGACATGAACAATCATTATTCTTTGGATTAAAAGTGGACATCCCATTTTACTTAAAAACGTTCATTTTACAATAATTATATAAACAGTCAATATCTTAATGATTTTAATAATACCAAATTTTTAACTTACCTTATGACGGGCATCTTCAGAGTGGGACAATTTTAAATAAACCTATGGCATATATACTATTAGTGTCCAGAATAGACGTTTATTGAGTCTCATGGTGAACATCTGTGACTTTGGGTTTTGTGTTATTGCTTACAGAGGCGGCTTTACAATAACATTCAAAAATACATTCGGGTAGTTTTATTACCTTCTGAGAGACGGGTTACATGGGATGCATTAGATGCGTCTGTGGTTTTTTTTAATTCATATAATATCCATAGTTGTCAGCTTTATTTTTAACAGTTTGCTATTTTTTTTAATAGGTACACATCGGTGTATTATCTTTTGTAGATTTCCCCTTCGATGTCTTTGACAAAAATTCGATTACATTTCATTTTGGTATTTTTATGTGTATTGCCTTTTTACATCAATGCACAGAATATTAATATTTACTTAAAAATAAAGCTTAACTATAGTGGATAAATTAACGAAAAGTTAGCCTTTTTTCTAATTGACTTCGTCTAAAAATCGAACAAAATTCTCGTTTGGGGTGACATTAAAACCCCCATCCGGAACGAAAGGGTTAAATGTTAAATAACGTCAAATATTAAAATTTATTTACGAACGCCGGTATTTGAACCAATTAAGTATCATTATTATAGTGAAACTATACCACAAATAAACTTATAGCGTAAAAAAAATAATTATGTCTTTCTGCAAACATTCGTGAAGTATAAAAAAACAACCTCAAGCAAATAGAAGCGAAGGTAGAGAAATTCTTTTTTTATTATTTTAACGAATCGGATGGAGAAGTTTGGTTTAAGTTGTGGCAAGCAACATAATACAACATGCGAGTAAATGAACCAACAGAGCGGCTTCGTTTTTCTCTGGGCGACGCGGCGGGGCACCCCCTTTCAGATTGCGAAGCTTTTGATTAGAGCCACCCCAGAAATAATGTGCACAGTAATCCTTTAAAGTGTTTTTATTGCAACTGGCTTTGCTTGCACAATTTATTTTATAACCCTGCCGGAGACAGAAGAATCGTGCTGTCGGAATGGTTTACGTAAAATGCAACATTTGTAAACGTATTAAAATGGGAATATTTAACATCGTTGCAACATGAAATAGCTTTATTTGTAAGAGCTGTGTGTTTGTTGGTCAATTAAAGTTGACAGTGCTAAAAAAACAACCATGAAAGTCCTGCCAAGCATTTAACTGTCATATGACGTTCGCGCAGTTTTGAGAGTTGCAATAAAAATTTAAAAAAAAACATAACTGTTTTCACAAATGTGGTCTTAAAAAGTGAATAATTAAGGTTTATTCTTTTCAGAGTGTACACAAATGTCATATTCACAATGAAAACAGTAGTATTACATAGTTTTAATTTTTATGACGTCCGTTCGTTTGACATGTGTGGTAGAGTAGTAAGACGCTCGACTGCAAATCCAGAGATCGCGGGCTCAAACCCGGCGTGCATAAGTAAATTGTGTTTAATTAAGATGTGTCATAACATATTTTATTCATATAAAATAATATATAGTATATTTGCGACACGTTCCAGAGTGGTAGACACTCGTATCGTATTTATCACCCTGGTGAAAGAAAAACGTTGTTTGAAATGGCTTTAGCCGTGTTTATTTATTTAATTTAAATAAAAAAATAATTTTGTTTTAAGCCACTTTATTTATACACATATAACAATTCGACCGGTTTCGGTTAAACTTAACCTTCTTCAGGAACGTATAAGTATAAACTAAGATTAAATATAGAGTAATACAGTAGACAAAGAAATTAGTGAAAGAGACAAAACATTAATATAAACAGGACAAAGCATCAGAGAGGGGGTGGTAATGGAGTGGGTAGAGAGTAGGGGGATGGGAAGAGGATAAGGGGAACATTCTTAAAATCGGACTTTTAGTTAATTCTAATTGTTTGTTTAAAATTTGGCAATTATTATTATTATTTGATTTTGAAATTTCTAATGCTTCTAGATTGTTAAGGCGCAAAAATACAGGTGTACAAATAATTCATAAAAATGGAATAGGTTTGCGCCTTAACAATCTAGAAGCATTAGAAATTTCAAAATCAAATAATAATAATAATTGCCAAATTTTAAGCAAACAATTAGAATTAACTAAAAGTCCGATTTTAAGAATGTTCCCCTTCTCCTCTTCCCATCCCCCTACCTCTCTACCTACTCCATTAACCCAACCTTCCTCTTTCCCATCTCCTTCCCCTCCCTACTACCTTCAGCCTCACATCATACCCCAAATGAGGAAGCCACTTAAAGTTAAATCTGAGTTATTTAAGAGCTGCTGGCAAATTCTTAATATTCCACGCTCATATTGCGAAACTTCCCAACCATCCTCTTCCCCATCTCCTTACCCTCTCCACTACCTTCAGCCTCACAACAAGCCATAATCTCATTGGCTCTAGACCAGTGATTCCCAAAGTGGTCTATATCGACCCCCAGGGGTCGATTCCGACCTGCAAGGGGACGACAATGAAAAAAAAAATGGGGGGTGCATGAGACGTAAATGGGGGTCTACGGGAGTGGATTCCGTTGTTAGTAAATTTTTTTGATTTGCTAGCACTTTTTGGGGGAGGATTTTTTGTCGATTTGCTAGTACTTTTCGATTTCAAATCTCTATCGACTAGTGCTTTTTTTTCGGAGGGTAAATTTTGTTGATTTGCTAGCACTTTTTGGGGGAGGATTTTTTGTTGATTTGCTAGTACTTTTCGATTTCAAATCTCTACCGACTAGTGCTTTTTTCAGAGAGGAATTTTTGTTGATTTGCTAGCACTTTTCGATTTGGGATCTCTGCCGACTAGTACTATTTTTTGACGAGTTCGACTACAATTGAAGTGTTCACCGCGAAAGGTTCATTTCAAAGAACTAGCAGTTCCTGAAGCGTTCACAAAACTTTGAAGTTTTTCCCAACGCTAAAAAAAATCAATACTAGGAAAGCAGGGGGTCTATACAAAACAGAAAAAATCGACAAGTGGTCTACTGGATAAAAAAAGTTTGGGAACCTCTGCTCTAGGCGGTTGGGATCAGTTGTGACTCTTGTGCGGCGTTCACTACAAAAAAATGTCATAAAGCAAACCCGTTGTCAAAAAATGTTAAAATGAAATAAAATAGTGTAGTTCTTAAGGGTTGTCTCCCTTATCTACTTTAGTTGCCCTCTCCTAACTGAGGTTGGTTTTCATCAATTAGAACATCATCCTTGGTGCATATTTTTACTTTTTTTAGTGTTTGCTATGTTTTGTGTGATGTGATTGATATTTCACACGAAATAAAACACTTTTTTACTTAGAGTGTAAAAATAAATTGCTTCTAATGTTTAGGGTTATTTTAGCTCCTTCCGCCTTGTATTTTTATTCTTCCAATTGTTTTCTTTCCTGTTTTCTGTTGAGAGTCCTTCCATGCACCTTCCCAGCCCGACTCTCAGACAATGCCCGCCAGCTCGGGCTCAGAAGGGCCCAAGTCTCGCGGAGCGACTCGGAGCGACTCACAACGACAGCTTTAGCCCGGAATCAAAGGACTAAGGGGGGACTTATTTTTCATTACTTTCACGTTTTCTTATTCGTTCTACCAACAATGAAATGACTTTGATTTGAAATTAGTGTCCCAGACAAACTGGGCGCTTTCAGATTAAAATACAGCTTTTCATATAATATTTATAAAGGCTTTTTTGAGATTCAGATTCGGAAAATCGTTTAATTTGTTTTGATAGACCCTTGACAATTTGATAAGTTTATAGACTCGCTGCGATTACCAGACGACTTTTAGAAGACCTTCACGGCAGAGCAGTAGTAATCCCTGTTTTTGGACCTCACAAATCTCAGTTTCAAAACTCGGCGGAGAACAAATAAATTAGATTTTTACTTATTAGATTTTTACGCGCCGGTTCAGCGTCGGTTTAGTTACACCGGACGTAGGCCATTATTAGACGCATAAGTCGTGGTTATAAGGACAGTTTTTCGCTATTTCGACCTTACACCACGCGTAAAACGTCGTTTGTAAGTGTGTTAGGGGGATAGTTTATAAGTATACTTTCGAATTTAATTTTAGTAAATAGAGTAATGTGCACTAATAACACTCCTAGTGGAAATCTTTTAGTATCGCCCTGATGAAAAGCACTTTTATGGATCACGTGGCTCAAAATTGATTTCGCTATTATTAAGTAAATATCTTTGAAAAACTATGTTTTTTTTAAAGTTATAGTAAATATAAGAATCCCAACCTAGAGCCAGTGAGACTATGGCATCCCCAATTGAAGTAGGTAGAAGTAGACTGAAGGTAGTAGAGAGGGAAATAAGATGGAAAAGAGGAAGATTGAGAAATACCTGAATATTCAGATCTGTTCACCAAACACGGCTAAATCCATTTCAAGCAACGTTCCTATTCTGAATGGTGGTCTTTCACCCGTGGGATATTCAGAGTATCTATTATTTTTTTTATATGGAATTAGTTTTTCATCATACAAATGAATTAAATAAAATGTATTTGCGCACGTCGGTCTCGAACCCGCGACCTCTGAATTCGTAGTTGAGCGTCTTACCACTCGACCGCGAGGTCGTCATGCGCTTCCATTCCTTCCTCCTACGTTATATCCTGACTTACAATATTCCCCAATAGGAGCTGCCAAAAGTGACGGCTCCAAGCAGTGAAACTTTCCGTAGAATTTCATTTTAAAAATAACCCGCAAATACATCAAAGAATATGTATTTTTAACTTCACTGTGCAGCGCCCTTGCGCTGATTTTCTCAAAACGGCCCTATTAAAAATGATTTAATTATTTGTTCATTCATGTCTATCTGGCAATTACGCATTTTTAAAAACTCGATACCCAAGCTCAGATCACTTCGACGAAATGGACCACATAGAATACAAATAAATAAAATGGAATTATTTATTTATACTTGAGACAGAACGCATTCGCTTAAAATTGTTTCACTTAACTGATACTTGTATTTTTTAAATCTATTTGAGTTTAGGAATCAATAAAATCGTTAATATGCAATCCTGCTTAGGGAAACATTACATTTTTAGGATTTTTTATTTAATTCGTATTTAATAATATAACATTTATTTGCGGCACGCTCCAGAGTGTTAGATACTCTAAGTATCGCCCCGATGAAAGATCACCATTCAGAATCAAAACGTTGCTTAAATTGGCCTTAGCCGTGTTTGGTGACCAGATGTGAATAGCCAGGTGTTTTTCAACCTTCCTCTTCCCAATCTTCTTCTCCTCCCCACTACTTTCAGCCTTACAACATACCCTATTTGGGGATGCCATAGTCTCACTGGCCCTAGAAGGTTGGGAGCAGTTGACACTAGTGCGGTATTCATATAAAAAATAAATCCCGAGACACAGATGTTCACTATGATATAGACTCAATACGCATCCATTCCGGACGTTAATACTATATATATAAATACCGAGATTTACTTGAATCTCACCAATCTGAAGATGCCTATCACAAGGTAAAACCGGTCTGGTCTGAATAAAAAAATAGTGGAATAAAGTTTAAAAAAATGTTGGTATTATGAAATCGGTATTAATTATGTTACATATTACATATCCTTTAACGAAATTTCAAGTTTTTGAGAAGTTGACTTTAAACGATTTCTGTGGAATCATACAGAACTTAAAAAATATAGTGATTACAAACCATAAACACCTCCAGACGGTTGGGAGCAATTGACACCATTGTGCGGTAATCATATTTAAAAAAAAAATAATAACTTACGAAGTTTGCGAAAAAAAAATAGTGAAATATTTAGGTACCTTTTTCTCAAATTTTACATTAATCATTGTTTTAACAACTAATTAACCCTCTTTATTTCACAATCTATCAACTCCATTTTGAAAAGATGTATTTGTCCAGTCATACTCTGATGTCGCTGATATATTTAACACGTCAATATCAAACTACAATTATAATTTAGTACAGTTGTTGTCATCTGGCAGAGCTAAACTAATAGTTGGACCTGTTATTTAATATTATTTTTTTCTTTTCTTTTACAATATTTTTGAACCTGTTATATATTAAATATTAATAGTTATTTTCATCCACATTATTTTGTATCTGCTATTCAATACTTTTTTTATTATTTATTTCCCATTTTTTTTTTGCACTAATGAGGTTATTGTTTTAAAAAAAAATGTTAACATTTCTATAAAAGCCCATAACGGGCGTTAATAAATAAATATTTATTAGTCTTGCCATAAGCCGTTAAATATTTAACAGCTTCACTAAATCCACATCGTGACTGCAGCCGCTACGAGCAAAGCGATCTTTAGGTATGCCATAAATAAAATGATCAGAGTTTTTCTTTTATGAAACATTTTTCATTTCCACCAAAGATCCGGGCAAAGTCTCGTTAATGCGATAACTTTCGCTTATGTTCCATTATTTATTACTTTATTTGAAAATCGGTTAACATTTTTTCAGCCGTAGTTTACGATAAGGCAAAAAAGTTAACGTTCCTATCGGTTATTCGATCAATTCATTGTTGGCGTAATAACTATAATGACTTCACAGTGTCGAATAAATAATTAAGAACGCCTATTTAAAATAATAAATTATTAACGCCTTAAAGGCTCTTACGGCCTCCATGGTCGAGTGGTAAGACGCTCGACTACGAATCCAAAGGTCGCGGGTTCAAACCCGGCGTGCGCCAATAACTTTTATTTAATTAATATGTGTCATAACACATTTATTTCATATAAAAATAATAACAAGTATATTTGCGGCACGTTCCAGAGTGGTAGATACTCTAAGTATCGCCCTGGTGAATCGAAACGTTGCTTGAAATGGCTTAAGCCGTGTTTGGTGACCAGATCTGAATAGCCAGGTACTTCCTAACCTTCTTCTTCTCGATCTCCTTCCTCTCCCCACTACCTTCAGCCTCACAACATACCCAATTTTGGGATGCCATAGTCTCACTGGCTCTAGACGGTTGGGAGCAGTTGAGACTCTTGTGCGGTATTCATGTAAAAAAAAAAAAAAACATAAAATACATTTTAGTAAAATAAAGGATTACAATAAATGGGTATAATATAACATTAAAGCAAGAGTTTTAAAAAAGTTAGTATTTAATACGCAAGTATACAAATATAGCGTAGGTTCTACAATTAGTTATATTAACATAGTATATTTCACAAAATAGTGTAATACGTATATAACACCATACATAGCATGATAAATTTCAAAGAAGTTAGTAAGTATATTGCAACGTAGTGTAGTTTCAATTAGTTATATTATTATAGAAGATTTGAAAATAGAATATAGTACATAGCATAATAACAACAACAAAAATGAATGATTATAACAATAAGAAGGTACTGTGTAAATAGTAAGTTACAGCGAAATGCGTAGTATTTTTATGTTCACATAGCAATTATAACTACACAAGGTGCAAATAAATGAATACTGGAATTAATTAAGGCTCTAAGTGCCAAAAAATTAACAACTTTTTTTTTTTACAGAATCGTATTTTATGATGGAAATAAAATACGATTCTTTAAAAAAAAAACAGTTTTTATTTTTTTGGTACTTAGAGCCTTAATTAATTCCAGTATTCAAATAACAATAACCTAAGTTCCATTGAAAACATTCAAATAAGCTAAAATTTAATTTGGAAACAGTGTTGTAACGGTAAACATCTATTGAACCATATTTATTACCTAGTCTATGCAGCCTTTGAATGGGCGAATTATCAAAATAATTATTATGATCGCACTGTAATAGAAATTGTACAAACCCAAAAGTTATTGACCCCAAACGCTTTTATGGCCCACCAACAATACCTTTGGTTTTCGTTTTGTAGTAAGGAGTCCAATATAGAATACCGGTAAATACAGAGCAATAATATACAAGAGGTAGCGCTTCTGTAGTACCTGGGCGTGGCTAGTACTAGAGCTAGAGTATTTATACAGCCATTCATAGCACATGTCGACATAACGTTTTTATTTATTTTTATAACCACTTTTTCACAGTATTGTTATAAACAAAAATATAGCATATAACGCAGATTAAAACGTAGTGGGCGGAGTCGCCGGAGACGCGGGAGACAGAAAAAATACTTACATACAGAATGGTGGTGCTATATTATTTGAGAACTTGTCTCGTCTCTTTCTCTCTCACGGTTTACAACAAAACCCGGAGAAAGTGATTTATCGCAAGTTTGTATAGGTTGGGTAAAAATATTTAGCTATACCTCCTTATATCGTTAGTCCAAGGGTGAATACTTAAGTACGAATAGTTTAGTAGGTCTACACGAGTTAAGTGTTTAGGACAGCTAACAGTCCACAATGAAGTGTTTATACCAACCCTGATGTATGTCAGTGAGGCATAAAACTGGCAGTAAAACAATAAAAGTAGACTGAATGCTTTACAAATGAGATTCCCTGAGGCGTATGTGCGGTAAAACCATGTATAACCGTGTTAAAAATGTGGATATCCGAAAAGAATGCAAGGCTGATGTAAGCATAATGAAAAGGATTAAGAAAAAATGCTTAGATGGTTTGTGCATGTCGAGCGAATGAACGAAGAAAGGAGTGTGAAAAGAATATATGACGCGAAAGTGAACGGAAAAAGAAGTCGGGGACGCTTGAGGAAGACATGCCACTATCAATTGAATCAAATACTTGAGTCGGGCCATCTAAAGAGTATGTATGAGATGGTGTATGAATGTGAATGAAGCAAGGAGTGTGTGCCAAGACAGAGTTCAAAAGCGGTCCGTCCTCTCTGCCCACCTCTTCGGGGAAACGGCGTGATGGTTAGTTAGTTAGTAAGTGGTGACTAAACGACTCTCTTAAAAAAACACCGAACGCACTCGACAACACGCGGCAAGTCACTTAACAGTTTAGTTACTGCTTTACCAGTGTCTTCGTGTAAACTGGCCATTTAGTGCTATTCTCAGAGCAGTTGTGTAGTTAAAACTTAAACCACTGTCCTAAGCACCGTTCTTGTGTAAACTAACTATAAAACAGCTTTCAGACGAAAGCAAGAAATTCGTTTCCAATTTTAAGAATCGTACATTTGCATGAGCCGTAGACCCGCTTACTTGTCCTTGTTTTCTGGTTTTTTCAATGGGAAACTCTCAAAAAAACTGGTGTTGTTCGTTATTGATTCCCTTTTCACCGGTTCTCCGTTAACTACGTTTTAAAATCAGCTGTTCACTTGTCCCAAAGCAATACCAAGTGAATACATTTTCAAATAATGTTTTGTTGCTTGTTTCTCCTTTGAGATGGCCGCAAATCAGGAATTAACTTGTAAAATAATGGTTCATAGATAGATACTAGATCAGGAAGTCTAAAGTAAACTTCAGTAGTTCATAACCAAAAGCCGTTTAGCAAAATAACTGCACCTTAATTGACGAATCATGTTTGCAAATCACTCCCTTGCCTTAAGGGTCAAAGGTTGTGGGTTTTTTTCTTCAATACGAGCAGTATCAGTCAATTTGTTTTGAAATCATACAATTTTGTTACTTAACTTTTTGGATGAATATACGAGTAGGATGAACACATACTCATGAAAAATGGAATACACATTGTGAAAAAGAGATCAAAAGTAGATTTTGTTTTTGAAATGAAACCCATTTTTTTACATGTTGATTAACAGACTTTTTCTATCGGTAAACAGATTTATAGGAATAAATATATTCACTAAAACTATTTTTATTAAGTGAATTATTGACAAAATGCCTTTTGACGTTAGATAAAATTGCAATTACAACAGATATATTTCACAACCAATAAATGCAAATAAGTTTTTGTTTCGGAAACCAGCAACCTACTGGAATTATTACATGGTGCTGTTACTGAAGACTAATGACCCTATTTGTGTTTTAATTCAAGTGCCAATAAGTGGGGTGCTCTTAAAGTTTTGATTAATCGTTAAATGTGTGTGTTTGTGAATAAGTCGGTACCAATCGACAAACCGTGGCAAACAAACGTCCTCCTCCGCGGGCCAAGAATAAGGCAACTCTGTCACATCTTGCAGCTCCTTGGCAGCGGCCGAGCAGCTCCCGGCCGCGCCCGTGGACCGAGGGTTTGTTTGCCGGCGCATTATAAAGTACGAACTTTGCTAATATTGCAAAAACTTGGCCGAAATTCGCGAAGGGAACTTGTCGCAAAGACTTTTCCCGATTTTAATGAAGAAGTAACTTTCCTTCTTAATGCTCATTTATATTCTTAGAAAAATTCACGGACGTTTTACTTCCGTTACAGCGAGAACAAGAATTGCGTCTGTAATACTCCACGTTACAATGGAAGGAGTGGGAAGAATGCTTTTATTGAATTTTTTTCATAAAGCTCTTCAAAGTTCTTCATTCAATTTCAAACTCACTATGCTTCGCTAATTTGTTTTGTGTGTTGTTTCCATCATCCGCCGATGTCTCGAAGCTCTGTTCGTACCGCCTGGCTGGCCTGTCAGGCTGCCGTGTGTTGTGTTCCTATGTCGCGCATCGCAAAGAGCTTTTCTAACGGACTTGCCACTTAAAAGTACATTTAGACGAAGAATAAGACATCTTTTATACTTTTTGCGACATAGCTAAAAATAATCCAACCTGAATTATCTTCTCGAGCACAATGGTACATCGTTTCTCTTGTGTAAAGGTACCCTCTCTGAGTACATTACATTATCTTTCGTATCCGCCTTCTTCACATTTATATACGTATAACAATAAACGATGGTTTTTGTAGTTTTTTTAATGGAATGTATTAGAGAAATAAAGCACAGAATAAAGATGTTTTAGATACTCTATTGGTGGTACATAATAATTGTCCACGAGTGAAACAATTCCTGTTACGTTGACGTGACTGTCCTTGTAACTTGTTCGAATATATATATGTTTTTAAATTTTATTATGAAAATGTATGTGGGTTACGTTAACATACTGTATTGATATAATAATCATATATTTTTTTGTTAGCAATAGAAACATCTAAGGATTACAGCTAATTATTAAAATTATGTTTTTTGATTGTCGTATAAGTTTTTAGAAAGGCGTTCTATGAAAACAACACCCAAATTCTTAAATTTAGTAGAATTGGCAAATAAACAACGGTGCCCCGTTCTAAGGCAGTATTGTACATATATGTTTTTTTAATAATGTAGGCGTCAATTAAGTTGTTAGAAGTTAAAATAAACATGTTTTAAATAGTAATATATTTTAAAATCAGTTGTGAGACAAAAAAATACTTCACAAGAAATATGTTTAAATTTGTAGCCTGATTAAGCTTATGTTAAACGAAACCTGTTAGTCATAAAATTAAAATTATGCCTTATGCCAAGTTATTCTTTAATTTTATTTAATATGTCAAACCACAAAGTTATTGCTTTCTACGAAAACAATGTTATTGTTATTCTGTGCAATAATAAGGTATTATATATTAAAAGCCGTTTGCTGGGCCTGGACCTTCTAGTGTTAAGAAATACTTTCCGAGCGGAGCTTTGGAACGCAGCAAATAAGTTTCCCAGCTGCACCTTTGTGTAAGCTTTGTGTAATGGTGGCGAACCGATACAAACGTTCTGGCAAAATAATTGTTTGTACAAGGCGAGACAACCCGGTTTAATTTCCGCCCGAGGCGCTGCATTCTTGTGAATATCAGTTAATTCCACACTTAGGGGCCGTTTTTCGTTAACAAGTTGCGAAACTTTGAATGGCGTTAGTTGTAGCTAGTCAAACGATTGTGTTCTTGAAACGTCGGTGTTATGTTGGTGTTTCACGGTCTCTGTTACCGTAACTGCTACTCGCATCGGGGGCATTACTTCAGGCCCAATAAATCTACATGAAGGTATTTTCCTCATTCATTCATGGCACAATTTTAATCATCCACGTTTTCTGTTGTATATCTAAACTGTATCAGTTAAGTATGTCGTGATATCAGAATTGGGTGTGCCTGCGGTTCCAGTTACCGGTGACCGGCGAGGAACCGGTTATTTATCCAGTTCTTTTCGGAACCGGTTCCTGGTGCCAAAAAAAGGAACCGGATCCTCAGAGAAATAATATCGATGGTTCCAATGGTCTCACTAAGTTACCTGAAGCGACAAAAAGGTTTAAAAAAGTCTCAAACTTGTGTCGCTTGCGGCAAGCCCTCTCCCAAACGGTAAATATATTTGAGATGGCGAAGGGCCACAAAAGTCTTGAGAATCAAACGAGAGTCAGATCATTCGATGCAGAAAAAAAACTGATCAAAACTACACGTTTAACTCATTTTTGACCAATGTGTCGCTTAGGCCCTTTTGCTTTTACAGCGACAATATAGTTTTGAGCCGATTTTCTGAAAATTTTATTTTTTATGAATTCATATCCTGTAGTCACATAGATGCATACTTATATAATTACTAGAGAACAACGGACCTCTTCTGCTTCTGTTTTCGCAAATGCAAAGGTTTTGTATGGTTTTAACTTCCACCCTCCGCTTTCGTATGTATAATAATATATATATTACAGAAGCCCAACGGAACATTCCAGACACAGTAAATAAGCTCCTTAGCAACAGTAAAAAAACCTTGCCCACCTTTATTACGTACGGTGTTGATAATTGTCAACTCTATAAATTGAATAGAAATCCTGTTAGTGCCCTATTTTTATACTAATAAAATACCAAAAACAAGCCCCCATTTGGAATTACTTTGCACAATTCGTCAGCCAAGTGAAAAACGTGTATTCTCAAAAGTGACGCAAAATAGTTGAAGTCGTAATACCAAATTTTAAACTTTGTTCCACTATATTTTATATAGACCTGAGCGCTATCACCTTATAACGAGAATCTTCATACTGGTACAATTTTAAGTAAATCTATGGTATATTTATTTATTTATAAATTAACAGACTAAAGTTCAATTACAAAAAATACATATAAAACACGAAATGGAAAAAAGAGCAACAGAGAAGGAATAGCATATACATAATAATAAATGAAGCGATGACAAAAATAAGGCAAAATAAACATAGGCGAGAACATTCAAGCCATGGTCTAGTCAATGTTTTGGTAGAGTCGTAAAGAATAACGAAAATCATTTAGATTATTCATGTCCGAAATAGAAGCTTATTGAGTCTATATCATATTGAACACCTGTGACTTAGGGTTTTATTTTATTGCTGACAGGAGCGGTTTTACAATTACATTCAAATATACCTTCGGGTTAAAGTACCATAGACTTACTTAAAATTGTACCAGTCTGAAGATGCCTGTTATAAAATGAAACTGGTCCGGTCCCAATTAAAAAAAAAATGGAAAATGTTTAAAATTTGGTATTAATCAATTGTCAAAATAAAGTTCCACCACGAATAAACAGTTTAAAAAATATAAATAATCCGCTATCGCCTGTCCTCGTTGAATTTCTAATACCAATTAGACATTCGCTTTCGCTTTTGTTATAACACTTCCGTTACATATCTAGTACATACCATGTACCGGATGTAAAAGCTTATGCGGGATAGCAGTGAGTGATTACGTTCATGTCTTGTGTAAAAAAATAAGTTTTCCGAATTGTGAAAAGGAATTGAAAACAATATGAAAATCTAATCTGGCTCAGGTGCTATAGATGTAATACGTCTTCTTATTTATATGCTGGAGGTCAAAAAGGCATATTTACGGAAGTTATTCGGTCTGTCGACGGCATCGGGAGTTAGTTGATTCAGGAGTAGACATTCTACCACGTTATGTTCTGTAGTTTTTTTGTGCCCACATTCTCATAATTCAGAATTATCGATACCCCATGCGACTTTACCAAATGTTATTCAGTGAGACCCACGTCTTCCGAAAAAGTGGTTGTATTTTGAGTTTTGAAAGGAATAAACGTAGAATCAATCGTCTATCGCGACTTGGTTCACTATGTTTGTTATATATTTTATATCTCACATCATACATCATAGATGTAGTTAATAGCTTTTTCTCGTATCTGCCCTCAACTGACAATAAAGGTCTCCATAGTCGAGTGGTAAAACGTTCGACTATGAATTCAAAGGTCGACGGTCACGGGTTCGAACCCGGCGTAAGCCAATAACTTTTATTTAATTAATATTTGTCAAAACACATTTAATTAATAAACAAAAGTATATTTGCGGCACGTTCCAGAGTGGTAGGTAAGTATCGCCTGGGTGAAAAACCGCCATTCAGTATCAAAACGTTGCTTGAAATGGCTCTTGCCGTGTTTGGTGACCTGCTCTGAATAGACAGGTTCTTCCTAACCTTCCTCTTTCCCATCTCCTTCCCCTCCCCACTAATTTCAGCCTCTCAACATACTAGCCTAATTGGGGATGCCATAGTCTCACTGGCTCTAGACGGTTGGGAGCAGTTGGGACTCACGTGCGGTATTCACTATAAAAATAAAAAAGGTACAAGTACAGTCGGAAAATGATTGATTTAAACTATAGAAAATGCATCTTTAAAATCTCCTTGAAGTTCATTTCATATCTAGTATTACAAAGACTCATTCGAATTTACCAAATCGTTGAATCTCGACCCATGAACTGTTTTATTGACTCAATTATTAAATTTATTCAAGACGAGTTTTGCGAATATTCGTTAGATCTCGAATATTACTAGTCAATTTGTGCTTAATTCGTTTTCATAACAGCTCAAATCGAATACGGTGAAAGCACATGATAAAAAGTACAAGCTGCCCTCGGATCGCGCAAGTAACGTAGTACGTGGGACTAGCGCAGCGCAAACGTAGACGCTTTCCTGATGATACCTACCCGTCATAATGTTATGCGTCACGAAGGCGGGGGTAAGCGCCGCATGTCGTGACGGAGGGAGGGAACACAGTGGCTGGCTGCCTGCCTACTGCGAAACTACAGCTGCCTGCACTAACTATTATCTGGTTCACTAGATCAGCTGCCGATACGGCAACGTCACGCTAATGCCTGTATTCATCCCCTCCTCCCACCCTTTTTTTTATCAAAATGAGGATATTCGTATGAAAAATTCAAACGTGAATTCACAGATTAAAAAATAAACACTACGTTTAGTATCCGATTGAGAAAAATATATCGAAACAAAATACTATGAAACAATAAATATTCTTGCAAAGTTTGAGGAAGGCAAAATAAAGTTAACTGGATCTGCGGGTTGAAAGAAGATTTAAATTGAAATCAATTAATCTGACTCTTACAGTACGAAATTTGATCAACACATTATTTGTCCCTCATAATATTTCATGCATATTTAAATGATTTAATAAAACAAATTTATAATTTTATTCCATTTTTTTTATTTTTTGAATGGACCGGTTTCAGCCTATAACGGCCATCTTTAGACTAGTGCAGTCAAAAAACAAAAAGTGGAATAAAGTGATAAATTTGTTTTATTAAATCATTAAAATGGAATTCCACCATGAATAAACAGTAACAAAATTAGAAATAATAAAAAATCATATTTGGTGATTTTAAAGATGATTCAATCTCTCGTTTTGATTTTAGTGAAAATGCATTAAAAGTGCTGCTAAAAGAAATTGTATTTACTTTATACAAAAGGGGTAGTAAGTAAAAAAAAATAAAATGAGTTTTCTATCGGTAAAATAAGTTTTGATGTCTATCTAAACTAACTAACTAACTAACCATCACGCCGTTTCACCGCAGGGGTAGGCAGAGAGGACGGACTGCCATATAACTTTGTCTTGGCACAAACTCCTTCATTCAAATTCATAGATCGTCTTATATATACTCTTTTGTTATTTTGACTCTTCCAATGACCTGATTCAAGTATTTGATTTATTTGATCGTGCTATGTCTTTCTCGGGCGTCCTCGACTTCTTCTTCCATTCACTTTCGCATCATATATTAATTTCACACTCCTTTCTTCGTTCATTCACTCTACATGCCCAAACCATCTAAGCGTCACTTTCTTGATCCAATTCATTACGCTCACATCAGCCTTGCATTCTTTCCGGATATCCACATTTTTAATAAGGTCACACATGGTTTTACCGCACATACGTCTCAAGGATCTCATTTTCACAGCGTTAAGTCTACTTTCATCCTTCCTCTGCCCGTTCAATGCCTCACTGCCATACATCAAGGTTGGTTTTGTTGTCTACAACAATAATGCTGATTTTAACTGATTTTGGTGGTAGCAGAAGAAATAAGTCAAATTTTGTGATTAAAAAAAAAAAGCATTAATCATCAAGAACCTTTGTAAATATCAAAATATATTATATTATGCGATACAATCATCTTTCAATGAATACCTTAGTATGCCTTCACACTCACGATTCCCAAGATGATGGAACAACATCTGATAGTATTAATACGCTAAGCCGTCTTCTGTATATGATTCGTTGGATCGCCGTGTGGGGCGCTAATGTATGCAAAAACAATACTGGTAATTTTCGCTCATACGTAAAAAGTTTGAAATTTTATTCCGATTACGCCACTTGACGATTTACTAACTATGTCCCTTTTGACGTGAATATCAAGACTACACTAGTGCTCCTATATTATGTCATGGCACGTACAATGTGCATCTTACTATTTTTTCTCATACAGGTAACATCTTCCTAAACTGAAACTTAAGTTTTAGATTTACTGGTCTGAAACGATATTCAAACCTTAATTATTACATTTTATTATTTATCTAAAAAAACATTTATTATTCGATCGATACGGCCAATTATTATTCCACGAATCATTTATACAATGTTACAAGTCTCGTAAAAGCGCTTCAACGGGCATTTTCTACTGCTAAATGACGGTTCAAACATAAAATGATCAACTTTCCCGATAGAGGGCATGTCTTTTCAAATAAACAAGGAGATTTAATTGGATAATTTAATAAAGCGCCGTTTAGTAATAAAGTTACCTTACCCATGCAAATTAATCCACCTTTAATAGGGTTATATAATTGTATTAAATAATCACTGTAGTTAATAATAATAATAATAATAATAATTGGCTGATTTATATAGCGCCGTTTTCGTGACAGAGATATCACCTCAAGGGCGCTTTACATCATAATTAACATAATATTACAACTAAGGCTTAATATTAACTTATGCCTAATTCTTATAACTAGTGACTAACAACTAACATATTAAAATTAGCACATATTTATAATGGTTGTTGCCCGTGCTGTCGGACGTAGGGTAGAAAAAAGAAAAAATGAAGTAAGTAATATTTAACTATATATATAAACTATGTATAGCACTCGGACTTAGTGATCAAAACTCTAGTTAAGGAAATTTACGTTATAGTGGGTATGATAATTTAAAAAGATGAGTCTTTAGTTTTGCTCTGAACTCAATTGAGCTGTCAATCTTTCGCAAATGTGAAGGGAGGTTATTCCAAGCTGTGGGGCCTGCTACGGCAAAAGCTCGCTCTCCGAAGTTGGTGTTGGGATTGCGTTTAGGTACAGTGAGTCTTCCTATGGCCGTTGAAGATGCTGATCGAAGAGTAACTTGTCTCGTGTTAGTATCGCTTGGAATGCACAGTTCCGACAAGTAAGGTGGCGCCATGTCATGTTTCGCCTTAAAAATCATCCAGCATAGTTTGAATTGGATCCGTTCAGGACATTTAAGCCAATGAAGGTTCTTAAGATGTTGCGATATATGGGAATATTTGGAAACGCCAGTTATCAGCCTTGCTGCAGCGTTAAAAACTGACTGAAGTCTGTCAGTATGTATTTTGGGGAGATTTGCATATATGCCATTGCAATAGTCGAGTCGTGACACAACGTAAGAATTTACCAACATCTTTGTGGCATTAGACGTAATATTTCTTCTTATCGATTTAATTTGACGCAGGTGAAAGAAACCTGCGCTCACTGTTTTATTTATTTGGGATTTTAGTGAGAGATCGGCATCTAGAGTGACACCTAAGAGTTTTACGCCATTTTTAGGGATGATGCTACAGCCAGAAGTTATGAGAGGAGATTTATCTATTATTGACTGGCGTTTTTTGTTGCTGTCCAGAGAAATTCTGTTTTGGATGGATTTAGTCTTAGTTTATTCGAAGACATCCAGTCTGTGATGGCGGAGATACATTTGGTAGTGGTATCTTTTAGTTTGTCTATCTCATTCGGTGCACAATAGAAATAGATTTGCTGATCGTCAGCATAGCAGTGGGAAAGAAGTCCGAATGATTCGATAATTTTTGGAACATCATTGATGAACAAAATGAAAAGTAGGGGTCCCAGCACTGAACCCTGAGGGACTCCAGAAGTGAGGGTTACAAATGGAGAAGTCTTACCACCTACTTGCACAGATTGGGTTCGATCGCAAAGGTAAGATTGTATCCACTGTTTGATTTCACCGCCAAGTCCGAATGTATTTTCCAATCTATTGACAAGGAAGTTATGGTCAATAGTATCAAATGCCGCACTCAGATCAAGTAGAGACAACAGAGCTACCTTACCTGATTCATTTGCAAGTATCAGATCCGACAACACGCGCAATAACCCAGTCTCTGTAGAGTGGAACTTTCTGTACGCTGACTGGTGTTTCGATAAAAGCTCGTTTTTTGATAAATGGGCGGTAATCTGCTGAATCACAATTTTCTCTAGGACTTTTGAAATGAAAGGAAGGTTTGACACGGGGCGATAGTTATTTAAGTCTTCGGGATCTAATTGAGGTTTTTTTAGAATTGGTGAAACAAGAGCCTTTTTAAGCATATGAGGTACTTCACCTGAGTCCAGAGTTTTGTTAAAAAGAAACACTAAAAATGGAACAATAAACTTTAAGCACTTTTGAGAAGCCACGTTGGAATCGGATCTAATCCGCATTGTTTGTTCAACGAACTAGACACAATTTTGGTGACTTCGTCAGGTGTAGTGTGGCTAAATTTCAGCATGTATTCCCCACTGTAGGTAGAGAAGACAGGTGGGGGTGCAGAAGAGGTCGTGGCTCGGATGTGCTGGATTTTTTCGTGGAAAAGTTGGAGAAATCTTTCGGACTGAGCTCTGCTGTGGTTGAGTTTTCCGACTCGCCCACAATAGTTTTGAGCGAGTTCCAGAGTCTCTGGGGGTCGGCGACTTCGCTCTCGATCTTTGCTTTCCAGTACTCGGATCGCTTCTTCTCAACAGTTTCCTTGTACTGCAATTGCGAAGTAACCCAAGCAGTTCTTTGGATCGCTTGTTTTCCACCCCGAAATATTCTCTCAAGCCGGCGCATGGTCCTCTTCTTTTCACGGCATTCTGCGTCAAACCAGGAATCGGACTTGCGAATAGCACAGGTTTTGGTAGTATAGGGGCATGCTTGTCTAACAATGCGGTCAAGGTACTGTTGTAAATTTTTACTAGGTCGGATACCGAATCAGCAGAAGTTTTTAAATCCTTTGTTGAGAGAATGGATGACTTGAGATCTTCTTTGAAGTCGTTATAGTTAAATTTTCGCCACGCTCTTGTCGTCTTCGTTTTGTAAACAGGTTTAGAAGGATTAAAATCTACTTCCGTACGCACGAGCCTATGGTCTGAAAGTCCTACGTCGACGACTTCAGTTATGAGCGGTGGGTCGGTATTCCTCGATATAAAAACATCTAGCAGTCCACCTGCATCGTGAGTCGGAATATCAACCCATTGCTTGCATCCGTAGCAATCCAGTACATCGTTAAATTTAGTCGTGTTACTGTCCGTTTTCCTCTCCAGTCTAATGTTAAAGTCCCCAGTTAATATAAGGGAACCAGGTAGTGCACTGACCCGCCCCAAGAGTGCGGAAAAAGCGTAGTTCAAGCAAAGGTTGTGGGTTTGATGCATTAAGGAAGTTAGATTTTTATATTCTTATGACAGCTGACCCAAGCTAAGCAATATATAAAATTTGATCGTTTTTTGCTTTTGGCTGGTGATATTATTTTTTTCGTAAGAATAGGGTCTTTGGATGACTGTAGACAACTCCAGGTTGATATCAACACAATTGTCCATTGTTAATAATCTCGGATTTAACTTGTTACAAAATGAATGATATGTCCCTGAAACACATTACGAGATATTAAAACTTAAGAATTGTGTAGGACGCTCGTTTAACATTTTATGTTCACGTCGAAAAGATCTGCAAGTAAGCCACAACACAGCTTAGTGCGTAACGTTCTCGAGGATGAATTTCAGGTGTGGGAGCCAGAGTAAACCGTCTATTTATTGGTGATCGAGAAAATTTTAAATAATTCTTTATGATACTGTCGGTTCTTACCCATAGATGTTTCCAACAGCATTTATCTCGTGAATGCTGAATATCTGCGAACTCAGTTCAAGAAGGCATATTGCATTACTGCTTGTGGAGTATAAGCTTCTGAGCAGTTTTCTGTCAATATATTATATTCTGGCCGAGAACTATAGAGGCTTCTATGTCCTGGATAGTAAAAGCAGATTCCTGATTCTTCCCATGTGCAGAACTGGCTTAGCAATGGCTCTAGGTCTTCCTTACTAGGTCATTTTACTGCCTCGGAGGAAATGTGGAAAATGACCTATCACAATTTTAAACACGAACAATCCATAAAGTTTTTTTTACTATATGTATATAATGTATTATGTTAACTATGTTTTTGTTTTTGATTTGTTCAATTCCTCTGCTAGCTAAGTCCTCCACCATTGTATAAGCGACATCTTCCTTTTTTTATTTTTAAATAGAGTGAATATCACACAAGCGCCCTAACTGCTTCCAACCATATAGAGCCAGTGAAACTATGGCATCCCCAATCGGGGTATGTTGTGAGGTTAAGGGTAGTGAGGAAGGGATGGCGATGGGAAATAGGAAGGTCGGAAAGTATCTGGCTATTCAGATCTAATCACCAAACACGGCTAAAGCCATTTCAAGCAACGTTTCAATTCTGAATGGTGGTCTTTCACCAGGGCGATACTTGGAGTATCTACCACTCTGGAACGTACCGCAAATATACTATATACTATGGATTAAATGTGTTATGATACATATTAATTGAATAAAATCTTTTGGCGCACGCCGGGTTTGAACCGGTGACCTTAGAATTCGTAGTCGAGCGTCTTACCACTCGACCATGGAGGCCGTCCATGCTTATTTTGTATTCTGATGGTCGTAGGAGTTTTTCAAATATTGTCAGGTTATTCGCAACCTTGGAATGTTTGTCTTTCTTTATTATAGGTAATAGTTTTTTTTTTGTAAAATAAACAACATGATGACGGCCTCCATAGTCGAGTGGTAAGACGCTCGACTATGAATCCAAAGGTCAATAACTTTTATTTAATTAATATGTGTCATAACATATTCAATTCATATAAAAAGTATATTTGGGGCACGTTCTAGAGTGGTAGATACTCTACGTATCGCCCTGGTGAAAGACCACCATTCAGAATTGAAACGTTGCTTGAAATGGCTTTAGCCGTGTTTGGTGACCAGATCTGAATAGCCAGGTACTTCCCAACCTTCCTCTTCCCAATCTCCTTCCCCTCCTCAGTACCTTCAGCCTCACAACATACCCTAATTGGGGATGCCATAGTCTCACTGGCTCTAGACGGTTGAGAGCAGTTGAGACTCTTGTGCGGTATTCATATATATATATATATATTTAAATGATTATCTATGTAAGACATGTTCCAAATAATGTTCGCTAGAACTTTGGTATTGGAGAAAACAGAAATTCATTGATGACAATTAATTTTCTGAACTATTTAATAAATAACGTGACATTCATAGACTCTAGCTTCAGACAAAAAGAAACCGGAACTTACAGTATTTTCATTTAATGTAAATATAATTTCGTTAAATTTACCTGCCAAAATGCACACACCGATAATGTAGGCTCTCCCTTATTTCCTAAAAAAATTCACCTTTTACTAGTGATTTTGTTTCACATAAGCCATAAACGTTTCCCTTTGCTATCAGGTCAGTAATGAAAACATCCTGAACGCTCCTTTGTGGCGGATCCCTTTTGGAATCTGCCCTACAATTCCACCCCGTAACCATCGCTCCGCCTTTTGCCCATACCTCGGGTGGCTTTGCTACCATTCTTTGATATTTTACGACGGTAAAGATACGGGAAGTTGTTTAATAAATTTTGTGTAATAGACGAAATAAAGGTGCTTTGTGTAATTCATCGAACAAGTATAAAATGATTAATCACCGATAAATTATATTACTCTAACTATCGAGATGTTGTTTTTAGGACGGGGGGGTCGGTAGAATAATTTGAAGATCTGAACAAAAATATATGGAAGACCGGGAACGATCACTGAATAATAATAATTACCTTCGAACATATTTACCGTTTTACATAAGTATGTAGTTTAATTAGAAATTTGTCAGTTACACCTAGCTGTATGTATATTTGTTATCAACATTAATATTTATTGTATAACACAATAAATATTCCTCTATTTGATTGCCTTATTTTAGGTGAATACCGCACAAGAGTCTCAACTGCTCCCAACCGTCAAGAGCCAGTGAGACTATGGCATCCTCAATAGGGTATGTTGTGAGGCTGAGTTAGTGTGGAGGGGAGGGAGATGAGGAAGGAGAAGGTCGGGAAGTATCTGGCTATTCAGATTTGGTCACCAAACACGGCGGCTAGAGCCATTTCAAGCAAAGTTTCAATTCTGAATGATGGCCTTTCACCAGAGCGACACTTAGAGTATCTACCACTTTTTATATCAAATGTATTATGACACATTTTAATTAAATAAAATGAATTTACGTACGCCCGGTTCGTACCCGCGACCTCTAGATTCGTAGTCGAGCGTCTTACCACTCGGCCATGCAGGCCTAACCGCTCGACTACGAATTCAGAGGTCGCGGGTTCATATTCCGGCGTATGCAAATAAATTTGTTCCCAATTTAATTAATGTAAAACAACATGTAGTATATTTGCGGCACGTTCCAGAGTGGTAGACACTCTAAGGATCGCCCTAAAAATAATATCAAAAAATGATTTTTTCCGTAAAACTTTTGCCTTATTTTTGTTTGTAACGCTTTGTCAGTATTTTTCGTTCATCGGGCATGTTTAACATGGTATTTAATATTATGTATTTTTTTACTAAGCATCAAATTGGTCAGTACCCGCTGCAGCACTTAACCTTGATTGTCCGTCTGTCTTTGACTCCCCTCAACTTCGATCGAACTTAATTTGCGTTTCAGCTCGCATAAGATGCGCCATTTCCCAACGCAATCTGCTGGCGCTTACATCCAGCATCCTTGGTCCAGGCGAACGGAAACATGTAGCTTCAAGTGGACTATTCAAATCACGTTTAATTTGTAAGCGGTCTGATTAGAATTCTCAAGCTGGAGCACCAGGGGCGCAGGGCTAGCGGAGAGGTCAGACAACTGCATGTGGCTATTAGAAATCTAAGTTATTTTCCCAATTTTCACCGTTTTAGACAGCGAGTAGTTAACCGCACTTGTTTTGGACGTGTTCAGGCATTCCCCGAAGTCTTCACGAGGCAAACAATGCAACTTCAATACCAGAGTATAATAATTATTCCAAGCAAAGTTTTATTTTATTTAATAACAACGTTACCGCTTCAATTCTTCTTCAAGACGCTTCGCATAAAATAATGAGAAACGTGGTATACATGGCCTGCTCAAAAGAAAAGGTGAATTTTGAATTTTCGCGGGCTGTGTACATTCGACTGTCGATTTTTTTTTGTTATTTTGGCACACATATGTTTATCGTATGTTAGCATTATCAGCCATTTTGGATTAGTGGTTTGTTTTTGACAACCGAACTTGAAAAAAAATGGATCAAAGAATAAAATCCATGATTTGTTTTTCCACAACTCCAGGACGCTCATCGTCATTAACATCTTCTCGGCCTTCTGTAAAGCGCTTGTAACACTTATAAACACTTTTTTGAGACAAAATAGACTCGCCGAATGCCACAGTCAACATTTTAAGTGCGTTGGAACACTTTATTCAATTTTTAACGCAAAATTTAATACATATTCTTTGATTCATTTTTTTTCAAAAGTAAAAAATCGAAGAACACACAAAAACGTGACTAACCTTTCCAGTTGTTAAAAAAAAACCACTAATCCAAAATGGCTGATAATGCTAACATATAATAAACATATGTGTACCTACATACCAAAAAACAACGATAATCGAATGTACACAGCCTGTGAAAATTCAAAATTCACCTTTTCTTTTGAACAGGCCTCCTATGATTGTTTAATAAGGCTTCTTACATAATCTTCTTTGCTTGCAAAGTAAAGGCAATGTTTATGCAATACGAATATCTCATCTCTTCTATCGAACATCTCAGGAAACCTGTTGTATTAATAGAAGTCGATAGACAATAACATGGGTTCCAGATTATAATCATACATATTAGAAAAATCATTTTTTTTCTTCTATTCGTAACTTCTTGTTTTGAGAAGGTCAGAAGCGTATCACTCCGAGACGTTTCGGCCCTTATCTGCCGTGTTCAAGGAGATCTGAACACTGTGGTACTCTCCAACAACCCCTAACTTTAATCACCTTCTTTATTCTCCTCTTCTAATATATCCCGACATGGAATGCTACAGTCCGACTGGCTACAGCCTGTGGGACCAGTGGCGTTAACATCAAAAAAGGAAACAGGATTTGATGATTGTTTATTGATTAAATATTCTAAAATAAAATAAAATATGAAATACAGTATGTCATTTAACGGTCCACGGCTTAGTAAAAATCCCACTATTGACTGATAATTTCGCAATTGAATATTTAGCAATTAATTATTGAAAATCAAACAGATAGCTCTTAATACTGTTTACACCATACATTTATTTGATGAATTAAAATTCTTGATAGAATACTTTGGTAAATATTCACTAAAAAATAAATTGTTTGATACATCTAAAGCTTACAATAATATAATAATATCTGAAAAAAATCTTTTTTAATAGCGTAGAATTTTGTATATACCAAAATTTTCTTCTCTTGATGGCAAAAACTTTCTTGCTTATATTAAATCCGCATGCTGTACTGATAATAACATAGGTAAATTGCTAAAAAAAAACACAAAAGATAAAGATCATAAAAACTAAGCGACTCGGGCATTTATGGACTAATTAGCGATAACCGTCCGTCGTTCTAGATGGATAAGGCATCTCAAAATATATACATCATAATCGCGAAACACTGAAAATGTTTAAATAACTATCATTTTTTGAAAATTTAAAACACTTTATAATATGTACGTACCATAGTTTTAATGAAGATACAGGGGCTCAAATTAACCATCGTAAAATAATAAGGACAGAAAATAAGATAACCTAGAAGCATTAGAAATTAATCGAAAAATCCCTCAATAGTTATTCCAGTATAATGAATAATCAACTAAAATTACCGATTCGGGATATGTTTCCAATAAACCGCTCTGTTTATCTCGTACATCTGTTACCTACCCCTTCCTCTTGGTTATCCTCCCTTGACACATACTGTCTGCCTGTCAGCAATTATATTGTTTGTTGTTAGTATTTTTTAGTTTTGTTTATTTTATATTAGTTACTTTGCACATTCAAGTTTACAAGTAGCTAGATATTTCTTTTTTTAAAACTTTAATAATAATAATAATATTTGGATAATTTGTATAGCGCCGTTTTTGTTAAAAATCACCTCAAGAGCGCTGTACAAATCTTAATTTCTACTTAATATTAATTCTTAGTTTATATAAATATACAGCAACATACTTACCTGGCAGGACACAATCACCATATCATAATAACTTAAAATTTAGCTGATTCTTATATATATTTGCTTTTTTTTATTTTTATTAATATTTTTCATTTTTAGGGCATGAGAGCAAAGTTAACATAAAGTATATCGGAGGTATTTTTTAATTTTTTGTAGTGAGGAACAGATAATGGTGATAATCTTCTAATAAATTTAAGGAATGAGAGTCTGAAAAGTTTTCTTGGATTGAACAGAAATTCTATTTATAATATTTTAACTTATATACTACTCATTATTTTGATTTATCTGCATTTTAAATATGTTTTACTGGCTATTTTGAATTTATTGAAAGGCATAATTTTGATAGTTTCCGGCAGCGCATTATAAGATTTCATCCCTTTATATAGTAAGATATTTTGTGTGTTGGCTTTATTTTTTTCTGGTAGTTTATTTTCTAATTTTATTAATATTGTCCTGGCGATGGAAAGGTTCTTCCGAAACCGGTCGACAATTATATTAAAATAAAGCGGTTAAAACAAACTTAATTAATGTGTTTAAATTATCACATTAAATCTTTTCGACCAAACTAAATCGGTCGCCCCTATTACGAACCATTAATGATAAAGCTGATAACACCAACAAATACAATGTCATAGTCTATTTCCATTAAAACCATAATTAAACTCAAAACGCGCTGGGCCTTTGTTGCAATACTGTTTTAGAGTTTTGTAAAAGGGTTATTGGTGGGGATATGTTGATAAAAGCATACACCTTTCGAGTTTTAATTTAAAAACATACGTATAAATGAGCGGGGATTCTAATTTTGATCGGGGAGGCATTAGTTTCAAGTATAAGTAAGCTTTTTGTGATGGGGTTGGGTGGCATTCTATACTCCTGATTGCTTTGTAAATGTCACTTTTTTCGTATAGAAAGTAAATGACGCATCGCATGGCGTCTAAGCTTATCCGTATTCTCGCATTTCTCTAATGGTTCAAAAAGAAAACGCGTTTTAATCTTGTTGAAAATATGAGATTAGGGCACCACTAATCAACAAAATATCCATTTTGAAACACGTATCACTATTTCTAGAGAAGAATGCTTGCCAGCTAGAGAGTTCTTTTATTCCGAGGAACACTATTCCAAAACGGTTTTTCCCCATTATCGTCGTATAATATATATGTAATATCTCGGTTGGCAACATTGTATCGCGCCTTTCCACCATTTTATTTGCCCGCTTATCGCCGTGGACCGCCCCGCGCGCGTTCCATTTGACATTTAAATTCAAATTGGAGCACTTTTTCCGCGGCCGTAGTTTATTAAATTTTCCGTGCGGCTGGTTTAGTTGTTATTCCGCCAAAACAACAAGAGATTGCGGGCTTTTCTTGGGATTTCTAAATGCTCGGGGAACACTCGTACAGGCTCTCGCGGTAAAATACTTAGAATTCTTCAAGTCGATGGCTTATCATAACGAAATACAATTGTACTGAATGCAAACAACTAGTTCTGGGGCTGATCAACATTGTCCTTCTTAAATTACAATTCCCTACGGACCTGACCTGTGCTTTCTTCAACCAATTTATGTGATCAAAAATGGTTTGAAAAAAATAATGCTGACGAGGGTTATGAAGATATGGTTTTCTTACGTGAGGCTGGGAGACCGTTAGACCATCAAAATGATGAAAGTTCAATCGAAAGTTCAAGATTAAGTGGACAGGTTATGTTCCAAATAGGAAATATGACCCATGGTGTCAACAACCTGGTTGACAACCATGGGAGAATAAAGTGAAAGCTATTTCAAACAACTTTTTGACATGACCGGTAGGTATTTGATTGATTTTATCGTTCAATTGAAAACATTACTATCAAAGAGCCCCTTTTCCTTTTGTTCGTAACGTTTACATAGTATTCATTTCAAATTCTCTCAACGTAACACCGTTGTACCTCCATCCTGCGTGTTTTCACATTTCCACTTTCATCATCAGTCCTCAACTGTTGATTCGCTTCTTTTGACAACTTTTTAATAACGAGATTACAGAGGTTCTCGTGAAACAAGTATACTACGTATGATAACGGTAAATGCCCCGTTACATTTCACCAGTGTGCAGAGCTTTCTCAATATTTAAAAGAGCTATAACACATTGGTAGTTTTCTGTATAATTCAGCTGCTGCGTTACTGGCAGTACAAATAAATGCCTTACTAGTTACTTCCTCTCCTCAGTAGGCCGGGCTTACGTAGCGTGCCGCTAGAAAGGCCTTCTCGCAGGAACCATTTTCAATCTTTCACACCGCCTTTTTTGTGCCTCGCGGTAATAAATTCTCACGACGTCTTCTAAATATAAATTTCATTGCGTAATATACAAATAAATATCAATGAAACCATCTTGTTTACCTTCGCAAAGACCGCCGTCGCGAAGCGCCCAGACTAGAAATGTTTAATAAAAGCAGTCACCCGTTAGTAAAGCGCTATTATTGAGAACATATTTCAACTTAATAGGCCGCATCTAAATTATGACAAATAACAGTTTCATTAAAATATTTTCCGGGAGGTTTTAAGGCCCGCTCTCCTTGTTTCGGCATATTTACCTACGGAGAGCAAAGAGTCTAACTGCTGCCTAACAAGACTTGATAATAGCTACAAACGTCTGTTTATCTTTCCGATTCAAAGTTGTTTCAATACATTGTAAAGATAAAATATTAAACCCAAAGAGAAATTATAAAAAAGTATAAATAAAGTATTTGTCGGATATTATTATTAATTATCAGATGGGCCAGCGATCCATTACTTCGATAAGGCGTTGATAAAAACATTGATATTTATCTCATTTCTAAAGCGTAGTTTTTGTGAAATTCATTTTTATACATTGATTTTATACCCTACACCTTAGCACTCGAAGATGGCGCTAAACGTCACTTGGAAGCATTCTTATAAAGGCAATATCTGATATCTGAGCGGTAGATAATCTTAAGTATCGCCTTGGTGAAAGACCACCGTTCAGAATTAAAACGTTTTTTGAAATGGCTTTAGCCGTGTTTAGTGACCAAATCTGAATAACCAGGTATTTTATAACTTTCCTATTCCCACTACCTTCAGTCTCACAACATACCCCGATTGGTGATGCCATAGTTCCACTGGCTCTACACTATTTTTAGCCACACAACATACCCCAATTGAGGATTCTAATACAAGAAATACTTCATATGATTTATCTGAGTGGTAGATACTCTGAAGTATCGCCCTGGTGAAAAACCACCGTTCAGAATTAAAACGTTTTTTGAAATGGCTTTAGCCGTGTTTAGTGACCAAATCTGAATAACCAGGTATTTTATAACTTTCCTCTTCCCACTACCTTCAGTCTCACAACATACCCCGATTGGTGATGCCATAGTTCCACTGGCTCTACACTATTTTTAGCCACACAACATACCCCAATTGAGGATTCTAATACAAGAAATACTTCATATGATTTATCTGAGTGGTAGATACTCTGAAGTATCGCCCTGGTGAAAAACCACCGTTCAGAATTGAAACGTTTTTTGAAATGGCTTTAGCCGTGTTTAGTGACCAAATCTGAATAACCAGGTATTTTATAACTTTCCTCTTCCCACTACCTTCAGTCTCACAACATACCCCGATTGGTGATGCCATAGTTCCACTGGCTCTACACTATTTTTAGCCACACAAAATACCCCAATTGAGGATTCTAATACAAGAAATACTTCATATGATTTATCTGAGTGGTAGATACTCTGAAGTATCGCCCTGGTGAAAAACCACCGTTCAGAATTGAAACGTTTTTTGAAATGGCTTTAACAGTGTTTGGTGACCAGATCTGAATAGCCAGGTACTTTCCAACTTTCCTCTTCCCACTACCTTCAGTCTCACAACATACCCCGATTGGTGATGCCATAGTTCCACTGGCTCTACACTATTTTTAGCCACACAACATACCCCAATTGAGGATGCCATAGTATCACTGGCTCTAGATGGTTTAGAGCAGTTAGGTCTCTTGTGCAGTATTATCTACATATTTTGTTTATGAGTAGTTTTCCATTTTTAGAAGTACATAGGTACCTTCTCTAACCCTTTAAAGCTCAAAATTTGAATCTTTCCTTCAAATATGAAAAATTAATGAAAAATCGTCCGGCCCAATGCGGCAAAAATACATTGCTCTCATAAAATAGAGCGAATGAATTTTTATCAGGAATATAATATGAAATGAAGCACAATTTAGTTCATTTTTACTGCTCATACGCTTTAAAATTAGAACAAAATTAGATTTAAACATCGAGTTGATGATAATTGATTCGAATTGATTGAAGTAACATTTTTACGAGGTCTATAAAAGGGCCATTTGCTGAGGATCTGTAGAAGACAAGTTATTCTAGGACCAGGAGTAACGTTGTTATGAAAACCTCTTTATATCGATCGCCTCCTTTTATATCGGTGCTTCTCTTTGTCTTAGCCAAACTTAAATTGCCTACTCGGATAAGTTAAACATTAAGTTTTAAATAAACAACCTATTTCCGATGAACCAGTTTACGGGCGATAATGACGACAAAACTTTAGAAACAGGAGTCTACGTGAAGTAATAATTTTTGTTATCAAAGTTTCGGCCTTAATCTGTTTTTAAAATATAATCGCTCTTAACTTAACCGCACAAAAATCTTTCCATACGAATTCGAAGAAAAAAATTCCATCAGCAGCTTACTAAATATACGAGTTTTAATAATACTTGGCTAATTTATATAGAGCCATGATTTTAATAATCGCATTCAATCTCTACCATCGTGTTGGACCACGCGAGGCACGTAGCACGGCTGAAAAATACGTTGAAATTTAACAATCATCGGATAACATCCCTTTTTATTTTTTTCATAGTGAATACCGCACCAGTGTCCCAACTGCTCGCAACCGCCTAGAGTTAGTGAGACTATGGCATCCCCAATTAGGATATATTGTGAGGCTGAAAGTAGTGGAAAGGGAAGGAGATGAGGAAGAGGAAGGTTGGGAAGTACCTGGCTTTTCAGATCTGGTTACCAAACACGGCTAAAGCCATTTAAAGCAACGTTTCGATTCTGAATGGTGGGCTTTCACCAGGGCGAGACTTAGTGTATCTTTCACTCTGGAACGTGCCGCAAGTATACCACAAATTATTTTATACGAATTTAAAGTGTTATGACACTTGTTAATTAAATAAAAAATATTCGCGCACGCCGGGATTGAACCCGCGACCTCTGGATTCATAGTCGAGCGTTTTACCACTCGACCACGCAGGCCGTCAATTGGGAAAGAGAATCAGAGGTTGTACATAGATGAGATCAGCTGACTTCAGATGGGTCAGAGTCTCAAGGACTGGAGACATTTAAGGAAAGCCTATTTTCAGAACCGAAGCTCGACGCCAGAAGGAAGAAGCTCGTGAGTTAGAATAATATTATGATCAATACGTATTTCAAACAAAAGTTCACGCCACGATGAACTTCGAGTGTTTATTTCGATCATACAAAATCAATATGGAAATTCGTCAAGAAATACAAAAAATTTCGACGAATACTCAGAGATGTTACTGCGAAGAATTGAAGTAAGAATATGATAATTAAAGAATTAATATTCTCATGATATTCATATTCTCTCTTCACCATTGTTTTATTATTGTATGTGTGGGTAAATATAAATAGTTTTATTTCTACGGAGCCCATTGTCAATAATTCCATAGTACTTATCATAGGATACAGTGTAATCCCTTAGGCACGGTGCAAATACAATGAATTGGATGTAGGCTGTGATAAATAGAAAGATTAAGCCGCACTTTCTTAGCACACTGTTACCAAAGACAAGATTCGAGTCGAGAGAGAATAAAGTAATGACGTGAATACTGCGAATGGTGATTAGAACAGACTCCGCTTCAACCCGCTACCGCCATATTATCTTCAAGTTTATCTGTATATTGCGTAGATATGTTTATTTATTTCCCGAAATACCCAAAAACGTAGTTTCTTTAAAAGAAAAATCCTTAAGAGATTCGGTCTAAAAGGTGTCGCATTTCAGCAACCCTTCAGCAGTTCCCACCCAAACAAGTGAGCGCCGTCATACGCGCTAGAAGGGTTGGCATCCCTTTGTAGGAGATGGAGAAGCGAGATAAATCAGCCCGAATCCCTTTTCAATGACTACTTTCCCTAAACAAGGAACTTATGTAAAGCTTATCTCGCCGATGTTGTAAAAACAAAATGAACCGGGATGGTCCCGAAAATAAAACCGAATCGCAAACTTAAGGAAAAATGAAATCGCGGACTAAAGGAAAATGGAGTCACGGTCTAAAAGAAAATATCAAATTTTGAAGGTTTGGAGTTGATCACACTTTATCCCCTCTGGAGATGAAAGAAATTGATAACGGTAGCCAAAATGAATGAATCAATGACTTTCAGATATTTATGGTAAAACTAGGGAACGTCCGAGCTTCGCAAGATTTACGCGTCAATGGGGAACAAAGAATCAAAAGTGATGAATTATTTGAGAGCCCGGCGAGGTACAAAGGATTCACTCGCTTACAATAATGAAACGGTTCTACTTTAAAATGAAGTACTTAAAGGTTTACAATGTCGCCGACTGAAAAACCTTTGATGTTTTTGACGTTTCAGCTTACGGCGGATTGAATAATAGTTCGACCCTTCGACTTCCTTTGTCTCACTTTAAAGGTAAAACTCTTTTGTTTCTGTTTCCAATAATAGCATAAGGTAGCTACCTTTATAGGACTACCGGCAATCTCTAGTGCTTATACCAACCCTGATGTGTGGCAGTGAGGCGTGGAACTGGCAGAGGAAGGATGAAAGTAGACTGAATGCTGTGGAAATGAGATTCCTGAGTTGTATATGCAGTTATACCACATACCTATGAACGTGCTAAAAATGTGGATGTTGGGCGTGTAGAGCGGATGAACGAAAAAAGGAGTGTGAGAAGAATATATAACGCGAAATTGAATGGAAGAAGAAGTCGAGGACGCCCGAGGAAGACATGGCACGATCAAGTGAATCAAATACTTGAGTCGGGCCATGTCAAGAGTCAAATAACACGTTATCAGTATAAGACGTTGTATGAATGTGAATGAAGCAAGAAGTGGTTGCCAAGAAAAAGTTGTATGGCGGTCCGTCCTATTAGCCTACCCCTGCGGGGAAATGGCGTGATGTTTAGTAAGTTTTTTTACCGGCAATCTCTGTAATGAAACACAATTTAAAAGAATCTATTAATCCACTTTCAAAACTCTAGATGTTGATGAGGAATAGGCGCTATTCTTTGATTCATTTACCTAATTTGTAATCATTGAATATCCCTGAAGCTATAATTCCTGGGAGAGAGTGGAGTTGTAGTACGTAGAGAGGCTACAAGTCTTTCTGGAATTACCTGGAGGTTCGTTGCCATCACTCTCAGTAATTGATAAACCACAAGGGTTGTGCGGCGGCCGATTGAACCGAGGTTTGGCCTTCTGCGGCGCAGGGAAATATGGCCTGGAACGGGACAAGGAAAACTACGTGGTGAATCCTGTCAGAGAAATCCACGGTGTGACACCGGACTACAACCGCGGGGTGAAACCGTATGGTTAAACTGAATGTTCGCACACTTACTCATTCGAGGATTTATGCTTCTTTCAGGTTCCTAGCAGTCATTTTAACTCCGTATACGGTTCTTTTTAAACTACGTTTAAAAACATAAATACTCATTGTAAGTCACCGAACTGGTTTTATTGTTGGCTGGTCATTAAAATTAAATTATAAACTAACCATTTTCTGATGCAGCGTGGCGATGACGCTTGCGATGACACTGATTATATGTATCAGAAAGTTATTATAATATTGCTAGTAAAAAAATAAATACAGAAAGTTATAAAATTGCTAGTAAAAAAATATCAGAAAGTTGATAACTGATTTGATATTGTATTATCAAATAATTATTAAGAATTTAATGAGGCCAAACATATAGGTGGAGCAGTATTGTAGTCCACAATGGAGTGCTTATACCAACCCTGATGTGTATGGCAGTGAGGCATGTAACTGGCAGAGGAAGGATGAAAGTAGACTGAATGCTATGGAAATGAGATTCCGGAGGCATTTGTGCGGTAACACTATGTATGACCGTGCTAAAAATGTAAATATCCGGAAAAATGCAAGGCTGATCTAAGCGTTATGAATAGAATCGAGAAGGGGACGCTTAGATGCTTTGGATATGTAGAGCGAATAAACGAAGAAAGGGGTGTGAAAAGAATATATGACGCGAAAGTGAATGGAAGAAGAAGTCAGGGACGCCCGAGGAAGACATGGCACGAAGAATTTAATCAAATACTAGAATCGGGCCATTTGAAGAGTCAGAATAACAGAAGAGTTTGTATGAGACGATGTATGAATAAGGAATGTGTGCCAAGACAGAGTTATATGGTGGTCCGTCCTCTTTGCCTAACCCTGCGGGGAAACGGCGTGATGGTTAGTTAGTTTAGTGTTTTATCCAACCAAAATCTTTAATACACACAAAACAGAAAACTTGACGTATTCTTTCGTCAAACAGCTATATTTTTTTATTCATCTAATAATTCGACATAACAGATACAATGCGGGTCGGTACATATCAATTCAATCTCCAAAGCGATACGAAGAAAACATCTAGGCTTTTACGATATTTTATAATATACCAAGTCGGAAGAATTGAATCGTGGTGTAAATTGGGACGGGGAAGACCGAGAAAGTTCGCTCATTTGGGGAAATCATTGCTTGGGAGGGGAGAAGGGGGCAGCCGGGGCAGGGGACAACGGAAATATGTTGGCTAATGAACTGAAAATACGAGTACACGACGGGAGACGGTGATTAGGTCTCCTGGTAACGCGGTTAAAAACACTATAATGTATTAAACGTAGATCTCTTGCTTCAAATCAGCAGATATCTGCAAAGGACTAATATAATTTTTCGTGTGATGACCTATGTAGAATTTTAATCCCGTGATGCCTGTATTTGAGGTTTCCTCCAGGATTGTCATATTTAGAAAAGCGGTGCTGGGAGATTTTTTAAAAAGAGGAAGGAGTGAACCTGTGTCTTAGAGAGACCCATTTTGTAGCAGGGAAGAAACACTAAAGTCGATAGACGATAGTTGTTGAAAAATTAGTTCCCCCTAATTAAAAATTGCCCCTTTTCAATCAGCAAATATCAGTCGTGTATTTTTGCAGGGCGCAAGTTGGGCGATTCTGTATTCTGTTTAATTATTGACAAAACAACCATAGAATTTCCAAATGTCGCATATGTCCCAAAGATTTAGATGCGTCCGTTATGATATTGCACCTGGTCAAATATTTTCCGCCCAAAACGGTGACAAAGCAAAATCGTAACATTAAAATAGGTTATTTTTTCAATCATGTACTAGTCCGACTATGGCATTCCCAAAAAGGATATGTTGTGAGGCTGGAGGTAGTGGGGAGGGGAAGGAGATTGTGAAGGGGAAGGTTGGGCAGTACCTGGCTATTCAGATCTGGTCACCAAACACGGCTAAAGCCATTTCAAGCAACGTTTCGATTCTGAATGGTGGTCTTTCACCAGGGCGATACTTAGAGTATCTACCACTCTGGAAGGTGCCGCAAATATACTTTTTATTATTTTTACATGAATTAAATGTGTTATGACACACATTAATTAAATAAAAGTAATTGGCGCACGTCGGGTTTGAACCCGCGACCTTTGGATTCGTAGTCGAGCGTCTTACCACTCGACCATGGAGGCCGTCAGTAGACGATTTCTTTGCTGACAGAATCTCTGTCGATGGCGTATATCAAGTTTTTGTTTTCCTGTATACATAATAGTTGACTTATCGACCTTTTGACATAAGAATTCAGTATATAAAACTCGTCGTTCGTCTTTTCCGATAAAAAGTATACGATTTCAACCGCTCGTCTCCGCAGAACTGGCCGCATAGGAAAACTACGCTGGCCTAACATCAGGCAAACTTATTATAGTGTAGGTCACACAGCAGAATGCCGGCCATACAAGGGTCGTAAACATTTCAAATTGTAACGAATTCGCACCGAAAGAGCTATGCGGTGAGTTGTACCTTTACACGTTACACTTTATACCCTGTACCGATGGAGAAGAATCTTCGAGGCATTCCTCAAGGCACCATAAATGACCCCGTTTTATTCTGTTTGTATGTTGTAGGTGTAATTTAACCACAAATACTCAAGAGTATTCTTAGTTACTACGTTTTTATGAGAAAAACCCTTGGAATAAAATAGTGGAAATGGCATTTTAATCATTTTGAACTATATTTGTTTTACAAGAGACTTGTAGCGTTCAATAAATAAACGACTTACCAATATGCTGTGTATTTTTACACTTTGACGGGAAACGACCCCATCATTCGCAAATTTAATTTAAAATGTGGTAAATTCGGAGCCCGTTTGGTTGGAAAGTAGATTATTGAACGCACTGTTTTACACGCGTTGCTTGGAAGTTATGAATTTACACAAGAAACACTTTTTTGCTTTTATTTTTAGCCAGGGTTTATCCTTCTTTAGTATTAGGGGTTGCGATTTCCAGGACTTTCTAGTTGACTAAGAACTCTCAAGCATCAGCAGACCGTCATGTTTTTTGCAAGGTTATTCCAGTGACTAACATTTTATCCTTAGATTGACTGGTTACTGAACTCTCCTAGTGTCTGCTAAGATCAGACTGAATAATCGGAGGAATCTACAGAAATTCTAAATCAATGCTTTATTTTCATGCATTTCGGAGGATGGTTTAATCACTGCGGTGTCTCGTGCCTTTACAGGTGAGCAAATACCTCCGAAAGGCTTTATGCGGCGCCTCGGGCGAGGAATGAAGGGAGAGGTCGGGGGAAAGGTCCTGATGTTTATTGGCCCTTGCTAATTTAGGAATTCTCAAACCAAGGGAAGATGTTTCCCTAGTTTAACGTATTCACTGTGATGATAATGCGAACCCTATTTTAAAACCTTTTCAAATTGGTGGTTTTATAAAATAGTGCTAAAATAAAAAGGACTCAAATAACGTTGAATGTGGGCAGTGAAGAAATACCCTCTGCTTTAACGCTACATTACACACGCTGAACATATTTAGGGAAAGCTTTCACAATGAAACTTCAAAAATAAACTTACGAAACTTAAATAATAACAGACCATGCAGTGCGTTTCACAATAAAGTAAAACGGTTTCTGTCGGGTTCTTATGATATAACACTAAATACAATTAATTTTTACATCTAAAAAAATAATTTATATTTAAAAATAAAAATAAACTTTGTTTTCTTCCGGAATCTGGGGAGGTTAGTTTTATCACACACATTTTATAAATAAATACAAATACGAGTGGAAATCTATAAAAACAATTATAGTTAATAAATCGTAAAATATAATTTATAAAAAAAAACTAACTAAATAACCATCACGCCGTTTTTCCGCAGGGGTAGGCAGAGAGGACGGACCGCCATATAACTCTGTCTTGGCACACACTCCTTGCTTCATTCACATTCATACATCGTCTCATACATACTCTTATGTTATTCTGACTCTTCACATGACCCGATTCAAGTATTTGATTCACTTGATCGTGCCATGTCTTTCTCGGGCGTCCTCGACTTCTTATTCCATTCACTTTAGCATCATTTATTCTTTTCACACTCCTTTCTATAGTTTAACTACACTACATGCCCAAACCATCTAAGCGTATATACATAATAAGTTATAATACATGGTCGATGCACACTTTTATAGAAACTATTTAGTAGTTATTTTGTAATGGAACATATTATTTTTCATTTCTCGAAAATAATGTAAAACCGAAATTTCTTAACATTCCTTTTCCCAACTTTTTTCCATTGCGGGAATATGTACATTTTCTTCGCCGTAACAAAACGAGTTCTCTGACCGAATATAAGACATAATTTATCTTTCTCGCATAACTTGAACCTGCAATTCGAATTGTTGTATTAATTTTTTAACCACAAATTATTAAATGCATTTAAGTCCAACTTTTTTTTTAAACATTTAATTTAAAAACTTTCACTAAAACAACCCTTTTATCATAAATGCTTCACAGTACATAGGAGTATAAACCCAAGATCGCAATGTTTACAGAATTCTGTCAAATCACTTATTGTATTAGCGTGGAGTCCCATAAAGAATACTGTATTAAATGAATAGACTGGAACTATCATACTCGGCCGATCACTCCTTAAGGGGTAGTTTTATAAAAAATACAACAAGCCCGCTGGTTTTACTATCTCGCGTGAAAGTTAAAAAATCAAAGATTCATTTGGAAATCTACACTGCTGGAAAAAAGGCGCCCGACCCCTATTTCTCAAAAAAAAAGCCGTTTAAAGCGCCACTGAATTCAATTCACCTCTAAGGGTCGAAATAAAAATGGGAGCTCAACAGGCTAAGCTACTCTTAAGCGTAAAATAAGTTTAGTATGTGGGTTTGCGGAGCTTCGTTTGATTTTGACGACATTGAGGGAAAATTCATCTACCATTTGGGAGAATGATGTATGTTTCATACAATTTAAATTGCCCTAGAATAAAGTGCTCAAAACAGCGCTTACGTACTTTAGACTTTCTAATGACGATATGTAGGATATCCTTGAAGTAACAATATATGGAAGGAGAGCTAATTATTTATACAAACTTGCGATAAATCACTTTCTCAGAGTTTTCACGTCGTACACCATGAGAGAAAAAGAGACTAACTAACTAACTAACTAACCATCACGCCGTTTCCCCGCAAGGGTAGGCAGAGAGGACGGACCGCCATACAACTCTGTCTTGGCACACACTTCTTGCTTCATTTACATTCATACATCGTCTCATACATACTCTTCTGTTATTCTGACTCTTCACACGACCCGATTCAAGTATTTGATTTACTTGATCGTGCCATGTCTTTCTCGGGCGTCCTCGACTTCTTCTTCCATTCACTTTCGCATCATATATTCTTTTCACACTCCTTTCTTCGTTCATTCGCTCTACATGCCCAAACCATCTAAGCGTCCCTTTCTTAATCCAGAAAAAGAGACAGCAAATATAATACACCGCTTCTATGTACTGTAACGATGATCTAAGTCTCCTGGGTCACCGTGGGACTCCGCCCACATTTTTTACTATGCCACTAAATTTGAGACAGCTAAACGGTTTTTAGGTTATATGCTATATTTTTGTTGATAACAATACTGTGAAAAAGTGGTTATACGAATAAACAAAAACATTATGTCGATATGTGCTATGAATGGATGTATAAATAACCTAGCCTTAGTCTTAGCCACGCCCAGGTCTGCCGAGTCCGGTAAAAATCATCAAAAACTGACTACACTGCCTTAGATAGATACCACTCTATGTACTCTAAGAGGATATCTAATGTTTAAGCACCGACAAGTATATTTTTAGAAAAGGATGAAGAAAAAAGTTTTTTATGTTTTCCTTTGCCATATTTGGTAGCGTTACAATTCGCGTAATACGTGCCTTTCACACAAACACGAAACATTCAAGCAAAAATGTCGATAAATAATAAATAACACTCTGGAAGCATTTACAAGTCTCTCCCCGCGTAGGTTCGTTCTACCTGCCGCCAAAGATATTATTTAAGAATCGCCCAGTCGTATTTCACTCGTATAATACGCATAATTTTTGTGAGGAGTATGAAAATGCCTAGCACCTGTACAGAAATACTCCCGACCGCCATATACTTCACGGAGCGCACACGGCGGGGCGGGACGGGCGGGGCGGAGGCGTGCAGGCTGTGGAAGTGTACGTTCACGTGTACGTTGTAGAGGAGTAGTCATTCAATTCACCACTTGGCCAAACTCCCACGGATCCTTAAAGGCAGAAACACGGGAGGCGTTTAGGGAGGAACTACATCACGTCAACATTTTTGAGGTGCGACGTTTAATATTTTATTCATGTTTGACATGCATTCAAATCTTCGCGCCTCTTGTCGTTAGGGAGAACACAGGGACACTAGGCATATCTCGGTGGTATCACGAATAACACTTTTAGACATGGGTTGATGGAGAAGTTATGTTACAGAATAAAAGTTTTAAATAAATAGTTCGTGCTATTATTTATACATAAGCAATAGTTTGAGGTAGTTAGGGTCATTCAACACCTGACATTTTGGTAGCAACTGATTGAAGACGAGTACTAAACACCTGTATGCATGCAAACGTGCATTTTTTAAAATAAGTATCTCAACACCTTTATTTTGTTGCCAAAATCCTGTGAAAATTGTAATTACCTTGATTAAATCACACACGGTGGTCGAAACTCGTGGTACATCTAAGTCACATTTCGGAACGATTTTGTGGTTTAACTTTTTTTTATTCAAGTTTTCTTTTTCGACCAAATCGAGGATTTTTTTCGGTCGAATTAAAAAAAAACAGTCATTGCGGGGTAACTATCAGCTCTTTATTGCCTTTCAATATGCGTTGCAGCGTAAACCCGGCTCTGACAGTTCCTTAACCCGAAAGTTGCCGAAAAAAAAATGAAATGCTCAATTAGACAAAACTTATGTTATTTGTATTCGGGATATCTATGTTCTGCATATAATCACATTTTGGTTCCGTACTACGAGTTATCGGACACCGTGTATAAGCTAAATTCACTATGCGAAAAAAAATCGGTTGCAAATTTTCACTCTCATAATAACGAATGAACGAACAAATTAATTTTCCACGTCTACAAAAGCAACGCCGTTGAATGCAGAGAAAAAAATCTATTTTCGAAGTATTTACGGAGCTCACAGAGGAGTTATTTAACTACCTATAGGAAAGATGAAGGTTTTTTATAACTTTTTGCTATATTCCTGTAGTTTTTAAGTGGGGTGTTGGGTGGGGATTATTTTGCATATACTTCAAAGTGTGTTTGTGTAGTCAAAAATATATTCAGCCATGAAAAATAATGTTGTAAAACCAAGTTGTTGGGTAAACAGACATGAACTTGTTATACTCTCTTTAACTAGAAACACGAGTTCACAATTCAGTTGTTTAACTTTGTTTCAGCTTTCCTGAAAAGTTATCTTTTTGGTCTAATACTCATAAGTGCTCCCATCGCAGAATTTTGCTTTGCGCTTTGAATATTGTAATACTTTGGCAGATATCTGAAGACTAACAACAGATTGTTTTTATTTCAGTGAAAAATTACGCTATTACTGCTCTGTTTACCTTTTCAAAAAAATATACCCAATGAGAAGGCAAAAAGCGAATTGGCAGTCTGTCCCACTTTTCATTATTTCGCAATTTTTTTCATCACTTTTTTTTTTTACTTACAGCCTGGGTACGAGTCATTGCATCAAAAACACTTCGTATTTAAAAAAAAACGCTATTTAAACTCATTTCTTATTCTCATATTGTTTAAAGTAATATAATTATTTTTTTAAAATCTATAGTGTGCAAAATGTTTCACTCTCTCACTGAAGCATTTTCCAAACCCAACTGGAAGGAAATTTTATAATTAGTTAAACTATAGAAAGAAGTGTGAAAAGAATATATAATGCGAAAGTGAATGGAAGAAGAAGTCGAGGACGCCCGAGAAAGACATGGCACGATCAAGTGAATCAAATACTTGAATCGGGTCATGTGAAGAGTCAGAATAACAGAAGAGTATGTATGAGACGATGTATGAATGTGAATGAAGCAAGGAGTGTATTCCAAGACAGAGTTATATGGCGGTCCGTCCTCTCTGCCTATCCCTGCTGAGAAACGGCGTGATGGTTAGTTTAGTTAAACTGTTTTTCATCTAACCTACTGAAATTTTTTACATTTTGACTAACAAAGCTTACATATTTTAGTAGCTAAATAATTAACTAATCATCATGAAGTTTCCCCGCAGAAGTAGACAGAGAGGACAGACTGTCATGCTTTGTACACACTCCTTGCTTCATTCACATTCACACATCGTCTGATACATACTTATCTGTTATTCTGACTCTAGTATTTGATTCACTTGATAATGTCATGTCTTCCTCGGGCGTCCCCGACTTATTCTTCCATTCAATTTCGGGTCATATATTCTTTTCACACTCCTTTCTTTGTTCATCTGCTCTACACGCCCAAACCATCTAATCGTCGCTTTCTTAATCATATTCATTACACTTGCATCAGCCTTGCATTCTTTCCGGATATCCACATTTTTAATACGGTCATACGTGGTATTACTGCACGTACACTTCAGGAAGCTCATTTATACAGCATTCAGTCTACTTGCATCCTTCCTCTGCCAGTTCCATGCCTCACTGCCATACATCAGGGTTAGTAGAAACGATATATCCAAAAGGTTCATTATCAACATCAAAAATACCACATTATATGTAACAACTTTTCCTTTCTGCCTAGCTTCTCCAATGTACCTTATTATGAACTTTTTTCCCTTTGATTTAATTGTATTCCTCACTTGATTCGGCCCTTAACGTGTTGCTCCCCAAACGTAGTGGTAAAATAGCGCTCCTATCGGGTAGTTCTTTTCCGACTACAAAAGTTCTCAACCTGATTCCCGAGTCCCCGTGTCCCGTGTCCCGTGCCCCGTATCCCGTGCCCCGTGCCCCGTGCCCCGTGCCCCGTGCCCCGTGCCCCGTGCCCCGTGCCCCGTGCCCCGTGCCCTGTGCCCCGTGCCCCGTGCCCCCTACTCCCACTCACGCAGGCAACTCGATTTAACACGGCTTCAAAATAAGAGCTTCGAGAGATCCGTCTAACTGAACCATACTTTATTTGGGCTCAGGTTTACGGAGGTGGGCAAATAAGACAAACAGAAACATTACGGAATACAGAGAAAGCGTTGTTCGGGGTGGAGTACTTGCGCAAATAGAAGCCTTTGAACGAAACATCATATACGAGTAAATAAAATCTACTTAAATGAAATTGCAATGTGGGAAATAAGTACATACCTAGAACAAAGTTTACTCACGGACTAAGTTTGAGTATCATTTTTACAATTTTAAGGAAGAAAGTGGCTAAAAGGCGTTGGAATTTATATGAAAATGTCTGTATTGTATAATTATTAGTTATTTAATTATCTACTGTTTGAATTCATACAATAATGCAATAAAAAATACCTTAAGTAATGTTACGTGAAATGTTTAAAATACATAATTTTATTCAAACACTTATTTATCGTGTATTCGTAAAAAGCTTCAACTTTGTGGCTTGCCATATTTATAATGAAAACAGATAAAATTCGTGTAAAACCACTTTATTATTTAATATTTTGTCGACCGGTTTCGGAAGCACCCTTCCATCTTCAGGCCAACATTAACAATAAATTAAAATACAGAATACTGAGATATAATAATATTTGGATAATTTGAATAGCGCCGTTCTTGTGAAAAATCACCTCAAGGGCGCTGTACAAATCTTAATTCCTAGTTTATATAAATATACAGCAATATACTTACCTGGCAGGTCGCTTTTGGCAGGACACAATCACCATATTATAATAACTTAATTTTTATATACTCGTATATATATTTAGCTGATTGATACATATTTAAGTGTTGGAATCGGAAGGAGAAGGAGTAAATGAGGGGATTCATTCAAATTATTATTAAAATTCTTATTCATTCTTACTAAGTTATTTATATACGAGTATAACTCAGTATTCTGTATTTCAGTTTAATTTTAATATTGTCCTGGAGATGGAAGGGTGCTTCCGAAACCGGCCGACAAAAGATAATTAATGATAAAGTGGTTTAAAATATTTTTTATCTGTTTTCATTATACTTATTTGTCGTCTCAATCTTATAAAGACGATAAAAAATATTATGATTTTTGCCAAATAGGCATTTATTAATTTCTGCAAAGAATATTAAAAAATAATCGTCCTATTTTCTCAGATACCTAAGACATTGTCAAACATTGTAAATAATAATAATTTCTTAATTAAATTCCTTATACATGACAAACTTTTAAATTGAATGCATTTAAAAAATAAGATTTTATTTTTATAAAATAAATACAAATTAAAGTACCATATAGATACGCAAGAAAAATAAAAAATCAAAACAAATTTCAGGCAGTGGTGATGATCAGGTCAATAAGGAGAAACTCTTTCAAGAATCAATAGGATTTCACTTATTACTCTCCTCACTGATATGAAATAAGTCGATATCGGAGGAGATTTTGTTCAGGAGCAATATACTCCTCCCCACCGGCTGAACCATTGGCAGGTTGGTCATACAGGCAGAAAGATAGAGAAATCTATGAAGATCTTGCCTTAGATAGTCATCAGGAACATAGAGACTTACACGCTCTAAAATAGCAGGGTTTACAATATAGCCTCTAGCAGTCTGAACAAGTGAGTGGCGGCATACCCCTCTCTCCTGAGCTGTAAGGAGTGAAGTCCGAGCGTGCCCAGGAGAAAGTTCGTCGGGTAGAGCCACGGATAATGGCCGTACTCCCTCGTGTAAAGAAATCTTAGAAACGTTTTCTGGACCCTCTCCAAGATGAGGGAGTACTCCACCTCTCGAGGATCCCAAATAATTGAGCCACTCTCCAGCCTACTGCGGACCAAAGAGAAGTTAAGTATTTTCAGAGTTCAAATTGGCACTGACTATAGACGATTGGGAGCAGTTGGGACTCTAATGCGTTATTTACGTTTATATTCATTATGAAAGACGTTTATTTAGTTACGTATAATGTAAGTTTCATCCAAAGATCATGCTTCTTGCACCGCGATAATCTGAACTAAATTCCCTGCGCTCCAAGTAAAGTTGGCAAATTAGTAGTTGGCTAATTAACGGTTCAATTAAAAGTAAACACGCCTCGTAAATCTAATACGTTGCATTAATATTCAAACAAATTGAGTCTCATCTGATTTAACATACAAAGGCGAACAATATTCATAGTTGTTTGTTAAATATCGATTCTAGACTTTGAAAGAAGTCAAAAGTTATTTTTTTCAAGTGTAATACCGCACAAGAGTCCCAACTGTTCCCAGCCTTCTAGAGCCAGTGAGACTATGGCATCCCCAATTGAGGTCTATTATGAGGCTGAAGGTAGTAGGGAGAGGAGGAAGATGGGGAAGAAGAAAGTTGCAAAGTACTTGGCTATTCAGATCTGGTTACCAAACACGGCTAAAGTCATTCCAGGCAACGTCGATTCTGAATGGTGGTATTTCACCAGGGCGATGCTTACGTATACGATACGTATCTACCACTCAGGAACGTGCTGCAAATATCATATATTTTATTTTATTTGAATGTAATGTGTTATGGCACATATTCATTAAATAAAAGTTATTTGCGCACGCCGGGCTTGAACCTGCGACCTCTGTATTCGTAGTCGATCGTTATAAAAATGGGGAGTTCATCCAAGATACCAATCTAGGTGTACGATTATGCTCGGGTAGAGCTTTGCATACCATTCCAAGGATGACTGCTTACATGGGTGGAAATTGTAAAAAAATATTTTTTTAATTTTCGAGGGTATGAGACTGTTTAAATTGAATTCAATTATGAATGAAAAATTCTATAAATGTTTTGGTAGCTCAATTGGCAGAGACGGTACTCTCGGATACAGCAGAGATTCCGAGTTCGAGTCTCGGTCGCGACCTAATTCTTTTTTTGTCTTTTTCTGTTCATATTTCGTTTAGAATTATTGATATTTAATAATTAATATAAAAAATCTATAGTTTTACTATAAAAAATCTTGCTTATTACGAATGAAGGTTAAGATCTTCAATAAAATTTTATGAACACTGAAGAGATAATCCAAAAGAAGTTTCAATAGAAGTTATTATGGGCGCGTCCGTGTGCCCGAAATAAACTCAGTTTTGCCTTACTTCTGGTGAACTTGATCCTACGTTTTCAAATATCGAAATTCTTTATTCGTGATTTTTAATAATGTAGCTACTGTGACGAGTACCTACCGCTATTTATACGCTAGCCACACTATTATCTGGTCATTTACAACACTCGCGGTCAACTTCACGGTTGACAACCTGGTGCTCTTGGCATTTCAACACTATCCGGCACACGCTTTGAGTAACAATATATATCGAGAGAGAGCTAAATTTTTTTACCCAACCTCTACAAATTTGCGATAAATCACTTTCTCCGGGTTTTTACGTCGTATACCATGAGAGAGAAAAAGAAAAGAAAAGTTTTCATATAACATTGCAGCACAAATATGTAAGAATGTTCTCCGTCCGCTCTAACTTCACATCATCGAGTCGCAAAAATTACGTCAACAGATTTTAAGGTTATTTCTTATATTTGTTTTGATTAAAAAACTTGCAATGGTTTTACAAATAAATCAAACATGATGGTGATATGTGCTATGCGTGAATGTTCAAATAAGACCAAACAAAAATTATAAAACATCACTTTACAGAAATATTTTAACAGTTTTAAATATTTTTGACCGAACTTTAGAATTTTCACATTTTTATATGATATAAAGACAAAAAAACAACAAAAAGCTTCCATCATTATTATCTAGGCAAACCTTCTGCTATTAGTGTTTCTGTGATATTTTGACTTTATAAATCATTTTAATGGTGTATTGATATTGTTTTGTTTAATGTGTTTGAATATGTTTTTTAAAAATATCCGAATTCCATGAGGGCGGTAACTAATAGGCTATCCAACATCCTTTAATAAATCTTTGTCTTTATTTATCGAGTCAGTATAAAGTCAACCGTCCTGACTACACTGTTTCGCAAAGGTACCTATCCATGTATAATATATTCTTACTCCAAGGCGCCACGTACAGCGTGACTAACTCTCTACATCAGTAAAGTGAAGGGAGGGTAAAGTGTGATTTAGACATATGAACTCAGAAGGATGATTACATTTTTTATTCACTAAACCTTTTACATGTAAGGGGTGTTAGTTGAAGTTTGCCGGTTTTTTCAATAAGGGAATCTCAAATTTTTTTTATTCAAAGTATTGACCATCGGATTTTATACATTTTGCCCATCTTTGAGGCAAATCATGGATACCATTAAAAAAAAAAAAAAATTCTCTTTCGAGGCAAACCATTCGACGAGCCATTTTTCGACTTCTTAAAATTGGCGAAGCGCTGCTCTGCGAGTGAGTGTCCCATCGATGCGAAAAGGTGATAGTCGGACGGGGCAAGGTCTGGAGAGTACGGCGGGTGCGATAAGATGATGATGATATGATGCAGAAAAGTTCCTTTCGAACCTTTGAAGCAGCATTTCACAAATGGTTTTTCAATTTGTCTCTCGTTCATTTGGTGTAGTACCCATTTTCTATACTTTTGGATCTTTGCCATGGCTTTTAAACGTTGGCAAATTGTTCTTCGGGTCACATTAAGTGTTTGGGCCAATTGTTGTTGCGATTGGGTTGGGTTTTCATCCAATAACGCCTGCAATTCCTCGTCTTCGAACCTTTTCGTTGCACCAGGATGTTCATTGTCTGTTTAATCGAAATCTCCACTTTTAAATTGACGAAACCATGTCTCACATGTTCTAATCACTGGAGCATGTTTACCATAAGTTTCTACTAGCAACCGATGAGCTTCAACTGCTTTTTTCATTTGATGAAATAAGAAAAGCAACGAATGCCGCAAATGCGATTTACTTGGAACGAAACTCGACATATTCACTGAGGTAAACAACTATGAAACTATTATTTTGGAAGAATATAACTTGTGTATTTTTGAAGGTTAATGTCCATAGAAAAATATGACATAGATGCCAAATCATAAAAATGTATACATATCTCTAGCGACATCAATGAGTAAAACCGGCAAACTTCAACTAACACCCCTGGTTAATAGTACTTTAACGGAATAATAGAATTTAAGAAAGCAGAGAGTGAGCCACGCTACACGTGGTTAAAATAATAACGAAATGCCAAGTGCACTGGGCTGTCAGCTGTGAAGTTGACCGCCAGTGTTGTCGACGGTCGAGTAATAGTGCGGCTTGCTTGTAAATGAATATTCGCCGTAGGTACTCGTCACAGTAGCCACTTGCTACGATCATTTGACCCGTGCATTCTCAGGAAACGTTAACAATCGGTCCACCGGCCATGTTTCTAACACACAGGTTTGATAATATTCATTTCATAGTATGCGTCAAAATGGGTTTTTACATATTGAGGTACATTTAACAGTGATAGGAGTGAAAATAATTTGCTCACAAGTAAAGTAAGAATGAGTTGTAAACATAATATATATATATATATACATTTTTTTTGTTTGATTACATTAAACCAATATTGATTGAAGATATATGATACGAGTGTTATAGCCTTTTTTATGTATATTCCGTGCAGTTAAATACATTAGCCACCTTTACTTATGTATTTACAACTACATGTAATCTAGATACAAATGAGTATCGGAAATACTCAATCCTGATATTATTGTTACAACTAAATAGAATGTAGTAATATTTTCATCGTAAATTTTACAAAAAGCAGACTGTGTGACTAGTTTTGTTTGAAGAATTTGATGTTTCGTAGTTATATTATATAACATAGTTTGATTTTAACATTTTTTTATTATAAATGTATTTTTATTTTATTTTCGTTTACCAATGCAGTGCACACGAGTTGGCGCGTATTTTTATAAGTTGTGCGTCACAAAATTGATGCGATAAGGGAGAGTTTACCTGAGAGGGGGAATATTTGTTGTGATGATGAAAAGCAGAATGGTGTTGTCCAGTCAGAAGGAGCAAACAGCCCTCGTGATCAATCAAATGGGGTGGAAGGGGTGTGACAACCGACCAAACAACAGGGATCGCGAAGCTCTGCGATATAAATGATTTTATCAAAGTTTTTTTTTTTTTGAATACCGGGTGACCTAATCTTTTTAAGACTAGTTTTTGTGGAAGCTCACATTTCCCATTCTTGAGCGTGATGAGCGGATATCTGCCCTAACGATCAAATTCACATAAAAATATTACGTAAACTTTGATTGAATCGAAGATCTTTTCTAACTTATTTGTTTTATTTTTGTTAAAATTTAATTGAAGTTAATCATTAACTCATTAAGAACTCAAACTAAATAATTTCTTTTCTTTAAGTTTAACTATGGGGTTATTGGAGTTTCTCTGCAGATTTAGGTTTCAATCTTCATACATTGTAAATACGTCAGTCGGTCTAAAATGTTAATTTAAGGTACTAAGCGAAAATAAATTGGTAATTAGAAAATGAAAATCGATAGAAAAACATATGAAAATTTGGAGGTAGGGGGAGCTGTCTTTTCTATATCCGGCCATTAGTAGCACAAGTTTTCGATATATAGCCTCAATTTCGCAACACTTGTACATGCATTTGATCGCTACTGCAGAGTAGTGTGCAGTGAAGATACAAAGTAGGAGGTCCAACGTTTCCCGCAGGCACCAAAGCTCTCCGATAGTTGCAGCGCCGATTAACCTGGGTCTGTTAAAAAACCCGTCACTTGTAAAACCAACTTTCTTTATTGTTCTCAAAGAGTACTCGTATATTAAAATAACGTGTAAATAAAAAGTCAGCCCTTCCGTGACCGGCAAACCTTTCAACCTTTGAACAAGTTAAAGTTAAATTGGAGTTTCACAGAAACTTTCTTCTCGAGGTGCAGCCATACAAAGAAAATATTTTTTCTTAAAAAGTCACAAAATAGTTTTTTTTTAACTTTTTGGTTTATATACATGTTTGAGTGCTCTTTCCACAGAAGTCTTACAGATTTATCGATTATTGGAGGGCTTAGAGGATTTTAGCTGGAAAGATTCTGCAGCCCTGGTTTAGAATATGGCACATAATGGCGATGGTACAGCACACGCTGGTAAGTGGGGCAGTTGAACAAATATGGGGAAACCTGTACGTCAGAGCGATATTGGATATTGATGAGCTTTTTAACGGGTTGGGTGACAGTTTATGAATTTAATTAAAATTAGGAGAGCGTTTATGAAAAGCAATTTGGAATACATAAATACCTGCGTATATCTTTTATAGTACCTATTTATCATTTTGCAATCTCTTTGGCTCAAATTGTAATGGTTGGTCGTATGAACTGATTTTTATTTTCCGTGTTTTTATTACGAGCTTTAAATGCATGAAACGGATTTCAAGTTCAAAACTTATTTTGAAATGTCAGATATAAAAGAAAGAATGCAAGGAAAGAATGCAAGGCTGATATGAGCGTAATGGATAGGATTAAGAAAGGGACGCTTAGATGGTTTGGGCATGTAGAGCGAATGAACGAAGAAAGGAGTGTGAAAAGAATATATGATGCGAAAGTGAATGGAAGAAGAAGTCGAGGACGCCCGAGAAAGACATGGCACGATCAAGTAAATCAAATACTTGAATCGGGTCATGTGAAGAGTCAGAATAACAGAAGAATATGTATGAGACGATGTATGAATGTAAATGAAGCAAGAACTGTGTGCCAAGACAGAGTTGTATGGCGGTCCGTCCTCTCTGCCTACCCCTGCGGGGAAACGGCGTGATGGTTAGTTAGTTAGTTAGGAGCAATGGTTTATGGTGCAATAAATAAGCAAGTTGATTTTATGATCAGTGCTGTAAATTTCCTTTAGAAGAAAATTACAAAATCTCGGTCATACCCATGCGGGACGAAAAAGACAAGATTACTCAATTGATAATCCAAGGGAAGATTGATGGAAGACGGACGAAATACTTCGTGGGTTCGTAGCTTCGAGTTGTTCCGAGCTGAAGCCTGAAGGCTGAAAATAGCCCGCCAGGGAGAAGAGGGCACCAGAATAAGAAGAAAAAAAATCTAAAAAATACTAACTAGATTGACGTGTTTTTACTGACACTTATTTTCATGTTTTTTTCTTTTATAATTCCTGAATTTTTTTAATATTTTTAAAAATGTTGAAATATTTTCCCGCTATCCTTCACCGGTAATAGATAGCAATAAACTAATCGCGTTTTTTTTACAAATAAAACGTTGCATTTGTTAGAGTGAACGGTAATTTTACGAAGTAGTTTGATATCACAAAAGTGTTAAGCAAGGCTGTGTAATGTCACAGTAGTTATTCAATCTCTACATGGATAATTGTATGCAAGAATTGAAAGGTGTGGGTTTGGGCTCGAAAATGAACAATCTGAAATTGTGTTTATTATTATTATTACGTACGCTTATGATGCGGTGCTGATTTCTAACAATATGGAAGGTCTACAGTTTCTTGTGTCTAGGATGAACCAACTACGTATACAGAATAAGTTAATGATTAATGTAAGTAAGTCCAATGTCATGGTGTTTGATAGAGAAAGCACGAGAACAGCGTGCAATATAGTTGTGAACGATGAATACTTGTAGTAAGTGGATGAGTTTGTGTATTTGGGAAGTATGTTTACGAGATAAGGAAAGGCTGATAAGGATATTAAAAGAAGGGTGAATGCACGAAACTTCATTAATGAAGGACTAAACAAAAAATAATAAAAAATGGACCAAAGAAGCGAAACTGGCAGTCCACAATGGAATGCTTATACCAACCCTGAAATATGGGAATAAGGTTATGACATTGGCAGAGTAAGAATGAAAGAAAACTGAATGCTGTAGAAAATAAGATCCACGAGGCGTATGTGTGGTGAAATCATATAGGACCGTGTAAAATATGTGGATATCCTGAAAGAATGCAAGGCCGATCCAAGCGTAATTAATAGGATACAAAAGGGATGCTAAGATGGTTTGGGAATGTAGAGTGGATGAACAAAGAAATAAGTGTGAGAAGAATATGTATCGCGGAAGTGAATGGTAGAATAAGTCGGGAACGCCCGAGGAAGACTTGGCACGATCAAGTGACTCAAATACTTTAGGCGGGCCGTGTCAAGAGTCAGAATAACAGAGGAGTATGTATAAGACGATGTATAAATGTGAATGAAGCAAGGAGTGGGTGCCAAGACAGATTTGTATGGCAATCTATCCTCTCGGCCTAGCCTGCGGGGAAACGGCGCGATGGTCGGTTAGTTAATTAGGTTACCCTACGTCGAGTCGCGGGTTCAAGCCCGGCGTGCGCAAATAACTTTTATTGGATTATTTAGTGTCATAAAACTTTTAATTAATATAAAATAATGTATGCTATATTCGCGACACGTTACAGAGTAAAATATACACTAAGTATCGCCTTGGCGAAAGACACCATTCAGAATCGAAACTTTGGTTGAAATGGCTTTAGCCGTGTTTGGTGACCAGATCTGAATAGCCAAGTACTTTCAAACTTCCTTTTACCCATCTCCTTCCTATCCACACTACCTTCAGCCTCAATTAGGGATGCCATAGTATCACTGGCTCCAGGCGGTTGGGAGCAGTTGTGATTCTCGTGTGGTATTCATTGTAAAAACAAAAAAGTTAATCTCAAAGAAGCGCGTCACATAAAACACGTTTGTTTTTCAAGTAAAGGTATAAAAAGTACCCTCCCTATATACAAAATTCTTCGCCGATCGGAATCCCCTTTGGTGAAGCAAAATAATTCTTGAAAAACGCCGTAAATCATACTGGGCATACCACCAACCCAACCCATATTTTAAACCAGTAGTGCAGTACAAATTTAATAATAGCTAGCTGTTCTGAGGTAATTTATAGCCAACCGGGTTTCAACTTTTGGGCGGCACCGGGACCAAATAACGCATTACGTGTTCGTGCTAAAACACTGTTACGTTAAATTCGTGTTAACATGATGGGGTGTCAATTTACACCCGGACCATTATTATAATTTCATTAAAGTTTCATTAGAATAAGTGAATAAGTCGAAGAGCGTAATTGAAGAGCGGAATCGCGGAACGTAATTGGTGCTGAAGCTCGCGTTCATATTACATTATTTATTTATGTATCTAATTGTTTACGCCCAAGTGGGCTTTTACACAAAACGATACATTTAACAGCGCTACAAGTGAAAATTATTTGCTTATATGAAAAATAAGATTTGTAGCAAACATATCGTCGCTGGAAAGGCAAATGAGCTTAAGTGACACTTTTGTCAAAAATCAGTTAAATATGCAGTTTTGATAAAATTGACTTTCTGCATCGAAAGCTCTGACTCTCGTTTAATTTTAAAGATTTTTGTGGCCCTTCAGCCATCTAAAACATATTTACCATTTAGGAGAAGGCTTGACTCAAGCGACACAATTTTGGGACTATTTTAAAGCCTTTCGTCAATCAGTGAGAGCATTGTCTTACCTGACAAAACTTTTTGTTTCAAAATACAACCAGGTGCTGAAGACTTGTAAGCGAGTATCTGAAAGACTCAGTCCTGATATTATTGTTACAACTGAATAGAAATTTTGATCGAGTAGTTCTCATGGAGTATATGAAAGATAATATGGTTCAATTTTGAATTTCAACAATGAATTGCTGTTTCTCAATCATCCCTCTATAGCTATCATTCTCCACTGCCCAGAATGTCGAGACTTCTTAAGTCATGGTCTAGAAATTTTTTTATGAGTCTCAATGATTTTTGTCATTATTTACGACTCTACCAAAAGTTTGACTTGACGTTGGCTTTGATTTGAATGTTTTTTCTTATGTATATTTGTCCAATTTTTTTCATTGTTTCATACAAAAACACGCCAATATATAAAGCGATGGAACTATATAATGAAGCTGCATCTACCTTAGATATATTTAGATGCACATATATAGAGTTTTGTCATTATCTCTCGATGTACGTACAACAGTGACCGTTAGGTACATAACGATATACTTGTACATAATCATCATACTCGTACATCTTAAATATTTTTAAAATATTTTTTAAACACCTTTTTACACTTGCCTATTCTACGATTATCTCATAATGAACCTCTCTTATATCTTATCATTTTTGTTTTTAATTGCTAACATTATTTGCGTTATTATATCATATATAGTGCGTCACACTACTTCAGTTTGTACTTATATAACTCCTTCGAATAAATAATACCTTGTCCTATATGTGAGGTGTACATAAATGTTCAATTTGTTTTTTTACACTATGCATGTATCTACAATAATTTTGATATCATTCATCTATTAATGTATTTGGTAAACTACTGTTTTTATGAGATCTTGTTAAATAAATAAATAAATTTAATATTGTGTAGGTGCTGTTCTTTCTGTTGCTTTTTTCCCCATTTCGTGTAATATATTTTTTAGAAATTTGGCTTAAGTTCGTTAGTTTATAAATAAATAAATTTTATAAATAAAAGTCTTGTCAAAAATAATTTTTCGATCTGAAAATTCATTGTTATAGTTTATATTTTCAATGGTCAGATTGAGTTTATGGTTAAAATCAATTAGCAAAGATATTTGAAAAAATCAGATCTAGTCACCAAACACAGCTGGAGCCATTTCAATCAACGTTTCGATTCTGAATGGTGGTCTTTCTCCGAGGCGATACAAGACAAATATATCAAAAAAGTATTTATTTGTAGTATGTGTTGAATAACGTACATAATCAAATCAAATTTATTTGCGTTCTGCTGGTTCCGAGACCGTGATCTCTGAATCTTTAGACAAGGATCTTAACCGCTCGGCCACGGCCATAATATGACACGTAATTACTTGAATCGGGTGACGATAAATCATTCCGTGTCGGTAAGTATGTCAGAGAGAAGCGTGTACTAAAACAGAGCTTTGTGGAATTCTGCCTGCACCTGCAGAAATAAGTGTGACGGTTAGCTATAATTATAATCTTGCATCCTTCATTGAGGTTAAAGCTTTCTTTCAGCATCTGCGCGCGCAGTTTTTTTTATACCTATCGAGTTTTCTGGTTCACAAATTTTGTCATTTTTCATCTCCACAAACATTAAAATGAATGATCGATATTTACTAACTAATTATATTTGAATAATTTATATAGCGCCGTTTTTGTGAAAAATCATCTCAAGGGCGCTGTAAACTAATTAACTAATCACGCCGTTTCTCCGCAGGGGTAAGCAGAAGGGACGGACCGCCATACAACTCTGTCTTGGCACACACTCATGGCTTCATTCACATTCATACATCGTCTCAAACATACTGTTCCGTTATTCTGACTCTTCACATGGCCCGACTCAAGTATTCGATTCACCTGATCGTGATGTGTCTTCCTCGGGCATCCCTGACTTCTTCTTTCATTCACTTTTGCGTCGTATATTCTTTTCACACGCGTTACTTTGTTCGTTCGCTCTACGTGCCCAAACCATCTAAGCGTCCCTTTTTTATCCTATTCATTACGCTTACATCAGCCTTGCATTCTTTCCGAATATTCACATTTTTAACACGGTCATACATAGTTTTACCGCACACACGCCTTAGGGATCCCATCAATATTTACCCGTCATGCATTTATGAATTTGGTGTTTAGCACATTCAAAATATTACTAATTGTATGGTATTAATATATACCTTCTTTTTTTGCCGTACACTGAGAGCTTTCCGGTGGCGCTTGTCGGAAAGACTACCTTCGAGGCGCTGCAGTAAGGCGTTTCCGTTCCGAAGAAACCTGTCTACGCCACAAAGCCTTCTCATACCAAAATCGTCGAGTCTGTGTTGATTTTTCTTTCTTCCGTTGCGTTTCACCTGCCCGAACCAGCGGAATCGGACTTCGCGGAGCCGCTTGTAGCGCTACGTTTGTTGTTTTTATATATTTCTATTTGAATATAATTTATATTTTATATTTATACATTCTTATTATATATTTTGTAAGAAAGGCAAACATTCCCAGGTTACGAATAACCTGACATCATTTGAAAAACTTCCACTGCCATCATACTAAGGGGAAGATGTCGCTTGTGCAATGATGGAGGACATAGCTAGCAAAGGAATTAAACCCACGATGCTCTGATGGCAACCCGACGCGTTTATCTACTGAGCTACTAACCAGTCAATACAACACAACTCGTGCTGGATATATAATTGTTTATATCCAGTACAAGTTGTGTTGTATTGTGTTTAAATCCATTAACAAAATGACCCTACGTACATCACCGAGCTATGCGTTTTAGAAAATACTCGTCTAAGGCAGTCGACTTTTAAATCATCAACGTCATCGGCTATCGGGAGGCTGATAGAACCTTAACGCAATCCAAATACTAAGACTTAGAATAAAATCCCCCCAGATATAAGACGCATAACGAGCCCAATAAAATTTCGGTTCAAATTAAAACTTACCTTTTCAGATTTCATATCCTAAAATTCAATATAGATACCACTCTCGTGCGGCTTGATTTTCTGAATATACTTTCTTTACTCATTTTCCTTGGATAAATAACCTTATCGAAAATTCATTATCTGGAATACAGTGTCGAACAACATTTATTTACACCAAGCTGACCAGGTGACATTTAAAGTGCAAGTAATTCGACCAGGGGTAATGTGAGTGGAAGCTTTTCACCATAATCTGTTTTTTATTGACCGACGAATCATAACCAAATATGTAGTTGGATTATAATATATTATAATTATATCTTAATTTCTTGTTCAATTTTTGAAAATAGATTCACTTACAGTATCGTTCACCTGTATATACAAACACTTAAGTGGAAACCTTTAAATGGTCATTTTAATACTACCCATATAATATTTTACCTAGTATGTATGTAAACTGTTGGTCTCCCAAACAAACAAATAAAATAGTAAATAAGTAGTTTGACAGTCAATTCTTTAAATATATATATTTTGTATTTATTTAACTTAATCTTTATTTACAATATTGTACATACATTGTCCTCCACGCTAAGAGTTCACCTGTGATGTGGAGGACGTCTATACAAATATAATATATGAAGATATTTAAATATATATATATATATTTATATATATATATATATATATATATATATATATATATATATATATATATATATATATATATATATATATATATATATATATATATATATATATATAAATATAAAATATATATATATATATGTATCTTGGGGAACAAAAAAATTCTCCAGTGAATGAATATGTTATTTTAAGAATTACTGTCTGTTTTCTCCTTAAATAAAATAAATAAGTAAAAAATGATTTGTATAGCGCCCTGCAGGTGATTTTTTACTAAAACAGCGCTATACGAATATTATTATTATTAGAGGGACTTGTGCTCAATACAGATTGTTAAACGACTAACATGTTTTAATCAACATATTCGTAAAAAGCATTTACTTTGTGGCTTGCCATATTTATAAATAAAACAGATAAACTTTGTTTAAAACCACTTTTATTTTCAATATTTTGACGATCGGTTTCAGAAAATACAATAATAAAATTGAAAATAATATTGTCCTGGAGATGGAAGGGTGCGTCTGAAACCGGTCGACAAAATATTGAAAATAAAAGTGCTTTTAAACAAAGTTTATCTGTTTTATGTATGTTTTAATTTAGTTCAAGACGCAGAGTTTGAAGCTTACATACCTACCTAAAGCGTTTTGGTCTACACATTTGAGTCGGAAAAGATAGGAGTTAAATTCAAATTGATATGTAATTAGACTGAAATTACAGCTTTTCACGCTTTTTGAAAGTATTCAATTTCCTGTATTAGGTCATATTGTGATGCCCTCCTTTGTTAGTAATGTATCTGTTCACCGAATTTTCAACATGCGATGACATTCAAAGTGTTCAAAAACTTACGTCATAGTTCATGTTTCTACTCCCAATAAAACTATTAAGAAATTGAAGCCCATGACCCTCCTCAAACGAAATTGGAGATGGATATCTTACTGTTGAGAACCTTTTTAGCTGCACGAATAAACTTTCCTGTTTCTATATTGATGTCGATATAAGGTTATTCATTCGCACCCTGTATAAATCATAAAAAATGCAAATTTCCCACTGGCCGCTGAAAAAACCATAGTACAATAGTCGACATGGTAGTTTCAGAAATAAGCACCTCCACCAGTCAATAATACGCGCAGAGCTTCAACAAGCCAGGGAGAAACATGACTGCAGACAAATAAATTTACCGCGCGGATTGTGTTTTCGCGCCAAATTTACTGTTTCCCGCCAAAACACAGTGTAATTGATGTAAACGCTGTAACAATCACGACTGCATTGAATAAAAGTGTTACGATTTAGTATCGCTTTCCTATCGCGGTCGGCTGCCGATTGTTAACTCCAGAATCATTAACTGCGTTAAATCGGTACAGAATAAATCTCGCAAATCATTCGGTGATCTAACTGATATTCAGTCGGGATCTGCATTATACAGCTATTACTTTAAAATATATTTTTGGTGCATCATTTTGTCTGTTCGTATTTAGAAACAGAAGTGAAAGAGGAAAATTAAAACCAGTAGGTAAAAACAAATAATTAATTTATGTATTTAAATTATTTCATTATAGCTTTACGCTGTATTTTGATATTAATTATTGAAAGAGAATCGATAATACTCAAAGAATAATTATTTATTTTTGATAATCTGATTTCGTTTCTGTCAATAACTTAAGGTTGAGGGAAATAATTTCCCCCAGGGCCTACGTCGTCTTTGAGGATGCTGTGTGGAGGATCTTTTTGAGGAAAGGAAAGAGTGAACCTAGGTCTAGAAAAGGCCCATGTTGAAGGACGGAGGAAACACAGAGGCCGGCAAATTGTTCTACAGCCGAGCTGTTGAACGTCATAACGAGTAGTAAAAGCGATCCGTTCTCATTTATTGAATGACAACCGTGTACAAATGTTGAGCGCGCGTTTGGCGATTTTCCTGACCATGCACCGGTGCCGAAAGGATCAATAACGCAAGCTCCTCCGAGCATCTTCCATTTAAATACCGGTATAACAAGGACAACATTCCCACCTAACGTCTGTGCTCCAAAGATTGCGATCCTTTTCTGCACAGTCAGTCTTCCTGCCAGAGTGGTAGATACTCTAAATTTCGCCCTGGAGACCACCATTCAGAATCGAAACGTTGCTTGAAATGGCTTCAGCCGTGTTTGGTGACCAGATCTGAATAGCCGGGTACTTCCCAACCTTCCTCTTCCCAATCTCCTTCCTCTCCCCACTACCTTCAGCCTCACAACATACCCTACTTGGGGATGCCATAGTCTCACTGGCTTTAGACGGTTGGGAGCAGTTTAGACTCTTGTGCGGTTTGGATGATTTTTATAGCGCCGTTTTTGTGGAAAATCACCTCAAGGGCAGTATTCATATAAAGTCAAGGGTTTTTTTTTTCAAGTATTTAGGGGGCCCAGACCAGAGGTGACTGCCAAATTCAACAGTGGGGCGCACATGCGATTTGTACAAGATCAGCAGTTGTGTACTATTGAAGTATCCGCGAGCCCTGTACAGTACGCTCAACTTCTGAGAGGTTAACTTTGTTCTGGCTTCGATGGAGCTCCCGTGCCTTAACTGTACACTGTACTTAAGGTTACACTAAGCATGTCATGCTTTAGCATTCATGCAGTAACTTTGTTGAGGTGTCGATAAAACGATCCTCGACAAAATACTGAAAATACGAACACTGAACGGATTACAACGATCCACGCAACTGAATTAATATACCATGTCCGTGTAAATATTTGGTTTAGAACACAATAAACTGTTTTCGACTGCAAAATTATTATCTTTTTTCAGTTAAATCGAGGGGATCAGAGAAGGGGTCAGCGTAGCACGCGAATGCCTGCGTAAACCATTGCTTAAATTTATTTATTATAATGCGGAGAAGACGATAAATGACAAGTCATTTCGATACTAGCCACAAATCTGACGGCCTCCGTAGTCGAGTGGTTGAAACGCTCAACTACGAATCCAGAGGTCGCGGGTTCAAATCCCGGCGTGCGCACATACATTTCATCTAATTGATGTGTTATTCCACATTTAATTCATATTAAATCATATATAGTACATTTGCGGTACGTTCCAGAGTGGTAGATATTTAAAGTATCGCCCGGATGAAAGACCACTTTTCAGAATCAACGTCGCTTGAAATGGCTTCAGCCGTGTTTGGTGACCAAATCTGAATAGCCGGGTACTTCCCAAAGTTCCTCTTCCCCATCTTTTTCCCCTCCCCATTACCTTCAGCCACACAAAATACCAGAATTGGGGATGCCGTAATCTCACTGGCTCTGGAAGATTGGGAGCTGTTGGGACTCTTGTGCGGTATTAACTGTATTTTTTTTTTCATAAAACAACACGCAGATAAGTCGTTTTTATCGTAGGTGCAATATCGATAGTTTTACAGAATTTTCTTAGGAAAATCTCTAAGACAAAGCATATATTTTCAACTCGTAGTGTAGTGTCGATTCCGAGACAAAAAAAACAGTTGAACACGTTTGTTCATAAAAATACAATAAAAAAAAATTATGGTGCGCATTAAAACACAAATAAAACCACCTCGATGGCATCCAACCTTACAACGGAGATTTACAGGAAAAGTAGTGTCAATTAGTATTATTTACATCTCACTATAAAGTTCCACTAGACAGGAGCACAAAATATTATTAAATCTAGGAAGCGTGGCGTGGCGCTGGTAATATTGTCATAATCCAAATTGAAATATAATTGGATGATTAATGACTACAATTTGCTGCAGATACCTTCGTATTTCAACAATTTAACATGAATTTGGTGTTGACGTCTAATTATTCAACTATTATAGCATTATAGTACACGCCGTACAAACATACATCAATCAACCGGGAAACATGATTTTCATAATACGTTGAATTTTATAAAATGATCTTGGCTTTAAGGATAGCATAATGAGCAATTGTGTACACAAAAGGTGTTCGAAAAAAAAAAACTTATATTTTTATTGCAATATGTATATACAATACATATTTGCGATAAATTACTTTCTCCGGGTTTTTACGTCGTACACCATGAGAGAGAAAGAGACAACAAAAAAATCGCTAAATATCACACCGCTTTTAGGTATTGTAAGGATGTTTTCCGTCTCCCGCGTCTCCCGCGTCTCCGGCGACTCTGCCCACTTTTGTTATGCGACATAATTTACCGTTTTTTGTATGTTGTTGATTACAATACTTTGAAAAAGTGGTTTTATAAATAAACAAAACATCATGTCGATATATGCTACGAATGCATGAATACTACTACTACTAGTTACTAGTTATAAGTTATACTCAGTAGTAAGTTACAAGCCATAAGTCCTTATTGTAAGTCACTAGTTGAAAATATTAGTTGTAAGCCATTAGTAATAAAATTAACTGTAAGTTTTTAGTTATAAGCTTAAGTGATAAATTATAGGTTAGATAAATTAATTTGTAAAGCGCCCTTGAGGTGATTTTCCCACAAAAACGGCGCTATAAAAGTAATCCATTTATTATTATTATTAATACATAAATCCAATATGAGTTAAATACATCACTTTACACACGTATTTTAACAGTTTAAAATATTTTTGACAGCACGTTAGGACTATCGAATTATTAAGTATATAAAGACATTATATTAACTAAAAACTTCCATTATTATTTAAGCAAACGTTATGCTATATGTTTTGTAAAATATTCTGAATCTGTAAATCATTTAATAGTATTTTTGATATCGTTTTGTTATGCGAACGCTTTTTGAGGTTATATCCTATATTTGTTTATTTGTAAAAAAAAGTGTGTGTATGAAAACCCTAGCCACGCCTGTTCAGAGTAGTCAGGCAAAAGTCATTAAAAACTGACTACACTGCCTTGGACAGGTAAATCTCTATGTATATTAATACTCTAAGGTCTTACCACTCGACTGCGGGGGCCGTAAAGCAGTTCTGAGCGATATTTCAACGGATTTATTTGGATAAATAATATTATTAACAGAATCTTTAGTTTCTGGATAATAACGAATTAAAATTCTTGATGATAAGATAAATTTAAAACTATTTATTGCTTAGAACGGTTTCAACCAGTTACGGTCATCTTCAGACTGGTTTAGACAGTTTTGAATTCTTATAACGCTCCATCCTCGGCATGTGCACAAAATAGTACCTACATGTACATATATACATTTTATTATTGAGAATTATGTCATGGACCGTGTTTAAAGAATTAAATAAGCATACTTTACATGAAAAAGATTGTGATAACTTAAAGTTGTCCCCGATATATTTATGTTACTAACTAACCATCGCGCCGTTTCCCCGCAGGAGTAGGCAGAGAGGACAGACCGCCATATAACTCTGTCTTAGCACACACTCGAGTATTTGATTAACTTGATCGTGCCATGTCTTTTTGGGGCGTCCCCGACTTCTTCTTCCATTCACTTTCGCAGCCATTTATGTAACTTCTTCTATTTCATATTATTTTAAAATTATCAATATTTATTCAATAATTGAAATCACAATGAAACGTAAGGCTTTAATAAGATAATTTTAACTTTAAAATAAAATACCATGTTTTATATATTAATATCATATTACATGTTTGCGATTTGTTTTCCCATTCTCTACATAAGTTCGATTTTCATTTTTTTTCAAATGTTATATTTTGATGGTGAATATCGCACCAGAGTCCCAACTGCTCCCAACCATCTAGAGCCAGTGAGACTATGGCATCCCCAATCGGGGTATGTTGCTGAAAATAGCGGGTTGGGGAAGGAAATGGGAAGAGGAAGACGAAGGTTAGGAAAGCATTTCTTTGTGTGAGTGTATTCATGTCTGCATTAATCCATAAAACATTGAGTTTTAATTTACGGAAATTGGCATGGCAAGCAGTGTTTTGAGGCATTGTTTTTGAAATTTTCAATGTGGTTGTAAAAAAGATAATTAAGTTTCCAAATTATCTTCTGGAGGTCGATCCCATCAATCAAACTCCAACACTCTTCCGGATGCACGTTCTTTTTCTGACAGAAACATAATAACAATGGGATCCACCCTTTTGTCCAACAAGGAAGTGTGCATGTACAAAATATGTTAAAATACATAGCTTGAAAACACGATGAGGCCTATTTTTAAGTCAGCGCAGACCGTTTGCCGCAGGTACAAATTGAATAGACTCTATGGATCGTTTCATTGTGTCAAACGAGTACTGTCAACAATGCAATAACATAAAAGAAAAGGTGAATTTTGAATTTTCGCGGGCTGTGTACATTCGATTATTGTTTTTTTTTTTAATGTTAGTACACATATGTTTATCATATGTAAGCATTATCAGCCATTTTGGATTAGTGGTTTGTTTTTGACAACTGGAAAGGTTAGTCACGTTTTTGTGTGTTCTACGATTTTTTACTTTTGAAAAAAATGTATCTACCACTCTGGAACGTGCCGCAAATAAACTTCATATTGCTTAAAGGTGTGTGACAACGATTGGGCTAATTATATTGTGTGTATTTTTTGTCTCTCTTTGTGTCTCTTAAATAAATATAAAATGATAAACTTATTTTAATCAAATGCGATGTTTAAAGTTCTGCTAGGTATTATAATTTTTATATTTTGAAAAAGTTTTCGGAGGGTAAAATATCTGACAGGCGTAAAAATAACAATTCCGGCAGAACATCTTTGACGTTTATCGGTGTTTCTGTTATGTCACATATGTACCCGAGTGAATGCGATACGGTGTAGTACGTTGATCACTATCTACGTTTGTATTTGAAAATAGTCGGTTTTACAATATACGACCTGCCTACAGGCAGTTAGTGTAGATATTATCTGTCCATTTCATGGGAAGAGATACCTTAAATCACTAAGATACAATTTACATTGAATATTTGTATTTTATAAAAGTAAACACAGAATATACAATTGTAAGTTGTTTTAGACAATTTCGGTCAATTTTGAAAATGTCTGGCACCAGGAGTAGGAAACCTTCTGGGATTTATCGCTGGAAATTAATCTTACCGTTGAAAGGAACCAGTTACAGTTGCCTCCAGAGCTCCAACAGAAATATTGTCGCCTTAAATGAACTTGAGCGATGCGATTTTTCAAGCTTTACAATTTCTGCAGTACATTTTAAAAAAAACCCTCCCTTTTATACCATCTCGAGATACAAGAACTCTTCTCACACGGTCTTCGGTAGTGCACGAGACAAAGGTTAGAAAAATATAAATTCGTTTTTAAGTGAATGCTTTCATAAAGGAATCTTAGCTATTTTCCGTCGGTCGTTATTTCAGAAACGTGAGGCAAGAAAAACAGAAAGACACATTTTTATGCAAATAAATAATTCTTCATAAATTTCTTTACAAAAAATATAAAAGGACTCTGTATTCTTTGAAGAAGGTATGCTTCTGGGTGGGTTGCTTTAAAATTATCTGGTTCTTTTAAATGAATACCAACGTCGTTGTAAAAATAATAATTTATTATTCAATATAATTAATTATGGAACGAACCAAAATTGTCGCCGATTTGTACAGAAGCTTGTGAGAGTTGGTTTGACGATTCATTACCTGGAATTATGACAACAACTCCTGATGCCGGGAAGGAAAAATTGACACAGAAACGACGAAGGCAGACTAAATGCAGTGAGTTTAAAAACGAGATGTGTGTAGTAAAACTGTGTTTGAATGAGTGGAACTGAAGATAATACATGATGAAATAAATGAGAAATTTTCCAATACGGTGGTTTCGAAACGTTCAGCGTAGGTGTGCAAGAAGAAAATGAAAGTTCAAAGTCACGGCCGAATGTGACAATAATGCCGAATGTGCAAGTGGAGGAAATAACACGTCGGGGACTTTCTAGGAAAACATCGCTCAAGACAATCAAATACGTACTTGAGTTGGTTTATGTCAATAATAGAATACCTGGTATGTATGAAGAATGAATATTTATTTTTTAATTATATACGCCCAAGTGATATAAGAATCGAACCCTGATCACCTGCTTGAAAGGCAACTACGATGACCATTACACAACCAAAAATTATAAAAACGGCGGCATAATTTCATTATATTATGTACTGAAATTAAGAATTATGAATTTTTATTTATAAAATTTTAGCATGTTGCGTACTCATATCACATCACATCCGAAATGATATTGTTTAATTAGAAAACAATTTGCAACTTTGTTGGAGCATGGAGCATTATTAAATGAAACACCGTACCACATGTGTATTAAATAACTTGACGTAGACAGTTACAAATATCAACTCAATTACCCTAATTTAAAACCGCTATTTTGTTACGGTGTTGTTTTTTAACTTGATATCAAATTAATTTATTACAATTACATTCAAGGAACTCCGCCTTGCTGACAGCGAATGCCCTAAATAGAAGTACGTCATTTATTTGTATCCAAACACTTATCAATCTGCCTTTAATATCAACTTGATATTTTTTCAGTGTTTGTGATTAACTGAAACAAACAACTTCTGATTTTTTTTTCTAAAAACATTGGGGCGATTATAAAATCGTTACCAAAAATATCTGAAAAGAAAATATAACATTAAAAGTGTCTTTGATGTGATAGTTAATATTCTTTGAGTAATCGTAATTGAAATCGTTAACCGCTCTTAACACTCCCGTTCCGAAGGGGGGTTCTAATGTCACCCCGAACGAGAGTTTTGTGCGATATTTTAGATACAGATTACTGAAATATTATGAATAAGCTACTCTCTAAGTATTTACCAAAACAAATTACCTAACATTATGTCATGAAAACGCTTTGACAAGCAAAATCAAATGGAGTAACTACGTCACACCCCTTCGGATTGTACGTTTGATGTTTACTTTCAGGTACGGAAATGTTGAAACAGGTAGTTAATTGTCCATTAAAAAAAATGGACTTTACGCACGTGGAGGGTCGAATATATTTTAGTATCTCTCGCACATCTATGCAGTGGTAGATACAGTCAGTATCGCCCTGGTGAAAGACCTCCATTCAGAATCGAAATGTTGCATAAAATGGCTTCAGCCGTGTTTCAAGCCAGGTTCTTCCTAAACACCCTCTTACCTATCACCTTTCCCTTCCAACTATCTTTAGCCTTACAACATACCCTGCTCGGGGATGTCGTAGCCCTACTGGCGCCAGAAGGTTGGGAGCAGTTTGGACTACTGTGCGGATATCATTATTTAAAAAACCACAGCTCCTAACTATAATAGATAATTCAGATTGAAGCCATAAATTGCAGTGAATTAAAACACTGCTTTTCTTTTTCAACTGCTGAATTGACCAAATAGGAGAGCGGATAATCCGTTTTTAAATTAACAGTGGCACTAACCACACTTTAAAACAATCTCAACTTCCGTAACTCTTTCTTAAGCTGGAATGAAATGGATTCCTTTGCAAGTTTAATGATATTAGCGGACAATGCGATGGCCGGGCGTACCGGAAGAACCGTAGAAGCTAGAAGCGGAATACTTATTCAATCCGTCCATCTCGCTACTACAGCCGTATTCATCGGTGTTACCTTCTATAAAGCGCACAAAGCGGGATCAAGAACTGAAGTTTAGCAACTAAACTTCAGATAGTCTCCAGAAGTTCCGCCGCTGTTTGGGATTGTTTTGGCATAATCTTAAACAACACATACATCTTTAAAAATGCAGGAAGCAGTGCACAAACCTAAATTTAAATTACTAATGGATAAATAAATGCCAAATTTAAATTCATTTCAATTCGAATAATAAAGCGAGTCTATGTTGTGATGAAAAAGGCACGGCTGTACCCGAAACTAAAATCTAATTAAATTCAAATATACGACGGAATTTAAAAAAAAAAACATTATTGTTTACGCATTCCCAGCAGATTTGCGAAATGATTCGATCATAGTAAATCGTTCGTATTGTGTGTTCGTGTTTAGTAAAAATATATTGTGTATTCAAAGAGCGTGGAGAAACTCATCTACTTATCATAAAACCACTTGTAGATCGTATAATAAATCACTTCCTTTCATTTTAGTAATTTTCCTAGGAACAATCCTAAAACTATCTTCGCTTTCGGACGAACGACGAATAGAAACTTGCAGAATATGATAAAAGATGACAGTAATATTCCAAAGAGAGTTTAAAATACAGTTTAAAGATAATTTCGGTATAATTTATAATCATTCTGTTCCAGCTAGTAGAGGTCTCAAACTCACGCGGGCCACATATGACATCAACAAATATGACTGACTAGCCGAATATTATATATCCCATATTTTCGAGCTGCGTTTTATTTCTAATTAGGAAAAAAATATTGGAGCTATCGAGCAACAAGTGGTACGCAAACCGAAATTGCTCGTGACAGGAGTGAGAGGCTAAAGGTGTGTAGGTTGTAGGAGACTTTCGTGTTTGGGGAACATCCTTCAATGAACAGGTGTTTCAGGTATAGTTTATCCGTTCAGGTGAGTCGATGACACGGAAGGGGTCGCCCTCCAAAAACAAGATTTTTTCTCCTTTTGGTACCCTATTTTATTAGGAGGTAGTCACCATCAGCACAATAAAAAATATGCCTAAATAATGGAAAAATATATATATAAACGAATGGTTTAAATACCTCATCGTGATATTTCCATATCATTAAAACCGAATTACTTTTATCAACATTCAGCTGGATTAATTAATTGACGGGTGTCGGTTAGACTGTATGAAATAATCTTAAGTAAATGCTTCGGTTAATCAAATGTTGTGGGTGTTTGGGATTAAAAAAATACACATATGAAAAAATAATAACAATAAATATATAATAATTAATAATAAACGCAGAGGTTTGAGATCATAATGTAAAAAATATTATAATTTTAAATGGAAAACAGAAAGTTTAATATTTATCAGTAACCATAGCATTTCTGAATAATTGCTTGATTTGCGCACAATTTTATAACATCTACGAGTATGAATTAAAATATTATTGTAATAATACTTCATTAATTTATACAGCGCCATTCTTGTGAAACATCACCTTAAGGGTGCCTATATTCCAATTCAACCCTATTTTTTTCTTAAGGGTCAGCACCCGAAAATAAACACTTTTTGGTTTTCTAATACAATTAATACTACCAATGATTTATCTGTTTATTTAATACAGGTAGTTAGGGAAAATTTTAAGGTTTCTAGTGAATACAGATTTTTCACTGTTATCTTTTAAATTCTACATGAAATTCATACTGGAACCTTAGGTAAAACGTTCGAAAATGGCTCCGCTGGTTTTCAAACTGCACTTTTTACTGACATTTTAGTATGTTTTTCGTTGATTTAAAAAATTACAGCTTATTTTTTGTATTCACTGGATATCTAAACATTTCTGTAACTGTCTGTGTAGAGTTTACAGATAAAACATGTGCAGTATTGCTTGTATTAGACATAAATTAATTATGTACGTAATATTTCAATTTTTGTTTTGTTTACAGTTTTCTTCCAATTCAATATCATGTGGTAATTTGTAAGACACGAAAGTAAAATATACTTAAAGTTCTATCAAAAGCGCGGAAGGGGAGGGGTAAACGAAACACAACGTATTCTTTTTTTTAAATAATCAATTAATTATTAATGCCAAACACACGACAGTTATCTCACGATCACGACAATTATTTCACGGTCACGATGTTGTTCGGTGGCACTGTTCAAACGACACCCGCATGAAACGTGCAGGTTTTCAGCCAAATTCACTCTCATTTTCCGTCAAACTTATTTCCATCCTATTTCAGTGTCAGTTAGTGAGAAAAGTTTTTTTTTATCACATCGTTCAAGTCTGACAATACTGGTTAGGGCGAAAAAGATTCCGAACTCTCTGGAGCTAATCTTATCCATCATTTATAATAAAATTGACTTCAGGATCTACGTTTACCGAATAGGCATATATAATAATCGATTACACTATTCACGCATCATGTATATGAACAATCAATACAAGCGGAATTGAACTTGACTTGCCAAGATGAAAACAGACTTTTTTTCATTATTCAAATATAGAATTAAATTTGTCCTCTTGGTAAATAAATTATAGGTAACCGTTTGTCTGGATTTGGCAGCGCCCTTGAGGTGATTTTTCACAAAAACGACGTTATACAAATTATCCAAATATTATTATTGACTGGTCGGTAGCTGAGTGGACAAACGCGTCGGATTCCCACCCAGACGTCGTGAGTTTAATTCCTCTGCTGGCTAAGTCCTCTTGCACAAGCAAAATTTAAGCTTATTATGACAGTAGAAGTTTTTCAAATATTGCTAGGTTATTCGTAACCAGAAAATGAATGTTTGCCTTTATTTTAAAATAATTAAAAAAAAGTTTTTTTTTATTTATTTTATTTTGAGAACTAGTTAATAAAAAATCACGGGATGTAACTTGACTTGCCGAGTAAAAATCCACTCATTTTAAATATAAAGTAATGTCTCCTTAAATAAATTATAAGTAGGTATTTTATTAGATAGGTAAAGATATGATTTTTTAATTTATTTTTATTATTACATATTTTTAATCACCAGTTCCGGATTTCAAAAGTTCACACTCATACGAACATTCGTACGCACAAGGAAATGTTGTTTTTCAATGATACTTATTTTTTATTTGTATGTGGTACGCACAGGACCTCCAACTACCCGTAGCCGGTGGGCTATGAGATCCTTCGTATATTATTTTGTATTGTTTATTTTCTGAGGAACGAATGCTAATTACTTGTCGTTGAATTGATTTCAGCCATTCCCGATATTTGTGGTGATTTGGATACGTCGTGGCGCTTTCGCACCTGCCTGACGTGTTTTAGTATTTTTTGTTATTTTTCGCCAAATAAGTAGATCACAAATTACTTCTTTAAAATTACACTAAAATTACCGTTGTTGTGTATAGGTTAAGTGGATAAACTCTAAATAATTTTAAAGTGACTAGTTTCGAAGTAATTTCGATTTTTAATAAAATATTTTAATCTTTAAATATCAGTGTTTTAAATGAAGTGCCATAGCCCAGAATGGTCACTTGCTTTGACCCTTGTCCAGATGTGTCCCTTCGACCGCCGGCCCGGGAACTGGCAGGGGGGGCGGGGGAGTGCCGATCTCGACCGACTGTTCCCGAACGCGAGCGAACCAGGCATCCAACAAATCACCCAAGTGACACCCTTACGACAGCCAGATGACATTTGCCCACGTTGGTCTAAATCTGTTGGAGCGGCCGCATTCCATCTTACATAAACATTACAATTTAACAAGATCTGTACAGCGCCCTTGAGGTGATTTTTCACAAAAACGGCGCTATAAAAATCATCCAAATATTATTATTGGAAATATTGTGAAGCTAGTGGAACACGGAATAGAGGAAAATAACAAGATTTCTAAACATTGCTTTTATTTTTTGTGAATTTATTTTTATTTCTTTTAGTTCTAACTTGCATGGCTTTTCTGAAACTGTTATTCTCAGTTGAAAATATTATCAATTGGATTAAAACCCGCTACTCTTAGAGCAGAGACAAAGATCTTACTGGTCTGAAGCGGAGGTGGTCGGTATTTTTTTTTATCAAGTATTGTTGATTGGTTAAAATCTCAGGAAAGAATCTTACAAAATCAAAAAAAAAATCTAAAATGCAATATACTGTTTTTTTTTAGGAAGAGCCTACAATGATTATGTTTGTTTTCCGAGCCATATAGATAAATGAAAATTAATAAAAGATATCATTTTTAACCATGTGGGTGTATAACCTCTTAATCTCCTAATCGCCGTTTGTCGTAGGCACTTAAAAATTATGATGGAAATTTTAAACGTTTCCGCGAAAATAAAATCAATGTTTGTTATAAAATGGAATGAAACAAAGAGTGGGAAGGAAATCTTGGCTAACGCGAGTTGATGGCAACAGCTTGCTGGAACCTGTGAGGAATGATATAACATTAATTCAATTTGTCAAAAGGCTCTGCGAAGGAGGCGTGTTGAAACGCAAACTGTCAGCCGCCCTAATGGGAAACTTGTATTCAAAAAGCAACTCCTATTATGCTTAAAGCTTTCCCGTACACAATTCCATCATTTGCAATCCAATGCTAATGGATTCACGTGTCTTTGTTGTTCTAAATTAATCAGTTTATTTATACAACTAAATTATATTGTGCTTCCTTAATGACGTTCCGATCGTAGAGCATTGTGGAAACAGACGAATGCAGTGGAAATGTAATTAATGCAAAACGCACCCGCGAAATTAAGTGATATGTTTTGTTTAGTCTGTTCTTCATATGAACTTAGCCAAACCCTCTAAAAAAAGGCTTTCGAACACGTATCATCAACAAATATATGTATGTGATGTGAGTACGTAACATTCTAAAATTTAAAAATACATTATTCTTATTTTCAGTAGGTATATACAATAAATTTACGCCAACGTTCTGACAATAGTTGGTAGTTTAATGTTCAGCATAAGTTACCTTCCAAGCAGTTGATCGGACTTAAATTCTCGGCCCTAGCAATTAAAAATAAAAATTGACTTATTTAAAATATATATATTTATATATATATATATATATATATATATATATATATATATATATATATATATATATATATATATATATATATATATATATATATATATATATATATATATATATATATATATATTTTAAATAGTATCTGTGAAAGACTATTGCAGACGAAATTCTGAGAAATAATACATTTTTAAAGTTGTCTGACTTTTCATTGTTATGACGTTCTTAAGAACGTTGTGTCAGAAATGCTAATCACACAAAGTGCCACGGAAAAAGCCATGCTTGGGTTTTTTTTTGCGAGGTTGAATAACTAATGCGTGGATTAGTAGAGACAAGACAAGGGTAGCCGACATTACTGTCACAATCTCCACACTCGAGTCGGGTTACTGGGCTTGTGGTGGGGCTAACAGATGGTCGTTCGAATTCAAACATCATCGGGTGGCATGTTCGGTTGGGGAAAAAAAACAGAGGTTACCTCGAAATTAGATGGACTGAACTTACCACCACTGATGAAAATATTGAAAACTAATGTAAGTAAAAGCAAATCATAGACATTTTCTAATGGAAAATAATTTTTAAAACTCCGATGGCATGGATATTAACACTCCCATTCCGAACGGGGGTTCTATTGTGACCCCGATCGAGAGTTTTTTTGCGAAATATTAGATAAAAATAACTGAAATATTATGAATATGCTTCTCCCTAAGTATTACCAAAAACAAATTACCTAGGATTATGTCATAAAAATGCTTTAACCTCTAAAGTGCTGGAGGTGCCCATAGTCACCGGGCATTTACCATTATATTTTCAGGAGTTTTTTTATCCTATTATACCTGTTGTTCGCATATTTAAACTAACAGTAATCGCTTGTCAACAAAATAATCGATCCATAGAGATATTTTGCATTGCGTTTAATTCGGTACAAGTCGAGTAATAAAAATATGAAGTTTGCTTACAGCAATGCGGCAGTAAAAAAAACGTTTTTTTATGTGAAATTACTGTTGTATTTGCAGGAAAACATGCAAATTATTTTTATTTGGAAGGAAATTTATACAATCACACTAAAATACAATAAAATTACAAATAAAACCTTTACATTTCTAAAACAAACTTTTTTTGCGATATGAGGGAGAAAAAAAATCGATTCTCCAAATGTAAGTAGCTATTCAAGAAAAAAAAACTGATATCATTAGCATACAATAAAAAAAATACATAAACAAATTATCTGAAGAAAACATCAATTTGTAAACCACAAGTGAGTTATTACGATATTACAGCCAGCAAGGTACGATGGAAATCGTACCTTGCTGGAATCTGGCATTCCAGAGGTTAATAATCAAGATCAAATGGGAGAACTACGTCACCCTCCTTCGGACCGTACGTTTGATTTTTACTTTCAGGTACGAAAAGATTAATAGACATGCGCCCAAAATGACAGCCGTACCTTGTACCTTACAAAATTCTATCGGTAAATTCAAGGAAGTCTTTTATTAGTAATGGATCTGAAAGTTTTTTATGTATTTATACAAAGTTGCAAAATAATGATTATTGTTTCCTATGAATTCCGGAAATATAATCTTAAATGTGAAAGTGATTAAGGCAAACAATGCTGCATGGGGTTTCTACGCAGACCTTAGCCGGAAAACATCGCAGCTGATTGAAGGCCTTGTATTATTGGGAATGATTTATTAATGAGTATTATTTAATAACGATGCGGAATGAATGGACCAGTAGTATCGTGATTTATTAGACATTCATTACGCAGCTCGGGCTGGCGCGTTCCTCTGGAATTCCGGATTAATCAGATATTTCGTTAGGAAACAAGAATCATCTGTGCTGATTGCGTTTTCATACTATTTCCTTTAGCATTTGACGTTGAAAGCTGGACAACACGTATATTAAGCAAAACATACAAATATAGATCAACATTCACGCTATAAAGAACAGCTGTCACGCGTTAGTTAAATCACACTTACCAGAGGTATAATTTTAGTTTTTGTTTTTTTATAAATATGTTGTAATATAAAATATCAAAATATCATTACGAGGGTTCTTTGAAAAAATTACAAAAATCAGCTTCAATTAAATTAACAGCTGCCGCCTGCAAAACGGTTTTATAAGAGGGTTTCGATGTAGCAAATCATTAGCCAATACAATGCTTTCATAAATGCTAATGTTTTTTTATGGTTTTGCTTCAATTTTTTTTTGAAAACATAAGTGACAAGTTAAGGTTAAAGAAAAAAAACAGTGAAACAAAGAGGAAATATTTAGATGAACCAACCAAATATTTTTTTAGAGATGAAGAAGCGTCTAAGTCGTATGTTTCTTCAAAGAATACAATTTATTGTGTTCAACATCATTGACTCTACCAAAACCTTGTTTAGGCTTTGACTTAAATTTTGTATCAAATGTAAATTTTTGTCATTACTTTATTCAGATATTATGTATGTGCTGTTATTTCTCTGTTGTTCTTTCTTTTCTCATTTCGTATTATGTATATTTTTCTAATTGGACAATGTTCCGTTAATATTAAAATAAATAAATAGCGAATCTAATGTGTTTCTAATGAATAGTGAACAGTCTAAGTTTACATAAAGCAGGCAATTACATGAATAGGTATAAGCAGTAATATTGTTGTATTACTGTAAGTTGTCAAAAGTATTTTGTGTAAGACAGTGCTCTACGAGTAATTTTATTGTTTTGTATAGAGATAGATACGTACATATTTCATTTTTAAATAAAAATAATAATCATAGTACTCGGATATTTTTATGCCGCCATTTTCATGAAATATCACCTCAAGGGCGCTTGAATAGAATTATAATAATCTCTTTTATCAACCTCTTCTTTGAAAATATTAAACGAAGCCATTTAAAATGAAACTGCCAGAATAAAGAAGTCTAATGTAACAAACAAAAAATGTGATTTAAAAAAAATATCAAGATTCCTAAAGAATCATTAAATAATTCTCCATCTAAAATCAGAGAAATTTGAACATGAATAAATACGTTGGTATTACTTGTTACAAACATCACAGAATTCATAAAAAAATCCAATCTACTTATTTACAATCCCTTCAACCTAGATGTTACTTACAAAATCTGTTGCCTTCTTTTGTGGAAAACCCCCTCCTTCAATCAATTAAACCTGAAAATTTATAAAGCCTTTAATTTATAGATTTTTATAAAAGCTTCTTGGAACTCGACAAACTTTCAACCCTTAACGTTAAGAACATGTAACTTACCTAACCTGCTAAGTATTAGGTTAATCAGTTATAACAGCAATGATAATCATCAAAGCGAGTAATTAATTAATTCAATCGATCATCGTGGGAGCAATCTCAATTCCAAACTAATCTGAGTACGCTGTCATTAATATTTAATTCCCAACTAATCTGCCGCTAGCTGCGCTAATCCAATAAAATACTAATTTATGAATAATTTCTGAAACGGTTGACTTAATTCTATGGAAAATCTGTACTGGTCGCCCATGGGCACACGGTACACTTAGGGAAAGGATGGACGGTATTGATAAAAGGTCACCGTATACAAATTTTGAAAAAAAGGGCTGAAATTTTTCTATCTAGTTGAACTATTTTATGAAAATTACATTTAGAACAAGATATTATGATTATTTTAAAAATGTTTTACAACCTTTTATTTCTACATTTCCCTTCTTAAATATGTCTGTATATTTTTAATAAATTAATATCACGCATAATGTAAGTATCGATAGCTATAAAATGTATTTTAAACCTAAAATAAGGGTTATAAAAAATACGTAATTTGATGATTTAGTTACGTACGAATTTTTTTTATGAAACGTTAAATTTTTTATATAATTGTTTGTAAATGATGTTTTTTTGGAATAGCTAGTTAACTTTTTGATAATGGCTGGTATTGTTTGTACTTACTGTGAAATTAAAAATTAAAGAATATAGGTAACGTTAGTTGGCATCGTAGACTTATCTAAATAAAGTAAAATAGTCAACTTTACTCAAATTAAACCGTATGTGCAAGGATATATTTATAATTATCGCCAAACTACACGCGAGAGTGCGGCTACTGCTAATGATAGTAGGAACATTATAAACTAACCAATAAATATATTTTTCTTCCATAATAATAATATGATTAAGAACACTATAAAATAACGTTTCCCACCAGTTTATTTTCGAGTGAACTGGTTTAACCTTGCTGCGAGCATCGTCAGACTAGAATATGTTTAGTTCAAATATACTCGTATATATATATTTTAGGTTATCTTTCCAAGCAAATAGAAAAATTGGGATCACCAAGTATTGTTAAATCGTATGACTACCAGGGGTCTTAGTTGAAGTTTGCCGGTTTTTTCAATAAAGATAACGCTTAATTCTCAAGGGAATTTTCTTATTCAAAGTATTGACCATTGGATTCTATTCATTTTGCCCATCTTTGAGGCAAATCATGGATACCATTCCAAAAAAATTTTTCTCTCTCGAGGCAAACCATTCGACGAAAATTGGCGAAGCGCTGCTCTGCGAGTGAGTGTCCCATCGATGCGAAAAGGTGATAGTCGGACGGGGCAAGGTCTGGAGAGTACGGCGGGTGCGATAAGATGATGACGATATGATGCAGAAAAGATTTCCTTTCGAACCTTTGAAGCAGCATTTCACAAATGGTTTTTCGATTTGTCTCTCGTTTATTTCGTGTGGTACCCATTTTCCATACTTTTGGATCTTTCCCATGGCTTTTAAACGTTGGCAAATTGCTCCTCGGGTCACATTAAGTGTTTGGGCCAATTGTTGTTGCGATTGGGTTGGGTCTTCATCCAATAACGCCTGCAATTCCTCGTCTTCGAACTTTTTCGTTGCACCAGGATGTTCATTGTCTGTTAAATCGAAATCTCCACTTTCAAATTGACGAAACCATGTCTCACATGTTCTAATCACTGGAGCATGTTCACCATAAGTTTCTACCAGCACCCGATGAGCTTCAACTGCTTTTTTCTTTTGATGAAATAAGAAAAGCAACGAATGCCGCAAATGCGATTTACTTGGAACGAAACTCGACATATTCACTGAGGTAAACAACTATGACACTATTATTTTGGCAGAATGTAACTTGTGTATTTTTGAAGGTTAATGTCCATAGAAAAATATGACATATATGCCAAATCATAGAAATGTATACATATCTCTAGCGACATCTATAAGTAAAACCGACAAACTTCAACTAACCCCCTGGTACAAATTCCCTCCAGGGCGTGTTCGAAGTTCAATCCTTCAAGTTCAGACAGGACTTACTCCAAACCGCCACCATTTCTTCTAGCTGGTGCGGGATTTTTTCGGAAACTTCGTTTTGAGGAACACGAATCTCTTTGTTCCGAAAGACTTCCTAAGAAAGCTTAGACGGCGTCAGTAAAGGTTGTTTTGTCTTTCTGAGTCCAGAACAAATCTGCCAATGGTTTTGCTGTGGGAAAATAAATCATTCCTGAACAGAATGACTCTCGGTATTGACACATTTCATGACAGTGAGAAGTTTAATGAGACAGTATTTTTGTCTATAGATTGAATCTCTCTTCTTGTATATAACCTACTCCCTCCATCATTGCTTTCATGCGCACAAATTTGTATTCACCATTGCCGTATCTCACTTGCATATAACACATAACATAAGAATATACGTCGAAGTATAATATTAAGAAGAACGGAAACAAAAATTGCCATGTAAAAAATAGCACATTTTCAAGTTTAAAAAAATATTTCAACGTGAAAATAATATAATGCAGGTTAGCATACCAAATCTTAAAGATCCAGACGCATAAAATGATGATTTAAATGAAAGTGGGTTTTACAGTTTTTGCTGAAAATGACTGTAATGCATAATTTTGATTATTTTGTGGGCAGGCTTTATGTAAGATTTTTTTTTAGAGTATTCGATTTATAAATGTGAATAGCCGTTCAATATTTAATTTGAAAGAGACATCGCGTATTATGGACTATAGACAATCATTCTAAAATATTTGTTAAAAATAATCAAGAAATTTATAAAATTAATAGTTAACCGTTTTAGCTTAAAAATGGGTCTGGGGAAAATGTTGTGGAATAAGTAAATAAACACGTATTCATATTTTAGTGAGTCTGTGACCACTGGCAACCTCCATGACATGTTATGGAGCCCGGGTGATCGAGGCAGTGTGTGTGCGTATGTGTGTGTGTGACGAGACGATCCATTTTTTCCCCGAGGAAAGGGCATTACATATCTTGCTGACAGGAATATTCCCCAGCGGATCTCCTTGATGTCCGCCCTGCCCCCCCACCCCCCCTACTCACAAATGCTGATCTAAAGCGATGTTTACAACTCATAATATTTCTAAGCTTTTAATAATTTTCCTTTCTTTGGATTGTAATTATCAATGATATCGGTATTTCTTATGAATGAGAGATTAAACGATTTTAATTTTTCAAATGCTTCTTGGGAGGTTTAAGGTTAGATAGATGGTTAAGATGGCTGGCATATTGATCAATCTTCAGTTCCTGATGTGATGATTTAAAAAAAGTTAATTAATCCGAGAAACATATTCTGTAAATATATTTACTATATTATTGGATATTGAGCTCGTGACCTTTTTTGAAACTAAAGTTTAAAAAATCACCATTCTAGAAATGAGCTCGTCTAAAAAACAAGAAAACAATAGTAAAATATGTTATTATAAAATAACAACATTGCTCCTTGTTTTTTTTTTAAATTTTATTTATTTATTTATTAACGCCGTTTTGAGCTCTTACGTGTCAAATCAACACAGTAAGTGCATGTGTACAGAGAATAATAAGAAGAAAGGAAAACTTGACAGAAATATTCTAAAGAAGATAAATAAAATACGAAATATAGGTAATAAACAAACAAAAAAGTTCCTATACGGTGTTTGCTACATTAGTGACAAATAAATAAATCATTTAAGTGCCTCTTTAATTTTGGCAAATTTACGTGAAAGATGACAATATTTGAGGTTTTTTTTTATTTCCAAGCATGGAGTAACAATATATGGAGAGGGAGCTAATTCTTTTTACCCAACTTATACAAACTTGGGATAAACCACTTTCTCCGGGATTTTATGTTGTACACCATGAGAAAGAACGAGCCAACATTTTTTTCCGAATTATCACACCGCTTTAAAGTATTGTAAGAATGTTCTTCGTGTCCCGCGTTTCCGTTGACTCCGCCCACACGTTTTGATATGCGACATAACAGGACATAACTCAACAGTTTTTTGGGTAATATGCTATATTTTTATTTATAACAATACTGTGAAAAAGTGGTAATACGAATAAAAAACGTTAAGTCGACATGTGCTATGAATGGATGTAAAAATACCCTAGCCCTAGTCCTAACCACGCCCAGGTTCAGCCGAGTTCGGCAAAACTCATCAAAACTAACTACAGCAGCGCTCTCTCTTGTAAATTATTGCTCTGGGTTTCCAAGTGTATGTAGGCGAGGACTAAGTGCATGCATGTGGAAGTTAGTTTGGAAATTATTGTTGCAAAATAATATATTTTGCCGAGATTATACCATTAACGTTGACATTTCGGAAATATTTATGGTACGAACTTTCTAGATATTACAATGCTCTTAGAAATAATATATTACGCCCTCGAAAAAGCGTATACATAATTTTTAAAACATATACAGTATCGTGTGAACCTCGCTCTAGAGGCGATGTGTCAATTCTCTCGGACTCGATGAACGGGGTGGGGGGGGGGGTAAATAAGGGCGGAAAGGAACAGTTTGCGCGGGAATTATGCCCGACAATATTCCAAACTCAAATTCCACGTGGACGGAGTTGCCATCCGAATGGCTTAATTCCGAGTCAAAGCTGAGGTTCGCAGGCGGCCTGGGAATTCTCCACAATTCAATTTGAGATTGTGAAGTCTCCTGGCGCCCAGCTTTCCACCGGGTGTACCGCGCCGCTCGGGGCTCCGCATACCTCCCGGACTTCTCGGGCTCAAGTCATATTATAGACAGCTGCCATTGAATCGTTATTTAGGTACGTAGGTAAGTCCATAAATAATAATGACTGGAGATGTAACGGACCTCTGCTTCCGCAAATGCGGAAATTCTGCATACCTTTTGATTTCCGCTGAACAGAAGCTTAGTTTAACAAAAAATAAGCGCATGTTTGTGTCGTTCGCGCGTTTTATCTCCCTCGCCCACTTTTGTTTGTATACGGGTTTACACTATAAACTGTATAAATATCCTTTTCAAGTCCTATTATTATTAGTAAAGTGCCAAAATGAAATAAATATTATCCTTATTTGGAACTACTCTGCACAATTAAATCTACAAAGTTTAAAATATGTGTTTTCGAAAAGGACGCACTACGACTCCGATGAAAAGTCGCTTCAAGTCATTAATTTAGATTTTCTAGTTTATTTTATAATAAAATTACATCCGCATCCACATCCGCATCTTTAATATAAATATATATATTTATATTTATTTTAATATAATAATGTGGATATATTATATTATCCTCGATGAAAAGCCAAGTCATTAATTTAGATCGGAGTTTATTTTATATATATATATATATATATATTTATATATATATATATATATATATATATATATATATATAATATATATATATATATATATATATATATATATATATATATATATATATATATATACGACTCCGATGAAAAGTCGCTTCAAGTCATTAATTTAGATTTTCTAGTTTATTTTATAATAAAAATTACACATCCGCATCCACATCCGCATCTTTAAAATAAATATATATTATATATATATATATATATATATATATATATATATATATATATATATATATATATATATATATATAATATATATTCCGCCATGGCCTGTTTTTAAAGTGCTGTTTTGGTGATCACCATCTCTGGTGCATATTTTTGAATTAAACAATAACTCAAAACTATAAGACATTAAAAATGTGCCAAATAAAGTACTTTTAATTAAAAACTGTCGTGTTTATACTTTAACAGATGTTTCAGGCTATCTGTGCAAGTATGTTTGTTGGAATAAAACAAAATAAAAAAATATCAATATATTTCACCATTTTTAGAAATTTAGAAATACTTTTTAATGCCTGTTATCGAAGAATCACACCATTGTTATAATTGCTAGCAGGAATGTAATATTTGTTACCTATTCACTGTAACGTTTTCTTACGTGATGGTACATTAATATGCACATTTCCGCAAAAAAATGTTACAAAGATATGGTTTTTTTATAATTTTTCTTAGCACCTTGAGTTTACGATGTCACATTATTTGTTTCAAAGTAATGTATACCTACTGTAAGATTGAACGCGTCTTGGCACGCTTGCCTGGTCAAGTGGTAAGACGCTACTAACGACCAAGTTCGCAAGTTCAATCCCGGCGTGCGCAAACAAAAAATATTTAAATAATATGTGTTGTATATCACATTTAATTCATATAAAATAATGTAAAGTATATTTGCAGTATGGAGTTATAAATACTCGAGGTATCTTCCTGGTGAAGGACCACCATTCAGAAATGAAACGTTGCTTGAAATGGCTTTAGCCGTGTTTGGTTACCAGATTTGAATACCCACTTACTTTCCAACCTTCCTCTTCTTCTAGTTATTCACAAAAAAAAACTGGTGGAATAACGCATGTTAACTTGCCTTCCTAAATAATATAATATATTAATAAATTATTATTTTCACCCCATTTTTTGCATAGCGAAGGCTTGCCGGATCAAAAAATAGGTTGATTTTTAGAAAAAGCTTTGAATTAGCGCAGCATCAAGTGAGGCCGCATGGCTAAGCTGCTGGTGAGCTATTCCAAGGGGCGGGGAATCGGTGAGCCGAGAGGAAAACTGCCGCTGCCACCAGCTGGCCACCTCGCCACCTAGCCACCCGGCTCGCCTTGCAGAGCTCGCCTCGAGTGTAAGCCAGCAGAATTGGCTTTGAAATTTGAAGCAGAAATTACGTTTGTATAGTTCTTGCTGTGGTAGTGTTTAATGCCGAGTATTGGTTGCGTTGAGACCAGTCATAGAAAAGATTTCATTATTTTAAAGGATTTAAAATAAAACGACCACAGACCGAGTTAACGGTCCTCTGCACTAGCGACTAAATTCTTGTAAAAATATTAATAAATTATCTAAGATTCATTGAATGCAGGGTGAATGCAGGAAAATCCATTAATGGAGGACTGCACGCTGTTGGCGGAAATACAAAAAACGACCAAAGAAACGAACCTAGCATTCCACAATTAAGTGCTTATACCAACATTGATGTATGACAGTGAGGCATGGAGCGGGCAGAAGAAGGACGAAAGTAGGCTGAATGCTGTAGAAATGAGATCCCTGAGGCGTATGTGTGGTAAAACCATGTATGACCGTGTTAAAAATGTGGATATCCAGGAAGAATGCAAAGCTGATGTGAGCGTAATGAATAGGATTAGGAAATATACGCTTAGATGGTACGGGCATGTAAAGCGGATGAACGAAGAAAAAAGTGTGAAAAGAATATATGACGCGAAAGTAAATGGAAAAAGAAGTCGGGGACGCCCAAGGAAGACACGGCACGATAAAGTGAATCAAATACTTGAGTCGGGCCATATCAAGATTCATAATAACAAAAGAGTATGTATGAGACGATGTATGAATTTGAATGAAGTGAAGAGTCTCTGCCAAGACAGAGTAGTATGGTGGTTCATCCCTTCTGCCTACCTCTGCGGAGAAACGGCATGATGGTAAATTCGTTAATTTAGACGCCATTAAAGAGCTTAACCATAGCCGCAAAACAATTCAAAATGCAGCTCTGCTTTCTGAACATTAACACATTTTTACCATTGATTTCCGTGTTTCAGTGCATAATTTATATTCGTTAAAGAGATGGTAAATTTCCTTCTATACCTGCAGTAAGCCGTAATTCTTTTCAACATATCGTCGTCAACCTTCGCTGGGAGATTGCACTTGGAAGAAGATTTAGAAGATGGATTGGAAACATTTTCATCGCTATAACGGCGGATGTTCACGACTCCATCAATCCATCGAATCTTCGAAAGAGCTTGACACCCCTGAGCTCTCCCGATTCCTTCACCCGTAGTTTGCGGGTTTAAAACTCGGCGAGGGCAAATAAAATATATAATTTATTTACATCTCATAGAAAATACTCTCAGTGCCAACACACATATCGTCGCCGGAAAGGCAAAATGGCGCTTCAGCCATTTTGCGAAGCTTACACCAGAGCACTTTAAAGTTTTTTCTTTGTTGTTTTACAATATAATTCATAAGTCATCAGTACCTGGTTGGGTTTTGAAAAAAAAACTTAGCTCACGTAACTCATTGCTCTTACTAAGTTGATCGAAGTGACAAAAAGCTAAACAAAAAGCTAAACAAAAAGTCCCAAACTTGTATCGCTTGAGTCAAGCCTTCTCCCAAATGGTAAATATATTTTAGATGGCTGAAGCGCCACAAAAGTCTTCAGAATCAAACAAGAGTCCGTGCATTCGATGAAGAAATATCAACTGATCAAAACTACATATTTAACTCATTTTTTTACCAAAGTGTCGCTTAATCCTTTTTGCCTTTCCAGCGACGACATATGTATGCACTGTTGTTTTAAATGACTTAGCTGTGGTAGATACTCTAAGTATCGCCCTGGTGAAAGACTCACCATTCAGAATCGAAACGTTGCTCTAAATGGCTTTAGCCGTGTTTGGTGACCAGATCTGAATAGCCAGGTACTTCCGAACCTTCCTCTTTCCAATCTCCTTCCCCTCCCCACTACCTTTAGCCTCACAACATACCCTATTTGGGGATGCCATAGCCCCACCGGCTTCAGACGGTTGGGAGCAGTTGAGACTCTTGTGCGGTATTTATATTTTAAAAAAGCTGTGGAGTAAGTGAGCTGATCGGCAATTCACAACTGCGAATGTTTTCTGCGCGGAGCAAATATTGCTAATTTATATATTTATTTAACAGATGTAATTTAATTTTTCTTAGTTCCATGATTTAACCCGTTGATTAAGAGTAAGATAAGTAAATCAAGTCACAGTTATTAAAGTAAATTATTCAACAGCCTGTTGAATTTAAAATGATATTATGTGAAGTTCTTACCTCAATGTCTTTTATCCGTATTCACTACCTACCTAACCATCACACTATATCGCCGTGTATAAAATAATTGACTTGAGTTTCGATCAAAAGTGTAAGGAGGTATTTCGTGGATCGTTTGTTGTTTTTCGTTGTTGAGAAAAATAATATAAAGCGTTTTTTGTTCGTCGCTTCGTTGATTCAAATCACGTGCTGGGAACGACAACTATGTCGGTGAGTGAATGGTTTCCTTTTGTCCTATATTTCGTATTTTTTCCCAAATTTTATTATAATACAATTCGGCCAAGGAATAATGTATTTTCAATTTTTTAAATGTATTTTGGTTTTTAGAAAATACTGCTTTCGTTGCCCTGATCGCAACACTAGATCGAACGTTTTATTCGGCAAACTATATTGTAAATCTAAATACGCCCAAAACCCATAAATTGAAATCAGTTGCAAAACTCACAATATTCTACGATATATAGACATTTTCAACTGTACCTTAAAAGCATGTAAAGTACTCACTAAATCGACCGAAAAATGTATTAATATTTATGGTTATGTTTTATTTGCTTGTTATAGTATATACATAGAGATACTTTAACTGCTATCCTGTATGAAATTAATGGTCTCAATCGGTTGAAAATAATATGTTCTTTCCTACAATCAAGCTCACTGAACTGGTAAATTTATTGCTGCCAAAATTGTATTCATATACTCGTATATTGGTTATTTTTTAGTTTGTACATAATACCAGTTGGCAGATGGCAGCTTACTGTACATTCGTGTACATCGTGTTTCCAATTAATGAAACTTCATTGGTTTAAATATATTATTACCTACAATGTTAATTCTTTTCATTTAGGACTGTTTGTTACCCTAGTAAAATGAATCAAAATAACACAGTTATTAAGAAAAAAACAGGCAAGCTATTGAATAATTTATTTCCTCTCGGTGAAAAAAATGCCTAAGAACGAAACGGCTCCACGAATACGTCCTTTCAACCTCTAATAAAGTAAGATATTTCTTAACTCGTAGGTCTTTCGCAAATGGGCGCAGTTATATTATTTCCTTGATTAGCATGAGCGCCCCCCGACCGGCACCTTCCCCTCGCCATCTCCATTTACATCCACCATCCACCGTCCGCCATTACCCGACACTCGGTCTGGTTGCCTGGTATCGTTACCTCTAAATTGTCGCCAGAATTCTAAATTTTAAATTCGGAATATAATTTTAAGCCAGGAGCATTTCCATCCACGTACACAGTCATGTTTGGGGAAGGGGGCAGCTCTGAAACTCGGTTTTCTATTCGCAGATGGCGCTTTGATTTAAATTCATTCTATCGTGTAATAGAATAAATTGATGAATTTGGAAAAATAAACCTCCCCTTTCATATCTCCCTCGAGCCAATGGAGTTCCCTTCTCCTCCGGGAGGTAGAAGAGTTTTATGGCTAACCTTTTAATAAACGAATTGCGTAAAAGCGAATTCTTATTTGGGATTTCGTTACGCATTTATTATCATCTTAATTTTTGCCTACGCGTGTGTTTTATGTATAAAAGAGTTGAGTTGGATGAATTATAAAATAAATTACAAACGATTTTTTGCAAACTTACAACTGTATTGATGTATGACCGAGTATATACACCGTAGCTTTCACCTTAAGCAAAGTTATTGTTACTTACAGGAAATATAAACCCGATACTTTCTTTACTACTCGTGAGTATTGGCGGCCTCTGTGATCAAGGGGTAAGTATAACATATTGAATTCGTATAAAATAATATATACTTTAATGTTTGCGACACGTTCTAGAGTGGTAGATACTCTAAGTATCGCCCTGATGAAAGAATACCATTCAGAATCGCAACGTTGCTTGAAATGGCTTTAGCCGTGTTTGATGACCAGATCTGAATGGCCAGGTAATTTCCAACCTTCCTCTTACGGTTTTGGTGCGGTACTCACTAAAATTTAAAAAAAAAACCTAAATCCAACGTTTGACAAATTCACGTGTTTAAGAAACCACAACTCTCGCATGTTACAAATTTTAAATCCCGACATGTAGATATATATTTTTTTAAATTCGGTAGGTATTTATATTAAAAAAAATAGCAACAAAACGTAATATATGACTACTGATTTTTCAACATGGTGAAATTTATAATTTTAAATAAATGCCCCAAAATTTCACAGCTTCCTAGTGAACGTAGTGAAGTTGGAACGACGTACGAGTATATACATAACCATGGGAACACTAATTGCCAAAACATAAACTCACTTTATTTTAATTAGCGAGTCAATTAGTGGAAGCCAATTACACGCGGACTATAAAGGATTTTTCTGAAAGTAATATTAATAGTTGAGCAGTATTTTATTTTTTCTGATTCGATTTTCCCCCTCTTTTACCTGAGTACCTTTTATTATCATAACTGCAAAGAAAATTTGTTGAAATACGATATTGCGACGGTGCCTATTTTTTATACCTGCATACTTATCTGACGACAATCTTTTGAAGTAGGCATCAGAGATAAATTAATATCATCATTACTTTGGTTGAAAGAATTTGACAAGAAGATTTTTTTAAATATAAAGGTGGAAAAGGGAAGAGCTACCTAATCGGGCTAGTACAGTTAGGTGGTATGATTTGGAAGCGAAAAAATGTACGCCACAGGCTTAGATTAATGAAATAATGTAGATACGTTACTGAGACAACGCGCGTGAATGCACTAAACCGAGTCCGCGGGACATACCTGAGATTAACTGCGCTTTGTATCACACAGACATTCGTTCGACAGACAAGCTGTCACCAGCTGTCACAAACGCGTCACTGAAGGCTCTTTTCTGAGAAAAAATGCCTTAAGAGGTGTAAAAATCATTCGGGAGTAAAAAACATAACTCATGGAGTTTCTTTCCATTCATAATTAGCCACAAATCATTTATTATTTCAATTCAATAAATACGATTATTTAAAAGGTTTTGAGCTCCTCGAAAACAGTGTGAGATAGCGAATGTAGAAATACATAAGTATGTGGAAGACAACCACGGCTAGTGGCGCAATACCCGATTATAACAGTAGCGTGGGACGTTCATATACTCATAGCTATCTCTTCCGTACACACATATTCTTTGAATGGCTTTCCTTTTCATAAGCAGGTGAAACGGAAAACAAGACGGAAACAGTGTTTCTACATTTTTTGTAAGATTTGTATGACTATGACGTATCTTGTATTTTATGTAAATGGCCACAGGTAAAACAATGTTTTTCACGTGATAATTTTCACGAAAGCCAATTAAACACATCACATCTTTACGTCAATATGAGGACTTCTTATTTTTTTTAAATTCACTCAAACGCTCTTATGTGAAAGTAAATTATCTCTCACATTACCATAGATTTTTCGGACGTATTTCATGTATTAAAATGATTACGAAATATCAGGATAAATGCTTGATAAAAAAAAGTGGCACCAAGGCTACACAATTATTAGTGTTATTGCTTTCATGTGCCGATTTCACTGTTTATATTATACTATATTTTTAAAGTTCTGTGTGATTCTACAGAAATCGTTCAAAGTTAACTTCTCAAAAACTTAAAATTTTCTTAAAAGATATGTAACATAATTGATATCGATTTCATAATACGAACTTTTTTAAACTTTATTCCGCAATTTTTTTATTAAGTCCAGGCCGGTTTCACTTTGTTACAGGAATCTTCAGACTGCTAAGATTCAAGTAAATCTCTGGTACATATACTATTAATGTCCGGAATGGACGCGTATCGATATATAGTGAACATCTGTGTCTTGGGATATATTTTTATTACTGGCAAGGGCGGCTTTACATTTATATTCAAATATACCTTTGGGTAGTTTTATTACCTTCTCGGAGACGGGTTAAATAGTGATGAGTTAGATGCATCTGTGGGGTTTTTAAAAGTTACATAATATCTATTGTTGTCAGCTTTATTTTTAACAGTTGGCTAGTTGGAGTCTTACATGGTCTTATTACAAACATATTCATGTGTCGAATGTCAAAAGCCAAACATAGACAAACAGTTTTGTACAACAATGAAATAAGCTTTTTTTTAATTATACCTCGTAATAATATTTTGATAATTTGGATAGCGCCGTTTTTGTGAAAAATCACCTCAAGGGCGCTGTGGTTTGTAAATCTACAACAATGAAAAAGGTATTAAGACGCTGGAAGCGGTTCAGGGGTGTATTTACCATACGTCAAGAGGCGTTTTTTTTTTTTTACAAATATGCATTTTTCAAGAAACGGTCAAATAATCAAATTGGAGGTTTTAAAAGTCTTCGGCTTTGCTGTTCTCAGATTACTAAAGGATATGCAACGAAACCCCCTCACAATGATAGTATAGAAAACGTTAAGACGTAAAAATGTTTTTACTTTAACTTATTTCCCTACTTGAATTAAATTGCAAGTAAAATTTGTAAAATATGTTTTAAATCTATTAGCTTGGAGTGTTCCAATCAGATAAAAAAGCTAAAATTTTGTACCCCGACCAAACTCGATAAATCTTTGCAAAATCCCTTAACCCAAAAACAAATGAAGCAGGCTCATATCTCCTCCCCGGGGTGGAATCGGCTACGATAAGGCCCTATCTCAATAGCGAGGGGGTGGTGCCGTCCCCTGAGCTGTGCCACAGTACATCAATCACTGACTGGTTCCGGCTACCCGCTACCCCACCTCTTCATTCCGCCCACTGACCAGGGGGCTCCTAACACCCCCTAGCCTCAGCAATGAAATTACGCGACACTACCTCTATTTATTATCAATGCGATAATTGTCGTCAGTAGAAAGTAAATAATCCTTTGTAAACCTGATTCGACGACCTTCCTGACAGCGCTGTAAGATCATTGTGTGTCATTTAGCACCTACAAGGACGTGACGACAAAACAGTTTTTATTAAATACACACATTTTTTGCTCTTTTTTGCACATTATAAAAGTTAATAAGGCTCTATTGTATAATAATATGTAACTAGTAATTATTAAAAGATGATTTTTTTATTTTCTAAATTACTAATTCTCTTTGAATATTAAAGATTGCATTACTTTCGTTTGTAGCTAGCACGTAAATGCTTCTATAGCCAGTATGTACGGAAGACGTTTTACAGTATTAATATTCCCGAGTCAGATATGGAGTATACTTCGCTGATCAGAGTGACGGATTTGCAAAAAGGTCACCCTGCTATTAGTAGAGTGAAAATCGAAAACTCATTTATTACGAAAACCTAATTTTGCAAACTGGACCAAATCACCTTTTCTCTATTGGCATCAGAGCAAATGTCAATATGTTAATATGAAAGATAATATTCGAGAAAATCTTTTAATAATTATATAGCGGCCGCTATATTTTTAATATGCATTTCAAATTCTACTGAAGCCATTGCATTTTCCCCTTTTCTACAACAAATTGTAAAACACTTCATATGTATTAACGGATTCATTTTCGTTTGCCAACGGATTGTTGATAAAACTCCTTTAGTCAATATAAAACATTCGAGTAAGCGAATTCCAGCCTTATGGCGTAACTTTAGTCTAACAACATCATGTTTACTTTGGGAAGAACAATCACTGAAACAGAAATCGACTGTTCCGTCTTGGCAAAATAGCTTTGTTATTCACCTTTCAAAGCAAATTTCTTTGAGGTACATGCTCAAACGTAACCCATGAAAGTGTATATTCAGTTTATTAGAATTTCAATAATTCTCTTCAGACTTGAAATGATTTGAAATATTTTATGAGGATGTACCTACATAGGATATTATCACAGTTACGGTGGTTCAGTTTAGAATTCCTAGGGATGATAAACCTTTTAGAGCTTCTAGGGGGGAGTCAAGAGATTAAATGGTAAATTTTAAAAATAAATTCATCTTTTTACGACAGCTGCTACTCCCGCAACTACGAACGAATTAATTAAGTTTACCAATAGATTTAAACATTTTTTTTAAATTTCGTCTTTATTTTATGTCACCCGTAACTATGAGAACTACCTAAGTGGCTCCTCCGTCACATTGTTCCTTATTGAAAGGCAGCTATGATGACCGTTACACCACCAACTATTGTGAAAACCGGGGCATAAATTCATTACATAATAGTATCAAAGCTTAGAGACTAGGCGCAATGCTGGTCTCGTGACAATAAGCTTTAAGATTGTAAACCACTTGATCGACTGTCCATACCTCTTGGCATGCTACTGCTTATTCGAGCCTGAGAAATACTGCCGCAGCAGAAATCATGCCAAATCATGTTTAGCATACCTTATGGTTGGGCAGATGTGTTGGCACAGCATAGCATGACAAGAGGTATAATTCTATTAAAGAAATCATGTATACATACACATATATAGATATATTTATCGAAAATTTACATATGTACAAAAAATTATATGTTTATTTGTAAAAAATCTATTTTTGTTGTTTTCAATTGTACTGTAATTGGATTTGATATCTGTTGTAAAATAATAAAATGAAAAAAATAATAAAAAAATAAATTATGTATTTTTGAATTTTACATACTCACATCACATCACATCCTACATTAGACTGTTTATTATAACAGAATTTCATATGTACAGTAAACATTACGATGCAAGTACATATAATAAATTGTTAATAATCAACATTAAGAAATCATTCGTTGTTTTAACATGTAAAAAACCCATGATATGAACATTTATAAAAATTAGGATTTATTTGTTTTATGCCTTAAAAGGTTAAAATACTAATTAATATATCTAGTATACCGCACCTTGTGACAAGACTGTAAAAAAGTTAATAATGTAAATCCAAGGGACTTAGAGCTGCTGGGGTCGGGGTATGTTTTCGTTTTAGATTTGTTGTCTTAAACTTTCGATATCATGATAACTTTTTACTTACGCGAGCCGTGTTTTTGTATTTGATTGAAAGTAATATTATTTATTGATGCCATGTTAACAACATAAAAGGTTTTGTTTTATGTACATTGGAAGCTATTTTATTCCCTTCAATGGAAGAATGGCTGTGTTTGAATACTTGGCGAAGAAGCTTACTTTTTTAACTTCAACGACATCCTCGGTAAGAATTTTTATTTTCCAATAATATTATATCCGCAGAATAAATTAGGACACGGAGCATCACAGAACTCAAACAAGTTTTGCAGAAATTTATGTATTCGACTTACTGCGTAAATAATCTTTTTGTCTTTCCTTCAAAGATTCGAGCTTAGAAGGCTTTGCCGGGATTGTTAACAAGCACTCAGCTGCTTATAAAATAAAAGCATATCATTGTTAAAAACTTGCTAAGCATCTGGCAATTTTTCCGCAGAGGTAAGCAAAGACGATGGAACGCCAGATATATCTAACTTTTTGTTTTTTTTTTTATCAATTGTACAAAAATAAACATTTTACTCAAAACTAACAGTAGGTATAATATTAATTCAGTTTATATGCAATGTCTAGTATCTAGTTAATGGTATATATTTTTTTTTGTAAGAAAGACAAACATTTCCGGGTACGAATAACCTGACAATATTTTAAAAACTCCTACTGCCATCATAAGAAGCGGAAGATGTTGCTTGTGCAATGATGGAGGACTTAGCCAGCAGAGGAATTGAACCCACGACGCCCGGGTGGGAATCCGACGCGTTTGTCCACTCAGCTACCGACCGGTCGGTACCTCCCTAATTGCAAAAATCTCGTGCTTAGAGAGGGAGTACTATCATGGGTTTTTTAAATTATTTTTTTGTGATTAAAAATGAATATTATTGAATATTAACTCCTTGCTTTATTCTCATAGTGCACAGTCCCATGTTCCCTTCCACCTTCCTCTCCCCCCACCAACTTAGTGAAGTTACTAAATTAAAACGTATATTGTCAAACTTTATTTATAATATTTTTTCAGCAAAATAAAATTTGTGATTGGCATGATTTGTTAATTTTTTTTTTAATATGAATACCGCACAAGAGTCTCAACTGCTCCCAACCGTCTAGAGCCAGTGAGACTATGGCATCCCGAAATAGGGTATGTTGTGAGGCTGAAGGTAGTGGGGAGGGGAAGGAAATAGGTAAGAGGAAGGTTGGGAAGTACCTGGCTATTCAGATCTGGTCATCAAACACGGCCAATAAAGCCATTTTAAGCAACGTTTCGATTTTGAATGGTGGTATTTCACCAGGGCGATACTTAGAGTATCTACCACTCTGGAACGTGCCGCAAATATACTTTTTATTATTTTTGTATAAATTAAATGTGTTATGACACATATCAATTAAATAAAAGTTTTTGGCGCACGCCGGGTTTAAACCCGCGACCTTTGGATTCGTAGTCGAGCGTCTTACCACTCAACTATGAAGGCCGTCAATATGTATGTATTAATTATTATTAATTTTCTGTTAGTTTTCTCAAAAAATAAATAATTTATAATAATAGTATTCTGTTAAGCCGGCTTTTAACATAACCTCACTCAAGTATTTTACTGTCTTACTGATTTGGAGGACATGGACATGTACTTTTGCGAAACAGTGTAGTCAGGACGGCTGACTTTATACTGACTCGACAAAAAGAGACAAATATATATTAAAGGATGTTGGATAGCCTTTTAGTTACCGCCCACATGGAGTTCGGAAAATTTTAAAAACATATTTCAACACATTAACAAAAACAATATCAATACACTATTAATATGATTAATAAAGCCAAAATATCACACAAACACTAATAAGAGAAAGTTCGCCTGAAAAATTATTGAAGCTTTTTGTTGATTTAATGTATTTATGTCATTAAAAATGTGAAAATTCTAAAGTTCGGTCAAAAATATTTAAGTGTTAAAATACCTCTGAAAAGTGATGTTTTATTATCTTTGTTTGGTCTTATTTGAACATTCACGCATGGCACATATCACCATCATGTTCGATTTATTTGTATAACCACTGAAAGTATTTTAATCAACACAAATATAGGAAATAACCTCAAAATCCGCGTGTAAAAGTGTTATGCGACTCGATGATATGAAGTTAGCACGGATGAAGAACATCCTTATAAGTGCTGTAATATTTCGTGACGATTTTTCTTGTCCCTTTTTCTCTCATGGTATACGTCATAAAAACCCGGAGAAAGTGATTAATCGAAATTTTATATAGGTTAGGTAAACATATTTAGCTCTCTCTCCATATATATTCTTACTCCAAGCTTACTGATTATGTTTACTGGAGAATCCTTTATTTCTTATTTTCTACACCTGTAGGGTTAGTCAAATATACTCTGCTTGTATAAACAATCTCAAGCGTCCCTTTCAGACACTTGTTCATCACATTAAGGTACCATTTTTTTTTTCCCCACATATATTTTCATCATAAACAAACAGTGTGGTACAAAGCCATATTTTTTGTAATATTCCTCTACCAAGTCACCAGTTTTCGTGTAGTTTGTTAAAATCTTAACTACTCGTACGTCTCCGTGTGATGCATGATCACCACCAAGAATATTGAAGAAAATAATTATTTTCCTCTTGGGTCATTAATAATGATTTCCGTTCCGGTATCATTCCTCACGTTAATAGACTATGAAATACCAAAGAGAAATTGAACTTAGTGAAACGACAAGCGAGATACGACCTATTTCGGCCACCGACTAAGTATATTTTGGCAGAAGTGTGGTCTGGCCGACGTTAATATGATGTAAATCAAATCACAGGAAATTACACTAACCTGATCATAGTATGTATTACATGTTACTTGATCATCTTTACAAATTAGCCCTAATATCAATATAAACTTACTAATAACTTAATTATTTTAATTTGTTTTTTTTTTTCGTTACAGAAAGTCGCAGGTATCATCGGAACTTTTAAGATAGAGCTACTTTGCTGATATTTCTGGCGAAGGTAAAAACGAATTTTCATTTACTCATTAACGAAAAAAATCTTCTAATATCTTAATCAACAGTTTTTCTAATTGACCTCCCAACCACGTCCCTAATTCAGGGAGCTAATTACGGGAAGAAATTGAACATGCACAGAATTACATTTTAAAGAGCATCCCCTCCCGGCTCCAGCAGGAAGTCGTTTTATTTTTCTCATTTCCTTTTTAAATCGCTTTTCCTTCACAGTAACTAAGTTTATCTCCCTCCATCGCCCAGAATAGGTTCGTTCCGGGGAATGTTTTGCCGATTTTTCACGTTTCCCAACTGACGTCCCGCCAATACAAATTCTTTCGCTGACGTAAAAAAGCAGATGAAAAATGATCGTGCACTCGGCACACTTGCCGCTCGAATATTCCACAATAAAATGAACTGAAAGCTGACGGAACATAAATTTGAAATATTTCTCTCTGTAAAGGTCGATGTGATCGATGCTGTTACAGTACGTTAATCCTTGTATCGGTTACTGGTAGTTGGGTTCGATTGCTTTCCAGGTATAGCCGTTGCACAGGTACTCCAAGAAGAATTCTGTTGGTTTGAAATTCTTTTTTCAAACTAGGCACAGAGTAATATCTTTACCAGCTGTAGTAAAAAACTCTAGGGCCATAACGCGCATCGTGTATATACATAATACATCTTCATCGGCTTTGTGTATATTTTTGTATAACCTTTCCTTGGTTTCTTTGGTTGCGGAGTTTAGTTCAGCTCCTCATTCGGACCATAAACATTCACAAATGTAATGTTATAAAGCAGGCATTTGATTCGTTATTTACAATCTCTCGTTCGAGTCTTAGAGTTTATTATAAATTCAGTTCCATGTTGCCCTGTAAGCTCGTACATCTACTATAATACAGAGTGTAATTTATTTTATTAATGCAGACTCTTCTCTTCTATCTTATTACCTGTAGTGCAGTTACCTTCATGCTGTATTTATTTCGTTATATTGCAATCTTTCCCATATTGCCAGTTCGTATGCTCCAAGTTTTGCATTGTTAATATAATCGTCTGTCTCTATTTCGCCGCCTGAGATGTTGGTTTATAGAGGGTTCGGTCTCCAATGTATTTTTTTCGATGTTCGTAATCGATTTTTTTTACCGCGTAGAGTGATTAGCCCTACGATGAACCCTCCTCCTGTATTCGACCTAGAACTGGCTGCATGCGTAGGTATAGTCATTCCCTATCACCACAGGTGCAGAGTTGGTTTTGATTAATTTGCGCTTATGATGTATTTTAGCTGTGGCTTATGAAATTCATATATTTTGTTAATGTTTTGAATGAAATATGAAATAATAAAAAAGGTAATAAAGATTTTTGAAAAAGCGGAATCCTTTTGCTTTTTTTAACCTTTTTAATTTATATTTTTTATAGTGAATACTACACAAGATTCCCAACTGCTCTCAACCGTCTAGAGCCAGTGAGACTATGGCATACCCAATTGAGGTATGTTTTGAGGAGAAGGTCGTGGGGAGGGAAGGAGATTGGGAAGAGGAAGGTTGGGAAGTACGTGGCTATTCGTATCTGGTCACTAAGCACGGCTAAAGCCATTTCGATTCTGAATGATATTTCGCCCGGGCGATACTTATCTACCACTCAGGAATGGGCCGTTAATATACTATATATTATTTTAAATCAATTAAATGTGTTATGGCGTAGTAAATTGCGCACGCCGAGTTTAAACCCGCGACCCCTGGGTTCGTAGTAGAGCGTCTTACCACTCGACTACGCGGGCCGTCGCTACTATTATTATATACTTCCTATTTGTATTTTAATGTTCGGAAAATTTCCTATTTCAACTTTTTAGCCAGCCATTTTCTATAAGCCGCTGAATGATTCCCCAAGACTATTCGAACCTTATTTTCCACGACGGTATGTGGGGTAAGTCACCACGCTGCCCAGGCGGGTGGGCGTGCGTGACACTCACCATACCCAGACCGAATCCTTTACAGGCACGTTCGTGAGTTGTCGCTGCTGAATTCACAGTCAAAAAGGACTCGTGGTTTTGTTTAAACATTGCGTGTACGTGTTATGTCTACAGTTCGATGGTAAGGAATGGTTTAAGTGATTTCATTAATAAAAAATGCAAACTTAATTGAAGGTGTTGCCACAAAGATTTAGTTTTGATAATATTACACTCCAAAGACAGTCAACATAGAAAAATAATATCTACCCTGCGTACGAAATCACAAAAAAAAAAATTTGTTCAAAGTTTTGAATATTTATAATAACTTCCTTATTTATATTTTTTGCATTGATTTGTAGTGTTACATATTTGAAAAAATATATTCAAACATCCTTATTTCAATGTACTTAGTTCAATCTAATTTCTAATAAAAAAAACTTTCTTTACCTACAAAGCACAAGGAAGAAAGTCATTTTTTTCAATGTGTATTCTTCAATCAAACGAGAATAACTTTTTTTTTACAAGTTTTTCAGATTAAACTCGATTGTATGCAACTACCGTTGTTAAAATTACGTCTAATGGTCAAACTCTTATAAAACAGAAGCAAGAATCTGATGGTCGAGAAGATTTACAGAAAAAAGATCTAACAAGATGTTCTTCATTTTTTATGAATTTGTTTCTTTTAGAGAAAAGTTCCGATTGAACGAATAACATTAGCTTTTTTCTTCCTCATCCACGGTTGCACATTATTCAAAGTACAATACTCCGGTAAAATGTTTTATTTTAGTTCAAATATCGACTAATTTAACGCAGGCGAACAGTGTCATTTCCCATCCCTATCCCAATTTTATAAAAAAATAATTTGTTTCGTAAATTGATTTTTCTCTCTGAAAAGAGAATAAATATACAACTTAAACTTTATACTACAATGTACAAACTGTTTCCTTAAGGACTTCAAATAATTATACCATCGTAGAATGCTTTCTTAATTATCCCGGGGGTATTTTCATGCCATTTAAGAGACACAGTGTGATGGCGAAATGTGTGAAGCTAAATGCAAGGAGCCTTCGGGGTATTTAGACCGACCCGGAAAAATCTCCCGAAGCAAATGGCCGCGAGCAATTACTTCACTCCATTGTGCCGGGCCCGCCAGCGCCGAGCCGTGCCTTTTAGTATCACACCGGAGAAACTAAACCTTCCTTTACTGCTTTTAAAAGGCTTCCGAGCTTTGATTGGACCCTTTTCCGTAATATCCATCAAATCAATTATGAAATTTGTACTCTGAACCTCTGATAAGACTATCTGAACGTAAAAGAGAAGTTTTATATTATGAACTCAGACTAGTTAGTGTTAAGCTTAATCGAGATATCAATTTGAGGTAAGTCTATGGCATATATACTATTAGATTCGGAATGGACGCTTATTGAGTCTATCTCATAGTGAACATCTGTGACTTTAGGTTTTGTTTTGTGGCTGACAAATAACATTTAAAAATACAAAATCACAATTAATTAAATAAAAAATATCGAAGGAAGCAATCACTTTGTGGCTTGACATTATAATTTAAATAAAAAATGTTTTATTTTAAGCCACTTTATTTATATACATATAACATTCGTATATATATAAACAGTTTATATATACTTTCCTGAAGAAGGTTAAGTTTAACCGAAACCGGTCGAATGTTATATGTATATAAATAAAGAGGCTTAAAACTAAAACATTTTTTATTTAAAATAAAAAATAAAGGAATAAAGTTAAAAATTTGGTATTATTAAAATCATTAAAATGGAGTTTCACCACGAATTAACGGTTTCAAAATTAGAAATACTTAATTCTTATTTCGATAAAATCAGTTTTTACCTACAGGTCATTTTTATCAGGTTTCGAACGATATCAATGTATTGTGTACCGATACACGTAACTGTATGCATAATAGTGATTTAATCGCGCAAGAAAGTTATGTAAGTTTTTTCTCAATGACAACGTTCGAACTGCACACCGGGCGCAGTTGTTTTCGGTCGCGCTTTAGAATTAGCATTATATACATTTAACTTACTCTAGTTTAACTCTTTTTTTATAGTGGATACGGCACATGACCCCCGACTGCTCCCAACCGTCTAGAACCAGTGTGAATATGGGACCCTCAATATGTTATGAGGCTGAATGTAGTGGGGAGGAAAGGAGGTAGGAAAGAGAAAGGTTGGGAAATATCTGGCTAAAGCTATATAATTTCAAGCAAAGGTTTTAATTCTGAATGGTGGTATTTCACCAGGGCGATACTCAGAGCATCTACCACTCTGGAACGTGTCGCAAATATACAATATATTATTTTATAAGAATAAAATGTGTTATGACACAAATTAATCGAATAAAATTTATTTGCGCACACCAGGCTTAAACCCGTGACTTTTGGATTCGTAGTCGAGCGTCTTACCACTCGATTACATATTAACTGTCCTCAATCAAATTTCCTTTTCTTTGATTTGATCTGACAAATATGTTAATATGAATTCATACGTTTCATCTGATTTTTTATACCCTTAGCTTCTGGTATTTTTTTTTAAATCTGGTGATGTATACATGCACTGTTAAACCCATATCTGAACCTTTTACTCTCATGGTTTATGATAACGATCATGATTTCAGATAGTTTTAATTTGTATACATATTATTTTCTCCTTGTAAGTTAGTTTTATTAGCATAATTAATTTAGTCTGAAGCGCACTCGAGGTGAAATATCACAAAACTGCGCCATATAAGTTCACTGTTGTTATTATTATTATTACGCAGGCCGTCATATGTATGATACCAATTAGTTTTTTTTTTAATATAGGTAGGACGGCAGACTGTTTCTGGGGGATTTTAAACACATAATACAACGATTATTTTGAAAAAAAAAACTTGAAAAAAGCCATCACTAATGCAAACCGTTTTTTCATTAAATTAATAATTTACTTATTTAAGAAGTCCGTTGTGTATGTTTAATGAGAAATACCACGAAACGAATGGTATTCTTAAGGCATTTCTTCAAGGATAACAATTAAATTAAGAATTTGTTTGCGATTAACTCTCCTTCACACTTCTGGTTACCTAATAAAGTGACACGTTCGTGATGCTTGCGAATAACCACTTCCACGGCTGTTAATCTTCGCAGTTAAACATTGATTGGGGGCAAGGGAGGTGCCCACGGGACTGGATCATTTAAAATCCGTGTAGCAGATGAAGAAGGCAGCAGAACGGTGACATTCGCCTTAGTTACGTGATCGTTCTTATTTTCTGGCAATTTGTTATTGTTATTGACGATAGCGCCGAGCACGGAGAAGGGTTCTAGCTCACGGGGCGTTGACGATAATTTATAACAGAAACATCGGCAGATTCCCGCCGTTACGTATTGGATAGAAATTGTCAACTGTTGAATATAACCGTTAAAAATAACGCCGACGTTGACGCGACGATATTGGTTTTAAAACAGTTGGATCGTTGGTGCCGTTGGGAGTGTTATTTTATAACAGCTATATATGACTTGCCATCGGCAGATTCCCTTGACGCTAGGCGCTACGTATCGGCCGTTACGGATAGAAATATTCACAAAGACGTCTAGTAAGGAGGTAATGTCGTTCACGAAGTATACACTCTTACAGTTTATATATTATTATTATCGATATTGGTTTTAAAACAGTTGGATCGTTGGTGCCGTTGGGAGTTATTTTATAACAGCTATATATGACTTGCCATCGGCAGATTCCCTTGACGCTAGGCGCTACGTATCGGCCGTTACGGATAGAAATATTCACAAAGACGTCTAGTAAGGAGGTAATGTCGTTCACGAAGTATACACTCTTACAGTTTTTGATTGTTGTTTATTTGGCGCTTAAGCTAAAACATAGGTACATACTCCTCAGTGAGTGTTGTGATTGCGTTGCGTTGAATAATATTCGTATGTAGCTATTAATATCCAACTGTTGGCGCAAATTTTCATGAAAGCGTCGGACGTTGACGGCATCCAACTATTATTTCCAACGGTTTGTTATATTTTAAAACAGTGCTAATTCCGACCCTTTGCAGTTAGTTTCGCTCGTTCCCGACGTTGAAGGCTGTAGTGTAGCGTATACAAGTTCCCTGTGGGCCGCGATGGGCGCAGTCTCGCTGAGATGAATCTTTTGTACAGTTTCTAGCAGTTCAGTCTAGTACTTAAGAAATTCACCCCAATATCCATATCAACTATGAAGCGGCAGGTTAAAATATGTATTTCCAAGTAAAAATAAAATACCAAAGATAAATCCAAACATCGAAACGCCGATTTAAACCACAAATTTTCCCACCACCCACTTTCATGCAAAAATAATAGAATCTTGAAGGTGAAACTTAGCTAATTAACCATCACGCAAGGGTAGACAGAGAGGAAGGACCGCCATACAACTGTGTTTCGGCACACACTCCTTGCTTTAGTCACATTCATACATCGTCTCATACTTACTCTTCTTTTATTCTGACTTTTCACATAGCCCGACTCGAGTATTTGATTCACTTTATCGTGCCATGTCTTATTCGGTCGACCCCGATTCTTTCCTCAATTCACTTTCGCGTCATACCTGTATGTTCTTTTCACACTCCTTTCTTCATCCATTCGCTCAACATGCTCAAACCATCTAGAAAGCATCATTAAGTCATAAATGGCTTTACCGCACATACGCATCAAGAACAGTTTCAAACTGAAACCCAACTATAATTTTACTATTATTTACACCTTTTTAGATGAAGCGACCGTTAAGGGTAATTTACTTGTTTTGCATGGATACAAAAAACATGTAATAACAGAACAGAACTAATCTAGGAGACAGAAATGAATGCCTACACGAACTCCGGACAAATCATCCCTAGGAGCGCTGTTTTTACCGGTTACAACATTAGTCATCCTATTTCAAAAGTGACAAGTATAATAATATCATCCCCGAGAATAATTCATAGGAGGCCGTATCAGATGTCCCAAAGCCATCCCTCTCCGCTCTCCGCTCACAGCTAATACCCGGCCGGAGTTAAGAGTACACAAGCCGATGGGCTGGATTTCGAGAATCCACGCTCAAGCTATAAAACTATTGATTGAAAATGCTCCTCACGCATCTCCGGCACGTTCCGCTCTCCCATTGACGGTAGAAGAAGCAGAGCAAACCGGGAGAGGATGCTGGGAGGGAGGTTCCTTAGATTTATACCCATCGTTATGGTAATCTCTTATGGTAAACGTTTAGCTGACTCCCGCGCTTATGGTAATGTTATGGTCTGCACTGAGTCTGGCCGCGGTTTATGATGTACTTTCATATCATGGGAAAGGGTTTTATGCGAACTTAATCGTCGGCTGCAATCTCCTACATTACTTCTTTATGGCATCACTTTGATGTTCGAATCCAGCGCCGAAAATTGATTCCTTAAACGACACAACGGAGGCGGGTTTCCCTAAAAAGTCACATTCTTACGGCGTTTTACGACAGCGAGTCTTTTTTAAATGAGCGCCAGCGGAGATTTGTCACTTTTTGGGAGATTTCACACTTCACTAACCGTCAAGTTTTATATCATTCCGCAATTTTTCATTTTATTATTTTTTACGTTAATAAAATACAAAAGTCTCATCGATCCAGAGCCAGTAGGACTACGGCATTCTCATTTTTTAAATTTTGTTATAGTTAATACTGCACAAAAGTCCTAACTGCTCCCACACGTCTAGAGCCAGTGTGACTATAGCATCCCTAATTAGGATATGTTGTGAGGCTGAAAGTAGTGTAGGGGGGGGGGGGAGGAGAAAGGAAAGAGAAATGTTAGGAAATACCTGGCTATTCAGATCTGGTCACCAAACCCGGTTAAGCCATTTCAAGCAACGTTTCGATTCTGAATGGTGGTCTTTCACCATGGCGATCCTTAGAGTATCTACTACTCTGGAACGTGCCGCAAATATAGTACATTTATTTACTATTTTATTTATTATTAACTAAATCAACTTTATTTGCGCACGCGGGGCTTGAACCCGCGACCTCTGGAGTCGTAGTCGAGCGTCTTACCACTAGACCACGGAGGCTGTCAATTGGGAGATATTGTGAAGTTGAAGGCAGTAGGAAATGGAAATAGATGGGTTAGAGGAAGGTTGAGAAGTACCTGGCTATTCAGGTTTGATCACCAAACACAGCTAAAGCCATTTCAAGCAACTTTTATATTGCGAATTTCTACCACTACGGGACGTGCCACCAACATACAAATATTATTTCATATTAAATAACACACACCTATTGATTGAATAACATGTATTGGTCCAAACCGGGATTTAAACCGGTGGCCTCTGGACTCCTAGTCGAAGATTTAAACCGCTCAACCACGGAGGTCGTCAAAATCCATTATAACATAATGCACCTGTTAACCTTATATGAGTAAATTGCAATGTATGTGAAAGATACCGGGAAGAAAAAGAGCGGATTTTTTTTTTAAAATCTTTGAAAGTGAACAGGAAATTGAAACTATCAATAAGTGTCAGTACCATATAATAAAACTGATTGCTTGTCAATGTAACAAATATTTATATGCTAATTCGGTAAAATATGCAGCGCCATCAGGGAAGCAATATAAGGTTTCTCAAACACCCCTCTGTTTCCTAGTAGCCCGTTATCCTTTTCAGTCTATTGGCACATTTAAAATGTAATTTTAACCGGTACTAGCCTCTTTATCAACCTGTTTCGGTAATAAAGTCAACAGATCGTAAAATTCTAAACGATATCGTTTTATCAGTTTGTTTTGAGAAAACAGCTGACAATTCCATAGCCGATAAACGGAGAATAGAGTGACGGGCCGCGATGAAATGGATAAAAGGCTTTATTTTAATAATAATGAAAGAGAGAGAACTTAGCGAGTTTCTGGACGAGTTTGGTGTTCCATCCCGCTGCCTCGCTCTAAAGTTTTGTTCGCACTATGCTTTTAATTCAGTAGCTAAATGTATTAATTTAGTCGAGTGGTTTAGTGAGGGATTTAGTCGAGTCAATCCATTTAATTCTATTTTTTCCGAGGAGCATTGCCCCCACCACGCATCACTGCTCACTGGTTCATCCTCAGAGTAAGAATATATATGGAGCGAGAGCTAAATATTTTTACACGACCTATACAAATTTACGATAAATCACTTTCTCCGGGTTTTTACGTCGTAAACCGTGAGAGAAAAAGAGATAAAACAAGTCGTCACTCAATAAAGCGCCGCTTTTAGGTATGTGAGCATGTTCTCCGTCTTCCGCGTCTCCGTCCCCCGCGTCTTCGGCGACTCCGCCCACTACGTTTCGCTATGCGACATAACAGGACATAACTCACCGGGTTTTTTAGGTTTCGCTATGCGACATAACAGGACATAACTCACCGGGTTTTTAAGGTTTCGCTATGCGACAAAACAGGACATAACTCAACGGGTTTTTTAGGTTTCGCTATGCGACATAACAGGACATAACTCAACGGGTTTTTTAGGTTTCGCTATGCGACATAACAGGACATAACTCACCGGGTTTTTTAGGTTTCGCTATGCGACATAACATGACATAACTCAACGGGTTTTTTAGGTTTCGCTATGCGACATAACAGGACATAACTCAACGGGTTTTTTAGGTTTCGCTATGCGACATAACAGGACATAACTCAACGGGTTTTTTAGGTTTCGCTATGCGACATAACAGGACATAACTCACCGGGTTTTTTAGGTTTCGCTATGCGACATAACATGACATAACTCAACGGGTTTTTTAGGTTTCGCTATGCGACATAACAGGACATAACTCAACGGGTTTTTTAGGTTTCGCTATGCGACATAACAGGACATAACTCAACGGGTTTTTTAGGTTTCGCTATGCGACATAACAGGACATAACTCACCGGGTTTTTTAGGTTTCGCTATGCGACACAACATGACATAACTCAACGGGTTTTTTAGGTTTCGCTATGCGACATAACAGGACATAACTCAACGGGTTTTTTAGGTTTCGCTATGCGACATAACAGGACATAACTCACCGGGTTTTTTAGGTTTCGCTATGCGACATAACAGGACATAACTCAACGGGTTTTTTAGGTTTCACTATGCGACATAACAGGACATAACTCAACAAGTTTTTTAGGTTATATCCTATATTTTTGTTGACAACAATACTGTAAAAAAAGTGATAATACTCTTTATTTCTCTTTTTTAAAAGAAAGACTAACATTCCCGGGTTACAAATAATCCGACAACTCCTGCTGCCATCATAAAAAGAGGAAGATGTAGCTTGTGCAAAGATGGAGGACTTTTCCAGCAGATGAATTGAACGCACGACGCCCGGATGGGAATCCGACGCGTTTGTTCACTCGGCTACCGACCGGTCAAAATAAACAAAAATTATGTCGAAATGCGCTATGAATGGATGTATAAATACCCTAGCCCTAGGCCAAGCCACGCCCGAGTTAGGAAAAAATCAACAATCCTGACTACACAAGGTATCCCTCCTGGTATATTGTTGCTCCAAGGCTTATACTTTAGCAGTTATTCGTCACTCGACTAAATTATGAGACGATGTATGAATGTAAATGAAGCAAGAAGTGTGTGCGAAGACAGAGTTGTATGGCGAGTTCCTTCTGCCTGCCAAGATGGTTGTATTACTAGTAATTACTAGCATAATGCGAACAAAGATTTAGGGGAAATGACTTGATTTTTGGTTAGTTACTAGTTAATTACCGCAGCATAATGCGAACAAAAATTTAGGAAATGACTTGATTTTTGGTTGGTTGAAAAATGATTTTATATTATACCATTGCATGTATTGAAACATATGAAAAAAGCCGTTACAGTTCAGTTCGCGAAAGAAGTGTGACAAATCAAAGGAATTGGTATCTTTTAGTTCGCAGCTGACCCCAGCTCCCACTAACCCCCTGTGTTCTGAGGCCAGAACTTCTTGATCTTTGACTTGCCTTCAACTTCTTGTTTGTTTCATTCAGCCGCCTCTAAAATAAATAAAACATTTATTTTGTCAGAAATTTCCTACTGGCCGTATTATTGATTTCTTTACTAAACAAAATTCAAAAATAATTTGATGAATGTATGTAAGTCCAAAGTCATGGTGTTTGAAAGAGATAGTACGAGAACAGCGTGCAATATAGTTGTGAATGATGAATACTTGGAGCAATTGGATGAGTTTGTGTATTTAGGAAGTATGTTTACGAGAGACGGAAAGGCTGAAAAGGATTTGAAAGAAGGGTGAATGCAGGAAACTCCATTAATGGAGGACTGAACGCTATTGGCGCAAATAAAAAAAAATTCAAAGAAGCGAAACTAGCAGTCCACAATGGAGTGCTTATACTAACCCTGATGTATGGCAGTGAGGCATGTAACTGGCAGAGGAAGGATGAAAGTAGACTGAATGCTGTGGAAATGAGATCCTTGAGACGTACTCCCATGTGCGGTAAAACCATGTATGACCGTATTAAAAATGTGTATATCCGGAGAGAATGCAAGGCTGATGAGCATCATTAACAGGATCAAGAATGGGACGCTTAGATGGTTTGGGCATTTTGAGCGAATAAACGAAGAAAGGAATATAAAAATCCTTTTTTTTTCAAAAAGTAAAAAATCGAAGAACACACAAAAACGCGACTAACCTTTCCAGTTGTCAAAAACAAACCACTAATCCAAAATGGCTTATGCTAACGAAACAATTAAAATGATTCTTAACGTAGATTTGATAATAACTGGAATATTATGTATAGTTTGTGTTTAATTTGTAGAACTCCATTTAAATTTTTATAATTTAATTTTATCAGGCCTTGAACGCTGAAACATCTGTTACTAAAAATTAAAACTAGCAGTACATAATAATACTATTATCAAATTTGATAAATTAAATTGTGTAAATTTTCTGGATTATTTTAAATAGTCTGAAGAAGACCAGCTTGAGTTTTATTACAATAATTTATACGTTGTATTGACAGCCTCCGTGGTCTAGTGGTAAGACGCTCAACTACGACTCCAGAGGTTACGGGTTCAAGCCCGGCGTATGCAGATAAATTTAATTCAATTAATATGTTTCAACGCATTTAATTAATATAATAAATATATGTACTATATTTGCGGCACGTTCCAGAGTGGTAGATACTCTAAGTATCGTCCTGGTGAAAGACCACCATTCAGAATCGAAACGTTGCTTTAATTGGCTAAGCCGTGTTTGGTGACCAGATCTGAATAGTCAGGTATTTCCTAACCCTCCTCATCCCCATCTCCTTCCCCTCCCCACTGCCTTCAACCTCACAACATACCCTAATTGGGAGATGCTATAGTCTCACAGGCTGTAGATGTTTGGGAGCAGTTGGAACTCTTGTGCGGTATTCTTTTACGACAAATTCGTTTTTGGGAAATCTAATTATTTCCATCATGGAGGATAAATAGGAGTGATTATTTTGATTTTCCCATGTTTTTATTGTTAATTTGTAATTCAATATACGTTACATTTAAAAATACTGTTATTTTTTGGGAAGACTGTCTGAAAGTGTATTTTTTAGCTTTAAGTTTTCCAGCGGCCGCGGCCTGTAACCGTTGGTGTAATTGGGCCTCGCGAGGGAATTGGAGAGGCAACACTTAAAAAGTCAAACATTTAAAGGCAAACAAATTTAGCGGTGAGAGAATACAGCGTCCGCCCCACAAGCAAAACTAACTTCTTTGTTTAGCGGCCAAAACTTTTATTTAAGCATTAAGAATGTACGTATTTTGAAAACAAGCGTTTTTAATTAAGCTCCAAAGTGGTTATTTTCTATTTATCGTGGCAGATATTGCGGAAAAAAATCTAAGTTATGTGTAGTTTTCTGGATATTTTTTTTAATGTGTACTCCGAACAACTGCACACAGCCACGTTTATGGCACGTGGATAGAATGTGGGTGGTTTTAAACAATATACTGACAGAGGTATCTCTGGAAAGAAAAATAAATAACTAGAACAACCCCTTTTTCAAAGTTTTATAGCCCTTTGAAACAAAGTAAAACATGGTTCAAAATGAGATCTTATATGTAGGTAATAATATAAACCACACAAGAGTAATATTTATTTTTTTTTTTGCAACTGTTAATTCGTGGTGGAATTTCATTTAAATAGTTTAATTTAACAAAAATTTTTTACACGGTTTTTTTATATTTAGACCGGACCGGTTTTAACCTGTTGCGGTCATCTCCAGACTCATACATTTATTGCTTACACTACGGTAAGTATAAATTACACAATACCTGGAAGATAACGGTATAGTATTATACAGTGAAATAATTGATAATGGGAAATAACAATCTTTGGAACTTATTCATAAAGCGTAACGAGTAATAATTGAAATAAATAGATACTTTTACCAAACTATTGAAAATCTACCTAATGCCAGCAATCAGCAAATGATTAGAATTTGAATTGTGAATACCAGCTAGCAATGAAGGTGGGAAAAACCAAAAACAAATACATTATTTACCAACTCTATTGTTATATAAACTCGTTGTAAAATCGTATTTTTAAATACACAAATCATGATAAAACGGTACTTCAAAAAATTTGCGTCATATTTATACACCCCTGACACCCCCAAAATGTATAAATATCGTAGTCTAAGCAATAGATGTACTAGTCTTAAGAGGACCGAAACTGGCCCGATCTCAATAAAACACAGTAGGATATGTTTAAAATGTTATATTATTAAATCATCATAACAGTAATGTTTCAAAAAAACACCAAATATCCACATTATTTACCAATTATCTATCACTTCATCGTGAAAGGGTAACAAATTTAAGTGAATTGCGGATACATTTATGAATCCCATCCATTGTAAGTGAGATAATAGTCCCTTCCCCCTTTCAATATTGCACTCCCTTCGACTTCAACATATTCAATTTAAAAGTATTAATTTATAGATTCCTCCCTTTCTCTTTTTAAGATCACTCTTAATGGGTGAAAGTGACATACATTTATATGGAACAATCAATAGAGCTGCTAATCTTCTCGGTAAAGAACATTTAAAGTTGCATGTGTGCGATGAATGGTTCTTAATTATATTAAAAAAACATATATTCGTTATCATCAGCCCGCATTCCGAACCACGGACCACCCTGCAAATATCTTTTTAATTGCCAGCCGTATAATATTTACACGATACCGTGTATTTTTAAAGCGTTTCCACTCTCGGTAGCAAAAAATACGAGTGTTTCAAAGCAACGTGAGAACGCCGTTCCTTACTGTAACGACCACACTTAAAATATAAAAAAATATGCCAAGCAAACAAATTTATAGACGAAAAAATGTGGAATGGCAGAGTCCACTCCAAGTGGAGTATCATTCTCGTGCCACCACTTGGGAAATACATACGTGTTTTGGTAAGATTTTCACTTTGAGATCTGGGACATATGTATTTCATTCGTTCTTCTTATTCTTTAGATCTACGACACTTAATCACTACACCATGCAACAAGCGATAATACAACACATAATAAGAATAACAGTAAATTTGTGTAGGGCAGTTTTGCGATATTGCAGTTTTTGATGTTTTTTCCATAATGAATATCGAAATAAATCGTAAAGCTTTAATAAGCTCAAATGATTTTTCGTTTTATAATAACAGTGAACTTATATAGCTCAGTGTTGTGATATTTCACCTCAAGTGCGCTTCATAATAAATTAATTAAGCTAATAAGGCTAACTAACAAGGAGAAAGTAATATATAATATGTATACAAATTAAAACTATCTAAAATTAGGATCGCAATCCTAAATCATCAGGGAAAAAGGTTCAGATATGGGTGTAACAGTCCATGTGTACATCAACAGATTAAAAAAAAAAACAATTTACTAGAAACTACGGGTATAAAAATCCAGATGAAACGTATGAATTCATTTTAACATATTTGTTAAATAAAAGCAAAGGAAATTAGATTGGAGACAGTTAACATAGTAGTACTTAAAAACATTAATATTCAAGTATTATAAGTAAACGATTCTAAAGATGCAGACAGTGTAAATATAAAAAAGTTACAAAAGAACAATAAATATTTTATGACAATGAGTATATTATGGTTTTCAGTAGACACTAAGGATATTTAGTTGTAAGGTTGTTTAATTAATACGTCATTTCACATTTAAAATATGAAATATATATCGCGGCGGTGTGATACGCCAAACTTCTCGCGTATTTTTGAAAGGGTAGATCTATCTTTTGCAAGAATTTCATATTATTTATTCCAACATAATTCATATTTTCATGCTAATATGGCAGGATACGCAGTGCTTATGTGTTTATATGGAGTACACGCCTCTGGCGGTAGTCACTATGAAAAAATAAAGAAAGTTATTTCTAATTTAAATAATAATAATAAATAATAGCGCAGTTTTGTAATATTTTACCTAAAGTGCGCTTCACTCAAAATGAGAAAATAATATATTACAGATACAAATTAAAACTATCTAAAATCATGATCGTCATCATAAATCTTGAAAAATGTTAATATATGTGTATAACATTGCATGTGTACATCAACAGATTGAAAAACAATTTACTACAAACTGGGGGTGAAAAAATCCAGATGAAAATATGTGTGAAAAACGAAAATGAAATTAACTTTAAAAAGACAGGTAACGTGTTATATTTTATATATATATATATGCTTAAACGATTGACAGGGGCAGATTAATAACTTCAAAATGTAATAATTTAGTAACCTAAGGGTTCTAAAGGGCCGATGATCGAAATATCTACCTATAGGGTGTAGTAACATAGATGGTTTCATTGCACTGTAGCTCTGACGTCCGGTCCTTCTGAATTAACCGAGGCTGAGTCACCCAGCCTCACCAGGAGGAAAGTACTCTACAGGAGAACTCACTTCACGAGAGAAGCAGTGCTTATTTATAATTTAGAAATCGTTATCGTAATCACGTTTTAATCTCGTCTCCCAAGAGCGCAATATTAAACCTTTAAAACTTGAACCAGACGAAGCGTATAAACTTCCGCCCAACTTAGGCCACTTGAATAATTAACAGACCCCTAACCTGCGTCCGTTCAACAACCAATTAAGCCTGTTAAATTGTGACTCGGGGTAAAAAAATAACTAAAAGTTTAGTGGCTACCGGGAGCCGAGGTACTGCTGTGGATATTTCACGAAAATGTTGAGAGAAGAAGAAACAACCAAACTCCGTCTTCCTTCTTCCTTCTGCCTTCTTTTTTCAAACATAATACATGACTTTGGCCATGAACACTATTAATCTTTGTTTACTCGAGGTACTCATACTCAAAACTAAAAATCAAAAAAACTATTTAACTTAACCACCGTGTGATTTTTTTAATAGTTTCATTTTGTAGTGATTTAATAATATTTGGATAATTTGTATAGCGCCATTTTTGTGAAAAATCACCTCAAGGGCGCTGTGTTATTTATTTCATTTCCTTTCCTTAACGGTTTACCTGTGAAAACTAGGCGAACGAGAGCGAAACCCCCGTCCACAGCCGTGGTCGGCAGCATAAGCCCGAGCCGTTATTTCAAATCATTATTTAATTAAGCGTCTCCTGCATTACATCCCTTACCTCCCTTTCTCAAATTGCCTTAACGTGGTCGAAGTCGGCCGCGTTGTGGTTCCCCCAACTCTCGGTGCATGTTCATGTCGTATAAGTTGTCACATAAAAAATAACTCTTTTGTCAACTTTGAAATGCAACTCGTTTGAAGATCTTGGGGTTTAATTACATCTGTACTATAGAGGGAGTTTGACTACTCTGTGTGAATTGACATCCCTCGTGCTGTATGATTTTTTTTAATCAAATAAATTTCTTTAGATTACATTTTTATAGGATTTTCAACAGTTTTATACTCTCCTTGATAACCATTTATTAAAACTGGGTCATAAGGTTGTCCTTTTTAGTGAGGACGGTCACATTCGTTCACCTAATTGAGGTTAGTTAACAATAAAACATACTATTAAGAGCCCAAAAACGTTGGGTGGAAAGATAATATGGGTAATTCCTTTGCAGAAATAGTAGATAAATTGTATTCAACAGCACTGAATCTAGTTACAAGAAGGCTACAATAGCATACCTCTTCCAAAATTACTAATGTTAATTTATTCCACAGTAATATCTCTAGTAACATAGTTATATGCTTGTGTGCTAATTATTAACTCCCTGTTATTTCTGTATCACTATTATTTTAAATTATCTATTGCACAGTTATGTAAAATCCCATAAAGGCGTTTATTATAAAATAAATGTAAAACAACAAAATTGTATTGAGCAGAGCGCAGTATTTACTGGCAAGGCGCTCCGAGTACCTGAATATTATCACCCGAAAGGGGACTTTTTGGTAAAACAAAAAACGGTCACACAAACACTTGCATATAGTAATCACGATTTCACCAATCTTGGCCCCCTAGCTCGAAAAAAGTCGCCCGCCGCCGTCGGGTGGGACAGGGAAAGGGCGGGTTGGGTGTGCGCTGTGTGCAGTGATATTAATGGTCATTGCTTAACCTAGAAGCGCTCAAACGGCGGCCGTTTGTGGGTTATTGTGCCGCGCTCATTTCGCTTCTCTCTCTATTAAAACACCTCTGAAAGACCGGCGGTCCACTGGCGCTTTCGATGCTGGGATAAACTGTGATCAGAGCAAATGTACATATGAGTAAAGTACAATCCCCATTTCACAAAAACATGTGTTTTCCAATAAAGTAAATTAATTCATGCCCGGCAAGTAATTGAAAATTCTGAGGAAGAACTGTCCATCGGCGGCCTCCGTGGTCGAGTGGTAAGACGCTCGACTACGAATTCAGAGGTCACGTGTGTCATAACACATTTAATTCATATTAAATTATACGCAGTATATTTGCAACACGTTTCAGAGTGGTAGATACTTTAAATATCGCCCATGTGAAAGACCACCATTCAGAATCTAAGCGTTGCTTGAAATGGATTTAGCCATGTGTGGTGACCAGACCTGAATAGCCAGATACTTTCCAACTTTCCTTTTCACCATCTTCTTCCCCTATCCACTACTTTCAGACTCACAACATACCCCGATGGGGATGCCATAGTCTCACTGGCTTCAGATGGTTGGAACTCTTGTGCTGACACTTATTAGACACTTCCATCAAGTAGTGTAGTTTATCGTTTACAGTTCACTATTTTCCAAATTCATCTGGACCTGAAAACACATTCGGTGTTTTACCGCAGCTTCCACCGGATCCAACGGGTAGGTTATTGATATTATTTCTCGACTAGCGACAAAACCTATTTTTTAAAACTAAGGTTGAAAACAAAGGCGTTAGCCTTTCACCTTAGTAATTCCCAGGCGAATGTAAAACTTGTATTCACTTCGTGGAATAAATGTTTTTCATAACCCTCATCCGCGACCTACCGAAAACATATATAAAGGGAGGTCAAGCAACTCCGGACAAAGGTAAATAAAGTCAATAAACTTGGTCGAACCACCTGGGGACGCGACGCCGATACGCTTGAAATAGCATCCATTGCTCTAGTTTTATCAACATTCGAAGTATGTTTCCTACGCCCACACGGTCATCGACCATCAGGGAGACTGATAAAATTATTTTTCTTTTTGTTTCCCCGTTCCTGTGAATATATTTCCGCCTCGTATCGCGCAAAAGAAAATTCTTCTAGACTGAAGGAGAAAAGTTCTTTCGGTTCAACCTCATCCCAAATTCATTTTTGGTCTTCTGTCAATTGAGGAAGACGCTTTCGTACCCCCTAGGTATGATGTACAGGTGAGACCTAAATAAGTTGGCAAACAAACCACCGACAAACTGGGAGACGAGTACCCGCTTCAAATTCCCGCATTCCGCGACAGAACTGACAAGGTTCACAAGGTGACAACTGAAGATGGCTAACCTTGATGTTCAGTTATGTTGCTTTTCCACTATCAAAAGAAAATAATTCTCTTTCAACATGGTTTCGAAACTCATTGGAACGAGTTCAATTCTGGTGAACTGTTCCGGGTTGCAATTTGTAGGGTGAGAAAACTACCTTGATGATAGCCAACCTCTGATAGGAGAGACTAGAATCAAAAGAGAAAGATCCTCTTTCAAATAAAAATATAGTAAGTACTCGTACTTCGACATGAAGCATTTACTTTGTGGTAAGACATAATTAAATTTTAAATAAAAGTAACTTTATTTTGACACCACTTTATTAGATACATACCTGTACCAACCGGTTTCGGCTCTACATGAACCTTTTTTAGGGTTATACATATTTGTTCAACCCTAAAGAAGGTTCCGGTAGAGCCTAAACCAGTTGGTATATGTATCTAATAAAGTGGTGTCAAAACAAAGTTACTTTTATTTAAAAAATGAAAAATATAGTGATGATTGATTGATCGTTTTTGTGCTAGAGAGGAGAGGGAAACAGCAAGGGATCCCAGGAAATCTTCATATCGTCGCTGGAAAGGCAAAAGAGCTTAAACGACACTTTGGTCGAAAATAAGTCAAATATAATATGCAGTTTTGACCAGTTTTTTTTGCATCGAATGTTTTGACTCACCTTGATTGACTCGTTTGATTCTGAAGACTTTTATGACCCTTCTGCCATCTAAAACATATTTTCCATTTGGGAGAAGGCTTAACTCGAGCGACACAAGTTTGGGACTTTTTAAGGTTGTTATCGCTTCAGGTAACTACAACAATGAGAGCATTAAGTTTTTTTATTCAAAAATCCAACCAGGCACTGAAGACTTATGAATTTTATTGTAAAACAACAACAAAAAATGAAGTGCTCTGGTTTAAACTTTCCAAAATGGCGCTTCAGGCCTTTTAACTTCCAGCGACGATATAATTTCGACTTACTAGATAAAAAAAATAGTTACGGTATAATTTTTTTCAATCTTAGCTATTTAGCTACAGTTTCTCGTATCTAGAATGAACCAAGTACGTATGCAGAATGATTTTATGATGAATGTAAGTAAGTCCAAAGTCATGGTGTTTGAAAGAGAGAGTACGAGAACAGCATGCAATATAGTTGTGAATGATGAATACTTGGAGCAAGTGGATGAGTTTGTGTATTTAGGAAGTATGTTTACGAGATACGGAAAGGCTGAAAAGGATATTGAAAGAAGGGTGAATGCAGGAAACTCCATTAATGGAGGTGAACGCTATTGGCGTAAATAAGAAATTGTCAAAAGAAGCGAAGCTAGCAGTCCACAATGGAGTGCTTAAACCAACCCTGATGTATGGCAGTGAGGCATGGAACTGGCAGAGGAGGGATTAAAGTAGATTGAATGCTGTGGAAATGAGATCCTTGAGACGTATGTGCGGTAAAACCATGTATGACCGTGTTAAAAATGTGGTTATCCGGAAAGAATGCAAGGCTTATATGGTATGGGCATGTAGAGCGAATGAACGTAGAAGAGAGTGTGAAAAGAATATATTATGCGAAAGTGAATGGAAGAAGAAGTCGGGGACGCCCGAGGAAGACATGGCACGATCAAGTGAATCAAATACTTGAATCGGGCCACGCGAAGAGTCAGAATAACAGAAGAGTATGTATGAGAACGAAGAAAGGAGTGTGTGCCAAGACAGAGTTGAATTGCGTTCCGTCCTCTCTGCCTACCCCTGCGGAGAAACGGCGTGATGGTTAGTTAGTTAGTCAAAGTTGAAAACGTCGTTGACCGTGATTCCGAAGAAGCGCCAAACGTATCCGCACCAAAAGGCAGCCCCAGTCGGCGCGCGCACCCTCCAGGGTGGATGTGCGGCGTGGCGCTCTACTCGTAAAGCGACAATTAATGCAAATATTCATTATGCAGATTGAGTTGGCACTGATTACGGAAGATTGATATATTCGCCCGCCAGAGTTGTACGGCGCTGCCGTGAATTAGTACCGAGCAGCTGTAATAAGCGATACGATGGAGTGCAGGATCGGAGAGGATTAGTTTTAGTGAAGGTAACGGATGCAAATTTTCGATTCGATTTGCACCCTATGGTGGTTGCGGGTTTAAATGACTTGTGATTTACGTGTATTGATTTAAGGGGGCTGCCTGTTTTGATGGCGTTACTATGACAAGAACCGCTCAACTTCCCTCACATGCAATATAACCTGTGTTTATGAATACTATTATAAATAACTGTTAAAAT